>JARHVA010000455.1:927500-2127500 GCA_037957365.1 Torreya grandis
TAAAAACTTCAATTGAGGATTCTTAAGTTAAAAAAAAATCCAAGAAAAAGGATATAATGTATCCTCTTTAAATATGATCATCTTGACAAAAGGCAGGATGCTAAAAATATACTTGAAAGTTTTAATCAATAAATACCTATTAAATAAACTGAGGTAGTTCTTGAAATTGAATAACTTGTATAGGAATAAATTATAATAAAGGAACCATATAAAGGAATTGATAAGCTTGTAGCCATGGCTGAAGAATTCACAACTGAATAAAAGCTAGAATAAACTCCAAAACCTTCCTCATTTAATCCAATTGTTGATAAGGTAAAGGCCACAATACTAGAAAAAGAAGATAAACCCTATATCTATGATGAAGATGAGAAAATACAACAAGAAATGGTATTTTCTAGAGTAAAGGTAGTTATCAAGCATTAAGAAGAAGAGATTGCCTTCATTAAACAAAGGATCAAAGGTAAGGAAGAAGTTATTTCCTCTTTACAAAAAGAGTTACTAGAGACTAAGAGTCAATCCCTTAATAAAGATAATGAGATTTATAAGTTGAAATAAATGATACCAAAAACTCCCTTACCAAATCCTATAACCCAAGTAGATCATGGTGTGAAATCAATTGATCTATACTAACATTATAGATACTTGGAAATAAATATGTCAAATTCTAAGGGAATTTAAGATCAAAAATAAAAATATAAAATGGTAACTTTAGGGAGAGAGAACAAAAATGAAAGATTGAATCTATGTTACAAATATCTTGTGAAATAAGAGATAAACTCCTTGCTTGTAGAAGGCCTACCTCCGAGAATGGTATATTATTACAAGAGTATTTTTATATATGGAAACTATTTGAGAATATCATGTGGATTGCCTCATGATTTTGAGGATGACAAAGAGTTTATGGATACATATTATTCTAGTGCCCTTGATCAATGAAATCACTTATGTGAATTTTTATTGTGAAACTTCCTTCTAGGGCATATTTCATCCTTATTGAACAAATTGTTTATATCATAATTTTAGCTTACATATTACATCTATAATTTGTGAAATATAATTGCCTATAATGAGAGGGAAAAATAATATTTTATTCAAGTTAAAACTATTGGGATCCTTATGAGAATTGAATTCCCTAATCTATAAAAACTTCTTCCCATTTTTTGAAATCTCATATATAATCCAAGATTTAGAGAGCATTATCAAAAAAACATATGTAAATTCATTAATAATTTGAGGAATATAATTAAAATAATTTCACTAATGCCCTTGTTGTATGTGACAAGAGATGGGATACATTAAGCATTCCTTTGAAATAAGAGAGGTCATTTCTCCTATTAATCTTAGTTGGTTTTTCAAAAGGGTCAGATCTATCATAGAAATGATACAAGAATTTGGGAAAGCATATGGACAAGAATGGATTGGTATGAGGTATATAAATCCATTTATACTTATTCCTATGTCTCCATGGAGAAACACAACACCTCAAGGACTGGATTAATTTGATATATGAAGGGCCTAGGTGAGATAATTTTAGGACCATGCCAATCCAAAAAAATCAAACTAGGATACATACTATGGCATGTATGGTCTCAATAAAAAATTGGGAGATATGGTACTCTCTAGAGAGTATAGGGAATGTTAGCTTGCAAGAGGAACTGAAAGATGTAAAGTGTGGATGAGATGATGAGTCCTTGATATGTCTCATTATATCCACGTAATAACCTCCTTTTCCCTAATAACCTTATTTTAAGTGGATTTAGATGCTCATAATAGGACTAATTGTTAATTTAAATTAGATAATGAGTTATTTATATTGATAATATTGTGTAGGTCATTGTTATTTATTTTGACCACTATGTTCTAACAATTACATGGAAAGGACACTAGTTTTATATGTACAAGTTGGAATTAAGTATTATAATAAAGATTAGATGTTTCTATCAACCAAAGAAATATTAATTATTAGTTTTTAATAACTTTTTATCTTCAAATATTTATTGAGATAACTTATCATACTTTGTTTTTAGCTCCAAAGATAGCCAGACTAGCTATGAAAGAGACCAATCTAGCTTTAAAAATCACTAGACTAGATCTAGAGATCTTCAATAATCATGTAGGATCATTAGAAGGATATACATGCTTACTAAAAAGATGTACATATGAGATATAAATAATTTTAAGACATTTTTGGAAATACTTTGAATACTAAATATATAATTTCTAGAAATAGTATATCTATATATAGTCACTATAGTTATGGAAGTTAATCATAAGATGATTGTAAATATTATTTTTTGCTCTGCTAGCTAAATGAGATTAAAATGGATATAATTACCAGTGTGTGCAACCCATTCACCAATAGTAGATAAAGAATCACACAAGAATTAGAATCTAATGATTTCCACCTATTTTCCTAATAATGTGGAAAGGATGTTGTTGTGATGTTTTAATAAAATAAAATAAGATATTAGCTAGGATATCATATTGTTATTTTTTAATATATCATTGACCAAGTTTTTTTAATTTTTTGATATATAAACATCCTTTTGATCATAGAGGTAGTATATGATTGAGTGATTAATTTGAATATTTTCAGTATTGTAAGCAACTTTGCATATTAATGAGAAGCTGAGTTCATGATTTTTTTTCTAATATTAAGAGTGTTTAATCTTATTCTTATGAGGAGTAAGGTCTCACTCATCCAAATAAGAAGGATCTATTTTTTATTTTTTTATTTCATTTGAATTTTTATGTGTTCTAAGTTTGTTATCCATTTTAAAGCAAAGTATTGTTTTCTGTTTAACTTGTAAGGTTGCTTGTATGTGTGTACTTACCTTAAAAAAATTACTTTCAAACAATTCCTTTTCAATAAATTAATTTATAAGCATTTAATTTCCAAGAAACTAGATTAAAACAATGTGTTTTACTTTCACACAATTACATTGCCTACAAACTAGGTTAAACAATGTGTTTTACATTCATGCAATTTCAATTTCAACAATCTAAATTAGCAATGTGAAATTTCAATTCATCAAATAGTGTGTTTGATTTTACAATAAATTATATTATATTTGAATTCAATAAAAATATATTCTATATAAATAAATTAAATGATCTAAAAATCACCCCCAAAACAAGATTGTTAGTTAAAAACCTTTGTATATCCCATTACAAATAGTTGTTGGACACTACTCATATTGACATGACATATATCAACTAAATAAGAGAACACAAATACACTCATCATAAACACTCTTACAAACAAAAGGAGGTCCAAGGGTCAAATCCCCAAGAAACATTTATTTTTTTAATTCAATTTTTTTATTAAAGTGAATAATTTAAAAGAGTTATTTTTAAGTCTAGTGGGGGACATTGTAATCACTTATTTTTTGAACTTTGAAAATAAGAAGAACAATTTTTTATAAAATTAAGTGGATGGGTAGGGGGTATTTTATTTTCATTCTAGTGAAATTGTCATTTTCTACATATTGTGAAAGTGTAATTTGCAAAACATTGTCCTTTCTATTTTTGGCAAATAAAAACATTGAAAATAAGCAAAAACACAAAACAAGATTTTCAAATCTTACTAAAAATATTTGGTGCAAGTGATGCCCTTGGCTCATGTTTTATAGGTAATGTCATTGTGGTTTGAGCTATTACATACATATCCTAACACAACTAAAATAATGAATTCTATACATCATCCTTATAAATTACTAGGGAGAAATAAGGCACATAAATTTTCATTAAATGATCCATCCATTACCCATTCACCATAATTATTTAGTGCAAATCTTAAAATTGGGAAAATATGAGTATATAAGGAAGTTATACCCATGTAAAATTATTTCCTTCTAATTAGGTTACATTAATAGGATGAATCTTTCCTTACATATTATCTTGGTACCATGTATCACTCTTTCACATGTACATTAACATCTCTTTCACATATCATAGGGTATATATAAATGATGAGCCTCTTCCATGTATGAACGAGTATATAGAAAGGGTACATATATCAAGAGTTTTGGTATATCATACTAATGATATATATAGATGAGAATATTTTTGGAGTGATAAGGAACTAATCCATCTTCCACATTTTATGCACAACATGGAAAAGGTCTGAAATTCTTTCTACTAGATTCACAACTCCTATGTGGAGACAACTCTACAATAGGAAAACTAAAACCACCATATGTATATAATATGAAGATGTTTATAATGTATTTTATGGATCTTTTACCTAATATGGAATATATATTAACCAAAAACACAAATTTGATAAATAAAACTAAAAATTAAAGTTCATTATAATGTTCAAAGTAACAGATGAGGTACAACCTCATATTTAGGATGCCAACACAACCAAATTAATTTGGGACAAACTCAAGAAGTATATAAGGAACATACTAACAATACCGTCCTCCATATCCAAAGTTATCTACATAATATGAAACTCGAGTCAAATGAGAAGGTTGAAGCCTTTTTTAGGCATGTTTCACCATTTAGGCCTCACTCCCAACATTGGGTGAACCTTTGATAGATACCAATCTTATACCCATTGTCTTGAGAGAACTACCATAATCTTATAAAGTATTCATGACCACATTAAACCTCATAAAAAAAAGTAACATTTGAATAGTTGGTAAACATGCTCCAATAAGAGGAGTCTATACATAATGAGGTAGATAATGAATATCATGCACTTGATTCCAATTTCAAGGTAAAAAATAATAAAAAGTTTTCCAAGAATAAATTAAATCAATAGAATTAAAAAAACTCACAAGGTTTCTCAAACAAGAAACCCTACCCTATTTTTGGAAAAGGGCATGACATCAAATATTGTTGGTTTAATGGTTTGACACAAGGATATTTAAGTAAGAAGGATAATCAATATAAATCATATAATAACCAAAAAATGTCTCATGTACAACACAAGAAAAACTATAAAAATAAACATTATAAAAAATGCAACCTTGTTGATCAAGAAGGAGAAAATTTTGATGAGGATGTCCCATATACTATAGAAACAAGTGAAGAATCAATCTCACCACAATTTATCTGGTAGATTTTTTTGAGATCCATTCAACATATGACTATAAGAAAGGATCGATTCATCAAATTATAACCTTCACACACCAAAAATTTCATTGGGTGATGACACTTCCTACCAAGTCCAAGGAACTGGTAATATAAAATTACCTATCGATAAGCATGAGTGCACTATCATAGGAATCTTATATGTTCCCACACTCATTAATAATTTTCTCTTAGTCAACAAATTGCTTGATCATAATCTTACTATTTAATTTGACTATAAAATTGGAAATAGAGAGTGTTTAATCTAAGATAAACAAATAAAATCTCAATTTTTTCACATGTATAGGAATTGACAATATGTTTCAACTTGAATTTGTTCTACACAATAATCAATCACTCATTAAAAAGGATAAATAATCTACCAAATTATGGAACCATAGATATGAATGCATGATTTTAGATACTTGGATTCACTCAACCAAAATAATATGGTTGGAGGATTAGCACACTTGAAAAAGAATATATATCTCTCATCAAGTTGTCTAGCAAGAAATCAACACTAGGAACCATTCCCAAAGAATCTAAAGAAAGTTAAAGGTCCACTGGACTTGGTTCATATTTATCTTTATGGAACAATGAATGAAACCTCCAATGGATATCAATATTTTCAGCTCTTTGTTGAAAACTATTCCCAAAAAATGTGGATATATCTACTCAAGATAAAGGAACAAACATTTTTAGACTTTAAATAGTACAAGGCTCTTGTTGAAAATAAAAATGGTCATAAAATCAAAGTAATCCACTTAGATCAAGGGGTATAATTCATCATTAATGTATTTTCAGCCTATATGAAATAATATGACATTAATTGACAATCGATCACACCCTACAGTCTATATCAAAACAATGTTACAGAGAGGCAAAACCACACTATCATGGAAATGGTGTGTTGTATTATTGAGGATTTAGGTTTGGCCAAAATATATTAGTTAAAAGTATTAAAAACTAAAATATACTTACTAAATAGGTCACCAACATTTCCACTTGAAAACATGACTCCATAAGAAGCATGGTCAGGGAAAAAACAATCAATTTATCATATTTATGTTTTTAGAAGTAAATCATAGATGTTAGTTCCAAAGTATAAAATAACTAAAACAAAAATTCCACACCTTACATATATATCGTATATAATGAGGATTCAATGGGATAAATACTTTTGGATACAAAAACAACAAAGATCTATATAAGTAGGGATTTTGAGTTTGATGACAAAGGTGCTTCAATTATACCCTCTACAAAATCACATATAAAAATTATAGAAGATAGACTTATGATCTACTCAAAAGATGAAAAAATGGTGATAATGATGATGGGGATGATAGTGATAGTCAAACTTCACAACCCAAAACTCAACATATGCCAAAATGGTGTACAAAGTTGATTAGAGATGGAAAATTAGATGGTGTTCCAAACACATCTAATCTTAGACCAAGGAATTATAACAAATCTCAAGAGGTCAATATGGCCCTAATGAGTATATTTGTTTAATAAAATGATCCCATTAATGTTCACGAAGTTATTGAGTTAATACCTTGGAAAGAAGTCATGGACATTGAATATGGGTCCTTAATGAAGAATAACACATGGAAACTTATAGATATTCCTCCAACAATAATTTGATTGGATGCAAATGGGTTTTCAGAATCAAGTACAAGGTATATGGTAGCATTGGCAAGTAATATGGGTAATTTGTGGGATTTAGGAAAATTGAGAAATTTTAGGAATTTTGAAAAATTGAGGATAATTAAATATGTTTTTAAATTGGAAAATTTTGGGTAAATAGATCAAAATTAGGTGAAACTAAGAAAATTTGGGAATTGAATAAATTTTAAAAAAATTAATGAAATTATGATAATTTGAATAACTTATGGAAAATAATTTTCTAACTAGTTGATTGGCAATAATGTTATATAAATAAAATGAATACCATTGATACAACATTTTTAAAATATTATTATATATTTTTTAAATTTTCATATAATACAAAAACAACGTCTTCATCCTTTTAAGGCAAGGGTGCATGAAAACATTGTCAATGTTTATTAAAAGAATTTAGTACATGATTATCTTTATGTAGGACAATACTAAATAATAGGATTTGAGATATTGACCAACATAGGTCATGATGTTGATAGACCTAAATATGAATGTCTTGGAAGGATAATGGTTATTTTAAAAAGCTCATTTATTTTTTTAGTTGATCTTCTATGTGATTTTCATCATATAAGAGGTTGTTTGGCATACATGTGGTCATGTTGATGTGGATGGTAATGAGTACTAGGTGATGAAACTAAAATTTGGATGGCATCATCATCACCATGAAGATTAATATATTATGTGCATATAGGAAACATTTCTTCAAAATTTTGATAAATTTTGTCTTTTTCAACCATTATAAAAAAAACATATTGTGTTGTGAAATAAATTACATTTTATATACTAAGTAAATTTAATTTCAGTATCCATACATTGTAAAATTATAATTGCATAATAATTATATGTTTTTTTAGATACACTAGAAATTTTAACTTATGTAAAATATACATTGAAATTAATTAATATATAAAATTAAAAATATTTTTAAAAAAATACATCACTACTAATAATGTTGGGTACATTTGGTTTCATAAAAAAGTGTTGGATTTCTCCATTTTAAAAAATAATCAATTAGAAGTTATTCACTAGAACTTGTATTTATTATTTTTTCCACCATGGATTAATGAGGAAAACGTTGAGGCGTATCATACTCATTTTCATTATCAAACTCAATGTATTTATGGTTTAGATATGCTAAATGTTTATATCCATGTATACTATTAATGAAACCTATAATATTTTTAAATGCATTTTTATGACCATTAATGTACATACAATATTGCATCATTTGAGTATTTTGTGTGTTAGAATGAATAATTTCTTCATTAGTTGTTGTATTTAAACACATACCAATCTACAAAATTAGTTGTAGTTGTTGTATTTGAACACATACTAAATTTGAACATGGTCAATTTATTCCAATCTACAAAATTATAAAGTGGGATGTAAAAATGAAACATTGGGACACTTGATTGAAGTGGAGTAGTAGATCTAATATTTATTGTAGTGAAAGTGAAGAGGTAAATATTTGCATCCAAGATAGTTATTGACAAGCATTTCATATACATTTTCCAACAAATCATAAATAAAAAATAAGGAAGAGGTAGTGGCTTATATATTAGCCACACCCCATTATATTGGTAATTTTTTACCCTAATTTGGATTAATGGGTGAGATAATCTAATTAATATAGAAATTTAAAATATTGTGCAATAGAAAAATCACTTGATCAACATAGGCGGGGAGGTAGATAAATATAATAAAACTAGGAAGGGAGGCAGACATCAACATAATGAGTGATTGGACATCAGTAAGGAGGTGGATTGGGAACTAGAAAGAGATAATGATCATGTGTGGGATGATCAAGATGTTCTATATGTTCACCTTATGGAATATGGGGAAGTGCATCAAACCCTAGATGATTATTTCCCTTTATATATTGGTAGAAACATGTGTGGGACTATGGTAACAACATTGAGCCTATCAATAATGGTTTTGGACATGGCAATCACTCTAAGTCTCCTACTATTTTGGGTTTGTTGACTATGGCCATAGCACCTAGTCATGTGTTTATTCTATAAGGAAAGGATTTGGATGTGAATATTAGGATTTTGGAGGTATGTGACATTATTTGAAAGGTGGAAAGAAAGTGGTCAGCTATTAGTGAAGTGGAAATATAGGTCAAGGAGAAATGGAGGGTAGATGTTTTGATTAAATTCTTCCCTAGAGGTTTTTTCTAGCTTCTTGTCTCGATAGGGTTAAAAAATATGAAATCATATCCTCTAGTCTATGGATAATAAATGAATAAAGTCTGTATTCTCAATCCTAATGTCCTAATTTTGATTCAAAAAATTATGTGAAAATTAAGGTCCCTATTTGGGTATTCCTCTATGCATTGCCTATGGAATATTCAGGAGGATAAAGCTTAAAAAATATTAGAAATATTTTGGGAAACTTTATCTCTATTGATCCTATCACTTTGGATGATTCATTGGTAGCTTATGCCAAAATATATTGACATAGAGGTAGAGATCCCATAGGCTATCATGCTCAAATCCTTTGATAGAGAATGGATTTAGAATATAGATATTAAAAAACTCCTTTTTTGATGCTTTGGCCATCACAAAATTGAGCATATCAATTAAAATGCCCAAGATCTACCCCCCTAGTCCATAAGAACTCAATAAGGAAACTATGGTAAGTAAAATCATCCCCTCCTTTAGACTTATTTTTGAAGAGAAATAAAGGTAATTGGTTCATTAGTATAGAAACTTCACCTAACATTCAATGCTAGCTAGAAGAAGTGGGGAAGCCTTCATCCTCTCAAAAGCTATGGGAAGAAACTAAAAATATGGTTGTTCATTCTTCCAATATGATGAAATCCTTATATTTTCCCCCTCTTCTCTAAGCATTGACATAAACTTGATTGTTTTTTAGGATGAATTTCATTGATTAGAGGGGCTAGTGAACCCCAATTTGGAGAATGTTAAAAATAAGGAGTCACTTATAGAATCAATTCTAAATGGTTGGGAAACCCCTTGCATAAAGGATATATATTACTTATATGAATAATTAAACTCAAAAGAGATTTTAAAAATCTCTCAAGTCTAATTTTTGATATTTAAACTAAATTGTGGTAGAAAAGGTAAAAGGGGTCAAAAACCCAACTCCAAAAAACTATTGGAATAGGGTTTGTCATAAAATCAAAAACCCATTACAGTCTTCTTTCCTAGATGTCAAGGGGTGGAAATCTCCTCTCCCACTCAATTAATATAATCTCTTGGAACATTAGGGGCCTTAATGCCCCTAAAAAAATGAGCTTTATGAAGCATCATGCTTTTCCCCTCTACCCATATATCCACTTACTTCAAGAAACAAAATTAACCAAAATAGAGGCAAAGGGGGTTCTCTTGCCCAAGTGGCCTAATTTTAGAGGTTGGTTTGTGGATTTGGTTGGTACTTTAAGAGTCTTGGCCTATTTTGGAGCCCCTCTAAAGTAGAAGTGCTCTCCTTGTATAATAGTGGCAATTGGTAATGATGTAAAATCAAGGAGTTATCTATGGATATGGTCTTCTACCTCTTCAATGTTTATGGTCCTAAAAATCTTTTTCTCAAGATGAAATGTTGGGAGAAAATCTCTCACATTCTATCTCTCCACTTGATTGATAAATTTGTGTTAGCTATTGATTTTAATGTTATTCTGGGTCTAAATTATAAAAGGGGAGGCATGGGAAGACCTCTTACTTCTCAGCAGGACTTTGCATCCTTTACTTCAAGTGTCAAACTCATTGATGTGATCCCTAAGAAGGGGCTTTACACTTGGACCAATAGAATAAAAGGGTTCAATGAAATTTCAGAGCATTTGTATATATTCATAATCAACCCCTCATGATTAGATTATAGTTTGACTTCTAAGAGTTAAATCCTTCCTCTATCATGATATAATCATGCTCCAATGGATTAGGAGTTTTTTATGGAATAGGCCCCTCCCTTGTTATTGATAAAATTTTGATTGATGTGGTTGAGAGATCCTTCTATCTTTGATTTATTAAAATTTTGGTGGTTGAATGCTCCTCCTTTGAAAGGTAATTATATCCAAATATTTGGTAAAAAAACTTTTCTTCATCAAGAAATAATTTTGACATTGGAATAAATACCACTTCAAATATGTTTTTAAGGAATATAAAAGAATGAAATATTAAATCCATGCTCTAAATGAGGTAGTGTTAATTTTGGGATTAATTGTGGACATGTATGAAAGAAAATGTTCCCTCCTAGCTAAGCTTAAGGAACTACATCTCAAGGAGGATATTTACTAAAATTAGAAGTCATAGGAGTGTTGGCTCAAGGAAGGAGATTAGAATAAAAAATTATTCCACAACTCAAATAGGTCTAAGTGAAGCCTAAAAAATATTAAAATTTTCAAATAAGCATGGAAAATAATTTGATTAGATCTCTGAGGTTAGGGTAGAGGTGGTTAGATTCTTCACTAACCTCCTTACTTGTCCTGAGGCTTCAAACCTCAAGGATCAAAAGGATCATCTTAGTATTATCTCTCAATTAGTTTTTAGGAAGCATAATGGTATACTTCTTTGTCCCTTCTTTCTCGATGAGATCTAAAAGGTAGTGTTTTCTATGAAATAATATAAAGCCCCAAGGATTAATGGTTTCCTAGTGGCCTTTAATCAATATTTTTGGCCCATTATTGGCAAGGAGGTAACAACAATTATGGAATATTCTAGACAAGTCAAAAAAGATGAGTGATGACATTAATTGCACCTTTATTTTGTTGATACCCAAAGGTGCCTCCCAATCCTATTTTGGTGATTATATACCCTTTGATTTATGAAATATTCTATAAAATAATCTCCAAGTCTGTATCTTTTAAACTAAAGTCTTTCATCTCTCAACTAATATCTCCTGAATAAGGTGATTTGTGCTAGGTCATCATATTCATGATGGTATTATAGTGGTTAATGAGATGTTTCACTCTCTAACTTTTAATAAACAATAAGGCATGCTCATAAAAATCAATATAAGCAAGGCTTATGATTATGTGAATTGGATATTTCTCATAAATATACTAGAAAATTTTAGTTTTGACAAGAACTAATGTGAATGGTTTTATAGCTGCATTTCTTCTCCAAAGTATTTATTTATTTTTAATGGTATCCTTACAAGATTATTTGAGGTAACTATTAGACTCAAGCAAGGGAATCCCATATCTCTTTTTCTATTCATTTTAATGGCATAATTTCCAAGTAGATCTCTCCAAGAAGCAAAAGGTAAAGTTTGATTGGGTCTTAAAATCATGGATGGATTTAAGAAGCTATTTTATCAACAATTTTTAGATGACACCTTTATATTTGGAAAGGCATTTATTAGATAAGCCACGTCTTTTAGGGAAATTCTATATAAATATGCTTTGGCTTTAGGGCAAGAGGTCAATTTTGTGAAATCTAAGATCTACTTCATCAATGTTCCCAATCATTCCTAAATGTAGCTATCTCAGATTTTAAACTTTGAATTTGGGAAGCTACCTACCAAATATTTGGGAGTTCCCCTCTTTTTTAGTTGGGATAGAATAAACTTATGGGACAATTGCTTGAGTTTCTTAAAATAAAGATTGAATTATTAGAAAGGGAAATTATTGTCCCTGGTAGGTAGGATTACCCTAATTAAATATGTCATCAGTGTTATGCATGTCTTCCTCCTATCTATTCTCAAGCCCCTTGCTTTGGTCTTCAAAAGTATCAATCAAATATTTAATATTTTATGGCAAGGTTATGCTGAAGAAAAAATAGTTCCTTTGGTGAAGTGGGATCAAATGTGTAGCTCTAAAAATGTAGGGGGTATGGACAATAAAAAATAATCCCTTTATAATTTGGCCCTTTGGTGCCAAATTAGTGTGAGGAATCTTCTATAATTTGCCCACCCTTTGGAGCAAAATTCTTAAGATTTAGTATCTTGGCTTTGAGTATCCATTGGGCATTATCTCTATTTATTCTCCACTAAAAGGATCTCATGTGTGTAATTTCCTACTCCAATGTCATTATCTCGTCATAAATCACATCTCTTGGGTCATCAACAATGAAAGGAGGGCTGGTTTTTGGGATGATTCCTAAAATGCTCATAAACCTCTCAAGGATTGGCAAGAACTAGATAATTCAAGGGGAATGTTGATCATTATCTTGGGTAGGAAAATTTGTGATTATATTGATTTTGGAAGGCAAAATTATATTAAGTTATATTGATGTATGTCTCTTGACTTGGCTATGATTCCCCTTGATCAAAATGTCTTGCTAAACTTAACTCTAGCCAAGCATAATTTTTTATTAAGTAGTGAGGAAGATTTCATCTATTGGATTGGTTGTAAATTGGGTGAGTATAAGTTTAATTTTGGTTACCAAATGGATAATTATGAGGAGGACCAATGCCCTCAAGTCAAGCTTCTTTTTTGGAGTATTAAAGTCTTGGAAAAGGTGGGTGCCTTTACCTAGCTTACTACTCACTACAAAATATTTTTCCAAGATAAACATAGAAATATGGGTTGGTGTGTGCCTTATAAGTATTTCTTGTGTCTTTAGGAAGAGGAAAGTGTGGATTTATTGTTTTATTAATCTTTTTTATTCCTCTTATTGGGACTAGTTGTGAAAAAAATGAGTTAGCATTAGGCCCGTACTCCCTCCCTCTTCCATGTTTTCTCTTTGTGATTCTAGGGTATGGAAATTCCAACTTGATATTGATCAATCCCCTATTAATGGGTCAAGGGTAAGCAAGGATATTTATGTTGCATGCATATTTATCACCTAGACTCCCCCTACTAGGTTATTTAAGCTAAATTTTGATGGGGATACTAAAAGGAATCTAGGAACATTCAACGTTGGGTGTAGATTAAGTGATTGCTTAGGCTCTCTCATTCAAGCCTTATCAATAAAACTCTAATATGGAACCAATAATGAGGTTTAATCCAAATCGATGGTCTTGAATCTCCATTTTTCTTGTCAATGTGGTATTTAGAACCTAATTATTGAAAGGCATTCAAAAATAATTTTTGAAGTTATCTATACTCATTACAAAAAGGCATGGAAGTTGAAAAAATTTCTCAATATGGGTTGGAATAGTTTGGACGATCTCTCAACTTGGTCTATCTCGTTATAGGGAATCAAATCAACAAGATGATTTCTTAGAAAATTATGGGGTTAATCAAAGATGTGACTATATAATGGACAATCATTTGGAGAGGTGGCTTAGACTTGACATGATCAATCAAATATAAACCTTTGACTGGTGTCCTATCATATTAATCTTTAGATCTACAACAAGTGAGTTTAATGCCCTCACTACTTTTAACTCTATCTTGCCACATGTGAATGATTTTGATGTGGTTTCAATTGATTTGTATGTGTGTGGCATTTCAAGGAGGGAAATTAAAGGTCAAATCTTTCATTGTTTGTTCAATTAATATTTCTCCAGTGAGTGGTAGTGGTGCCCATGTCCACAACTATATAATTTTTACAAATAATTGAACCTATTCTCACCTTACAACCTGATAAATAGGAAATGGTGTTTTGGGATAATGTCATTATCTGTCAGCTTTACCTAATTTTCTAGACACCTAGCTTAAAGGTGTTGGATGTAATAAAAGTAATCTTAGACTCTAATTATTTTCATGTTGTGTGGAGGAATAAATTGAATTTGATTATGGCTTCCATTTTTATGAGAAACCTACTACGCACAATCAAAGATGGAGATGTTACATGTAAGGAGGTAGAGACTATGGTATAGCTAAGTCTAAGAGGTAATTTGAGTCTTTATCTTGATATATTGGTAGCATAAGATGGATCTTCCCTCCCTTTATTTATCTCCTAATGTTTATGTGTTATTCCCCTCTGTAGTTTTAGAAAATTAGAATTTAGGTTCATGTCTTTGCATGTTATGTTGACTAATCTGATGGAATAGCGGGCAGGTATTGTGGAGCCATTTCTTGCCTTAAATAATTTCTAGTCCTCTCTAGATCATTTCTTGGGGAAATTTTAGTTTAATAAAAATGCTTTGGTTGAATGATTTCTCATGATTTTTTTGTAATAATATAGTGGTGGAGATGGCTGTGCATAATGAAATAGGTAGGACATTGTTAGGGGAGTCACATGACAAGTAGTATTCTCTCACATTCATGTCATCTACTATCCATGGTGGATGTTGTGGGTTTAGGTAATGTTTTCACTCTGGTGAAACATATTTAGGAAGATGGAAAACCTTCGACTATGTGTGGGAGCCCAACTTTCAAATTTATTCCCCTTTACTCTTATTTTAGATGCTTTACATGTCCGAGATTCATTGTTAGATATGATGCAGGTTGTGGTGGATGTTGAGGTAGTTTTTTCCCTAGTTTTGGGAGATGTAATCTTATGTATTATTTTTTTTGGATGTTTGGTGTCTTTTTTTTAAATCTTTTTTTGTTTAGCCTTTAGTCAATGTACTTTAGACTACACAGGGTTTATTTCCTAATTTCGTGGGCCACCCCATTTATTTGGGGTCTTCTCTTGTTTATAATGGGTTCATGATTTTTTCTAATCTAACCCATTATTTCATTCTTATCTAAGTATATTTTAGGTCCCTTTTTAACCCTAATATCAAGCCAAAAAAATATATAACTTTAAAATAAAATTCAGATCAATATGGCATTCAAGCATACATATGAATGTTAAATACTTACATTAATTATTTTGATTTGATAAGGGCATATGATAAATATGGAAATTAATAAATATATCACAATACTTAGCTTCTATATTTGAATTTATAAATATGACTATGTTTTGGAAGTGAAAATCAAGGATAGACATGCTTGTGGTTCATCTTATTCTATAACTAATTAGTTGCTTGTGTTGGGTCGGTTCCAAATAAGCAATTCAATATTAGTGTTTGATATTGACCTACTAGTCAGTAATGGCCTACAAGAAAGTGTAGCATAATGGTTGTATGGTTTCCTATGATGGTCTTTTCTTGTTTTGCATTTGTGAAGTGGTTTTTACTAATATCTTTTCTAAGTTTTTTAACAAGTGTCTATGTTAGGTTTTTTTCCTATAAATTTTTGCTAAACACTTTTATCTTATGGTGTATGCTTCAATATAAATTAAAATAAATAAAAATGATAGAAAGAATGATAAAAAAAGAATAACTTATTCATTTTATTTCTTAAGGGTTCCACATAATCTACCTCTTCTTCATCTTCGGCCATGTTGGTCTACTGAGATATATGTAATAGTTGTCTCCATACCTCTCTTCCTAAATACTCAAATATATCATCTTTTGAAACTAAGTGGACCCTCTATGTGAAGTGTTTCCTCTAATTTTTTCACACATTTCTTGTTAAGTGACCCTCTTCTCTATTTTTTTTGCCTCCTATGAGTTTATTTTGCACACTATCATTTTTTATCACACTATCCACATAATACCAAATAATATTGGTGGGAAGGCCATTGGGTCATCCCCATTTTTATTTCATGTTTTTTTTGTGTTTTAAACATGGTGCAAGTTGTGATGTGTTTTTGTTTCTTTTATTTAAATTTAAAAATATCTATTAATTTGAGAAAAAATATTAAAAGTGTTAAGTTAATTTGAGGATATTTGATAAATTTATGATATTTGGAAAATTAAGGAAAGTTGGAAAAACTGAGTAAATCACAAAAAAAATGGAAATAAGGGTAAATGGTAGAACTGTGGGAAATTTGAGACATTTGAGGAAATCAAGGAATTCAGGTGAGTTAGAAAAGATTGAATAAATTGGTTGAATTAGTGGAATTTTGGAAATTTTGGGAGTTTTTCAAAATTGGGAACACTCAAATACATTTTCTAATTGGATTAAATTGGGTAAGTAATTAAAAATATGTGAAATTGAGAAAATTTGGGAGTTCAATAAATTTTAAAAATTATTAATGAAATTATGATAATTTGGAGAAATTAGGTAAAATAATTTTCTAGTTAGTTAATAAAAAATAGTGTTTTATAAATAAAATGAAGACCATTGATACAACATTTTAATTATATTATTATAAACATTATAAATATCTATCTAACATTGTGTAATGCAAATATATCTCTCTTAAAAAATATTTAACCAAAGAAAAAATGAGCTTTGCTAGGGTTAGAAGATAATTCCTTGTGGGTTTATAGTATTTTTCCTAATGATCGAAGTAGAGAATGACCCTATTTTATTTGTAGTTTTATAGATGAATCCTCTTGGGGGATTTATTCCCCCAGAAAAACCATCCTTCACTCAAATTATGATTTGATCAAATAGTTTAGTTTTGGAGACAAAGATTAACACCCTAATGAAGGTGGTTAGAAAGAAGAAGATCTAATATCCTAATAATGTAGGCATAATAACATGCATGCAAGTAGCTAAATAAAACCCAATAACCTTACTATATCTGGTATAAATTAGTAATAATATAATGGGATTAAATGGACAAAGACTAATCAACAAATATCTAGGAGCATAACTAACTCTAGAGGAATTACATGCATGGATCAGAAGAAACTAGAATATGAACTAAAAACATGTGTAAAAGGGTAATTCATAGGAATATTCACCAATGAATAAAATAGAGACAAAGTTTTTGGAGGAGGGCCATACTTCTTCAAAAATGTTGCTTTTCTTCATGAAGCATTGACACATAATGTTCTTGCTAATAAGGGAACTCCTAACCATGGCACATGTTTGGATCCAAATATATATACCACCATAGAAATTTTATTCTAGGTATGTCCTTGAAATCATTGTTAATACTATTGTTAAACCTATTGATATTTAAAAACCACATCATGGTAAGGTCCTTTCCAGCTATGCTAGAATGTGTGTCGATTTAGACCTTACCCAACATGTCTATAATAACATCACATCAAAAGTAGGATAAATGGAGTGGGTGAAAGTTATGTATTAAGAGAGTAATCATTTCCAATATAAAATCTACCATGAATATAGGTATTTCATCAGAGAATTACCAACACTACAAAAAAATTATATCATGGAGAAATCCCTTGAAATAATTGATAAAGACTCAAACAAATTTTTAAACCAAAAAGAAATCACACAATCAATAATAAGAACAAAATGGTAAATAAATATGTGCCAAAAGATAGAAAAGTATCCATCAATGAAATTTCCATCTTAATGGAAGGTACAACATCTATTCTAGAAACTCATCCCCAGGAGAATCAAAATGATGCGAAAGTGGAAGATATTACATAATATTATAGATTAAAGGAGGAATTATAAAATATCATCAAAGAACTAAATACAAGAAATTTATATCAATAATAAGGTCAATTATCATCAAGGCAAGCAGACAAAAGGAAAAATCATAATAGAAGGCTCAAAACATAAGGAAAATTGGACAAGTTAGGATGAGGAAGATGAATCAGATTCAAAATTAGAAGAGGATAATATGGGAATTATGAAAACCTTGAATATAAACTCTAAAGGAAACTTTGTAAATAATAATAAGAGTGAAACCTATAAAAAAATAAAAAAGCATAGTGAATCAATAGAATCGATTGAAGTGGGGACACAAATTCAAATAGATACTCTCTAGGAAAGTAACAAGAAAAATAATCTTCCCTGATGTACATAATCTCTTGGAATATAATGGGTTTCAATTGGCTCACCCCCCCCCCCCATCCCCCAAAATTTTAACATTTAACCAATTGATTACTTGGTATAACTTGGATGTATTGATCCTACAAGAAATAATGTTGGAACATTTGTCAAAAATATCAAGGTATTTCAAGAAGTCTTAGAAGAGAAATGGTGGGGAGTGATGCCATAGGTATTTATAGAGGAAGGGAATTCATATGGGATCCTAAATTATTCCACCTTGAAATTAATCAATTCCACAACATATATCCTATGTGTAAAGTAGTATCTCTTAGTCCAAAGCCCAAATTTTTTCTAATTAATATTTATGGTTCCCAGGGTAAGGTAGAAAGAGAAAAATCCTAATGACAGATAGATCACAAAATAAAATCATAAATGAACTTATATTGGACTATCAAGGTTTACTTTAATACTATAATGGATTCTTTCAAAAATAAGGGGAGAAATACGAGAGATAAATATAATTTGAGCTTCCACAACTTTGTGGAGAAGGAAAATTTATGGGATTTATAAACTAATCAAGGGTGGTTAACATGGAGTAAAATAAGAATAATCAAGTATATTATCTTGAAAATTCTTGATAGTTTTTTGGCCTCTAATAATTAGATCAAAGGAAACATCATCCTAGAAACTGAGGTTCTCAAATCATTAGGCTCTTATCACTGGCTGATAGCCCTACATATTATGCAAGACAAGCAACCAGTTAGAACTCCTTTTGGGTTGAAAAATTATGGCTTGAGCACCCTAAGTTTGAAAAATTAGTTACTCAGCCATGGAAATCCCCTAATAACATATATGGGAATAATATGTATCTATTCTCTCAAAATCTTAGAGATCTAAAAAATGTCATAAATAAATGGAGTCAACTTATATTTTGAAGTATCTTTTAGGCCAAAAAGGACTTGGTGAAGAGAAGTGGGGAGATCCAAGAGATGAGAATGGAAGGTAACAATTCCATATATCTATGGGAATAATAATAATAATATATTGCATATAAACTTGAATAAATTTACAAAAAAGATAAATTTTACTAAAATCAAAAATCCAGCGTAAGATGGTTGGCAGAGGGAGATTATAATACCAAGTTTTTTCATCTTACATGTAAAAATCAAAAGATAAAGAAACCATATATGGAAAATAGAAACTATGGAAGGCACCAACCTAGAAAACCCTAAGGAAATTAAAGATTACATGGTGGGATATTGGGAAGATAATCTTAAGTAGGATAATTGGTAGAATCAAGAAGATAAAAAAAATTGGAGACAAATTCCTTGATTGGTGACTTAAATAAAAAAATAAAAACTTGATGGAAAATATCTCACTTGAATAAGTCAATAATGTGGTCTTCAAGATGATAGGAGATCAATCACTTGGTCCATATGGGTTCTTTCTCTCTTCTTTCAATACTTTTGGGATCTCATTAGAGAATAAATCAGGGAAGAGACACAAGAATCTAAAGAATCTCAAGGGATACTAAAACCATTTAACTCTACTTTCCCAGTTCTCATTCCTAAAAAATTAGAAAGTGAAACTTTAGAGGATTTTCACTTGATTTTTCTTTGTAATTCCATCTACAAAATCATCTCTAAAATAATTTTTAACAAGCTTCATAAAATCCTTCCCAAGCTTGTCTCAGAGGAACAAGGAGACTTTGTAAAGGGAAGAAAAATTTTAGAAGGTATTATCATCACTCATGAAATCATTCATTACCTATATGCTAACAAGAGACAAGGTATGTTTATTAATTTGGACATCTCTAAGGCCTATGACAAAGTCAATTGGGATTTTTTATATGGAGTGTTTTAAATATTTAGGTTTTATCAAGAATGGAGAATATGGATTCAGAATTTCTATTCCTTTTCCAAGTTCTTAGTGATGATTAATGGACCCCTAAAAATATATGTATCTTCCTATAAGGGACTCAAAAAAGGTTATCCTCTCTCCCCTTATCTTTTCATCCTCATGTTAGAGCCCCTATGAATATTAATAAAGTCTCTAAAAGAAGAAAACAAGATTAAAGAAATACAAGCTACAACTAATAAAACAACCCACACTCATCTGTAATTTGTAGATGATATCATGCTTTATTCCCTCCCAACTTATTAGGATGTTAGGTAAATAAGGTATTTTTTGTGTACCTATGAAAATTCATTGGGACTATAAATAAATATAAGTAAGTCCAATATCTTCTTTATAAATTTTATACCTAAACTTTAGACTTTCCTTAGAAGGATTTTAGGTTTTGAAAAGGCATCTCTCCCAAATTATTACCTTGGTTTCCCCATTTTTAAATTAAATGGTAAAAATAATATATAAAAAAAAATTATTGATAAGATGCAAAGAAATCTAAGTAGATTAAAATGCAAACATTTGATATATGTATAATGAATCAAACTTATAAAGATAGTGTTGAAAGCCACTGTCATATATTAGTTTTCTCTCTTGAAGGATCCTTCAGGAAACATCTTTGAGATGAATAAAATCCTTTGAAACTTCATTTGAAAAGGATCAGAGGGCAAATCTAAATTACCTCTCCTTGTGTGGAACAAAATATTCAAATTAATTACACATGGAGGAATAGGAAAAAGGAACCTCAAAAAGATTAACTTGGCTCTTATCATTAAACTAGTATGGATAATTGGATCTAATCCCTTTGAAAAATGAAGTGAAATTTTAAGAGATAAATACCTCAATGAGAGGAACCCAAAAATAATCTCCATAATGAAGGAACTTCATATTGTATATGTTATTTGGAATAGCATAATGCAAGCTAGAGAAATATACATGAAAGGTTTATTCCAAAAAGTTAAAAATGGGGAAAGAACAGACTTCTAGGAATATATATGGATCACCCAAAACACCTTGAACTAGAACCTAATTTTGATAGCATTAGATAGGAAATCATAAGACAATGGGGACATAAAGTGAAATATTATTGGACTAAAAATGTTGAGTGAGGTCATAGTATCTTCACTTGGAAAACTTTCAAAAAATTTGATACAAAGACTGAATCCCAAAAGATATTAATTATTATCATTCAAGATTTTTAGGTTCTTTGGAATTAGGAAAAAATATTCTTTGAATTAGAACACTAGTAGCACAGGGGATTATATAGTAAAATAAGGACATGAAGCTCAAATGAGAACTCATCCAAGTGTCTCTGAAAGATATTTATGGAATAAAGTATAAAGATCAAAAGCATGGCTGAAATTTAAATCTTTCCTTTGGTTGACCATGCATTAAAATATTTTAACATGGGAAAAGTTAAATAAGAATGGATTCTAGGGACCTTCGAGATGTGTCATACATTATAAAAATGAATAAAATATGTATCCCCTTCTTTTCCACTATAACTATGCCTATGGGCTATGGAATAAATTTATAAACAAGTAAAACTTATATACACATAATATTTTTGAACTTTATCATTTACTGACACTTTCTCCATTGAAGTAACTTATCAAGATTCAATCTCTTTGAGTCCACACCTTAAATTATACACAAGTAAATGGGTGGGTATACCTTTGGTGCTTCACAAGATTATTCGTCCCTTTACCATTACTTAAACCACTACAAGTCCTTTTATCCAACCCCTTAAGCAATTCCCATTTTAAAACAACCCCTTACTGAGCAAACACCCCTTTTATTCATTTTCCTACTAAGTCATCCAAGTTAATCTTGTTGGAAAGGACTCAATGCACATTATGGAAATAAGTCAACCCAATTGACCTAGTTCAAGACCTAACAACTACTTTTCTCACCTAAAAAATATGAGTTGGTCGATCATGTTAGATAAACTTTTAGGTGGGTTTAGGTTCAATCATTGGCTATAAATACCACCTTCAATTCAATATAATAGAGAGGAACATTAATTTTTCATTATTATAAATCACAATTTTTCTAATTCTATAGTTGAGGAGTCATTGCTTAGGTTTTTGCCTTCAAAGGAAGATAGCATGTCTTATGAAAAAGTCTTAGATGAAAACTAGGATTATTTTAGCCTAGAGTTTATTTATGTAGTGTGATCCTAAAAATCCACAAAAACCTATTGAAAAGCACCATTGGCCAAGGGAAAGACTAAGGCCTGATAGGCTCATCCAAAGGTAAGTACTCCTAAATTTTACTCTTTCATTTGGTAGATAGATATTACACAAATTAATAGGTTGAATACTTTAATCCTTGCTTAGTTTACCTCTACATTGAGTTGTGTAGAGTTTTATTTTATTGTTATGTATTATGCTTTTGTTATTTATTCCCCTTTGTGTCACAAGCTTTAGTGAGCACTATATTAGATTTATTTTTTGTATTGTAGACCTAGCTAGGGTTATTATGTGGTATTACTTAATTAGAGGCTTTGCAACCCTCTATATTGGTGTTGTGTGATAATATATCCCTTAGGTAGGTTTAGCAAATCCAAATTGATCATATCCTAGTATAAATAGTTATTCAATGAGTTGTTGGAAAGATTACCTCTTTTGATCTTGGAATTCACTAAGTACAAGTTGTCTATCCATCCTAATTCATTGCATAGATTCTAGTGAAACTGACATAAATCTAATCCTTGCATCCTTATTTTTTTAGTTACATTCAAATAGATTGAGATGATCAATAAAGTTTCATTTTATTAATATAGGTTTCTTCCTCAGTTAACTAGATTGAGCCAGTCGATTTGGTCTTTTTCTCTATTGACAAGTCCAAGGTTTTCATCTAACTAGATCAAGCTAGTTGATCTAGTCAAATTCACTATCTATAAGTACAAGGTTTTTAGTCAACTAGGTCATGTTGGTTGACCTAGTTCTATATTTTATTTACAAGTTCTAGTTTCAACTAACTAGATCAAACTAGTTGATCTAGTCATTTAACCTATTCTCTACATTTTAGACCTAATTAAATCAATCTGCTTGATTGTGTTCATTTTTGTGGTTCAATTTCAACTAACTAAATTGAATTAGTCAATCTAGTTATTTTTCTTGTTTTTTGACATTCTACTTACAACCAACTAAATCAATCTTCTCGATTTATTTTAGTTTCTAATATTTGTATTTTTAGTCTTAGCAAACTAGATTAATTTCCTTGATTTTGTTTAACTATATTTTCAGCTTTCTACTTTTATAGGATTAAAATCTTGCCTAGACAACCTCGTCAATGAAAATTCATCAATACAACTAAATAAACCTGGTTGATGTGTTCTATCTTCCAATTTCATTTTTAACATCTTAGCATTTTCATCTTGTTAATCATAATCAATTTTTAAATCTTACTTTTTAGTTCAAAATTTTCCTTACTATTTTCCTCGCTTGGCATTCTTGTCAAACTATACCCACACTATAAACTAAATAGACCAACTCAATCTAATTATATATCTCTATTGTATGCTATCAAATTAAATTAACTTTTTTAATTTAGTTTATTTATGTCTGATTTTTTAACAGACTGTGTTGACCAGCTTAATCCTATTATATATTTTTTGCTCGACTAGATCGACCTGCTCGATCTTGTTCTATATGTTTCATTTTTTAGAAAAATAAATTAACTCTACTTTCATAGTAATTATAATCACTTATATTTTTATAAAAATTAATAAATGGATGTTTTTCTATTTTCTTTCAAAAACTACAAAGTGGTTTTTGACAAATTGATTTTTCATCTTTAATTTCATATTGTCTAGTTTTCCATAGAAATTATGTATCAATAGTTTTAAAACTACTTATCTAATATCATGAAGGGATGTGGGATAGTTTGTTATAGTCATTATCTATCATATATATATATATATATATATATATATATATATATATATATATATATATCATGATGTGATGTGATTTTCCCAATACTCATAGCTATAGTACATAGCTAAACATGATCTTTAGTTTCTAGTACCTCATGGTATTTTAAAAATACCTAGGATTTCCCTTTGTATTAAACTTTAGAAATAAATCCATCTATTTAATTGTGTAATTTATTGGTTAGTGGTTAGCACTGATATGCTACTTCCAGCCTACCCTTGAAATTGGGTTTAGTGCATTGTGGGAATGGCATTTCCTCTATAGTTAGTATTTTGAAACATTGGGTTGCCATTATCCAATAAACAAATCAGTATCTATGGAAGCTTACAATGTTAAACACAAACTTTTAGTACAACTTCATGATATTATTTTTTAGTTAATTAGTTAACATTGTTAGTTATAAAATTACATTTTCTATTTACTAATTGTTATTCTCTATTGTGTTGTAGATTTTGTCAGCCAATGTTGATATAAGTTGTGTTGTGTATTTCAACTAGATTGACCAAATTGATCTAGTTTACTATATGTGAATAGACTATATCAAATAGCATGGCTCAGTCTTCTATTATGTGCTTACTATAATTTTTTGATTAACTAAATCAACTATTTTGATCTGATAGGTTATCCATACTTTTTTAGAATCTAACTATATTGACATACTTAATTGTGTATCACCTAGATGACTTAGTTTATTATTGGATTATTATTTTCCTTTTTATAATCTAACTAGATCAACCTACTCGATTGCATAGAACTTGGTTGACTTAGTTCATTATTGGAGCATTATTTTCCCCTTTCATAATCTAACTATATTAGCTTGCTTGATTTCATAGGTCCTTGTTGACTTAGTTTAATATCACAATATAATTTCTTTCAAAATATCTAACTACATAAACTTGATCAATATTTTATTATCTAGTTGATTTAGTACAAATCTCAATTCTTCAATTATTTGGCCAGTCTAATTCTCTTGGTGGCTGATCTAGTTTTATTTTTGAGTATTTTTCTATCCTAATATCCTATACTTACCTATTTTTATTTCTACACTGATTAACATCTTGAAATCACCTACCAAAATCTTTCTTGATAATATTAATCCATTTAGAAGATACATGGGTTGTTCTTTCTTTCCTATCTTAGCCACCTAAGAGGATAATCTCTCATGGTTCACTTATTCCTAACCTTCATCTAACTCTATTGACTTCAACATGGTTCAAATTACCCAAAATGATGACCTAGATGGATCCAACTCATTTCACACTTCCCATGATAACATCATCTATACTCCTAATGATACCCTATCTAAACTTCCCTGTTATACCATTAGAGCAATAGATACTAACATATAAAATCCTTTCATAGGGAATCCTCCATAGGAAACATTCTTATCCCTAGTATTAATAATGTTCCTCCTTCCAATAATAATATTCAAACTCATATTCCACCTCCTTCAGCTAATAATCAAAATACACCCATAGATACCACTCAAATTCTTACTCAAATGGTTCAACAAATTAATGTTATGTAAACATACAATAATTCCAAAATGATGAAAATGCAACATCACATCTTAAAAATTACTAAATAACCTCTTTTTCTCGTGCCTCAAAATAACCAAAATTTTATTCGCCCTGCTCTTAGAGATGCCACTGGGAATACCATCCCTCAGCCTCTTATGCATAACAAGATGCTTTAACATATTCCAAATGAAGTATTAGCTCCCTTTATTGTATCCATTGATATTGGAAATATTTATTTGAACATTAAATATGATGGAACTAATGATCTTACCATTTGTTTTAAATCATGTGGTAATCTCAACAAATAATGGGTCCAAACCAATAATTTCACTACCACTAATCTTTTAGTTAAAACATTTATGGGAGATGATTTAGAATGGTATAATAAACTCCCTCAACATTCCATATCATAACTATCATATTTGGTCAATGTTTTATTTAAATAATTTTAACAAAATGATCTCCCTAAAGATTGTCTACATTTCATTAATGTTAAGTAGTTATCCTCTGAATCGGCTCACACTTTCATTAAAGGGTGGAAATCATTAGTTCACAAATTAGACCACAATATGAATGATGATAATATTTTTAAATTAGTTATCACTACTTCAAAACCTTCTCTTCAATACAAAGTTAAAAAAATTTCCTCACAAACATTAAATCAGGCAATTGATCAAGTTAAAAGACAAGATTTCCTTATGAACCAATTTGATCCATCACATAATTCAATCAAGGAATATTTCCAAAATTCAATTAATTAAATTATGAGTGTAAATCCAAAATCTCAATCCCATCAAACACAAATAGGAGTGCTCAAATTAGATAATCAAACTTCTTCCCACCCATAATTAATAGTATCACAAATGAATCGATTATTATCTCCATCTAAACCCTTTATCTATAATAATAACACCCCCCCATCATGGTATGATCCAAATAAATTTGTTTGTTTCCATATCAAAATTTGTCATTCTCATGAGATGTGTCATGGGCTTATTAATTTTATGGTTTATTTCATGTTATGTGATACATTTGATCACAATGTCATTATAAAATTATGTCATTCTACTTATCTCAAAGCATCCCAAAAGAAGCAATTTACCAAAACCATACCCTCAAGAATCTCACAAATCCTCATCTAATCCAAATAAACAACATCTGAATGATAACATTTTTGTAATCAATCATAATTATGATCAATATTACACTAACTCTCAATATGTGAATTAAACTAAAGTTAATTATCATTGTAAACCTATCACAAGGATCCTGTCATGAAAACCAATAAATTCTCTACTAAGGAACAACTGCTTAAAGATATTGAACCTACTTCACCAACATCTTCAGAACTAAATACTAGTGATGAGCCACTTCCACAACCAGAGCCTCAACATAGTTCTTATATCCCTATGAAAAATGTCATTTTTCATCAACCTCATATTGGTTCTTCACGTTCTAAATCTCATTGGAATTTATTATAACTTAAATAAATGCCTAGAAAAATTCCCCTTATGGAATTAGTCTGAACTTCTCCTTATCACCATAAATTCCTTATGCAACAATTACAAGATATTTAAGAACCACAATCTCATGATTTGAAACCCCCTTCTAATAATCTTCCACTTACATGATTTCATGCAATTCAAACAATTTTTTCATTCATAAAATCTTCCATATAATTTATTAAAGAAGATATGATTAATGATGAAATTATTTTTTGAGAAGATGAGCCACCTCTCTTTATCAAAATTGGAATCAACAATACCTTTATTCTAAAAGTCTTAGTAGATGATAAATTTGACATTAATGTCACTTATTTTTTTTTAATTCAAAAAATTGGATACACCAGTTAAAATCTTAAACAAACACATTTCACGTATAAAGGATTTGATAAAACTAATCAAAAATCACTTGGTTGAATTTGACCACCTCTTAACATTGGACCCAAGGTATTTCACACCAAGCTTATGGTTCTTGATCTTCCTTTATCTTACAACATGCTCCTAAGTCACCCATGGACTCATTATATGCATGTTTTAGATTAAGGTAAAAACAGGTTTTGGAGGGACCCCGAAACCCTGAAACAAAGGGAGAAGGATGAAACGGTAACGTCCATAGGCGAAACCGAAAACCTACTTCAAAGAAGTATCAAAATCAGGTTTTACATGGACCTGAAACCACCAAAAAAGAAAATAAAAAGACAAACCCCAGGTTTTACAAAGACCTGGAAACTCCATAGTAAAGAGGATACAAAAAACTAGGTAACGAGACCAGATATTACATCCACCTAAAAGAACCAGGATCTATTCTTCTAGTTCCAAAATCATCTTCACTACTTCCTTACCTTTCATAGTAGTGTCCTGAATGGCAGTAGCCGCCGACTTGGCTCCCTCTTTCATTGCTTTCTTTCTTGAGCTCTGTCTAGTTCTCTTGCTAGGCCCCTCCAAGGATTTGATTTCCTCATTATATGCATGTTATTACTTCTTTAGGTAGTCAATGTATCAAATTTATACATAATGGAAAATGTTAAAAAAATGAGATTGATCCTAATTATTGGAGCATCCAATTAACAAAGCCTAAATCTCAATATGTCATTCCTACTATTTCTCACATCAACAATCCACCTCTTCCTAAATTTTCTAACATACATTCTGATTTACATGTCACTCTTATAGATTCAGATGATAATTAACTAAATGAATTATAAAATAATTATAATACCACTATATTACCTCCTTATATAGTGGAGTAGATCCCTACTCTTCTCCTACATGATCATATTATTCCCTTAGTCATTGATAATACTAATATTCCTCTTCCATACAATGCATATGAAGCCTCTTTCATAGAGGGTGAGTTTTCTCATAATGGATATGGGCTAGCTAAAAAATTTCAATGTCCTTTAGCTATGTCTCCTCACAAATTTAGCAACATAAGTGTTTCTACTTATGATTCTCTTACATAAATGGATACATGCTTTATCTTTCATACCTAATAAGATAATTATATCGTGGCCCAAGCTAAATCATGAGATTTAGATGTACAACATTATCAAAATATATTATCTAAAATACATGCCTTCAAGTGTGATGTTTATGTCATCCATATATCATCTAACATTGAATAAGAACCTAAAGGTTTTGTACCTTTTTTAACCCACCATTGTTAGATACTTTATGGCTAATCCAAGAAGTACCTACTATTACATCATAAAAGGGGAGGCATGGGAAGACCTTTTGCTTCTCAGTGGGACTTTGCCTCCTTTGCTTCAAGTTTTAAACTCATTTATGTGATCCCTAATAATGGGTTTTACACTTAAACCAATATAATAAAAGGTTTCAACAAAATTTCATAGCATTTGGATAGATTCTTGATCAACCCGTCATGATTGGATTCTAATTTGACTTCTGAGAGTTGAATCCTTCCTCTATCAAGATCTAATCATGCTCCAATGGATTAAGAGTTTTTTATGGAATAGGCTCTTCCCTTGTTCTTAATAAAATTTGAACTAATGTGGCTAAGAGATTCTTCTATCTTTGATTTAGTCAAATTTTGGTGGTTTAATGCTCCTCATTTGAAAGGCAATTGTATCCAAATATATGCTAAAAAAACTTTTCTTCATGAAGAACTAATTTTGAAATTGGAATAAATACCACTTAAAATATTTTTTTAAGGAATATAAAAGAATGGAATATTAATTTCATTCTCTAAATGAGGTAGTGTTAATTTTGGGAATGAGTGTAGACATGTATGAAAGAAAATGTTCCCTCCTAGCTAAGCTAGAGCAACTGCATCTCAAGGAGGATATTTACTAGAAGTAGAAGTCATAGGAGTTTTGGATCAAGGAAGGATATTAGATTATAAAATTATTCCACAACTCAAATAGGTTTGAAGTGGAGCCTAAAAAATATTAAAAATCTCAAATAGACATGGCAAAGAATTTGAGATCTCTGAGGTTAGGGTAGAGGTGGTTAGATTATTCACTAAGCTCCTTATTTGTCACTAGGCTTCAAACCTCAAGGATCAAAAGGATCTTCTCAGTATTATCTCTCAATTAGTTTTGAGGAAGCATAATGGCATACTTCTTTTGCCTTTCTTGATGAGATCTAAAATGTAGTGTTTTCTATGAAAAAATATAAAGCCCCAAGGACTGATGGTTTCCCAGTGGCCTTTAATCAATATTTTTGGCCCATTATTGGCAAGGACATAACAACAATTATGGAATATTATAGACAAGTTAAAAAATATGAGTGATGACATTAATTGTACCTTTATTTTGTTTATACCCAAAGGTGCCTCCCAATCCTCTTTTGATTATTATATACCCATTGATTTATGAAATATAATCTATAAAATAATCTCCAAGTCCGTATCTTTTAAACTAAAGTCTTTCATATCTCAACTAATGTCTCCTAAATAAGGTGATTTGTGCCAAGTCATCATATTTAGGATGGTATTATAGTAATTCATGAGATGTTTCACTCTCTAAATTTTAATAAACAACAAGACATGCTCATAAAACTCGATATAAGCAAGGCTTATGATTATGTGAATTGGATATTTCTCATAAATATGCTAGAAAATTTTGGTTTTGACAAGAATTGGTTTGAATGGTTCTATAATTGCATTTCTTATCCAAAGTATTTATTTATTTTCAATGGTATCCCTACAAGATTTTTTGAGGTAACTATCAGACTCAAGCAAGGGAATCACATCTCTCTTTTTCTATTCATTTTAATGGAATAATTTATAAGTAGATCTCTCCAAGATGCAAAATGTAAAGTTTGATTGGGCCTCAAAATCATGGATGGATTTAAGAAGCTATTTTATCAACAATTTTTATATGACACCTTTCTATTTGGAAAGGCATCTATTAGATAAGCCACATCTTTTAGGGAAATTCTATATAAATATGCTTTGGATTTAGGGAAAGAGATCAATTTTGTGAAATCTAAGATCTACTTCATCAATGTTCCCAATCATTCCTAAATGTAACTAGCTCAAATTTTGAAATTTGTATTTGGGAAGCTACCTACCAAATATTTGGGAGTTCCCCTCTTTTTTAATTGGGATAGAGAAAACTTATGGGATAATTTGTTGAATTCCTTAAAATATATATTGAATTATTAGAAAAGGAAATTATTGTCCTTGGTAGGTAGGATTACGCTAATTAAATATGTACTTAGTGTTATGCATGTCTTCCTCCTGTCTATTCTCAAGCCCCTTGCTTTTGTCTTTAAAAGAATCAATCAAATATGTAGGATTTTTTGGCAAGGTTATGCTGAATGAAAAATAGTTCCTCTGGTGAAGTGGGATTAAATGTGTACCTCTAAAAATGTAGGGGGTATGGACAATAGAAAAATTTCCCTTTAGAACTTGTCCCTTTGGTGCCAAATTGGTTTGAGGAATCTTCTATAATTTTCCCACCCTTTGGAGCAGAATTCTTAAGATTTAGTATCCTAGCTTTGAGTATCCATTAGGCATTATCTCAATTTACTCTCCACCAAAAGGATATCAAGTTTGGAATTGCATACTCCAATGTCATTATCTCATCATAAATCACATCTCTTAGGTCATCAACAATGGAAGGAGGGTTGTTTTTGGGATGATTCCTAAAATGCTCATAAACCTCTCGAGGATTGGCAATAACTAGATGATTCAAGGGGAATGTTGACCATTGTCTTGGGTAGGAAATTTTGTGATTAAATTGATTTTGGAAGTCAAGATTATATTAAGTTCTATTTATGTAAGTCTCTTGACTTGGACATTATTCCCCTTGATCAAAATGTCTTGTTAAACTTAACTCTAGCCAAGCATAATTTTTTCTTAAGTAGTGAGGAGGATTCCATCTGTTGGATTGGTCCTAATTAGGGTGACTATAAGTTTAATTTGGATTACCAATTCGCTACTTGTGAGAAGGACCAATGCACTCAAGTCAAGCTTCTTTGTTGGATTATTAAAGGCTTAGAAAAGGTGGGTGCCTTTGCCTAGCTTACTACTCAGTACAAAATATTTTCCCAAGTCAAACTTAGAAATATGGGTTGGTGTGGGCCTTATAGGTATTTATTGTGTCTTTAGGAAGAGGAAAGTGTGGATCACTTATTTTTTTAATCCTTTTGCATCCTTTTATTGGGACTAGTTGTTAAAAATTTGAGTTAGCATTAGGCCCGTACTCCCTCCCTCTTCCATGTTTTCTCTTTGTGGTTCTAGGGTATGGAAATTCCAACTACATATTGATTAATCCCCCTATTAATGGGTCAAGGGTAAGCAAGGATATTTATATTTCATGCATATTTATCACCTAGATTCCCGCTACTAGGTTATTTAAGCTAAATTTTGATGGGGATACTAGAAATAATCTAGGAACTTTCGATGTTGGGTATAGATTAAGTGATTGCTTAGGCTCTTTCATTTAAGCCTTGTCGATAAAAATCCAATATGGAACCAACAATGAGGTTGAATCCCAAGTGATGGTCTTGAACCTCCATTTAGCTTGTCAATGTGGTATTTAGAACCTAATTATTCAAGGGTATTCAAAACTCATTTTGGAAGTTATCTATACTCATTCCAAAAAGGCACAAAAGTTGCAAAACTTTCTCAATATGGGTTGGAATAGTTTGGACGATCTCTCAACTTGGACTATCTTGTTATAGGGATGCAAATCAACAAGCTGATTTCTTAGAAAATTATGGGGTTGATCAAAGATGTCACTATATAATAGATAATAATTTGGAGAGGTGGCCGAGACTTGACATGATAAATCAAATCTAAACCTTTGATTGGTGTCCTATCATATTTATCTTTGGCTCTACAACAAGTGAATTTAATGCCCTCACTACTTTTAACTCTATCTTGCCACATGTGAATGATTTTGATGTGGTTTCAATTGATTTATATATGTGTGGCATTTCAAAGAGGACAATTAAAGGTTAAATATTTCATTGTTTGTTCAATTAATATTTATCCAATGAGTGGTAGTGGTGCCCATGTTCACAACTATGGAATTTTTAGAAATAATTGAACCTATTATCACCTTATAGACTGACAAATAGGAAATGGTGTTTTGGGATAATGTCATTATCTGTCAGCTTTACCTAATTTTATAGACACCTAGCTTGGAGGTGTTGGATGTAATAAAGTAATATTAGGCTCTAATTATTTTCATGTTGTTTGGAGGAACAAAATGAATGTGAATGTGGTTTCCATTTTTATGAGAAACCTACTGTACACAATCAAAAATGGAGATGTTACATGTAAGGTGGTAGAGACTATGGTATAGCTAAGTCTGAGAGGTGATTTGAGTGTTTGTCTTGATATATTGGTAGCATAAGATGGCTCTTTCCTCCCTTTATTTATCTCCCAATGTTTATGTGGTATTCCCCTCTCTAGTTTTAGAGAATTATAATTTAGGTTCATGTCTTTGCTTGTTATGTTAACCAATGTGATGGAACAATAGGTAGGTATTGTGGAGCCATTTTTTTCTTTAAATAATTTATTGTCCTCTCTAGATCATTTCTTGAGGAAAATTTAGTTTAATAAAAATACTTTGGTTGCACAATTTCTCATGATTTTTTTTTTCAATAATATAGTGGTGGAGATGGCTATGTATAATGAAATAGGTAGGACATTGTTAGGGGAGTCACATGACAAGTAATCTCCTCTCACATGCATGTCATCTGCAGTCCATGGTGGATGTTGTGGGTTTAGGTAGTGTTTTCACTCTGGTGAAACATATTTAGGAAGATGGAAAACCTTCGACTGTGTGTGGGAGCCCAACTTTAAAATTTATTCCTATAAAATCCTTTACTCTTGTTTCAGATGCTTTACATGTTCAGGATTCATCTTTAGATATGATGTAGGTTGTGGTGGATGTTGAGGTGGTTTTTCCCCTATTTTTGGGAGGTGGAATCTTATGTATTATTTTTTTGGATGTTTGGTGTCTTTTTTTAGAATCCTTTTTTGTTTAACCTAAAGGTTTTGTACCTTTTTTAACCCACAATTATTAGATAATTTATGTCTAATAAAAGAAGTACCTACTATTACATCATTTAAGATTTTAAATCAACTCAATTTAGTACAACTTACTTCACCAACTATAAATATCATTGATAATAATTACATTATTTCTCTTACTTTTGACTGTATTGATCAATATAATGATATTAAATTACCATATACTAATTATATACATCATAACTTGATTCACACAATTATTTTAGATTCATCACCTTTAATCACATATATTGAACAAACCAATATATTTAACAGTCACCTTTTTATTTCACTCAACTCGATAACATCAAAATAAAATATGTATCCTCTACTCTACCTCTTGAAACTACTTTAGATGTTAAAGCTACCATTGTGAGATAAATACATTATAAATATGATATCCAAGGTAATCAAATCATTGATCTTGAAGTGGATGTCAAATATTATGGACCTTTACCCACACTTCTTAATGATGAAGCTATATTATAACTCTTCCACGCTAGAGAATCTCAACTTTTATGCCAACATCATAAGCTTGGACACTTTCAGCAAAAAGTTTCTTGTTTCAATAATTTAATTACTAATGTGGATCCTAAAACACATCCTATTTCTCCCTCCCCCCCCCACTTACTATATATCATTTCCAAGATGAAAATGTTATGCTTTTCAAAGAATCTACAAAAAAAAGTATGGTACACCCACATGTCCTTGACCTATTATTGTCTCTGAAGAGCTCACCCCTAAATAACATGATAATTTTAGTCTCTTTTTTTATAAATATCATTAATATTTCACTTGATCATATGAATACATGCCTATAATTGATCTTAACATCATTATCCATAATATCATTACTTATCTTGATGCCAAATCCATATGCCAAAAGTAACAAAAATTCCCTCCTGAGATTTCCACTTTGTGTCTAAAGAAATCATCATACTTTTTGATGCTAATTTCATTAAACCCATGGATTACTTAGAATGGGTTTCAAACATTTCCCCCATCCATAAAAATGTCACCATGGTTATTCACATATGCATAGACTTTTGTAATCTAAACTTAACATGTCTAAAATATATTTTTTCCCTTACCATTAATTGATGCCATTATTAATTCCACCATCAGATACAAAATTTTATCTCTAATAGATATATTATTGAGATATAATCAAATTCACATAGCTACCAAGGATCAACATAAAACAAAATTTTCCACTGATGGGGCACCTATTGCTATGTTAAAATGACTTTTGGTCTCAAAAATTCTAGAACTACCTATCAACATGAAATGAACCATATCTTCTATAATCTCATTCATAAAATCATAAACACATACGTGGATGATCTTATTTATAAATCTAAACATCTTGAAAATCATATCCATGACTTAGCTATCATCTTTGATCAAATCATCAAATACAAAGCTAGACTTAATCCTTTCAAATGCATTTTTGGTGTTACTTCTAGTAAACTTTTAGTCTTATTAGTCACCCATAGAATCATTGATGTCAATCAAGATAAAATTAAATTTATTATCAACATACCTATTCCTTGCTCTATCTAGACATACACACATTCCTCAGGAAATTTGAGGTAATTCATCATGTTGTTCTTAAGAGAGATTACCATATATACTTTGTTAACTCCCTTCATAAGAAAGGTAATGATCTAGAATAGATGGATTCATATCAAAAATCATTTGTTAGCATGAAATAATCCTTGATTCATCCTCTCACTCTTCGAATACCTTTACATGATCATCCACTCATCATTTACACCTCAATTACCCCCTTATGACTTGGGGAATAATCACTCAATAATATGAAAGTGGTAAATAATATTCCATATATTATATTAGTTGAACCATAATAGACTATGAAAAATGTTACACCAAAGTAGAATGTTATTGTCTAGCTATTTACTTCATAGATGAAAATCTCTACCATTATGTGTTATACCAAAATACTTATGTTATTGTACATTATGATCTACTTAGTCATTTATTCTCCAAATATTTCTTACCTAGAGATAGAATTGGCAAATGGATGGTCCTATTAATGGAATTTGATCTATAAATTACGACATAAAACTTTGTCAAAGGATGAGTAGTCACATATAAACTTTCAACTAACCATTTATAAGATACTAATCATATTCAAAATAATCTTCATGATGAATAGATTCTTTATATTGAAGTTATTAATCAATCAGTTTCACTCAAAGACTATTTTCATAACTTCATTTTTTATTTTGAAACAAATAATCTTAAAGAACCTTGTCCTTCTATTTCTAAAGATAAATCTAAAAATGTCATTGAAGAACTCCCCCACTACCCATTTCATATCTCCCCTTGATAGGCAAGTTTGTTTCTCAATCTTTTCCCAATTTATAAATTCTTTATTCTTCATCTCTTTCAGACATGCTCAAAATAAGATTGTTCTATTTTATTTATCATTAGAATATAAATTGCATATTTGTGTGGATACAAAATACTTTCCTAATCATTGCATTATCATTTTTAGATTTCTATTAGTTATGTTTGAGATTATGAATCTTATTTATTGGACCATTTTTCTATGTTCCTCTTACATTTATGTCTAGTTTGCCTTTGTTGATTGAGTACAGATTTTTACTTCTCTTCCATCAATGTCGATTACATTTCTATTCTTTTTCTATCTTTTTTTTAGTATGGATTATTACCTATCTTACATTGATGTTGGTTCCATCAAATTTAATTTCTTATGTACTTGGTTTGATCTAGTTTGTTACTTTTCTTACTTAGAGTGCCTTTTTTTGGTCTGTCATTCATTTAGTAGCCTTATCTTTTCAGTTACCCTAATTACTCTCATTCTATCTATTTTCCTTGGTATTTTTATTCAAATTAGCATCTATCACCTCATATTACCAATTTTCCATGTGACTTATTCTATTATGAACATGTTCCTTTACTTTAATTTATCTACAATTATTTATTTTTGATCTTTATCTTTGTATCTTTAGGGTTTGTCCAAAGCAATTAATGTTCCCTCCATGATTCATATTATAAACACAAAAGATAACCACTCAGTGACAAAAGTAAGTCAATGTATATTTATGACACTTTAAATTATTTCCACACATCATTTATTTTCTAATTTTTAATATAATTTATTAGTTTAATTCTCATGCATTACTATGTTATTTTTTGAATCACATTTCCATGTTATAACTGTGTGACACGTGATGAGCTTTGAGTTGGACATATTTATAGACATAATATTTTTAAATTTTATCATTTACTAACACTTTATCTCTTTTAGGAACCTATCAAGATCTAATCTCTTTAAGTGCATGCCTTAAAGGGTGCACTAGGAAAGGGGTGGGAAAACCTTTGGTGATTCTCAAGATTATTGGTCTCTGTACCATTACTTAAACCCATTACAAATCACTTTTATTCAACCCCTTAAGTAATTCCCATTTCAAAGTAGCCCCTTAATAATAAAACACTATTTTTATTCATTTCCTCCTAAGTTATCTAGGTCAATCTTGTTGGAAAGGACTCAATGTATGCTACAAAACTAATTTGACCTGACTAACATAGTTTGAGATCTAACAGCTAATTTTTTTGCTTGATAAAATTGAGTTGGTCGATCATATCAGCCAAAATTTTGGGAGGGTTTAGGGTTGATCCTTGGCTATAAATATCACCTACACTTCAATCCAATAAAGATTAAAATTCATTATGCATTTTTACAACTCATAATTCTACTAATTCTACACTTTAGGAGTCAATGCTTAGGGTTTTGCCTTGGAAGGTAGATAACTTTTATTGTGGGAATGTCTTGGATGTAAAGTAGGAGTATTTTAGGCTAGATATGATTTCTATATCTATCTATATTTAAAGACATAATATTTTTAAATTTTATCATTTGATAACACTTTATCTCTTTTAGGAACCTATCAATCTCCAATCTCTCTAAGTGTGTGCCTAAAAGGGTGCACTGGGAAAGGGGTGTACAAACCTTTGGTACTTCACAAGATTATTGGTCACTATACCATTTCCTAAACCCACTACAAGTCACTTTTATTCAACCCCTTAAGTAATTCCCATTTGAAAGTATCCCCTTACTAATAAAACACCATTTTTATTCATTTTCCTACTAATTTATCTAGGTCGATATTGTTGGAAAGGACTCAATGCATGTTACAAAACTAAGTCAACTTGACTGACCTAGTTTGAGACCTAATAACTAATTTTTTTGCTTGTTAAAATTGAATTGGTCAATCATATTAGTTAAATTTTTGGGAGGTTTTAGGTTTAATCCTTTTCTATAAATATCACCTTCACTTCAATCCAATAGAGAGAAACATTAATTATGCATTGTCACAACTCACAATTTTACTAATTCTACACTTGAGGAGTCATTACTTAGGGTTTTGCCTTGGGAGGTAGATAGCTTGTATTGTGGGAAAGTATTGGATGTAAAGTATGAGTATTTTAGACTAGATATGGTTTATACAATTTGATCCTTAAAAATCCACCACAACATCTTGCAAAGAACCATTATCCAAGGAAGAGATTGAGGCATGACAGGTTTGACCAAAGGTAATTATTCATAAATTTTACTCTTTCATTTGGTAGATAGATATTACACAAAGTAATAGATTGAATGTTTTAATCCTTGATTAGTTTACCTCTATATTTACTTGAGTATAGTTTTCTTTTTTATCCCCCTTTGTGCCACAATCTTTATTGATCACTATATTAGATTTATTTGGTGTATTATAATCCTAGCTAGGTTTATTATGTGGTTCTACTTTATTGAACCCTATCTAGTGGTGTTGTGTGATAAGATATCCCTTTATTAGGTATAGTAGATCCAAATTTGTCATGTCCCAATATAAATCTCTATGCAATGATTTTTTTGTAAGATTGCCTTCTCTGAGTTTAGAATTCACTAAGTGGGACAAGTTATAGATCCATCCTAATTCATTGCATACACAACCTAAGTTAGAATTTGAATTAAACTCTCCTATATCATCTTAGAGCATGGTAGTGTCAAAAGACATTAAACATCCTAAATAATATATGGGAAGTGGGACCAAGTATTTTAATTTAGAAAGCTTGGATCAAATGGAACGCTAGAATATTTGAGGATAATAATAGACACAAACTCTAATAGCAAGTTTGGAAAGAAATAGAAGTTAGTGTTAATCATATTTTCTTATATTATGAGTAGAGGGGGAAAAAAGAGGCTAACCTAGAGGAAATTAAAATACTAAAAAATTAGGGATCAGTCAAAAAGCACTTTGAAGCTACAAAGCCAAGTAATATCTAGAAGAAAGAGATGATAGGAAAAATAATTAAATGGTCCCCTCCAAAACAAGGTTGGCACAAAATTTAATTTAATTGGGCATCAAAAATAATCCTAGAGAATAAGAATTAGGATCTATAATAATTAATAATATGGGTCAAGTGATAGCCTATAACTCTACCTATACTGGAACTAATACAAACAACATAGCAAAAGTTAAGGGTCTCATTTTAGGGATGAAGTTGGCATTAGAAAGCAAACCAAGAACATCATTATTGAACAAGATTCACTCATGATTATCAAAGCCATAGAAAATCATAAAAAACTAAATTGGATAATTAAATGGATAATCAAAGAAGGCAGAAAACTTTGAAATTTATTTGAAGGCGTGAAACTTAATCATATCCTAAGAGAAGGAAATCAAGTGGCAGATTAGTTAAATAACTATGGTCTTTATTCCCACTCAAAGAACAATAAAGGAAAAAAAATTAATTTCCTAATCTACTATCTTGGGAATTAGTTATTTTTATTTACTGTCATCAAATAGAAATTACATGTATCATGAATGCAAGTTCATTTTAGAAAGCATGGTTAGTAGGTAGAATTGCATGCAAAATTCATGGACATGCTAAAAAAAATGCTTGTTATTTTTAGAAAGAATGCATGTGATTTATTTTTAAGGTGTGATATTATAAAGATAGCTTGTTATGAAATCTATCTTCTTATTGTATTATAAATTTATTATTCTGGTAATTCTTGACATCAATAAAAAAATAAATTACCAAAAATGTATGTATGTATGTATGTATATTATAAAAATATTACTATACATTATTAAATTTTCATGTAATATTGAAAACAATGTCTTCATCTAATGAAGATGAGGGTGGATATTTATGTTGTCATTGTTCTTCAATGAATTCATTACATAATTATCTTTCTTGAGGACAATAATGAATAGTAGGATTTGATCCATCATTTAGTTAAATTTAGATATATTTTTGTCTAGATTAAAACTTGAAATTATTTTTACTATAATTTATAGTATCAAATATTTAAATTCTATATTTCTATTATTAGATTCCAATTTAGAGTTTTTTGGTATCAGATATCATATTTTATTGTTTCCAATTTAGTGTTTTTAAATATAAATAGATATCATATTTTTTTCAGATTCCAACTTGAAGGTTTAATTAGAATCCAGTGGTAAACAACTACATTCTTGAATTTAATTTTGGTGAATCAATTTAATATTTTTGTTAAAAAACAAGATAGTAATTAATAATTTATTCTAAGGTAATTCTTTAACTTTTTAATTTATTGGATTGATTCAATGTTTTGTTGCAAAGAATGGATTATTTTATATTTTATTTTGATTCTTATTACCTTATATTAAATATGTATAATTGAATGTTATATTAATGGGTCAAGTGGATGCATAAATATGAGCTCATGATATAATGTGGATTTGAGTATTTGTTAATAGAAATTGATACCATGGTTGTTATCCTTGCTCTTCAAAATCAAAGTATGAAATCATGGAACTTATGATACCATGGTTGTTATCCTTGCTCTTCAAAATCAAAGTATGAAATCATGGAACTTAAGATACATTTTGGAGAGGGAAGGGATAATTCTTCATTCATTGGGTTCTTGGTAAATATGTCATTATATCACCCAAATATTGGACCTTCTTTCCAACAATTCTATTGACACTTCACAAAGTGTGAGTAATTTTTTAAAAGATGTGTGATTTTGTTATATTGCCTTGGGATCCATTCCTTCATCTCCCCATCTTGAGTTAGTTTTCTTTATGTCTTTTCATGTTTTAAGGTTTTATGGAAAGGACCCTTTTCTCTTGGCATTGAATATGTCATTTTTTATGGTATATTTTTGCACTTGGTGCCCAAGACTATTGCATATTCATTACTTTGCATGGGTTTTAGTTATATTTTCTTCATGGTCTAATCATGGATGGTGGTGGTTTAGATTGTGGTTTCACTATCATGATCACTGTAGGATTTGTTTAAGTAGTGTGTTCTCCTCTATGGAAATATACTCTCCCATACACTTGGTAAGGGTTTTTATTATCTTTTCTTATTAATTTTATTTTGTATTTACATACAAATGGATTTTCATAGGTAGTTTGAGTTTTCTATAATGGAGCCTTTGCTTTGTGTTAAACTAGGAACTTGAGATATGGCCTTTGGTGGGGGGAGGTTTTTGAACTCAAACTGAAGCAAATTTTTTGGATCTTTTTATGAATCATTCATAAATCCATTTTTTAGGTTATTATAATGGTTTATATAATTATTTTCACACAACAAAGTGAATTCATAGGTAGTTTTTATCTTCACAAGTAACCTCTTCAGAATTTTGGGTGTCAAAGAGATCACTCACATGGTGGTGGAAAACTTGTTAGTCCTAAATTCAAGCAAGGATTGGTGTTGGCTATGGAGGAATCAAAACTTATTTCTCCCACTCATATTTTTATAGGGTTTAGATAGATGGGGATCATTATTCTATGGGTGTTTAGGGAATTGAAGAGTAGGTTTGTAAAATTGGATGACTTTATTCATAGTTTGGGTTCATATAATAATTCAAGATTGAGGATGGTTGGTTCACCTCTCATTGTGGACCAAATTTTTGATCCTCTACCTTTACTCTAAAGGGTTCCTTTTCCTTAGCTATGGCTATGGTGGTAGCTAAATTTTTTGTAAGAAAGTGTGGCATCTCTTTAGTTGGTATTACTATCTTAGTTGGGGTTGAGCATTGTCTGATATTTTCTCATTATTATGGGTATTTGGATCCTTCTAATCTACTTTTTTATGTGACTAAACACATGAGTGGTAGAATTATGGTATCCCTATCATCTATTGGACTAGGTTTTACTTGTTTAAAAGGATTATTCTCTAGTGATTGTAGGATAGAAGTAGAAACTAGCTCATTAAAGTGTAGGAAGCTTAAAGGTTCTTTTTTCTGAGTTGTAATATTGGGACTCTATAGGTTGGTATACTTGGGACTCTATTGGAGATCTCTTGGGAGGTGTTTTTTGGAATGTTGATGTGGTTGTTGATGATGTACTAGATATTTTTAGCTACTCCTCACTCTCAATTGTTGGCAATGTTGACTCAGATTTTGAGGTGGAATCACTAGTAGGAAGGGGATGATATGGATCATCCTTCTTATTGATGCTCATGTTTGATCCTAGTTGTTAGTTATTTTTTTCAATGTTATACTTTTTAGTTACCATTGTTGTTATTAGTTTCCTTTTGGTTTTTTAGTGCCAAGTCTTGAATGTTTTATTACTCATTTAGGTTTATCCCCCATTTCATAAATAAATACAAACATTTGTTCATAGAGAAAATTTCAAGAAAATGGGCCAACCCTAAAGAAAGGTTTCATTTTGAAAATTAGTCATTGCTAAGACAGGGTTGGTTCTAACTAGATAAGGTCATAAACAACTAGTGATACTAACATAACCAACCTATGTACAAGCAGACTGAACTAAATCTCTATATATGTTTGTGAATGATATTAAGTAGGTTTGAAATAGATAGTGAGATTCCTATAGGTGTGTAATATCATAATGGGAGGATCAAACTCATAAGATAACATGTAAGTGTGAGATAATAGTGGCATAAGACCATGTTTGTGTGTTTAAGTCATGTGTGGTAAATGTATGTTAAGCTTGTCATTTTCAAGTAAAAAATACCATATTTTAATATCTACAAAATCATGAAATAAATATTGAATTACGAAGTTTGATCTAAATCCTAAGGCCAATGCCTTTCTACTCCATTTGTAATCACAAATATAGACAGGGTTACATTCACATTGGTTTAAAATAGATAATGAGGTTCATATAGATGGGTAATAACATAATGGAAAGATCAAACTCATAATATAACATGTAATTGTGATATAATGGTGGATTAGGATCATGTTTGTGTGCTTAATTCACTTGTTGTAAATGTATGACAAGATTTTCATTGTCAAGAATAAAATATCATATTTTAGTATCTATATAATAATGAAAGAAATATTAAAGTAAAAATCTTGATCTAAATCCTAAGAGTAATTCATTTATTATTCATTGGGTATCACAATATTAAATAGGGTCACATTCACACATCTTATCAAGAATATTCTATTATACATTTACATAAATTGTAAAATACAACCACAGTTTTTATGAAAAATGATATTTATTACCTATAAAGTCTCATTATTCATTAAATGAACTCCAATAATAGATTATAATATGAACTATAACAATAAACTTAGATCATAAAATTTTGATAGACATAATCATGAATCAAAGTATAGAAAATAATAAGTGGTTCCTTATAATAATGCAATATCTCATTACACATGAAAATATTGACATCAAATGCCTTTTATAATACCCTAATTAACTCAAGACATTTATTATCTCTACTTCATTTTAGCCATATAATAAACTACTTATTTCCAAAGACATAAGATTTATAAATAGGACTTGTGACCAACTTTAGACACTAAAATTTGGTATTGGACACTTGGAAATGCTAGTGTTGATGTCTATCCTTACCTTACATGACTTATATGTGTTATTAGCCCCAAAATCATAGTCTAAAATCACTCATGAGATTGAGTGTTCTGGAGGGAAGAGCGGGTGACAATATATGGAATAAATATATCCCCTCATTAATTTTAGGACTAATGCTAGTTCAGTCCAAAGATCAAGAAGTTTAACTTAATTTAATCAAAGAGCATGAATTGATACCACCAAAGGTTCAATGTATATTTATAAATGCTTGTAATTTTTATTAGTTGATTGAACTTGATTGTTGATTATTACTGAGACTGACCTTGTGAATTTATAAAACAAGGCAAAGTGTTTTAATTATGAAATAAACATAAAAAGGGGAGAGTAAGGTAGGGTATAAAAGGATGTTTCTAATTAATAAAATGATAATGTTTGATAACCAAATCATGCCAAGTCATAGTTATACCATTATGTGCCCAGTTCAGTGATTGTGCAAATATTTATACACTCAAAGGGTAAGCTTCTAAGGGACACTAATATGATTATTCTACTTGTAGCTCCTTAATAAAATATAAACACTCAAAAGAATTGAATTAATGACACACAAATATTTTGAAACACTTTATAACTAACAACACATAAAGCATGGATTGTTCACAAGGGAATTCAAAAAAACACACAAGGAATTAGATTGGTAGATACACAATATAAATTCCATATTCATATATATATATATATATATATATATATATATATATATATATATATATATATATATATATATATATATATATATATATATATATATATATATATATAATAATCATTAAATCACTCTTATTTTATAAGCATGAACTCTAAACTAGAGACAATGGACCACATTCAATGAGCAGAAGATAGAGTCAAAACAAATAAAAAGATTATATTCTAGTTTTTATAGAGTTTCATTACATGAAAATATCAACCATTATAAAGTTAGAGAATTCTATTATATAGACATATTTATCCATAAATTTCACTCAACCCACTACTAGGGTGGTTACAGTATTTAATGATGATTATAAAATACAATTGAGATTCTTTAATTTACTGATAGATTCATCAGTTTGAACATGATTTGTAGTTTAGAGGCCATGCTTATTAAAGGCTAGAATTTGTCTTTTATGTTCATTATCTCTCCTTGGTCTTTTATCATATGCATGCCACATGATGACTCCCACCATGATAATTAATTTGAATTCAATTATGAAGTTAGTTTCAATTAGATTCAAATATTGGTGGTAGATTATCATTGGAAGTTTCTTGAGACTACCATTCCACCATAGCCTATGCAAACTTATACATTCAATTTTAGGGGTTAATTAAATGAATGAGCCATCCCTAGCCTTATTTCAAGGTATTTTGAATCAATTAACTCATTTATTAGCCTAAAATATATCACTTCTAGGTCTTTTTTTTTTAGGAACCATCTACATTATGACTACATTTTTCAAACCTAGCACACAATCTATTTGGGACTTTGATAGTTTTGATCGCCAAATAAGCCATAAATCTTAGCCATGTCACTCTCCTAACACCATCTCTACCATATGGATATTCCTTGACTTCACATTCCTTTTCCATTTCAAGGCTATTATATTTATCCATTGGGTCCCATTTTACCACTTGGTAGCTTGTTAGTGCCCCCAGGCTTTACTCTGTGCTTGTTCAATCATCACCACATGGGTTTTTATTAGGTTATTAGGCTCTTTATGAATTTGGGTTTATACTGATAATGCCTCAAGATTTCAAGTTAATGCTACCAATCCTCTGGGCTTCTAGGCTTCTAGGATGGTGTTATGTGGTGCAATCATAGGGCCTTGAGGGTATGAAGTTTTGCATTGTCATTCCTCTCCTAGGTTAATAAGATAATACCTTAATGCTTTTGAGATTTTAGAATTCTAAAATTTTGAGCTTATGTTGGGTTGGGTAGCTGATATCAAGCCACATGATGTGATCTTAATCCCTAAAGGCTTTAAAAATAATTTGAGAGGCCCTATGAAGTCTATTGAAGCCCTACAAGAAAATAAGAAAATTTGAATAAGTAAATATTTTTGATAAATCTAAGTTTTTATTTAAAAAAATTATATGAGAATCAGTTAGTCAATATAGGAATTAAAACTAGTCATTTGTATTAAAAAAAAAAATTTAAGCCAAAACATTCATAAGATAAATTTTATACCAAAAAGTGATGGAACAATTTAAAACAAAGGGGAAATAAAATTTACTCATATGCAAAGAGAACTATTATTGAGGATTTGGATAAATCTCAAATGGATCATTTGAAAATATTAATTTAATTTACTAATGAAAGGAAAAATCATGAGTTATTTTTCCAAAATGAATTTAGGTCCAACATTCAAATGGGAAAATACTAAGGCATGGTCAATCATTTCTAACTCAACATCTAGCTAACTACCAATCATGGAAGGGTTCAAGAAAAGACATCAAAAGGACTCCAAAATAGGTCCTCTAGACTAGGTAAATTAATAGGTATCTCCAAATAAAGAGGGTCCCAATTTTTATCCTAAAAATGGGGCGTGTTGGTGAGGGAAACAATAATGGTAACATCATGCTAGGAGATACTCCTACGTATATAAATACTTTGGAATGTCTAGTTCATGCATCCAAATGTAAGAGTTAGATTCAATAAAAAATTGAGATAAAATTAGAAGAGTGGGAATCAAAGTCTTATTTAACACATGAAATGATAAGCTACTTCATTACCAAATACCATGTTAGTGTAGGTTTTTTCCCACTATGGTTTTACCTACACAATTGTTAGTCAGCTTGCTTAGGGTTGTTAAGGTAATTAAGATAAATACACATAATGTATTTTTATAATAGTGAGTTGAGTTGTTATCTTTTTGGTGACCTAATCTCTCACTATATAATGTACTTCTTTTGTACTTTTTTTGTAATCTTTGAGAATTAGTTAATGAAACTTTTGATGCATTTGATGTAACTTATGTTGTGGCAATATTGATCTCACCTAATATTAGAGTTTTTGTAAAATATATGATGTTAAAATATCTTGGAGTAATATAAAATTATATTAGAGGTCTGATCTAATGGCCACTGCCATTTATGAAAATCCTTGGTGAGATCTTTCTTGCATGCATCTTACATGCTTTCTTGGTTTTTCATTTTTGCATAGCTTTGATGGGATTTCAAAAATATCCATTAATACTATATAATTTTAGTCTCAAATCACAAAAAATATAGTGCCATTAGATTTAAATGGTGTCAAAACCCTAGATTTAGTTTTAAACATGACTTAATTTTGTGACAATCAATTTTTTACCATTTTGGAGGGTTTTGGGGTTTTTCAGTGGTTTCACACAAATATATACTATCAAGTTTTGAAAATAAAAATCATTTTATGAGTTTTTATAGGTTTTTTCAGATCCTTATTTTGTCTTTGGTGGATTTTGCATGTGTTCTAAATCTGGAGTTTCTAAGCTTGGTATAAAATTTAGCTATTTCATGCACAAATCAAAGTATTGGGCCTTTGGTGCACCTATGGTAAGTTTAGGGTGATACAACAATCAAAATCCTTGGAATTGGAGTTAAAATTTGCATATGTAGTCAAAACCCATAGCATTAAAGTTTGGAGTTACATTCATAGTCCATAACCTCAACATTGGGACTTATATCTACTTTTATAACTCAAAACACTGACATCAAGACTTTTGACCACTCATGTAGTATAAAACCATAATGTATTGATATTTTTTGACTAAAATCATATTCAATAAGCCTAAAAATTCTATAACTTCAAGTATTCCCAATAATTATATAAGGTCATTACAACCCCACTACATGAATTCTCAACAACCTTGACAACTATTGAGTAGGGTGAAAACTTCACGATAGCTATGAGGATGATAAATTTAACCCTAGGTTTATAGATACCTACAAGAGGATGTCAACCCTTAGCCTTTATTCATATGGAAATTAATCCCTTGGTCACTTCCAACCCAAAATTACTTACCTTTTACTCTAAAGGACCTTAAGTTTTTTTTGAATAAATTGATGCACAAAGTTTTTCAAGCATTGGTCTAAGGGACCTCAAGTTATTTTGGGGAAGTTGATTCAAAATATTTTCCATCACTATTTTGTGTACCTAAATTTTTCATGTGAGCTAATATTTTCAAACAACTATAAATTTTGATCGATGACTCAAATTTGAGTGTCATCTTCTTCAAAATTACTTTTTTTTGTGTCATATGCATTGGTTATATTTTTGGACTCCTTTAAAATCAAATATTATACACTATTAGATGAATTATCAACTGAGTCTAACATCCCTCTAGTTATTTCATACTTATTCACAAATTACTCAAGATCCATTCTCAGTTATGTCTAACATCTATATGAGCATGCTTGTATTTGAAAATTTAAGGGGAGGTCACAACTAATAGTTTTGATGGGTACTGTGTGGTGATATGTATTCTTTGGTGTCTTTTATGTACATTCTCATTTTTTTTATTATGTTTACTCCTTCGCTTACTACTCTTTTAAGTGTGCATTATTATTATAACTAGGGGGTTCATTGTAGTTTATACTTGTGTAGTTGTGCACTTCTTATGTTTCTTCTCTTGGTCATGTTGACTTCACTTGAGAGACAATTGTGGGGTAAAGTTGACTCTACAACAATGGTTCTTTTCAAAAAGAGCAACTATGATTTTTGGTGTAATTACATGGAAATCTTATTCATGAAAAAGGTAAAAATCATATTCCATTTATTTATGGACAAATTCTTGATCTTTTTTATTCTAAAAAGTACATTAATTGAGATAACACTTGTGACAAGGTTTATAGTGCCTTTATACTACATGTTTCATGGGATCTACATCACCATGTGCAGCTCACCATGTGCCCCATAACTATTTGGAGCATTCTTCAGTCTCTTTTCATAGATCCCATTAAGATTTATATCACTCCTAATACTATTCATATAATCTCTTTAGAGATTATTGTACTCTTTTCCTATGACAACACATCCATGGTAGATTGTGATCTTTCTTTTATTTAGACACCACTACAAGATGAGATTTTATCTAGCCTTAGTTGTATCATTGTAGATTCTACTTCCATTCCTATGCATGATGTTGTTCTTCTAGAGCCATCACATATTGGTATTTTGGAGGACTATATTATTTCTAGTGAGAGTATCAAAGACTCTTCTTTTCCTATGGATATTCAATCTATGGATCTATGTGACTCATTTATAGTTTCTTTAGATTTTAGGTTTGTTGAGCCATGCTATTCACTTCACATGGGAATTCCTTCAGTGAATGTTCCATGACATTCTTCTTCATTGGACTCACTTGTACTTGATGGCACTTCTAAACTTGAGCACATCTCTGAGATTGTTAACTCTTCTAGCACAGATGACTATAGTAGTGATGGGGACACACCTCCACCATCTCTTTGTCACCTTCAAGATATTGAGGAGTTAGTACTTGATCCACTTAACTCTAGTCCACTTCCAAAATTATAAGTTGTAGGTATATTGATCCAAGACTCATCAAACATCAAGCAATTTATTCCATAAGTATAGGGCATTATGTAGTCTATTTTAGCCTCTAATTATATTAAGACATCATTGCATAGATTAGTTGGCCCTCTTATTATGCATGAAAATCATAGTTCCTTGGTTTCAAATCCATTAGGAACTTGGTGGACCCTTTCATTGTTCTAGGGTGATCCACTCTTCACTACACCTATTTTTAATAGGTTCACTTCAATGATATTACCTTCAATTCTTATGCATGATCTTTCCAGACATATGCCACACTTCTATTTTGGACCCTACTCAAAGTTATTTATACTAATTCCTCCTTCATTTTCCAATATAAAATGGGCAGACTTTGAGTACACCATTTGTGTTATTCCTTTAGCAAATGGAAGAAACATTATTCAATTTGGATGGAGCTTCTTCAGCCTTTAGGTAGAGGATATCATCAATGAAATTTATCATTTTGTGAGCTCTAATATAGGTAGCTTCAACATCTTCTGTGGATTGACTTCTTAATTCTCATCTCTATGTGCTCTTTTTCTCTCACTTACAGATGTATTTTTTATTGTGTCTGATGTGATGTCCTTAGAGCATACATTATTTCACACTTTTCCTTCTTTTGGATAGGAATTTCGTCTTATGGGTTTTCTCCTTTTATCTATTCATGGGAGTTGAATTATGCTTGCAGACCTCATCAAGCCTCATTTTTGTGATCCAATTCATCTACCCACCTATAATATGCTTTAGGAGGGTGTTAGTGTAGGTTTTTTCCAACTTGTGGTTTTACCTACACAATTATTAGTCAGTTTACTTAGGGTTGTTACCATCATTAGGGAAAATACACTTAATGTGTTTTTCTAATAGTGAGTTGAGTTGTTACCTTTTTTGGTGACATAATCTCTCACTATATAATGTACCTTCTTTGTAATTTTTGGCTAATTATTGATAATTAGTAAATGAAACTTTTGGTGTATTTAATGGAACTTTTATTATGGAAATATTATTCTCACCTAATATTAGGGTTTTTGTGAAATTTATGAAATTCAAAGATATTAGAGTAATCTGACAAACCATCAATGTGTGTGTGTGTGTGTTTTAAGTGATTAACCCATTTATAGTTTTGCATTCACACACAATCCTTTGAATCTTCCCAAATGGCTAAAACTTCTGAGGGAGGGTGATATAGAAACTTAGATTAGGGGGAAATGGCATGGACATCACTCTGGGACCATCCAAGTGTCTATATCCCTAATAGATATGCCTCTAGTCACCCCTAATACCTTGCTCCACTACCAACCAGACTAGAAATCCCATGGTGGAGGTCATCTAAATCTCCCTTTTGAGGATGTTGGGATTTCACATGTTATTTTCATTTTATTTTATTTTCTTCCCTTCTTGAAAGTTCATTGTATTGGTGGTTGGGGACCAAGCCATGGGTTTGAAAAAGCTCATAAATTTCATTGATCAATTAAGGCAAATCATAAATGATAGTGGTTTATACCTACTTTAAATTTTATGTTAAGTGCATTGGATGGATTTAAACAAAGAAATCAATGTTTATAAATCCATGTGCTTCTTTAAGAATATACCACAACAATTCTAAAAATGCAAAAAGAGTTACAAGGTTTATACAAAATGTTTAAGCAATATTTTTAATTAGGTTTTAGAATGCCATTGATGTTGTATTCACATAGACAGATCTTTCATTTAATTATGCATAGATTTATTAAGGGATACCCTCAAGGAAAAATAAGGTAGTTCATCCCAAAAAGAAACATGAAAAGGTTGAATCAAATGAGAATAAAAAAATATATGAGAATAATAGGACAAATAAGGGTATCCCTAAATAGATATAACAATGTAATAACATGTGCAATGTATTGAATTAGAATTGGAAATGTTAGTTGTTAGTTGTTAGTTGTTAGTTGTTAGTTGTTAGTTGTTAGTTGTTAGTTGTCAAGGAGGAATGGAACATAATTTCCATCATGGCATCCAAAGGAGGGATGGATCATGATGTCCATCATGGCATCCAAGAAGAAAGATAATGCATGATGCGAATCATGGCATTATAGAAAGTTGAAAAGTAATCAAGCAACAAGAACACAAGGCAAGAAGTAAAAAGCATACAAGAGTGGCCAAGGGGCCAAGCAAACAAGGGACATGGGCACATGTCACTCAAACTATAAATTAAGTATACAAGGCATGTTCAAATGTCTCATACACATAAAAATGAAAACAAGCAAGGTTGGTGTGAAAGCCACATTCACATAAAAGAGTACAGGTCAAGGACATTGACAAATATCCTAAGGCATACACAAAAATAGAAGCAAAGGACATTGTAAAATATCCTAAGGCACATATAGGAGACAAAATAGGAACTAATAAATGCAATCACATCTAGTTATACAAAGCAAGAAATGAATGCATGTAATATAATGTAAATACAATCAAATATAACTAATAAAATCAAGAAATAAAAGTATATAATATATTGAGTACAAGACTAGGTATATGCTAAGAAATACACAAGTGTTATATACTAGTAAGTGTCAATAGATTAATCTATGTAAACTAGTAAGTAATGTACATCAACATGATAACTAGAGTGTGTGGTGTAGGATTGATATAACCTAGATGATGTAGTCATGTAGAAGATGCCCTCAGTGGGTAAATATATCGATACATGTCTCAAATGTAGAAGGAAGATTCCCCCTTAATGGGTAGAGTGAAGAAATAAAGGATATGGATGTCACTACACACACTCAAATAAGATCAAGTAAATCATGGTAATAGATAAATTGGCAAACAATATCATAGAACAACAAATGTAAGTCTAGCATTGTAGTAGAAATGTAAAGCATGGATGATGCATACAATTGAAATATTTTTGTGTATTTGAATTATTTGAATGTTTTTATATTTTGAATTTTTTTTTTGTATTTTGATATTTTAAGATATGTACAATCAATCATGAGGAGACTATGTACAATAAATACTAAAAAACTATGTACAAGTAAGGAAAAAAGGAAACTATGTACAAATAATTTAAAGGAAGCTATATACAAGTAAGACTGAGAATAAATGATACTAACTGATATGTCTCATGGGAGACTCCCTATCATGGTGTCTTGTATCAAGGAGAAGGATCGTGCATGATCAAGAAACATGATGGAAGGACTGAGACTATGGTTCTAAAAGTTGTGTATGCTATAAATTTTCTAAAATCTCTATAGTGAAAGTCAATTTTGGGGTCCCCTTATAACTTTGGGAAGTAGATGCAACTGTAGGGATCTTAGGGACCCATATGGTAGTAGGAGAAGCTCTCTAAATATGTGCTCTATGTGTAGAGGCATAAGAGCTCAAGGTTGAATCAAATAAGGGTATGCCTAAATAGATATAACAATGTAATAGCATGTGCAATGTATTGAATTAGAATTGGAAATGTTAGTTGTTAGTTTTTAGTTGTTAGTTGTTAGTTGCTAGTTGTCAAGGAGGAATGGAACATAATTTCCATCATGGCATCCAAAGGAGGGATGGATCATGATGTCCATCATGGCATCCAAGAAGAAAGATAATGCATAATGTGAATCATGGCATTATAGAAAGTTGAAAAGCAATCAAGCAACAAGAACACAAGGCAAGAAGTAAAAAGCATACAAGAGTGGCCAAGGGGCCAAGCAAACAAGGGACATGGGCACATGTCACTCAAACTATAAATTAAGTATACAAGGCATGTTCAAATGTCTCATACACATAAAAATGAAAACAATCAAGGTTGGTGTGAAATCCATAATCACATAAAAGAGTACAGGTAAAGGACATTGACAAATATCCTAAGGCATACACAAAAATAGAAGCAAAGGACATTATAAAATGTCCTAAGGCACATATATGAGAAAAAATAGGAACTAATAAATGCAATCACATCTAGTTATACAAAGCAAGAAATGAATGCATGTAATATAATGGAAATACAATCAAATCTAACTAATCAAATCAAGAAATAAAAGTATATAAGATATTGAGTACAAGACTAGGTATATGCTAAGAAATACACAAGTGTTATATACTAGTAATTTTCAATAGAGTAATCTATGTAAACTAGTAAGTAATGTACATCAACATGATAACTAGAGTGTGTGGTGTAGGAATGATATAACCTAGATGGCGTAGTCATGTAGAAGATGCCCTCAGTAGGTAAATATATCGATGTATGTCTAAAATGTAGGAGGATGCCCCCTTAATGGGTAGAGTGGAGCAATAAAGGCTATGCATGTCACTACACACACTCAAATAAGATCAAGTAAATCATGGTAATAGATAAATTGACAAACAATAGCATAGAACAACAAATGTAAATCCAGCATTGTAGTAAAAATGTAAAGCATAGATGATGCATACAATTGAAATATTTTTGTGTTTTTAAATTATTTGAATGTTTTTATATTTTTAAATGTTATATTTTTTTTTGTATTTTGATATTTTAAGATATGTACAATCAATCATGAGGAGACTATGTACAATAAATACTAAAAAACTATGTACAAGTAAGCAAAAAGGAAACTATGTACAAATAATTTAAAGGAAGCTATATACAAGTAAGACTGAGAATAAATGATACTAACTAATGATTCTCATGGGAGAATCCATATCATGGTGTCTTGTATCAAGGAGAAGGATCTTGCATGATCAGGAAACATGATGGAAGGACTGAGACTATGGTTCTAAAAGTTGTGTATGCTATAAATGTTCTAAAATCTCTATAGTGAAAGTTGATTGTGGGTTCCCCTTATAAATCTGGGAAGTGGATGTAACTATAGGGATCTTAGGGACCCATTTGGTAGTAGGAGAAGCTCTCTAAATATGTGATCTATGTGTAGAGGCATAAGACCTCAATGTTACTACCCTAGGTGTGAACACTAAAGCTAGAAGCTATCTAAAATTCTTAAATTGTGGTTGCTCTAAAAGAGGCCTCTGTTGAAGTTTATGAACCTTGTTTGTTGATGAGGAAGGCCTTGACTATGTTTAAATCTAAACTGGAGGAAGAACTATAACTAGTGGAGAAACTAAAATTGGTGGTAGAACTAAAACTGATGACTACAAAATAGTAGATGGTTCTAAAGTAGGGAGTGGTAATTCATATGAAACTCCTCCAATTGTAACAACCTAATTAGCATGAATTAATTTCATGCATCTATGAACTATAGAAGGTACTACTCGAAGTTTTTGAATCCATGGGTGACCAAGTAACATATTGAAAACTCATGCACTGGGAACAATAGTAAATAGTGTGGCCACATATGTTGGACCAACCTATAGAGGAAGTACAATCTCACCCAATGAACTTTGTATGTTCCCATTGAATCTATTTATAACTATGTCCATTGGGTTAATATCCTGATCTAAATATCCCAAATGTTGTAGTAATTTCATAGTGCACATGTTCATGCTAGATCCATTATCTATGAGAACACTATGAATAGGATGATTATGAATGTAAGATCTAATAAAGAGTGCATGATAATCTAAATCATCCTCAACTATCTCCTTATTTAAGAAGGAGATGGAAGGTCTATCTATAATTCTAGAATTATACACACCAATCATGTTACTCAAAGGATGTGACTCAACTAAAGGTAACTGGTATGTAGCTAGTGGAAGATGTGTTTTATATGCATGGTGAATACCTGATGTATCCCTTGTCTCTTCTTTAGAATGCTATGGAAAAGGATCTAAAAAAAATTCAAAGCTTTATCTTGTGTTTACTTTACCTGAGGAGGCTCAACTAGACTGCCAAGATCAATAATGTTACCATCTATCAAGTCTTGTATCTTATGTTTCAAACTAATGCATTTATTTATTGTGTGACCTGGTACCCTATGAAAATCACAAAATGCATTATGTTCATATCCCAATGGAAGAGGCTTTGTTGGATCAAATTCCTAAATAGGAAGAAGAGATATGATATTAAATTCGAAAAGCTACTACAAAATTCTAGCTAGAATTACTGGTAGATTGGTAAAGGTTTGTCAAAGAGGTGCAAATAAAACCACTCACTGAGGGGGATCTGAAGCTGTATTAACTATTGGTTGATTTTAACTCTTGTTATCATTGACCTTTAATTTATATGGGACTTTTTTATTACTCTTGTTTGTTATTTATGTTATACTTGTGTACTTAAGTTTGCCCATTGAAATTAATTTGACTTCCCTTTCCTTAGTGTATGACATAACTCAGTGAAGAAAGAGAACCTTTTGAACATTATTAATTCATGCAAAGCTAATAGAAGACTCTATTTGAAGAGATCTTGTAACTCTTGATCAGCCATGGGGCTAGTCATCTTAGCCAAGATGGTCTTATATTGAAGAACATAATTTGTGAGATGCTCATTTAACCTTTGTTTATATTATGCAACTTGGGCATAGGAAACCTTATCACAAATTTTAATGCTAAAATGAGCTAGGAACATGTTAGCTAAAGGATTGAATGCATTGACCGATTGATTTGGTAGACTATAGAACCATTGTAAAGCATAATCCTTTAGACTCCATAGAAATAACTAAATTAATAACTAGTCATTTGGCACATAATCTAAGCATGATACATGAAAATCTCTCAAGTGTGTCTTTGGATCACCCTTGCCATCATATAAAGTGAGCTTGGTTTGAATAAAACCTTATGGCAAGGGTGTAGAAGCAATATGACATGTCAATGGTGTATGAATTAGAGCAAAAGAATCCAAGACCTATGTAGGTATAAATGCACCTTTCTCAAGATGTATCACCTTAGATTGAAGATATTTTATCTCTTGTATAAGATCTACCACATCAGGAGATAAAGATGTATTAGCTATAGCCGATGGTGCCTTATAGGAAGGTTGAGATGCTATAGGGGGTTATTGAGACATAGTTTTCCCCATAGTGTCATTTACAATTGGTTTCTTTGAAAGAATTGAAGACTCAAACTATTTAGCCTTTTTAATTTCCATGATAGATTGAAAGATAAGAGTATGATCTCTAGGTTATTCCCTGAGTCATTCTTGAAAACTTTGTAGGACTAAATCTTTGTTGAGTACAACTTCATTGTCAATAATAAGTGTAAGTGAATCAAGAATCTGATGTGGTAGGTCATGAACATGTTTGTATCATCATTTTTATTCTCATATTGCTCATTTTCAAAATTATCCTCATGTAAATTAGTGTAATCTGAATGTGTAGGATCTATAATAGGAACCTGAGCTAGTTATTTATCCATTGTATATGGTCAGGTTGAAGGAATCTAGGTGAGTTTAGAAGGGTTGCCACTAAGTCTTGCACTTCATCTCAAAGAAAGATATGTAAGGAGCTTAGGTGGCATATGAAAAACAACTTTAATCATGGAATAAAATATTTAACAAATGTAATCTAAGTAGTGAACTAGAATATGCATGAAAAAGATATGAAGATTACAAACATGTAAGGTGATACTTTAAAAGCAATGGGACCTAGTATATGCAACTAAGGTTAGAAAAATGATTATTTTAAACTTACTAAGGATTTTTTAAATTTTAAGGTGAATTTTTTATTTAAATATGTAGTAAAAAATCAACAAAAAATCTTGGAAAAAATCTTGATTTGAAAGGACTTAGTGTGTGCAACTAGCGTTTGGAATTTAAAAAAAATTACTTACTATGGAATTTTAAAATTTAAATTAAATTTTTTATTTAAATAGGTAAATAAAAAAATATTTTAAAAATAAACAAGGGATTTACCCTAAGGTTTCTAGGGTTTTTATGCACAAACAAATTAAGTTGATTCACTAAATGATTTAATAGTTTTGAGACTATTGGTGTCTTATTCCTAATTTAGTTAAAGGTTTGAGATAATTAAATCAATAAATAATATTTCAATAATTAATCCACTAATTTTTATAATTTAATTGTAATTTGAACCTTTCTAAAAATAGTAATAAATGAAGAGAAATATAACTTAGCTTAAACTAGACTAAAATGACTGAGATAAAAGCTGATAATAGTTGTGCAAGACTAGGACACTATCATAAATCATGGTCTATATTTCATTTAGTGAAAGGATAAGATCAAAAAAAATAATACACTTTAAGGTCTGGTGTTATAGTCTAGGTCTTACCACTATTGTCCAAACTAGTCATAGAGATCTGATTTTTTTAGGTTTTATATGTTGTCCTTGTATTAGTCTACCTAAGAAATTTTAGGTCTTGACTATCGATGAAGATCCTTGTAGAGTTTATTTAATCTCCAACCCTAGGTATTCTTTATGCTTAAACTTGAATGAAAACTTGGAGAAAGAGGATGGGGTTAGTGTGTGTAAGATGCACTAAATGTGTTTCCACACCCCTTGTGTGGGCACACTACCTACATACCAATACTTTAAAGAGGGATCAAGCCATATGTACTTCCCCCACTTGATGTGCTTTATGCAATAGTGTAATTAATATGCTAAAATGATAACCTATATGTGCTTGATGTGGCTAGGTACTAGTGTGAGGGTTTGAATGAGTTTGTGGCTATATTGGCTAGCTATATGCAGAGAATAGGAAAAATTACCTTAGTGGTCTTTCTTGTATTCTTGCTTGCTCTTGAAACTAATTGTTAACCCTTCTAAATGAAATTTGAATTTGATTTTATAGAGATCTATTTGTCATGGGTTAAATGTAATCATGCTAAGTTGACACAATGAAGAAGAGGAATCGAGGAAAAATGATCACCTAGGCTCAAAATGTGATTGGACATGAGTGCTATAAAGGGGACACCCTAGGATACAGTGTTATATTTCAACTTGGGCATTATTGTCCTGAGGGTATGCGACTTAGGGGGATGGAATAAACATGGAAAAAGGGTCCTGGATATGCTAGAATGAGGTCTTGAAAGCCTATGGATGATTGAGAATCAATGAAAAGATGTTTAGAAGGGTCATGAGAGCATGCAAGATGGACCTATGGATTGGGTTTCATAATCCACACTCAAGCTACCAATTTTCACATTTTATATGACTAAAAGATTACTTTAGATCATTCAGGATCAATAGCAATACCTTATTTCATTATTATATGATCAATAATCTTACCTTTGGTGACACCAAACATGATTTTTTGCGGTTCAAGGAAACACCAGACCTTATACATATTTTGAACACATTTTGCAAATGATGGATGTGATCTAACCTAAATTTTAAAAACATAGTTAAATCATCCATGTAAATTACTATGCAATTACTAATTATAGTTTCAAATGTAAAATTCATTACTCTTTAAAACATTTCTCTAGCATTGATCAATCTATATGACATGCGTTAATAAGTAAATATGCCCCATTTCATTGTAAATGTAGTCTTAGTTCGATTGTCAAAATTTACTAAAACCTGATTGTATTTTAAGAATATGTCCAAGAAAGACATCAGCTAAAATATTTTAACCATCTAAGTTACTTCATCAAGGAAAGGCAATGGATAATTGTCCTTATTTGAAGCTCTATTCATATTTTAGAAGTCTATACATAATTTAATTTCTTCACTTTTCTTATAGATAGATATTAATTTTGCCACCCAATTGTAATGACAAACTGGAAAGATTATTCCAATAGAAAGGAGCTTGTAAACTTCTTTGCGTATTAATGGTTGAAGGATTGGATTAACATGCTTATGATTATGTTGATATGGTCTTTGGTTTGGCTTAAGGGGGATGGTTTGAGTGATCACCTTTAGGTTGGAGACTTTGAGTTCTTGATAGGTCCAAGTAATTGCATCTTTATAACTCAGTAACAACTTCAAATATTTTCAATATCTATGTTTGTCCAATCATGACCTATATTGACAATTTGGTGTCTTTCCAAGGAACCAAGGTTAATGGTTCAACAATTTTTATTTGTAAATTTGAATTTAATAATTGGGGGAACAAGTCTACATTTTTCAAATTCATTTTCTAGATAGATCATCCCCTTTGGGATTCGATTCCCTTAGATATTGAGAATTTCATCTTTGTCTAGTTTAGATCTAGGGCTATCTCTCTCTTATTCATCTATTATTTGGGCTTAAATTTACCCAACATTATTAAGAAATTAATCAATGTATTGGTCATCCTCAAACACCTATAAATTCATCACATTATTTGGAATGGAAGGGCAAGGGATTAGTTCAACAATGAATTATTGTAATTTAGTGTTGTCAAGGGGGTTTAAGCTTACAGTTGAGGATACTAACAAATTTACAACTAAATTTTCTTCCCTAGAGATAGGTATGGCATTGAATACATCAAACATTTCAATTAAATCCCATAAGGTATGATAGTTTTCAATGGAATTTACTTCTGACATGGTTCATAACAAGCTCATAATCTTTTAATACTTCTATTTGCAAATTATAGTCCTAGAATTAATGCCTCATATTTTCCTAAGTTGTTAGTACATGAAAATTACAATCTATAATAAATCTCTTAAGTTTTTTCCTTAATCTTCATGAAGACTCTATCACAAGATGGGAGTAATTTATCAATGCCTTATTGGTTTAGTTTGGGCAAGTTATTGACCCAAGTGTCCTTTATCAACAATTCAAATGTATTAAGAGGGAACTAAATAATCCCGTTAGAAATTTTAATGCTAGGTTCCAAAATATGTATAGCTAGGTCACCAAGATTTATCAACCTAATGCTCAATTGGTACTCAAATTATACAAGAAATATGAAGGTTTTCCTTCTAGCACTAGATACTATTGGCCCTAAAATCTTGGTCTAAAAGTACTGATGAGATTGAGTGTTCCAAAGACAAGAGTGGGTAAAAAACATGGGATAAAGACATCCCCTTGTTAATTTTAGGACTGATGTTAGTTCAGTCCAAGAATTGAGTAGTTTTACCTATTTTACTCAAAGAGCACGAACTGCTACCACCAAAGGCTCAATATCTATTGATAAATTCTTGGAATTATTATTAAATGATTGAACTTAATTATTTATTTATACTAAGCATGACCTTGTCAATTTATAAGGGGAGAGTAAGGTAGGGTATTAAAGGATGTTTCTAATCAATAAAATGCTAATTCTTGAGAACTAAAGCATGCCAAATCATAATTATACCACTATGTGCTTGGTTTAGTGATTGCACAAATATTTAGCCACTCAATGGATAATCTTATAAGGGATACCTATATGAATATTCTACATATAAATCCTTCATAGAACATAAACACTCAAAATATTAATATTAATTACATATAAATATTTTGAAACATGTTATAATTGAAAGCGCATAAAACATGGATTGTTCACAAAGATATTAAAAAGAACACACAAGAAATTAGATTATAAAATTCACAATATAACTGCCATATTAATCTCTATATAATAAACATAAAATCACTCATATTGCATATGCAGTAAATCTAAATTAGAGACAATGGACCACATTCAATGAGTAGATGACATGATCAAAATAAATAAATGGATTCTATTATAGTTTTGACATATTTTCATTACATGAAAATGTCAACCTTTACAATGGGAAATAATGTCCCTTATATAGACATATTTTTCCTTGAAGTTTTCTCAACCCACTACTAGGGTGTTTACAATATTCAATGATGATTTGAGAATGAATTTGAGATTCTTTGATTTACTGATAGATTTTTTGGATTGAGAATGATTTGTAGTTTATAAGCCATGCCTATTAAAGGATGAAATTTATTTTTTATGCTCATTGTCTCTCCTTGAACTTTTACCACATGCATGTTAGGTGATGAATCATGCCATACTGGTTGTTTTTTATTCAATTATGAGAGTTAATTGTAATCATAGACAAATACTGGTGCTTGATTATCATTAGAATTTTCTTGGGACTGCCATTCCACCATGCCCTACATAGACTTATAAATTTAATTTTAGGGTATTATTAAATGAATGAGCCATCCTTATCTTGATTTCAAGGTCTCTTGAGACAATTCACTCCTGTATTAGCCTAAAATTTGTCACTTTTGGGCCTTTTAGTTGGTGAAGAACTGCCTACATTTTAATTATATTTTTTGAACCTAGCATAGTCTATTTAAGACTTTTGATAGTTTTGATGGCCATATGGGATGTCAATTTTATCCATATCACTCTCCTAATTCCATAACTTCCACATGGCTCTTCCTTAACTTTGCATTCCTTTTCATTAACTAGGATATAGGATTTGGCCATCAGGTCCCACTTTACCACTTGCTAACTTGTTGGTGCCCCTAAGATTTACTCCATTCTTGTTCGATCATCTCCACATGGATTTTTATTAGGTTCTAAATCTCTCTATAAATTTGGGATAATATTTTTAATGACCTTGGTTTATGATTTAATGTTGTTGATCCTTTAGGATTCTGGGATGGTGGTATGTGGTGCAATCCCAGGGCCTTGAGAGCATAGAGCTTTGCATTATTTTTACACTCCTAGTCTATTGGTCTAATACCTTAATACTTTTGAGGTTTTGGTCTTTTGAGATTTTGGGCTTCCATCGAGTTGGGTCATGAGGATCATGCCATGTGGCACAATATTGGGGTTCAAAGGATTTAAAAGACTTAATTATTGTTTACAAATGATCTGACTCTAAAATTATGTGTCAATGGCATTTAGATGCATCGAAGAATCCAAGAGGCATTAAGAAGTCTTTTTAATCCCTACAAGAAAACAATTAAATTGACTAAGTAAATATTTTTGAGAAACCCAAGTTTTACCAAGTAAATTTTATATGAGAATAAATTAGTCAATATAGGAATTGAAACCACTTATTTGCATAAAAAAATATTTAATCCTAAACATTCATAATATAAATTTTATAGCAAAAAGTGATAAAACAATTTAAAATAAAGGAAAAATAAACTTTAATCATAGGCAAAGAGCACTATGACTATTGAGGATTTGGAGATAATTTGGATGTCTAAAATGGAGAATTTACAAATATTAAGTCAATTTACTAATGAAAAGTGTAATCATGAGTTATATTACCAAAATGAAATTAGATCCAAAATTCAAATGGGAAAATACTGAGGCATTATAAATAAGCATTGACAATCTTTTGTAACTCAACATCTAGCTAAGTACCAATCATGGAATGGTTCAAGAAAAGACATCAAAAAGACTCCAAAAGAGGTCCTTTAGACTAGGTAAATCAATATTTATCTCAAAATAAATAAGGTCCCTATTTTCAACCTAAAAAGGGGGTGTGTTGGTGAAGGAAACAATAATATGTGCACACGTGGCTCTTTCAAACCCTTCTCTCCTATCCATTTACCTTATTTTGGAATAACATTCCTAATTTGCTATCGACCATCTATAGGAATTCCTTATGTGTTATTAATATAATTATTATCATTATCAGATTATCTCCTAATAATTAAGTATTTTTTCTTATCTTTTTGGATGCCTTTTATCATATTTATATCACTCCAAATTTATAGAACCATCCACCTATGTTGGACTCATCTGTGCACCTCAAAATGGTCATTTTCAAAATTTAAATCATCCTTATGGTTGGACCATATGTTATGCATGTAGGTGATCTGGGAATTTACCAAAATTATCACCTATTTGTAAATAATATATATAATCATATTCCCTATCTACAATCTATCAAACAAGCACTTAGTAAAAATATTATATCACTTTCACATTAATAAGGACTACCCTAAAACTCTCATATAATGAATTACTCATAAGAAGAAGGCCCTAAACAAGTTTGAAGCACCTAATCCAAATCAAGTTTTCCATTTTTAAGTGTCAAAATTTAGATTGTATGTTGTATCCATACTAAATGATCACTATTACACTCATACACTGAACTATAAATGATATTTTATGATTATGTAGTTGGCAAACTCATGATCTTGGTTGTCCCTCTTAGTTCTACACATTTTTTGATTTTATGAGCCTTGCATATATGTTATCTTATGGCCCTTTTCTTATCTCTTAGTCTGACCAGTATTATATTGATGACACATACATCCCATCTTGCCTAGAATACTTAAAATGTAATTATATTATACCTATGTAGGTTTTAAGCCTATGTCTACTCTCCTTCTCCCTAGACACTAACATCTGGGTTAGATAGTAGTGTTGACATTACTATCTTAGCTCGATGCAAGTGTCTAGTGCCCTAATGTCATCCAAATTACAAATCAAACATATTACAATGGTTGGCATAAGTGATTTAATTCAAATTATCTCTTGATAAGATTGATATAAATACAATATCAACCCTCATTCATTCACTACCTAAAAAACCTAGAAATTAGACTAAAAGAGCACTCAAGAATCACTAAAGTTACCAAAAGATTTCCTATCCTACCCTATTTTTATATTGGTCAAAGGAATAACCTAGCTACAACTTTGAAGTATTAAAGGAGAAACCATAAGGTCATATTTTCTAAGTTACAAGATAGGTCATTGTTGTACCTACTTTACACATTGAATGATTCACACACAAGCCAACATATAAGAGATAACTAAATTAGTATGAGGCCCTCTTATAGAGTATTATCTATGTAGGTAGTTTCCTTTGATATCGGGTCATTACGAGTTAGTTTGACACTATGTTCCTACTAACCCATTTTTCCCCAAGGTCATATTAAAGATACAAAACTAGGGTTTTGCTATTTTACCAAGAGTGACAGTCCATGACCCATATCTAAATGCACTAGAACAAAGATGAAGCCAAATATAGAAGCATCTAGGAGGTTATATTTTATGTGAGTGCATATTTTGTATAGGACACTAGCATCAATCTCAAATACTAATGTCAATACAACTATCTTAGGATGAAAAAATTGTCCAAAGAGCCAAAGGCACCAGATCCAAATTCTGATGATTGATCTAGAACTATCATCCTACTTGATTCCTACTTGTACCAAATTCAACATTTTATTAGCATTAGAAATAACTAATTACTTTCTTTTATGTCATTTTTATACCTAACATAGATGTACTTTATATTAATAGCCTATCTTAACATAATAAATTCAATATATAGTACATCTAAGTTTAACACATTAATTGACCTACTATAGAGGTGATATTCACCCTTGTGCCCTATATTTTATATATCCTTAACCCTTTTACCCAAGTAATATAGTCTCTTATCCAAATTAAGGTTAAACATATATTGAACTCGATATTTGAACATCATTATTGCATAAACATTCTCTTGTAGATGTTTATTTCTTGCCTTGACCTAATCTTTGTGTTCTTTCTCTCTTTTATCATGGATGATATTGATCTCTTTGATGATTATGACTATAAAACCCTTCAAATATATCTCCAAGTAGGGATCAAAATACATTACTCTTGCATTCCTCCAAGTGTTAAGGCAAACAATATAAAAACCTTGAATGGTGATAGTTATTATCCCTCTAATTAGGTCCATGATATCATCCTTTCATTACATGATGGGATCCATCTTAAGGAGGGTCCAAAGCATATGTCCTTGTATTTTATACCAAAATTGATCCTCCATGGAGATAAAATACTTTCATTTGATCATGATAATTTCCATTAACTCCATAAGGAAATTGTGGAGGCTTTTTAAATCATTAATAAAGGGGATGTTCCTTCAATTACATTGATCAAAACCCATCCTATTCCTACATTTCCAAAAAATATTCCCCTTATTAAGGGTGATAGTCTTTATTATCCTTCATTTAATATTGAAATTTTTCAAAATGTTAACCAATAAATTATGCAATCTTGATTGAGTCATATTAAGCAATCAATAAAAAGGAAGCATCCTACACCTATAGAACATTACAAACATAAGATGCCAAAACTTTCCAATATGATAATGGTGGATGCATGACGTTATTCAGATACTTCAAATTCCTCAAGTAAAATATTGCATAATTTTGGCCTTCGATATTTGCTCAAATATGAGTATCAAGGATAAGGATTGGGTAAACATGAACAAGGTATATCACATCCTATAATTCTCAAGTGTAATCCAAATCGACAAGGATTGAGTATTTAAAAACAATCATGTATAACCAATAGCATATCAGCAAATTAAACATTGAGGTACACATAGATGCACATAAAAATTAGGAATCATCACAAGGGGAACCAATGTTATAAAAATTCTAAGAGAATAAAATAGTCAACCTTCCTTTGGTGATCCATCCTCATAGCATGACAAAATTGGCTACAAAATTAGATAAATGAAAAGGTAAGATAAATAAAATTGATTAATATATATATGTTCATCCTTATATACCTTCTTCTTCATTGAGCACATTAGATCAATCGTATGAGAACCCAATTCCATTAAGTCATGTCCATTATGTGGAGTCTTCTCAAAAGGATTAATAACAAATTTTACAAATCATAGCACAATAGGATTACATTGATATTATTTTATCTATGTCACTTGAGTATATCATGATTTATTTACCTTCTACTCGACACAAATCAGATAGTCACCTTCTTCCTCAAGAAGGAATGCCATATTGTAATTACCATCATATCACAAGTTAAAATGCAAGTCAATGTGGGGTTTTGAAGGCCAAAATTCAAAAATACAAAACTACATGACAAATATAATTTTTATCCCCACAAAAAAACAATTCCAATATTTCACATCTTCCCAAAGAAGACTAACCTTCAAACGCACCTACAGGAGGACTATTTGATGGGTTATGTTGTACCCATTTTCTAATTGATACAAAATGGGACTCATTTTGTAGCAGTATATTTTTTTAATAAATGGGACATCATATGGATGAACTAAAAAAATGTCCATTAAATCTAGACTCCCTTAGATACATACTTTTAACTATATCATGTAGACCAAATATTTTATATTCTATGATATGGGTTACAAATTTGAAGTTGAATTTCACCTTGCATATAGGATGGTCTTGGTTGGCCGATATGGAAGCAAATCTTGATATGAAAAATAAGTATATTACATTTTAAAATCAAGATAGCAAAATATGTGTGCCACTTGATGGGTACAATGATACATCTATGATAATAGTAGATGGAATATGTTTACCAAAATGCATCACAACATGTGCCATAATAAGTCATCATATATGGTGCCATATGAATAAACAAATCAAATTACCAGATAGTCTTATGCATTCAAATTTTGAAAATGGTTATTATATTCAAAATTGGGAAATGGATAGTTTTTCCATTTTTTCAAATATCTATCAAAAATACCTAAAAAATCAAAAAACATTCAAAAAATCAAAACCTCTTTTGGCACCTACATGTTCTATTGGTTATTTGGCATCTATGTGTTAGTTTCATGTTGAGGACTAGCATATAATTTACTCCTATATATACATACATAGGTATACATAGATACATTATACACTTATGGGTGTTGGGCCTTCCCTCTACTCACTTCATCAGGATGTTGGGAGCATTAATCTTATACGATCTTGATACACACACGTTATATGATTTGATGATCACTCTACACTATCATGTTTGAGCTTACATATGTAATTACACATTCTTATTATCCATGATTATACATTATATAAGATGCTTGATATGATATGTACTTGATGTTATTTACTAACACATTCGATCTGTGAGATACTATGACATGTTTATGATGGTTTCTTATGTTTTTATTTCACGCACTTCCTTTAATGTTTTGCCTTGATATTGCCTTGATTTTTTGAGCATTTGTATATGCTTCATTGTATATGGTCATAATTCCTATGTTTAGTTTCTTGGGCATTTGTATATGTCATACAATTCTTGAACATTTGAATATGTCATTAATTAATTTTGTTGACATTTTACTAAGTTTTATCCATTCAATTTTATGACATTTAAACATGCCCCTTATTTATGGTCTCCTTAAACCATTGCCTTTTGACTTGCTTTTGAGTGCTCTTGTGTGTGTGTGTGCTTATTTGATTTTTGATCTTGTATTTTTACTATCTAGACATTACCATAATATTTATCATGCATATTAGGCCTACATGTGATCACATTGGTTTTATGCACTTCAATGCTACATCTACCTAGACATATTTCCTCATATATGTTACATGGTTACATTAGCATATTTATAGTTGTCTTACCCTTTTGAGGTGAGATAACTACTAGATATTACTTTTCCCTCACCTCAAGGGGGGGAGGGGGGGGATATTAGTGGGGGAATGTCATGGTGACATGGATTCCACATTTTTTGTAGCTTTTAGATTACAATGGGGGTATGCTTTGGAAGCATGTTCTCCACACTCACACAGTAAATGGTACTTAAACCAATTTACAAATTCAATGGGGGCATTTCATGATGACATGACTTACACACATTTATAGTTTTTAGATTGATTGGGGCTATGATTTGGAATCATGTTATCCACATTCACTGAGAATGGTACTTATAATTCATAGATTCAATGGGGGCATGCTTTAGAAGCATGTTCTCCACACCTTCTCATTTTTTAACATCTCTAATTTATAGTGGGGCCATGTTTTGGAAACATATCCTCGATATTAGTACTTATATCAGTTTCATATTTCTCCATATATAATAAGGGAATGCTTTGGAAGCATGTCCTCCACACTTACATAATTTTTTAAATTATCCAAAGCACATAATTATATGATTTTGATACACATTTATGGTAGAATTATATACATGATACCATTGTTACATATAGTTTCAGCATGATACAAATCTAAGGTGCATATGTTATGAAAAATGTGCCTAATATTATAAAATCTAAATCAAATTCTAATTCTAAAACTATTGCATGTATTAATACCCAATAGAATTTTATGGACTTTAGTGAGATAATCTACTATAGTGGTTGGTTCATATTTTGGCATGGTTGAGGTGATTAAATCACTCAATATTTCTATTTTTTTAGTTTGGACTTGATCATCCAAACTCACCAAGTTACAAGTATCATTAGGTTGCATGGTTGACCTAATCTCAACTACCACATGACAACTCACTTTTTCTCCAAAGTTTGGGGTGTGTGCCTTCCAATCTCTCTATCTCACTCTCTCTATCTCCTTGGATATATGCACTTTATGAAAAGTTATATTTATATTAATTTTAGTTTTAGATCCTTATAATGATACATATTTTTTAAAATACAACTTGTTAATAGGTAAGGTAATTACATCAACACACAGGTGTACTCCTAAACCTTGCTCTTTCAATTTCAAGTAATTTTGACCTAAATTATATGTACTAATTATACATTGTAACATGCTCTTAGTTTCAAGTCAATCACCAACAAAGCACTCAAATGTAGCTCTAACAAAGCACTCAAATTCAACTCAAATAAAGATAAGGTGTGTATACATAACCATATACTTATTATGTTTCTTTAATTTCATTACTAAATGAAAGTGGGAGAAATTTTAGATGATATTTTGTGATTATGTAACACCTCAGTCTTGTACACTTGGAAAACTCATGACCTTGGTTGTTCTTCTTAGTTCTACACATGCCCTACTTTTATAAGCCTTACATCTACTCTATCTTTTGCCCCTTAGCCTATCTCTTAGTCTGACTACCCTTATATTAATGGCACAAACATCCTATATTACTTAAAATACTTAAAATGTATTTATCTTATACCTCTACAATTTTTGAGCCTATGCTTTCTCTCTTTCTCCCTAGACACTAATGTCTGGGCCATATAATAGCATTGATGTTACTGTCCTAACCCAATGTAAGTGTCCAATGTCTTAAATTTATCTAATTTACAAATGAAACATATTATAATGGTTATATTAAGTGATTTAATGTGAGTTATCTCCTGATAGGATTGGTATAAATATAATATCAACCCTCATTCATTTAATACCTATGAAACCTAGTAATCTAACCCAAAAATCACTCAAGAAGAACTCAAGTTACCAAAATATTTCCTTTATTAACCTATTATAATATAAATCAAAGGAATAACCCATCTATAGGTCTTAAGTACTAAAAGAGTAGTCATAAATTCATATTGTCTAAGTTACAAGCTAGGTCATTGTTGTACTTAATTATCACATTACATGATTCATGTATAAACCAACACATAGGGGGAAAATGCATGAGTATGATTCCCTCTTCTATATTATTATCTATGTAATTATCACCCTTTGATAGTGGGTTCATTTCAAGTCATCTTGACATTGTGTGCCCACTAACCCATTTTTATCCAAGGCCACATTGAAGATATAAAGCTAGGGTTTTACCATTTCACTAGAGTGATAGTCCATGACCCAAGTCTGAATGTACCAAGGCAAAGGTAAATCCAAACCCAAAATTATCTTGGTGCTTACATCCTATTTAAGCACATATTTCATACATGACACTAGCATTGAGCTTAGATACTAAGATCGACATAACTTTCCCAGGCTGATGTGATTGTGTAGAGAGCCAAAAACACTAGATCTAGAAGTTTATGATTGATCCAAAAATATCTTCCTACTTTATTCTCATTTATAATATATCCAACATTATATTAGCATAAAAAATATCTAATTACTTTCTTTTATGTCATTTATATACCTAGCTAACTGCACTTTCCATTAATAGCCTATCTCAGCATAATAAATTTAGTATATGGTACATCTAAATTTAGCATATTAATTGGTCTATTATAGATCTCATATTCACCCTTTTACCATATCATTTGTATATCCTTAATAATTTTACCCAATTAGGATAGCTTCTTATCCAAATCAGGGTTAAACACTAACAGAGAGAAATATGTGTGGTTTGAGCCCTCTTCAAGTATTGGAAATGTAGGTAGTGTTCAATCACTCAAAAAGGAATTGGTGGGGTTAGTCCAAACCATATGTTTTCTAAAAAAAATCACACATAAATATTATAATTTCACATAGGATAATGGTTTACAAAAAGACACAATGATATGTGCCATAATAGTGGGGCACATGTTTTTAAGACACTTCCATCAAAATTCAAATGCCTTCATCTAGTGTAGGTGTGCAAAGGTGGATGGACTCATGAAAGTAGTTACAAATAGTTAGTTTCTATATTTTATCAACTCTAAATCCATTTTTAGTCTTCTCTACCACTTGCACACAGTCTCAAACCAAAATAAATTAGTAACAAACTAAGTACCCTAGCCTTCTTAGTTATTTCCATGAATAGTAAAAGTGTAATTGAATGTCTGATTGTAGAATTAATATTTTATTAATTTATATGTATCTTAGACAATATAAACATTCAAAATTTATATCTTATTTAGATAATCAATTCAAAATAAGGTAAAATGTATTGGTGAACTTGATCCTTATATTGAGCATGTCAAACCCTAGGTTTTCCCTTAGGGTTTCATCCTTATTTATTAGGATTTTCATATTTTTTATAGGATTTTAGATCTAATTTATAAGTTCCCCATACATTAAATCAATAAATATTTTTCACCTTCACCCTAATCTTCTATATATTTTCATGATCTTATTTTATTCCATCTAAGAAGGATATCTCCTTTGTCCCTCTTATGAAAAGTGCTAGGGTAAATAGTGTTAAAATTTAATATAATTATATTTCTTTGATTCAAATTAATATGGCTAAAATAATTAAAATGCACATTCATTATTCTTTTTATTTTGATACAAATGTTAATGATGAACATATATAAGTAGAAGGCCACATTTTTAATGATGAAATGGTTGATTTATAAATTACTAATCAATAAAACAATTAATACCTAAATATAATCCATCTTAATTACATTAATGGAGTGGATCCTAAACAAGTTTAAGCATTGGATTCATTTTAACATCAAATTTGTTAGCTATGTTGATGTGGAGGAAGTCTTGAAGGTAATCATAAAGTTTAAAAACACAAAACATTAAGGTTGCCACATCTAAGGAAAAACATGACACCTTTCATGATATCTATTTATATTTTAGATGTATTTATTCTAAATAAGGTGTCAATACTACTAACCATTACTACTATTCCTATGTCTACACTTATGGTTACACATGTGATGTCTACCTGAGGTGTGGAGGAAACATAAGGTTTTCCTTAAACTTCACTAATCATCCCCACATAGTATATTTATTTACATCCTATAGGTTTTACTCATTTTACATCATTATCCATGCCTATCACACAATCCATCATATATACTATTATATATATATTCATGTTAAGGTGTTATAATCGATGCAAGATGTTTCAAGGTAATTCATTAAACTGATTCTCATGCATTTATTCATAATCCATTAGCCTTACATATTTAATCTTATCCCTTACCTATGTTTTTATTATCTTCTAAGATTATATTATATTTTTTTAAAGATGATCCAAAGAAACACATAAGATCCTTTCACGTAGCATGTTTAGACTATACATCTAGTGACAACTTATTGACTAAGTTATTTTGATGAAGTCTTAAGAACTATGATTTGTGTTGGTTTTATGACCTCCCATTCCAATAAATTCATGCATTTAATCCTTTATGCAATTCTTTTATATCACATTTTGCAATCAATATTAGTGAGAAATTTTATTATGCCCAAATACAAACCTTAATCAAAGATCCAAATAACCAAACAATGAATATGTGCCTTTGTACAAGGACATGCTTTCTAATATGATAAATCCCATGGATGAATATGAGTTACAAGATATATTCAATCAAAATTCTCTTTCCCCTCTTCATGACATTATTTTCAAGAGATTCAAATCATTTAATGAGTTACACAATGCATTTAGGTATCGATAAGTCAAGCTAAAATCTATGAATAAATTAAAGTATGTTGTTAATATTTTAACTTAGTTCAACTAAAAATTTTAAAATTAAACCAAGTTACAAATCCAAAACAAATGATACTAACAATGAGGAAAAGGTAATATAAATGTAATATCGCAACCTACTAATTGGATTGTCCTATTCGCTACACAAAGGAAGAAATTTGCATGATTACCTAAACCTCCTCATAACATATTACATAAGTTACTTGAATACAACCTTATATCTCTCTCTCCCCCACAAAATAGGTTGATATGAATATGCCTCTACCTAAGGAATATGAGTAATTCATATTTTGATTACCATATATGTTGGGAACACTCTACAAATAGATGTTTCTTGTTAAGACAATATTTAGGATCTCATTCATGATAAAATTATTAATATTAACAAAATTAATACCCCTAAAAATGATTCAAGACCGCAATATAATGTGAATACAAAATTAAAAATATTTTTTGATCCCTTTCATAACCATGTTGTAATAAAAACTAAGGCTAAACCTAAGGTGCATATGACTTACAATGAACATTATACTCTACTTACATATAAGCATCCATTAGATGGTATTATTGGTACACATACAAGCATACATGTACAACAAACTATAATTACATTTGTTGATAGTGATATTTTGGATGATAATTATAGTTACACATTATTATTTTTGTATGACTAAATTAATTCATAACTTATACATAGTGTCATGGTAGACAATGGTTAAATTGAAAATGTTTAAAATATGATAATCCTTTCTAGTCTTGGATATACATAATAATTTGATGGATACAACCAAGATATTTAAAAGATTCAGTGAAAATAGACATAACACTCTTGGGAATATCATGTCACCACTTAATATGTGTCTTTTTTAGTTTCTACTTCATTCTTAGTTTTATTGAGTACAGGGGTATTTGACATGGTGTTATGAAATCATTGGATACATAAGCTTTGTAATAAAACTAAAGAAAATAATTCATGGTTTTGTATAGTAATGCAAAATTTCATTACACATAAAAATATTGAAATAAAACCCATTTTCCACTTTCATAAAAGACCTAAGACATATGTTAGCTCTACTTCATTTCAACCACATAACAAAAAACATGTTACCAAAGACACAATACTTAGCAATAGGATGTGTGACAAAAAAAATCATAATGAAAATTTGCACTCCAAAGTAAAAGAAAACTTAGACAATGGAAATAATTTCCTTTTTTTGTACAGGTTCTTCCCTTTTATATCAATTAATGAATAAAAAATACTCCTTTTAGTTCATGACAATTGTCCCTTAAGGCATCTTTGAATTATGTTTATATGCATTTACATGATGAATCATTTGTATGCACAAAATATTACCTAATGTGGACCTATACATAAAAATAAAATGGAACACAAAAACATAATCCCACATGAAACCATATAACTACTTAGCATAACAAATTTTAACATGCCTATAAAAATCACACATATTCATCTTTCATTCATAACGGTTATCTCCTTTATTATCCTTAGGGAAATCGATGAGAATTTGAATAAAATATTGATAATTGGGAGTTTGACCTTGACACTAATATTAAACTCATTCATAGTACCTTCTTAGTATTTTTTTTTTTAATACCTGTATGCCCTTTTTGAAGATATATACTTTCATTTTTAGTTAGACTACCTCTTTCAAACTAGTATTAAATTCTTACAATGAAGATATATCACTATTCTGGATGTCACTATTGAATGTTTTGATTAGATTCCTAACATCCTTACTCCAATATACCTTATTCTTTATGTGGCCATATGTATTTAATGGATTATTAATACCATTTAGATAGCATAGTTCAAGATTTCTACCTTGTTATTCATTTTAATGCATGTTTGTTAAATCCAAGGATATAACCTTTTCAATTCATAACAACTATTTGAAAAATTAGAAATATTTTTATTGACTTATTTTTTAGATAGCCATCCTTTCTCTTATATTTAGTCATCTTTAATGTATACCATCATATCATTAATCTAGTTTATAAATTATGATCTTTGAAATGAAGATACCTTAAACACATTGAGTTTGACTAATATATCATCACATTGAGTCTTGATTTTTTTGGCTATTTTAATGGATTCCAAAATATTATCAGTAAATAACTATATCTATGTCACATTAGGTTTCATATAGTCAACCATTAGTGTTTTTGAAATGAGCCTTTAAATTTTCCTTCTCATACTGAAGAGCCATGTTTTCTTTTTTTTGAGTTGATTTTTGGCTTTATAACCTTCTACAATTTATCATTTAACTTTTGAACCTTATTTTTTAATTTATCTACTTATACAAGAACTAAGATTGGTTTTATTTTCTTATTAGGAGCTATAATATTTGTCCTTTATATTCTAGGAGCTTCAATTTCATATTGAGGATCTAGGAGTGCCAGTGGTGTTATTTTCAACTTTTCCATCTAGGTCATGGTTATTTCAACTTGTCTTGAATTCTGTCCTTTTTGTAAATAGCTCCCCTTAACTCCAAATTTTCTTTCCTTAATATGGTATTCTCATCAAAAATATTATTAAATTGAGACTTCCAAGTGTTTATCAATCTAATAATTATATCCAACATAGTACCACAATGCTTCAGATGAATCTTTAGCTTCCATATATCCCACCTTTAGGGTTGTTAATTTTCCTCTAAAATCTTGAAGAGTAAACTTATCGATCAATTGATTATGAGTTCAAGATATAATCCATGTACATAATGTATTTTTGTCTTCGTTTCATTATATATTCTTAAAGTATTTTTAAATTTGATCATATTTGAAACCATGTCCAACTACTCTAATTATATCATAATCTTACATCATTTCATGCAAAACCATAGCTTTGAAAATATTTTACCTATATAATGGTAGAGTATTCTTAATAATTTGTGTTACTTGATCAAGGGTAATATTATCATATATGATCCCTTCCTAAGGGTAGCAGGTAAATGGTTTAAAACAAGATTCTAAAGTGCCCTACTAGTTTGGGTTGGATTCTTGTTTATCTTCAATCAAGGGTTATTTTTTCTTATCTTGTTGATTGGTATAATCATCAATAAAATTTTAAAACTCTCTAGTCTTAAAAAAATTCATTTTCACTTATAAATCTATTGTAATATGTGATTCATTGATCATTTTGTTCATCCATTTGATAGAATTTGATGATCTCTTTTTCTTGAGTTTTACCATCTTTGATGCTATTTTGAATCTTATGGAGAAAATGTATCCTTTTTTAATTATAATATTATAAATACTAACCTAGTTTTTAGTATCTCCATATTGTATTGACTCACTAACATGTTATTTTTGATCTACTAGGAGCCATGCATTCATTTCAATATCCATTTCATATATTAGTTCATTATCTTCCTCATTGTGTACTAATGGTGGCTCTTCCTGCATAGCTAGGGGTGAGTGTTTTGTAGGATTTTGAATTCTAACACTACGTCTTATATATACCTACCTATTTTTTTAATTTCATCACCTTTATGTAAGATTCATTGCATCACTTGAGGTGGTTGTTCTTCACGTTTATGGCCTGACACTATTATACTTTATGTGGGATTTGTTTAGTATAGATTTAATATGAAATTCTCCTTCTCCTTAGAGATAAATGGTATAGATTCATCTCTTGATTATTCATATTCATATATTTATACCTACCTATTTTCTTCTTTTGTAGGTTCATCCCATTTATTAAAGTTATCCATAATTTTATCCATTCTCTTGATGGCATTTTTTATATTGGGATGTAGTCCTTGATATTATGGGTTCATTAATTTTATTTTTATTAATCTACCCTAAACCTATTTTAATACCACTTTTTATTCCCAACTTCATCTTAATTCATGCAAATTCTCCACCATTCTTACTTGTCATGTTCATGAAAATATTTGATCCTTTTTGTATATTTCCTTTTTGTAGATCTCTAACAAATCATGTAGGAAAGAGATAAGAAGAAATATTTTGGGATAATGGGTTATGTAATAATACATGAGAATAATTCAAATGTCCCACTCTAGAAGAAATTTTTTTCCAATTATAAATCCCTAGCTTGAATATCAAGGATAATTTTCACCAGGGTTTGAGCAATAGACATATAAGATTATGTATCAAAATATGGTGTCACATAATTAGAAACCCTAAAAGGCACAAAAGTATTTTTCATAGGAAAATCCATATAAATCTGAGTATTAGGTTGTGTTCCCCCATAACTTGGATGGGAATCACAAGTGTAGCCATAGGTGCAGACATATGAATAGTAACAAAAGAAATAAAGATGTAAACACCTATCATAGAATATGTGAAAATATAAATATCATTGAAGAGTACAACATTATTTCCTCATATGTAGGTTCCTTATAAATATTTTTCATTTAATATCTAGTTACATGTAATAATTCATCAACCATGTTTAGATTCATTTTATAATTTTCAACAAATTTGTTTTGATCTTTATCTTCAAATCTAGTGCAGACACAAAGAGTGGGAGATCATTTCAGGCCTACCTTTAATCTTGTGTTACACCAAGTGGTATCAGATAAAGGTGTGTCATTTCAATTGTGATAAACTCATTAATGTGTGTTTTAGGCTATGAGAGATAAGTCTACATAGAGATTGCAAGTTGTTGATAAGTACTACAAAAGTGTGAGGGAGTTTATGAGAGACTCAATTTGGATTCCATTCTATTTTATTTAAGATTAACCTATTGATTCATGGTAATATATGTCACACAAGATAAGATCATGTGAGATGGGTAAGTTGATAGAGATGTTAAAAGTGTTATAGGAGAAAATAGATGTGATGGGAAAAATTGTGCATGGTGATGACTATGTAGTTACATGTGATGTTGATGAAGAATATTTGATGGTGGGGTTTGTGTCCCTAAAATTATAGATATATTATTTTTAAAGAGGCCAAGAAAGGAGTCAAATATTCCAACAGATGAAATAGACCAGCCAAGGTTGTGATGGAGAAAAAAGGTAAATCTCTTAGTAATATTTTTTTGTTTTATGGAAATGAAAATTCAAAACAAATCATGACTTGGATAGTTGAGCTTGAGTTATATTTTATGGATATGAATGTTTTTGACCCCATGAGGGTGAATGTTTCATGCAAGTGTTTGAGTAGAGTTGCAATAGTATATTGGAAAGATCTCCAAGTGAGGAGATAAAGGAAGGGTAAGAGGAAATTTTATGTGTGGGAATATATCATTTCTAACATGTTGGGTAAATTTTTCCACCCAAACTTACAATCAGGATGGTTGAATAAACTTCATGTGAAGAGGCTTGAGACTAGGTGTGAGAATCATATTTCCAAGAGAGGAAATAAGGATGGGGATATATCATGTGAATAGCCAAAGACTACTTTGAGAGGTAGCAAAGAGGTGCATAGGTTCACCAAAGAGAATTTTTTTATAGAAGGAAACACAAAGGAGAGGCTTATATATTTAAATCATAATTCTAATTTTTATAACAACAATGTGTTTGTGAGTTATGAGTAGTCCATGGAGGATGAAATTATTGTGACGGATGATGGAGAGATGATATTAGTTGAAACATAATATGGAGACCCATTATGTATTGATGGGAAATATATTGTGAAGTCTCATTAATGGGTAAATGTTGATTTATCCTTGGTTCATGATGACAATGATCTTGTCAATTCTATTTTGGATGGTATAAAGGTTGAGTAAAATCAAAGAATGATAGAGGTAAATGAAGATTTCAGCCATGTAGAGTTGTAGGTGAGTAAATAATACATCCATGTAAAGTTGTAGCAAGATGAAATTTGTAGTCATGTAGAGCTATACGAGAGTGAAGAAGGAAGCCATATATAGTTTTAGGTTTTCATAGTGGAAGAATTGATTGTAGAAGTTGTGCAAACAAGTTCACATAAGGAGATGAGTGTGAAAGATCATCTATGTAAAAGAGTTGAAGTCAAAGATGTTGAGGTGTATAAAATATCCATGAGTGTTATTGAGATTGGGCCATTGGTACTTAATTATCAAAGTGAAAATATTAATAAACATTCTATCATTGAAGAGGATTTGGACAACATGTCCTTGGGGCATGATAGAATGGTGAATGAGCAGTTTGAGGGAGATTTTTTTTCTAATGTGTTTTTTGTAATGTGTAGGTCCAACTATGGATATAGTATCTAAGAAGAGGACTAAGTATGGTGTATTCCATCATGATCATTTATACGATAAGTGGAGTGAATAAGGTGACCAAGAGATTGATATGGTAGAAATGATAGGAGAGTTGGTTAGTGATGATATTCTAGCCTTGAGTGAGTGTTTTCAAGTTGATATGGAGACAAGAGAGTGTGAGATATTATTGGAAAAAAATTGTTCTAAAATGGATTTGTAGGTGAATTTTCATTTGAAATAGTGTGTGAAAGAAGAGATGTCCCAAGAATAACTGAATATTGTCCTAGAGAGGGGACATAATGATGGTGAAGACTTTGAGAATCCAAATCTTGACGTGGAGCAAGCTTGTATCATGGTGATGGTTAAAAGAGTGTAGTTGAGTTTGAGATCTATCATATTATGTGTTGAATAACATGATTTTGTAGGTATGGATAGTGATTTTATTGAGCTCACCAATTAGGAGGAGTAGCTAATGTGTATGACATCCCAATCATGTGGTGTAGAATAATTTGTTGCAACTAAGATGGAAAAATTGTTTATAGTATAAATGTAGATAGCAAAGGATGTGAAGGTAATAATTATCCTTGAGGTAATTCTTGATGTTATGGTCTATCATTTAGATGCCTTGGTGTATTTTAATTTAATTATGTTGAGATCAAGGATGATAGATAAGATTACAACCATGAGTGAACAACTACAAATGGTGGTATGTGATGTTGTGATTCATCCAATATCCATTTGGTCAACATGTGAACAAATCCAAGTTTGATTTAGGTGCAGGTAGTTATACTATGTTGGGTTTGTGTTAGAATTATCCACAATTAGATCTATTGGATAAGATTGAATGTATAGAAAAAACCTATATGGAGTAGTCAAACCTAAAAGAACAACTCCAAAAAGGAAGAAAATTATCTTCACAATAAAGAAATTATATTAAGAAGTATTATGCAAAAAGTACATAGGAAGGTTCATTATATAGGTGTAAAATATACAAGTCCCAACATCCTCATGCATATGGGATTGTTTTCCTCTTAAGGACCTTTATTAAACCTAAGCAAGCTTAACTAGACCATGTAGATAAAACCCAGTGGGATAAAAGTCTACACCAACACCCCCTTAAGTGTAGGTTAGGTGGGTAGAAGAATTGGGTCTCAAACCAAAGGTTGATGAGGTACTCAAGTATATAGAGATGATACCCCATGAGAGGAAGAAGATGGAACTACTTGAATCTAAAGAAGAGCCCACAAATAAAGATACTTTTAGTGAAAGGTTTGGTGAATATATCAATAACTTTATCTATTGTCTAGATGTATTAAAGATCAATGACATGCTCATGTAGGAGCTCCCAAATTAAATGTATGTGAATATCAATATGATTGGTCTATTGATGGAGTACCATATTCATACAAATCTGAATTATGCTTTGGTTGTCATAGAAGATGATTATTGGTCATCAAAACTAGATGTTAAACTTAGTGAAAATCCCCTAGAGCCAAATAATCTCAATGGTAGCATTAATAGCTCATTTTTATTATGAATCTATAAAAGATAAATAAAGAGCATTTTATTTCTTACTTGAGTAACTAAATTTACCTAAATTGAGGTAAAAACTATTACCTAAAGTAGACTTGTGATTCTAAATGTCACCAACCCAATTTGAATCTATATAACCAATCAAGTTGATGTTGATGCTCATTCCATAATGAATCTTAAAAATATGAATACCCTAGATGTAATGGAGGATCTATTTAGATGCTTTCTAGTGTAACTCATGTGGTTCTTACATGAATTTAGAGACCATTCCCACTGCGTATAAAATATTAGGTCTAGTGTGCATAAGATAGATGAGACTGCTAACAAGTTGTTGATACAAGCTGACATCAACCAAAAAAGATGGGAAATCAGCCTCAAGGTTCACACCAGATAGAAAAAGAGTTAGAGATGGATTACAATCAGTTGTGTTAAACAATGCAATTAAATCAAAATCATACTTGGATTGTGCAATATTGATCCCATAATCAAACTAAGAAATTTTAATTCTAAGGAAGTACAACAAGTCTAAGTCAGTCATTGATAACCTATTAGATAAAATAGTTTTCACTATTGTGATGGTGGATGGATAACTTCATATGGTCAATAGGTCATCTACATAGAAAACTAGAATCAATAGTGAAAATGCAAGACTAACTCTGAGGTTCTAATGCCTTACATTTATTCTTATGAATGTGAGCCATAATAGGTGAACAAGATACTCAAAAGTGATCAACTATGGGTTTATAACTGATCCAAGCTTCAAAAGGAGTTATTCCCTTTAATTTTTTGTGAGGAACTCAGTTATGGATATAAAAAACATAGTTGATGTCCTCAAACCAATACTAAGGTGCAAGAGACTTGGAGTGTAGCATATAGTTGGCCATTTTCTTCAAAGACCCACTCTTACACTCTAAAAAACCATTCTATTGAGGACTATATGGAAAGCTATGCTACATTTCAATCCCTTCTAATGTAAATAATTTCTCAAAATGGTTACTTACATACTCACCACCATTATCAATGCATAAAATATTAATGGCTTTACCTAACTATTTATCTACAAGAAATTTTAAATCTCTACAAGAAATTTGAAATCTCAAACATGGTCAAAGACATCTAATTTTTACTTTAGAAAATACACCCAATTATACCTTTAATAGTCATTGATGAAAGTAATCATGTAATTTATCCTATTGAATGAAGGTTTTATAAATGGGCCAACAATGTCATTGTGAACAATATCCACTATTTATTTGGTTCTATGTGATTTACACTTTTCATACTTCTCTTCTAGATGCTTACCAAAAATTCAACCTTCGAAACCTCTATCAAAAAATGTGACTCATGACAACCCTAAAACCATGTCTTGATGACTGAGTTGATCCAAGTATCAATATTTGATATGGTTGAATCACTCATTCCATAATTTACTCACCTCATATGAATGAGTGAGAAATGTAATAGAAGGTTAATCAAGAGAAAAATATGAGGCAGTATACAATTTATATTGGTGATCTACTTTCTAAAATATAAAAATGGAGTCATTATTAGCTTCCCTAATAACAAAAAACTTAGGTGTGAACTCAACTCTCTTTCTCAAACTGATATGAGTGATCTAGTAAATAGATAGGAGATTGGTGGATAAATAAGGAACACATAAAAGATCATGAAATGTCCCATCATTCACTTTAATAGATCCACTCCCACAAACTTCTCTAGAAGTATCATCACACAATAGGATGGAAGTTATAGAACAAGGCTCCAAGGATGCAAACATATCTTATGATGGAGCCATGTGGTGTGATATACTAGAATCAATAATCCATGTGTAAGGATGGGATGCAATTTCCACAAGTACTTTGCCCTTATCTTTTCCCTTATTACTATCTTTGACCTTAAAAGACTCTTGTGCTAATGAATTTTGAGTGGAAAAATTAGGGACACTTATATTATACTTCTTAAATATTCTTCTCAGTTGGTCTATCTACTTCTTCATGCATTTGGCATCATCATGCCTAGATTTCTTGCAATAGCCACATGTGAGTCATAATTTCTTGGATTTCCCATTTGAAGAGGAGGAATATTTTAATATTTTTGGCTTAGCATCAGATTTATGACCCTTTTTTACTCTAGGTCCTTATTGTTTTATTTATTCTCCTTAATACTGGAAGCCTTCTATTTATCATGACTCACAAATAAGGCATGATATTTGGAGGATTTTAGGGTACCCATTTGAATGAGATTATCTTGTTCCCAAGTCAGGTCAGCAATAAAGTCATCAAAAGAAGGTATGGTCCATGTAGCTCTAAGGGCATGCTTGGTTGCATGGAAGGTAGAAATGAATAGAGAATAGTCATATCCCAATTTGGAAAGTGTGAAAAGAATCAATTTATCATCTTTTTTTCAATGTCACATAGTTTTAACTGTAACCTGAGTGATTTAAACTTTGTGAGTAAGTTTTGTATCATATCAAAGTTATCTGGGCTCCAAATGATGAGCTCATTTTTAAACTCATGACCCCTCATTTCATCCTTCTTTCCAAAGATTTCATCTAATAAGTTCCATACTTGATTTGGATTTTTTATATATTTGATATGGAAAATCAAGTCAAAAGACATAGATAGGCATAATACACCATAGGATTTGTCACTTCAGTTGTACCACTTCACCTTATTTGCATTAGGTGTCAGTTTTGTTTTTGTACCCATCATGATTCGATGAAGCCTTTGCTTCTCACGAGGATTTTCACTTTGAATTTCCACTCGTGATAGTTAAATGATGTAAGAAGAAAAATGGAACTAAGATCCATGGTATAGAAAGGAAGTATTTGTTGAACTATGTGTATTATAGACTTATAATAGAACACCCCTTGAATTTGTAGAGATTCAAATTTACAAGGCATGAGAATACCACCAATGCAAAGATATCAAAAAAACCTTACACTTTCAAAAAAATGGCACCTAAAAAGGAGTAGTTGGTTGAAATTTATGCTCATTTGAATGTTTCTTGCTTATAAAAAAAATGATGTTCTCCATTTTGTATAAATTAAAAAATTTGGGTGCGTAAGAGTTTGAAATATTTTTGGTGAAAACTTTCCACATAAAACGTATGCCCTCTTAGAGAAAAAGTTAATCAATTTTTGGTTGGCCATGACTAAGGGCTTAACTCCCATATGATCAATGGATAAGACCAAATTTGGGTGCTCTCAACCATTCTCATTGACTGATGTGTGTGTTGTATCATCCTCCAAATGACCCCTTTTTACAAATGAATAACATTACACTTATATCTTAAATTTGATAGTTACACACATGTCATAAAGAGTCCATGGGCCTAAAATTGATGGCCTAGAGACCCTCATCATGTCTAGGATTAGAACCACATCTAACACTAGCAAGGAGGATGGCCTCTAGACTTACAAACCCATGAAGATGCAATCACATAATTGGTTGTAGCACTCCACATTATTGCTTCACTATAGATTTAGTGGTCGATTTGTTGGGCCTTGGACCTCATGAAGATGTGTAGTGTGTACCCTTGTGGTTGCATGTTCATGTCAATCAAGGTTAGTCTAATTAGCCTTGGGCCCCATGGAGGCACAAAGTGCACATCATCATGTGATAGAGGGTCTAGATGATGGACCTTTGGGCTTGTGAAATCACAAAAATGCATGTGCATTTTTTCTTCATATTGCCACATGAATTAGGACCCAAAAAATTCAAAAAAATTCTAAGTCCCAAATTCTACCAAAAAACATCAAAAATGGTAAAAATACCTGTAAGGAGAACCTAGATATTAGAAAATCTATGTCATTATGCAAATTTGGTAAATACCCATTTCATATTTTGCAAACCCTAAAAAAACCTAGATTTGTTTTTTGAATTTGAGTACTAGGTAGTACATAATCTATAGATTTTTTAAAAATACCTTCAAACCCTTCAAAAATGGTGAAAATTTGATTGTCACAAAACTAAGTCATGTTTATAACCAATATTAGAGTTTTGACACCTTTTGAATTTAAAAACACTGTCTATTTTTTATTTGGAGACCCCGCCTGTATAGATCTGTACAAATTTTTAAAAAATACCACCAAACCCTTGAAAATTAAAATCAATAAAAACACCTAAAAAAGATAAATGTTAGATATCATAATAGGAACAATGGCATTTGGCTATCATTAAATCTCTAATAGCATGTCAAAGTGGGCCACAATCATATTTACTAGATAGGATTGAATGCACACAAAAAAATATATGGAGTAGTGAAACTTGAAAAAAAAAATCAAAAGAGGAAGAAACTTATCTTCACAATAAATAAATTGTATTAAGAAGCATCAGTCAAAAATTACATAGTAAGGTTCCTTATATAGGTATAAAATAAATAAGTCCAAAAATCCTCATGCATGTGGGATTATTTTTTCCTTAAGGACCTTTATTAACACTAAGTAAACGTTACTAGACCATGTAGACAAAACCCAGTAGGACAAAAGTCTACACCAATAGTTTGAGACCACATGGGAGAGTGAGATGCATGAAAGAACATCTTGTTGGTGGTGGACAAATAAGAGTAGGTTCTAGCCCACATGTGAATTTATTGAGAGATGGTTATGCCTTTAGCAGAGGAGGATAGTCTATGGTGTGTTAAATCCCACAAAGGAAAGAAATTATGGTGAGCAAAATACCACAAGGATAAGGGGAGAGAGTAAAAATGAGAAGATAATAGGTTTGAAACTAGCATGTAGAAGTTAGAAATGGCACAAAAAGAAGAAGTAGTAGCTAATTTACTTGTATGTTGGAATGTGATGTCATTGTCACTTTGCCTCATGACCAAAAGATTAACTTTGTTTTTATCCCATCCATGTGAGTAGGATCTCATATTTTATAAACCTCGGGTGTCTAATGTAGGAGCATCTCAAGGTTCATGCAATCTAGCATCAATTAAAAATAGAGTGTGGTGTATTTGTGTTTTTTGTTGTTGTGGAATTATTTGTTTGAACTTATTTACCTCTTAGAATGATGTTGCAAAAGTATTATTTTACCACAAAAAAGTGCATAGTCATTTTGATTGATTTTGTTAGTCTTTAGGGACTATGTAGTCATAGAAACTTGTTGGAAATGGTTCTTTAACTTCAATATGAATTAAATGATGAAATTTTGTGTGGTCATAGAATACAACACCTATAACATTTGTACCAATTTTTAGACCATTTGGAGTTACCATGAAAATGTACCAACTATTAAAATAGTATAAGGCTTACTTTTAGTAATGATATGGAAGGAATCAGATGCTAAAACTTAATAGGATCATGGCATAACATTTACAACATCTATACTAATTTTTAGACCATTTAGAGTTATCGTAAAAATGTACCAACTATTAGATTATCAAGAGTTTTCTTTACTTGACATAATTTAGTGGAATAAATTATATGTTTAAACTTGGTGGGATCATATAATCTAACATTTACAAGCTCTTCACAAAAATTTAAATCATTTGGAGTCATCATGAATGCATACTGACTATTACATTATTTTTAGGTTTCCTTAGTTATAGTAATGTTTCAGAAGGAATTAGATGATACAATTTTGTGGGTTCATAAAAATTAACACCTATAATATTTGTACAAAATTTTATACTATTTTGAGTTACCATAAAAACGTTATGGCTATTTCCTTGAGGTTATATTTGTTCCATTAGGTAAAAGATTCATGACCTTGCAGTTTAGCTATGGTAAGAATTGGCTTACAAAATTTGAATTAGTTTCATAAAATGTAGTCTAAATTATTTTTTTCAAATTTAAGCTCAATTTAATATGTGAGATAAATGTTATGATAATTTTTTTTAAACTATCATTATGATAGAAGACACATTTATCTAGTTTTTAGAAGTTTTATGATTGTGAGGTATAACTTCTATAATACTTTAGTTACCAAATTTATAGTGGTGAAAGAAAATGTATCTTATAATGTGTGTTATATTTTTTATGTAAATTGGATAAGTGGAGAAAAAGTTATAATAGTTTTTTTAACTATTACTCAGCCATAAAAATGCATTTGTATAGTTTGACAGTTTACTACCTTGAGGTATAGCTTTGGTAAGAACTAGGTTACCAAATTTAGTGGGTTTATATTATATGTAGTCATATATCTATGTTTCAAATTTAATAAATTTTTTATGTACATAAACAATTTTTTTTAATATTTAGTAACTACCATTATTCTTGGAAATGTCATCTATAGTTTGTGTCAATTAGCAAGGTTATTCTTTACGTGTAGTAACTTGCGATAATATGTGTTAAGAGTTAGATGATTAAATTTTAATGGGTGATGAAATTTTTTCTATGAACTATTTCTTAAAATTTCATATCCATTTTATTAATGATGTGGAATTTATGGCATTTTTTATAACTATCATTTAGCTTGAAACGTCTCCTAAGAGAGATAAGGCACATAGTTGGTATTTTATTCTATTTTATTTACTACTTATGTACAATCACCTAAAATGTCCCTTTAGATATTTGAATCAGAAAACTAATTATCAAAATATTCCAAGATGTTATTGATAGAGAATAGAAGCATGTGATGATAGGTCCCATCTATTGTTTACTAGAACACTCACTCTATAATTTTATTATTTATTCCATCATAAATAACTATGCCTTGTAACCCTCACTCTATCAAGATAATTTTTGGATGAGGTTAATCATGTGTATAAACTATAAAAAAAATCCTTTGCCTTGTAACCCTAATTCTAATTTTGACACTCACTTATCCTAAAAAATTGGTTAAAAATATGGGTTGAATAGTCTCAACCACACCCTATTGAGTGATTGAGCATCGTCTATGTTCTCATATTTCAAAGAGTGATCAAACCACATAATTCTACCACCTATAAGTATGTTTTATCAATAGTGTTCCATTAGAATGTAATACATAAATTTGTATTTTGATACTTGGAAACATGTATCTTTGACCCTGTTATAATGCTTAGACTTGGATTTTTGGACTAATCCTTTGAGGGTTTCATATTTTTTAGATTTTGGATAATTCTTCAAGGATTTGTAAATGAATTTCTCAATATTTTTCAAGATAGACTCTAGATTTTTTCTAGATAGGGATGATCTTAGACTTGATGTGTTTATATAGATTACTCTTTTGGTAACTTCCCCATAACCACATATGAAACATGTGTACCAACCCAAAGGAGGGATTTTAATTTTAAAAATATCCATTTGAGGAACCAAGAACACTATTGATGAAGGTGAATGACACTAGAAACTACCAACATTTAACTATTTCTAACATTGTCTAGAAAGGAAAAAATAGTGATTTAGAACATGATGACAAGTTGGGTAGGATAATAGAATATTATGGCATAGACTAGGAAGATCTTGAGTATGACTGAAAAAAACTAAGAATACCAATTTTATAGATAGATAAATAAATATAAGATAATGTGACTAAGTGTTAAATGTGAATGCACAAGTCATGTATGTCAAGGATAAGTCAGAATTATTTTTTCAAAGTGTATAATATCAAAATTAGTATGTCTACAAATTCCCCCTCCCCCTTTAGTCTAGTAATGAAAATAATAGACTAAAGGATAAAAGAAATAAATTTGGTACCAATATAAAATTACACTTGATGTTTTGAGATAAGCCCCAAATATAAAAATTACTCCATGAAAAATATGCAAATAAACATGTATAAATAAATTTCCACTCATGATAGAAAATCTAAAATAATCTAAATCATTGAACTATTTGAAATTAAAAATTCAAGAAATTAATACATCTATTAGTATACAAATTAAGTTTACCTCTCAACTCATTAGATCATTTAATGGGGTGCTTATGTCCTAAGGAGATGTCACTGTTAAAATCATGTTTTTAAAGTAACCAATTCCTCAATCCCCATTGGAAACTAAGAAGTGCTAGAAGTTAAGTATCACATAAACCTCAATTGCACTACTCAAAATATCATCATAACTCTATTGGTAGAACCTCATATTAGGTTCATATTTAAAAGGTAGAACCTCATACTAGGCTCATATTTAACTTAAAACTCTGAATTAACCACTACATATGCATTTGAGATTCAAAGTGCTTATCTAGTACCATCATTCCCTAACATAGAAATAAAAAAATACATACATGAACAACATCCTTGCCCACAAATCTGATTCGTTTGTACCTCAATGTGAAAAATAATTTCATAATCTATATGTCAATCTACTCAATCTAAAAAATAAAATAACCTACTCAATTTGACATATATAACCTAATAAATTTGCTTAATTTAATCAATGTAATATGGCTCATCATGTGATAAAATACTCAATAGTCTATCATGATCTTTTGAAATTCCCACATATGCCTCACATGTGTGTCAATTTATCAATATGTCCCAATTTAAATCTTAGTCTATCCTAATTTATCCCACCTAAATAACATAATAGGACCCAAATATAAACCTTATATTTGATGAGCACTAAATCTATATGACAATCGCACCAGTATGACCCCTATTGAGGTGAGAGATGAATTTTATGAATCACTCATCTCAAAAGAAAAGAATTATACACATCATATTATATATAAAATATGTAAATATGTAAATTATGTGTGCTAACATGATAATATTATGTCATCATATAAATAAGTGATCATTCACGAATATGTAAAACAACTAAGGGCATATAAGTGTTATTTCAAGTAGTTATATAAATTATCCACATAGTAATAATTAGCACAGTCATATTAACTTAGTAGTAATCCATATAGAATATGCATGATATAAATCATGGCATCACACATTATTTTGAAATAATTAACTGAAGGAATATAAGTGTTATTTTAAGTAGATATAGAAATTATCCAAAAAGTAGTAATTATCATAGTCATAAGAACTCAATAGTAAGCTATGCAAAAGATGCATGATATTAATCATGGAATCACACATAATAAAATAGTGTGTGATATAAATCATGGCAACAAGTTTAGTAAATAGTCATAGATGTAACCACACAATAGAAACACAATATCATGATCATGATGTGACTTTGACTTGACTCAAACCTGATATAAATAACATGGCCATGACATGGACTAGAGGATCATGTGTCAAAATAGAAATCACATATTAACCTATACACTTGACTTATTGAGACCTATCTTAGATAGCTAATGTAATGGATGGATGATGGGTGTAACTAGATATTGGGTTTATTTTTGTGTCTAATGGGATTTTGAATGATGACTGGTGAAAGATGATCATGTACCAAATTAACTCCATTGTGTCACATTTCTCATTGAGAGCATCTAATTGGGTGGAAATAGAACTCCAAGGTCCCTTGGTGTTAGTCATGACAAGGAGGCAAAGCTCTTGATTGATACAAGAAATATCAAAATGAGAATGGTTTGTTTAAATGACTCATAGGATATGGTCAAATCCATTAGGATGAATATTCCCTATCAATTTCATACACAAATTTTAATAATTTATGACAAACCTAGTCTTTAAGAGAAAATAAAAAGGAGATGAGGGTGACTAGGTGATAATGGCATTGTATTGGTGGCCTTGGTTTTGAGGAAGGGAAATGATAGGTGAATCAAGGATCTACTTCTACTCTTCTAAATCATTGAGAGAGTCTACAATGAGGTGTGGGTTTGGCATGTAATTGAAAAATTCTATTAATCTTAGTGCTAATGTCAGATGAAATGTTGGTACCAGGACCTAGGACACTAACTCTATGGAGATAAGGACAGTCTAGGAGAGTCATCCAAGAGGAAAGGTAATGAAAATTTTAAGTGTAATATTTTTTTTTATTATGGTATGTGAAAGGACTTGTTTTTCTCTAAGAACCAAGGTTTCAATATGCTCGTGCTTGCTTGGATAAGGCTTTGATTATTTATTTATTTTTTTGAATTTTTTGTAAGGTTTTAACTGAAATAGAGTAAGCTAAACTACTTGTTAGAAATAAAATATTGAAAGTAAAAATTAATGAATAACTTTAAGTAATTTGAAATAGGGATATGCAATCCTTTCTTTTTGGTCATTTTCTATTACTTTTCAAATGCATTCAATGCTAAGAAAACAAAAGTTAGCCTAATAATGCAAATGTTGATTGTTGTCTTTCCTAGATGTAAGCTAAATGAACTTTTTATTTTGTATTTTAAGATTATGAATGAATTAATATATTAATAAAACTATTTTTTTTATAACATGCAATTAAATACAAAATCATATTTAGATCTTAAGCAGTAATATTGCCAAGTATTTAGAGATTCCTTTGTATATGCAAACTAAAACTACTTTTCAATGTTTTGGATGAATGTACACTAAGTTTTTAAGATTTGATATCAATTAAAATTGATTATATAAGTTCTAATATTATTTTTTTAGAGCTAAATATAGTATCCTTATCTCACGTAAATAAATAAAATCAATGTTAAGATAACACCTTTTGTTTGCCTAAGTTCTTATAGGGTTTATATGTCCTTATGTGTTTGATTTTTTCTTTGGCCAAAATCTAATTTAAAATATGAAAATTAATTGATTTAAAATATGAAAAATAATTTTTTTATTTTCTAAGATTTACTTAATTCTATAATGTATAACTATGTGCTTTCAATAGATATATGATGTGTATGCAAATAAATAAATAAACTAAATATTATTTTTTATGCAAGAGAAGGAGAGAAAGATAAATTCATTTTCCTATCCATTACCTTTTTCAAATGAAATATAATATAATTAATGGAAAAAAATTAAACTACTCTAATCTATTGAGTAAAGAAATAAAACTAAAACTAGAAACTGCCAACTTGATCAAGATGAGGCCAATTGAAATTAAGAGATGTATTTGATGTGATTTTTCATTTGGCATGTTATCTCTTCCAATAAAAATATATTTCAAGAACTCTCTGACCAAGGGTGATATAAAATAACATCATAAAAATGAATAATGAAGAAGGACACAACTCCAAACAAGAGATCAACTAATTGTGGTTGGTTGGTACACTGATTGCAATGAACTAGTTGTTAATTCAATTAATTTTGTTATCTATAACTATGTAGTTTGATATGATAACAATCAAGGATGGATAAAAAAATCAATGGATAGTAGGTTGTGTTTTAAAATCTTCAAACACCAATGTCTAATAAAAAAAATTAGATCTAAAGTTCCTCTAAAATTAAAATGCTTGTAGGAAAAGCATGGAGCTTGAAATGGTGAGTTTAATTATTGATTAACTTAAATTTAAATTTATGAAGAATGGAGAGTGATAAAAATAATATTAGGAGTGAATTTAATATTCATGAGGTAAACTAAGGGTGGAAAAAGGTCAGCAGCATGAAGAGAAACATGCAAACTCATGAAAAACTCAAGTTCTGAAAGATAGAAATAGGGCACAGACAAATGGTGATAAAATCACCTTTATTTTTAGGTAAAGATTAAATAATTGCCACTTTTTTGATAAAACTACCCTTTTTAGTTACAAAACCACCCCATAAAATTACAAAAATTCCCTATCAATGATGGTTCCATTAAGGAGGTTTGTAAAACTACCATGGTGGTTTCATCATCTTTGAGGTAGTTCTCTAATAAAGAAGGTAGGTTATGTCACCAAAGAGGTCAGTTTGGTATTTATTATAAAGGATTCAATTCAAGGAAATAAAAAGACAAAAATTCTAATAAGAGAGGTTTGGGAGGGAATGAGAGAGATAGGGATAGAGTAGGGAATAGAATGTCTAAGAGAACCCACTTGAACACATTTTAGATATCATTACATCATCATTAGAAGTTATATTTTAAATATCACACCATGTAATTTTAATGTGCATACAAATTTTTGACACAATATATGCATGACTCAACAATACCTAGTCAATGCACTCACATAGTCATTCAATAGCACACATAATGTCACACACATCTAGGATCAATCATAGAGAACACAATTACATGCACAAAAAATATCACATAGCGTAATACACAAATAATAATCACACCATGTAGAAAAAATTAGCATCACACATGCGTAAAAAAAGAAATACTAGTTCACACAATCAATCCATCTCATCATCATATATAACAAATCATAGTATCCATATAGAATGGCATTGTAAAGAGTATATGTAATATCAAGTAATGTGTGAATATTAGAAATAACTCAATATGATCAATAGAATGGTCATATAAATATGTAAAATGTAGATCATATTAAGATTATATAAGAGTATAATGTTTGATGAGGTATGTTTCCTGTTATTGTCTTTGAAGCATTGTTGTTGTCATTGATTTCAAAGTCAAGACAAATTTTAGTTTTGTCAAGTTTAGGGTTGAGGTTATACATGGTGAGATGATATGTGTCAAAGAAGTCTCATGACAAGAGAAAATTTGAAAGAAACCTCTTGTCTCTTTGATGACATATAATTTTAAGGCAACCTATTAATTTATCTTAGGTTGTTGGTAGGTCAAAGTCAGAATCATGGTACAAGGTAAGCTACTAGTGTGTATCAAGTATCTTAAGAAGCCTAGTCTAAACCTAAGAAGAGATGTTTTTCGTAAAAATCATAGTAAATATTGATTATTTATGTTAGTTATGCATGATATAGTATACAAAGCTATGTAAACATGATCAAAAGGCAAAGAATCCTTTAGATAAGTTTCAAGGTCAAGTCTTGAGGCTTAGGCCTCACTTGGAGACCTAGTAAGAAGGCATAGGCCTGGTAGCATGTTGAGGTGATTAGTATGAGACTTTTGTGATGAATTTGTATAGTTTACGAGGAGTATATGAGGTCATATGACATGTGGATGAGGTATTATGAGTAGTGCAATAATTTCTAAGGCATGATCATGATCTAAGTATGATTGGTAGTGTGAGGCCTATTGTACAAGTGACCTATAATGGCCTAATGAGGGGTCAAGATAATTTCCAAAGCTACCAAATATATTGAGAGAATTTTAAAAAGTTTTGATAGGTTTTTTTTAGTGTGTTAAAAAATTTTGAGATCATTCCTTGAAGAAGAAAGCATGAAAACTAGGGATAAGGTCCTTTGTGTACACAGAATAGGGTATTATAAACCTAAAAAAGAATTTATTATGATCATTGGAATATGAAACATTTGCATGATATATTGAGAACTTAATGGAATTTGTGTAAGGTCCCTATATTTATTTTCTTGGCATTGGTTTTAGATTTGAGGGGCAATCCTTTACGAACGATTACTAAGAAGGGAAACCAATCAAAACCCTCATAATGACCCAATAGGAAATATCTTGTCTATTATGGCTTAGAATGGTTTTTTTAAAATATTTTTATATTTTTAAAATGTAAATGACTCTTCCAAGTTTCTCCAGGTGGTTTTGGTTTATCTTGATAGTGAGTAAAAGCTATAGGAAACCTCTTATTTCTAGGATTGTTGATGTAGTAGGCAAGGTTGACTAGGTCAAAGCATGTAAATACATGGAGGATGATGTATAAAACTTTTATTTTTTTCACATGAAATTTTATTATCAGGTTTTAGACCTAATTTTTTTTAAATCGATCATGGAAGATGACCTATTGTTAAATAGGCCTAATAGGCAAGACAATGAGAAAAATAGGCAAGGATGAGAATGAGATTAGGGATTGGTTGTAGAGGATTAGGGATGGATAAAAATTCATGGGTTAATTATTAAATATAAATTTATCATGTACCCTTATTTTATATTTTTTTATTATTCTCATACACTATCAAAAAAAAAAATCATCAAAATAGTATGTCTAACACAGTGAAGTCTGTGTAGAGTGAAGTTGTGATATTGGTATGTAAGACCATTATTGATTTATAACCATGAAATATATTTTTTAAAATAATATATAAGGATTATTAATTTTAATTAAACCCAATTTTAATATCATATAAGTGTTTACATATATGTTCTAAATCTTAGTTTCCATGACTGTGTTTTTGGTGTTACAGACAGTTTTTTGTGTGTGAGTGAAAAAGATGTTACTGAGTCATTTGGCACTAATTTTAAGGATCCAATTCCCATGAAAGTTTTTTATATGTCTCATAGGTTAATTTTAAAACACATTTATTCATGATTTAATCCTATGAAGGTATGAAAATTCAAAGGCTTTTGACTAGGTTCTTAAGGCATGTGTGCAATTCTAAGTAAGCTTATGAAGTTGATGAGTTTGGGGTATTTTCCATATTTGATGAATTATAATAAACATTATGATTAACCTAATATAATTTATATTATATCCATTTGTTTTTATGGTTGTGTAATGTGTAAAATTTGGTTGTATGCATCAGATTTTTGAGAGAGACTTTTTGGTAGTAAGAAGGCCTATTTATGAGTAGACCTAATTGGGTGGTTCAATGAGTGAAAATAGTCAAATAGTGTTGGGTACATAAGGTGACACATTCATGGGTCTAGTAAAGTTAAATTTGAAGTGTTTCATCCATTTTTTGATCCTCAAAGTGTTTCAAGGAGGTCTAAGTGAAATGTGTGCTTAGAGAAGGACTAATTGCATTAGGTCTCTATTAGGCCTAATTGTGGTTTTGGCCATTAAAGGTAATGACCGACCTATGTAGTGAAATTTTTCAATTTTAAAACATGTGTATTAATCCATTTAATGTGTGATATAATTGTATTAATTTTCTTGGCTGACTAATATGGGTATGAACAAGAATCAAGTATAAAGGTAAGGCCTAATAGGCCTATTTTGACTAGTTAGAGAATTGAGCAAGTAAGTGAAGGATATAGAGTTTTAAATAACATGTAAAGGGATTGAATATAATAATAAATGTGTTTTAAATATTCAAATAATATCTAAATGTGTGTCTACAGGTGTTGATCAAGTTCATTTGACCTAATTATGCCAAAGAAAGGGTTAGTTGAGTGAGAAGGCCTAGTAGGTTGTTTGAGAAAGAAAAAAGTGCGATAAAAACAAAATAAGGATGTCATATTCAATTGGGTGAGAAATAGGTTTCCAAGGGTGATCATATATTTAAATTATTTTATTTGGTGTTGTGTTACTTATGGGGTTGTATATTATTTGTAGGTTGAATCTTGTTAAGGGACTATTTGAGTTGGTGCTTGACTAATGAGGGGTTGGTGTTCCTTGTGGGGTTGGTGCCTCACTAAAAATTTGTTCCATTGCTTATAGGATAGTATTCCAAGTGGTGTTTTAGTTGGTTTTATTCTCTATATGTCTTCCCACATATATCTCATGTTCTTATGTTGTTTGCTTTCATAGATGCTTATGTATGCATTGATTGATGTATGTAAGTGAATGAATGCTTCATGAATATTAAGTGAAATTGGAAGATTGTTTTAAGAAAACTAATTCACCCCCCCCCCATTTATTATTATCTATATTTCCATCATTTGGTATCATATCAGGTCCTTTGAAGGAGTTCTTACAACCTAAAGGAGATTCTAAGCAAGCAAAGATGGCTAGTCAAGCATAAGGTGGTTTCTCTACAAGCAACACTTCATTGTTTAATGGATCCAATTATGATTTTTGGAGTGTTAGGATGAGGACGTATCTAATGTCTCAAGGTCATGATGTTTGGAAATTAGTCTTGGATGGATATACTACACCCCCTATTCCTCCTACAGATGGGAAAGAAGGCTAGTGACAATAATTCAAAAGCAATTAATGGTATTATGTGTGGTTTATCATAGGTAGAACTTGTGAAAGTTATGCATTGCATATCTATCTAAGAGATTGGGATAAGTTGAATACTATTCATGAAGGAGACTCTAAAGATAGATTGGTAAAATTTCAAACCCATAGAAGACAATTTGAAAGCCAAAAAATGAATGAAGATGAGACCATTGTAGCCTACTTACTAAGGGTTGATGAAGTGTTTAACATCATAAGAGGTCTAGGTGAAGATTTGAAAGAGTATACTATTGTTCAAAAGGTCTTGAGGTATCTAACTCCAAAATTTTATTCTAATATATTTTTTCTTGAAGAAATACAAGATCTAGACAAGCTAGAGATGGATGGACTTCATGGCACCTTAACAACCTATGAGATGAGGACAAGTAAAGGAAGACCTGCAAAGAAAGAAGTTACATTCAAGGTAGAAAAGAAGACAAAAGAGAAAAGACACAAGGTAATAAAGTTAAATATAATGATGAATCTGATATTGATGATGATGAGTTGATATCTATATTATCAAGAAAGTTAAAGATAGGCTTAGGTAGATATAAGGGAAAATTACCTTGTAATTGTTTCAGTTGTGGAGAGATTAGATACTTTGCTAAAAAGTGCCCTTATAAGTATAAGGCTAAGGATGGTGAAGAGCATGATGAATTTCATGATGATGATAAAATGTCCTAAAATTTTGATAAGATTAAGAAAAGATTTAGAAGGTATGATGATAAGAAGTTCTTCAAAAATAAAAGAAGTTTCTACACCAAAGAAGGTTGTAGCTCATCTAATGAGAGTAAGAGAAGTGATTCTAATAATGATCATGAAGATGATGGCCATGATGTCAATGAAGTTCTCTTCATGGATGAAGAAGCAAAATGTTCAAATCAAGAAGATTTTATATGGATTGGAGGTGTTATTGGTGATTCAAATGAATAAAGAGATGAGGTGGACTTTGAGGTTGAGTTAATGAATACTCTATAATAATTGAAGATGGTGAAGAAGAAGAATAATGTGATGAGATCTCTTATCAAATATTATGAGGAGAAAATAAAATTGTTTAAACCTAGACTAAGCAACAACTCCAAGGAACAAGAGGAAATAGTCAAATAGGTGGAGAATCAACTTGAAATTATGACTTAGGACTAGAGGCCAAGGAATAAGAATGTGCAAAGTATGTAACTGAATTGAATTCATTGAAAGCTGAATGTAAATACACATAAAATAGGGTCAAGTCCTTTATGAGGTTTGAAAATATTACCAATGACCTAGACAACATTTTGAGTAGTCAAAATACTGCTAATGAAAAAACAAGTCTTGGTTTTAATAGAGACCAAAAGAAGAACACTAATGTGATCAAAAAGGTTAATGAGCAATCAAATAATGAGGGTACTAACTGATTGAAGGTTAATACTATCAAGAAACCTAATACCATAAGGTATGATAATCCTTTCAATGGATATTGTAATTCATGTAACCAATTTGGTCATAGAGCAAGTCATTGTAGAAGGCCCTCCAAGAATGAATATGCATGGAACTATGAATAAAGCCATTAGTCAAGAGATATGGGTCATGATGTGTTTCCATCAAGAGGAATAATATTTTTCAATTATCATAAGGTTGGTCATATTTCAAAATGCTATAAGCATGATTTTTCAAGACAAAACATGCAAGTTGAGGTTCATATATTATAATAAAGAATACAAGATAGTAAGTGGAAACCCAAGGTAGTTAAATTTGATGACCAGTCTACAATCCCAAGTGGACTATTTGCCATGGTGGAGCCTAGTCAAGATGCAAAGGAGTGCCAAGAATTCCCCCTATTATCTCAGATTGTTAATGAATTCAAGTCAAATAGATCAATTTAGATTGGTGTTCAAATAGAGATTACAAAAGACAAGTCAAAATAACTATTAAAACCTAAGAGGATCATGAAGAAATTTTAGTGTAGCAAGGACATGGATATCTAGGAATATCTTGAGTATATGTTTTTCTAGTTTACTAGAGTAGAGGTGACTCCATTATGCTTCATGGAGGCACTCAGCTAGTAATTAAGAATCATGAAGGATGCTTCATCATAGGGGGAGTTTTATGGACTTTGGTAACTTTCAAATTCATGGTTCAAACAAGATCCTATTGCAGGTATGATCATAAGAGACATATCACAAAGAGTTTTCATGATGACTTGATCAAACCAAGTCATAGTTTTAAAAATATCTTAAATTCTCATGAAGACAAGGGGATCCAATCATGATCCAAGTATAGGTATGCAATCCTAATTTGTGTTAATCTATTTTAAAAAGAAAAGGTGTATTGGTTCAAATCCAAGGATTAGATAAGTTACCAAGAACATGGTCCTTTTTTATTAATGTAAAAGGGGAAGAAATTTCTTGTTTGGTAGAAAGATCAAATGTCAAAGAAGATTCATGTTGAGTTGATAAGAATTATTTAATTTATTAGAATGTTTGCCATAAATGAAAAATGGGGATATTGTTGAGGTATGATTCTTGTTTCTTTCTTTCAAGCATATTTGTTGTCATTGATGTCAAATTCAAGACAAATATTAGTTTTGTCAAGTTAAGATCATACATGGTGAGATGATATGTGTCAAATAAGTCTCATGACAAGAGAAAAATTGAAGGAAACCTCTTGTCTCTCTAATGAGAGAGAATTTGAAGGAAACCTAGTAATTTATTTGAGGTTTTTGGCATGTCAAAGTTAGGATCATGGTACAAGGTAAGCTATTATTGTGTACTAGGTGTCTTGAGAAGCCTAGTCTAAACCTAAGAAGAGGTTTTTGCACTAAAAACATAGTAAATATTTATTATTTGTGTTATTACATGCATGAGAGAGTATAAAAATATATTTAAACATGATCAAAAGTAAAATAAGCTTTCATATGAGTTTCAAGGTCAAGTCTTGAGGCTTAGACCTCACTTGAAGACATAGTAAGAAGGCATAGGCTTGGTAGCATGTTGAGGTGATTAGTATGAGACTTATGTGATGAATGTTGGAAATGTATTATAATTATATGAGGTAATATGACATGTTTATGAGGTATTATGAACATTTAAATAATTTTCAAGGCATGATCATGATCTAAGTATGATTGGTAGTGTGAGGCCTAGTGTATAAAGTGACCTATAGTGGCCTAATGAAGGGTCAAGATCATTTAAAAAGGTGTCATATATCTTGATAGAATTTAATGAGGTGTGATAGGTTTTTTTAAGTGTGTTTATAAAGTTTTAGATCATTTCTTGAATAATAAATCATGAAAAGTGGTGATACGGTCCTCTGTGTGCACAGAATGGGGTGTTACAAACCTGAGAAGAATTTCCTTATGCTCGTTGGCATGTAAAACCTTCACATGATATCCTTAGAAATTAATTTAATTTTTTTAAGGTCCCTATATTTATTTTATTATCATTTTTTTTGGTTTGAGGGGTAATCCTTTATGAATGATTGCTAAGAAGGGAAACTAATCGAAACCCTCATAATGACCCAATATGAAAAATCTTGTCAGTTATGGATAAGAATGGTTTTTTTTACCTAGTTTGATTTTTCTAACATGTAAATTAATCTTCCAATTTTATCTAATTGGTTTTGGTTTATCTTGACAATGAGTGAAAGCTATAAGAAACCTCTTGTTTCTAGGATTTTTGATGTAGCAAACAAGGTTGACCAAGTCAAAGCATTCAAATAGATGAATGATTATGTGTAATACTTTTATTTAATTCCCATGAAATTTTATAATTAGGTTTGAAACCTAAAAAAATTTAAATTGGTCATAGAATATGACCTATCGCTAAACATGCCTAATAGGCAAGACAGTGAGAAAACTAGGCAAGGATGAGAATGAGAGATTAGGGATTGGTTATAGAGGAATAGGTATGGATAAAAATGCATGAGGTAATTATTAAATACATATTACTCATTTTTAATTAGTTTATAATTTTTTATGATTCTCATACACAAGCAAAAATTTGTCATCAAAATGGTCTGTCTAACACAGTGAAGTCTGTGTAGAGTGAAGTTATGAGATTGCTCTGTAAGACCAATATTGATATATAAAAATGAAATATATAATTTAAGATATTATATAATTATTTTTAATTTTCATTAAAATCCATTTTAATATCACAAAAGTGTTTACACAGATGTTTTAAAGCTTAGTTTTCGTTATTGTGTTTTTGGTGCTACAGGCAGTTTTCTATTTGTGAGTGAAAAAGATATTACTAAGTCATTTTGCATTGATTTTAAGGATAAAATTACAATTATATTTTATATATGTCTCATAGGTTCATTTTAACACATATTTATGCATGATATACTCCTATGAAGGTATGAAAATTCAAAGGTTTTTAACTAGGTTCTTAAGGCATGTGTGCAATTCTGAGTAAGCTTATGAAGTTAATCAGTTTGGGGTATTTTTCCTTGTTTGATGAATTATAATGAAAATTATGGTGAGAAAAAGGTAAAATATATTTTATCCATGTGTTTTCTTTATATTTTTATGTTTCAAAGTTGGTTTTATGCATCACATTTTCTAGACAAATATTCTGGCAATAAGAAGGCATATTTGCGAGTAGACCTAATTAGGTGGTTCAATGAGTGAAAAGAGACAAATGGTGTTGGGTAAATAATTTGAGATTATAATGGGTTTATTAAATTTATTTGAATTTTTTAATCCATTTTTTATGCTCAAATTGTTCCAAGGACGTCTAAGTGAAATGTGTACGTAGAGAAGGCCTAATTACATTAGGTCTCTATTAGGCCTAATGGTGGTTTTGGCCCTTAAAGGTAATGACCAACCTATGTAGTAATTTTTTTAAATTTTGAAAAATGTGTATTGATCCATTTATATTGTGATCCAATTTTATTAAGTTTATTTTCTAACCAATATGGTTATGAGCAATAATCAAGTATAAAGACAAGGCCTAATAGGCCTATTTTGACTAGTGAGAGAATTGAGCAAGTAAGCAAAGGATATAGAGTTTTTAAGAATATGTAAATGGATTTAAGATAATAATAAATGTTTTATGAATATCTAATTAATATATAACTATGTGTATATAGGTTTTATCAAGGTCATTTGACCTAATTATGCCAAAGAAAGGGTTAGTTGAGCGAGAAGGCCTACTAGGCAATTTGAGAAAGAAAGAAGTGTGAGAAGAAAAAAATAAGGAGGTCATATTAAGTTGTGTGAGAAAAAAGTGTCCAAGGGTGATCATATATTCAAGGTATCTTTTTTTTTTTTTGCCTACGGGGTTAGAGCTTCTTTACAGTTTGAAGCTTGCTAAAGGACTAGTTGAGTTGGTGCTTGACTAGTGAAGGGTTGGTGCTCCTTGTGGGGTTGGTGCCTCAATAAAATTCTGATCCAATTATTATATTAAATTATTAGAATTTATTTTTTAGTGTGTTTTATTTCCATATAGATTTTCCCACATATATCTCATGTTCTTATGTTGTTTGCTTTCATAGATGCGTGTGTATTTATTAATTGATATATATAAGTGAATGAATGCTTCATGAATGTTAAGTGAAATTGGAGGACTATTTTAAGACAACTAATTCACATCCTTATAAATATCTATATTTCCAACAAAGGTATCCCCTATATATAAGCAATGCCCAACATCTTAATGTCTATGCTCAATATGTAGTTTATATGTCATGCATCCCACTCATGTATAATTTGAAAATCATGTACATGGAAAATGGATATATAATATACCATGTATATGATAAATCACATAAATCAATCGAGAATCTAAATAATTATGTCATACATAGGTCCTAGTTTTTTTTTGTTTTTTATTTTTATTTTTGTGAAGTTTTGTATTTTTTTTATATTTTTAAATTTTTTTGAAATTGAAATATGCTAATACTAAACAATGATCCCATCATTGGTATCCTCATTTATATATCTTGGATAAATCAATCCAATATCACCCACTATGTTAAAGTAGTAACATATTTATCTACATCTAAATCTAAGGATCAAGTTTTGTAACATATCCATTATCATTATCATAATTTACATGATCTTGTGTATGCCACGTAGATCTAGAAACCATAGTAAGATGTGAACTACTTTGTACATGAATATTATAAGATGGAATTCAATGTATAAGGTGGATCAATATATACTACCAACTCAGGGCATGATTAGATAGGTAACATATGTTTTGAAACCTGAATAGATCTTTAATGTAATGGATGTTTAAGCACTAGTCCTCAAGGAACATGAATTGTATGTCTCTAAAATTCCTTCATAGAATGAACCTATACAAGTTGTATAACAATTTTATAAAAAATTGTGGAGGAGGTGATGAATCAAATGTATTTAAATGAAAATGATACTCATATTGAATATCTACAATTATAATCACTCAATTGTTTTAGATTAGAGGTAAAAGCAGGTTTTGAAGGGGCCCCGAAACCCTATAACAAAGAGCAAAAAAAGAGCAATCTTAGCCCACAGGCAACGCCTTAAAAACACTACATAGAGGTAGTAAAAATAGATATAGAATGGTCCTAAAACCATTGAGATACAGTCGAACAAGACCCAAAAAACAAAAGTCTGAAAGAACAACAAACTGAAAACTAGCAAAAAAGAACCAGAGATCAGTACCAGTTTCTTAACCGAAAAAAAGGACCGGATTATTCATCCAGTTCCAGAATCAACTTCATGGCTTCTTTTTCTTTCAAAGCAATTTCCTGGGTGGCAGCCTCCATCAAGTCTCCTTTTTGTGTGTCTTTCTTTCTGGAACTTTGCCTTGTCCTCTTGCAGGGGCCCTCTATTACTTTCGTCTCCTCATTGGCACGTTTCCCAATACTGATAGCAGCTGCATAAAAGTTGGATGTTACTTCATCCATTTTCTTTCTATTATCCTTTATAAGCTCCTAGAGGTTGTTTTCATAAACTTTAAGCTTCACAGGGATCTGGCTTAACTGATTTTCCATGTCATTTACTTTGTTCCAAGCAGCTTTCATAGATTCTTCCAATGTTTCCGCTTTTTTCTTTAGATCAATGATCTCCCTACACAACCAGGCGTCTAATTGGGAAGAACACTCAGCTTTACTATTAACCCAAATCAAAGGAGTGTGTATTTCCTCATTCTATTTCTTCCCTTTCCAGTCCTCAGCCTTTTCATTTGGGCTATTTCTAGCTTCTTCAAAGAAGTCTTCTTGGCTCTTTAATTCCCGCTCGTTGAATCCTTCTTCAATTTCCATCTCCATGTTTTGAATATTTTCCTGGACTGGGATTTCCTTTTCATTCTTTGACATTGGGTCCTCACCAGAATCTTCCTGGACAGTGTCATCCTCCTTGTCTTTCTGGTCTTCCTCCTTCTCTTCTGTTCTGGTAACAAAGTCCTCCTCAGTATTGACTTTATCTTTTTCCATAACCTCAGGTCCTTCTTCATCATTACTAGAGTTGGTTTCCCAACTCTCTGTTCCATCTTCTTCCACCCGTTTTTCCTCCATGGGTTCTCCAATTCTCTCCCGACCCCTTTCTCCTACTGCATTCTGTGTATTGGGGTTAGGGGTCTTAATTTTTCCTCTTCTGCTTTCATTTACATCCTTTTTATTCCCTGTCAACTTGTTTTTCCCCTGTTTGGGATTTTTTACCAGTGCCCTGTTCTTGCAAAAGCCTTCAATGAGCAGAATAAGGCCTTCATGAAGAATGGGGCGCAAGTCTTTCTTCTTATGAGCATAAAGGCTTTGAATCAGGGAGTAGCGAAGGTAGAAAGGAAAAGATATTCTTACCTTATGCTTGAAGTGGTTGAGGAAGATGAAGTGGAACTTATGCACTCGTTTACTTCTACCATCCAGGATGAAATATTCCCTGATACAACTTAGGACGTCCCTCCAAATCCCTTTTATCTGGTCCAACTCATAAAAATCCCCATTTTTTACCATTTTCTGCTCCTCCTCATCCATTTTGGGGAATTTGCAGAATGCTTCATTTGATATGTTGGTTTGCTTTGAAAATTTGATTCCTTCCATAGACAACCCTGTAACCTTGGCAAGAAAATCCTCAGTTAAATTAACAGTTACGCCATGCAAGGTGACCCTGTCATCAGACCAATTTTTAAAGAAGGCCGTCGTGATGTGCGGTTTAGAACCGTGAAGCCTTTCCATGTAATTTGTGACATTTCCTTTCTGCAAGATTCTCCATACTTGGTGTTTCTCTCTCCATTTTGCACAACTCTTGGGTTCCTGTTTACGGGGTTCACCCTTCCTTTCCCGTGCCATACTCATTTTCTTAGAATCCCGTTTACTGTGGATGTTACCCTGGCTCCTGCTGCTGTCAAATTGATTTGGACATCAAATTTTTTTATGGCTTTTCAGGATCCGCTTCTCCCTCTTGAGAGCCTTGCTTTTTGATAATTGGGTTTCTTTCCCCATGCTACCACTCCTCCTACTCATTAAGATTTTGATACACTCCAATCCTTCCTTCATTCGCATGTGTGGCATCAAGAAGAATGATCGCCTTTAAGTCCACGTTCCTTTCTAAGGTTTCATCCCACCTCACTATATGCCCCTCCCGGACGGCACAATTTGCAAGCCAATCTGTGACACCATTGGCTTCACGGTAGGTATGGGTGATTTTTATTTCTTTAAATTTATTCATAAGGGTTTTCATCTCCTTAACCTTGTCCTCTATGGTCCAAGACACTGAATTCTTGTTATTAAGGATATTAATAACATTCAAAGAGTCCCCTTCGAGCCAAAATTTAGAATATCCTGAATCCACGACTAATTTAAGGGTCTGAAGAGCAGCTGTAGCTTCGGCAATATGGCAGTTTGATATACCTATGGGAATTGCAATAGCATCAATAACCATTCCCACATGGTTTCTCAGAACACCACCGCAACCAGCATTACCTAGGTTCCCTTTTGCCGCACCATCAAAATTACCTTTAATCCATTCTTGAGGTGGACTAATCCAAGTCACATCTGATCTGGGGTTATCATGTTTACCGAGGGTAGTGTCCTTCCTCAGGGGATTATCCACATTTAGGTTAGAGCTTGGATTTTTTTGAGAAGAAAAATTTTCCTTTAGAGCTCTAATGATGTTATAGATATACTTCACATGTTGATGTATTGGATATGGTACTGAACATATCTTATACGTAGATGGATGAATTCATAAGTTTTGAATGCCCTCATGGTAATAACTAAGTAACAAATATTTTTCACCCTACCATAAGTGGAAACAAAAATCTCCCAAGAGGGTTTTGTCTCTTTCCATATAATCCTTTCATTTTTTGTCATACTAGTAAGCAATGACATAGTGCAAACATTTTCCTTCTACCCATTATCCACCATGACATCTTGTATAGGATGTGAGTCAATGTAAGTGTGCATAAACAATGGTGAATTAATATAATCACCATCAACAATCTCATGTTTAGGTATATGTATCTATGTATCCTTAAGTGTATATCAATATGACCATAAATAAGATGTTCCTCTCTAGTCTTAGAAATATAAGAAGTTGAGGAGGATGTGATTTTTAAGTCATATGTACCTCTAGATTAGTCTTCATCTCTTTTTCCATGTGATTTATAATGGCATCAAAAAATATCTTCATCTTTTCATTACCTTTAAGTTGTGCCCCCAAATAATTTTTAGGTGTGTTAACATCATGACCTCAATAACATTGTCATCATAGATCTTGCATCTTATGTTTTAACACAAAGCATATATTCTCAAAGTGTCTTGTGTATCTTTGATAATAACAATATGCATTATCATCAAACCCATTATAGTGTGCCCTATTCATATCAACCTCATTTTATAGAGGGAGATATATGTAATTTCACTCAAGTATCTTTTGTAATAGCTCATGAGGAGGTTTAGATAATGGTCTAAATTCGTTTCTTTTTAAAGCCAAAAATACAAGCCGATTAGATGGTTATGACATTGCACTAACTATTACTTTTTCCTCATTCTTCCTATCATTTGATTTAGATTTGAAAGTTAGTTTTCTATAAAAAAAATCATTATAAGATGTTGGAGTATACCCATACTTTATCTTATTCATAGCAAGGAGCTTAACTTCATGGTGTTTAACCATATGGTAGAAGTCATCATAATATTAAAAGTGGATAAACATAATGGAATTGTGTAATGGAACAAGAAATATATGTTTTAATGTGTTACAACTCATTATCATCCATTGTATTTTTAATTTTAGAGAGCGTAGTCTTGTAAAAAATCACATAATCACTTATGGGCTCATTAGGTCCTTTCTTATGTTTTTCAATAAGCATAAAAAAACTTTTAATTTAGTTTAATAGAATTTGTGCTAAGAACTTATCACCCAAAGGATCTAAGGCATGAAAAAATTGGAAATGGTTGTCATATAAGCATTTCAAATCATAGTCCTCAATACTCCATGGAAAAAAATTGGTCAAACACATATCGTTTAAAGTAGAGTCCAAAATATTGCATAAAAGGCTCTAAGATGTTCTAAATTACCTTTACTACTATATAATGTAATCTTAAATGCAAAAAATATTGTGGTTAAGAGATAATCATAAATATTTGGGGCCACAGGTTGTGTAATAATGCTTGAGAATAATTCAAATGGCTAGCTCTAGAAGAACATTTGTCTAATTTTAAAATCTTAGCTAAAAGATCAAGGATAGTTTGCACTAGGATTTTAAAAATAGGCAAATAATACTATGTAGTAATAGATGATGTCACATGAGTATCAAACTGATTTAACTTTTTAGAGGGTTGTGGAATGTAAAACCCTAGGTTGTTAAAGTGATGGAATAATAAATTAGAGAATAAATATAGCAATATCAATAGCTATTAATTTATATAGAAAATTATTTATCTGATTATTAGGTTTACTTAGTTGTAAACTTGACTGAGACAGACAAGTGATAGGATGGAAATTGGTGTAAGAATAGTACAAGATGTCACCAATAGGAAACAAGTGTCAAAAAACCTCTTGGATAGTAACATGGTCCTATAGTCAATAGTGCACCATGTTAGTGTCCTTTTTGTTGTGCTAATGTTCTTGTGTATCAAAGATAGTGAGTTTTTGGGTAGACCTTTACCTAGTTCTAAGAAGCCTATACTTGTGTGACTAAATGCTGAATTGTTTATTGTTGCCTATTTTGATTGATTTTAATATGAAACCTTAAGCCTCCATATTTTTTAGGTTATTTGAGGATCACAAGTATAAAAAAAGTACTGTTATCAGGGTAGGCTAGACATGACCTCAACACCACATGTGTTTAGTATTACCTATTTACCAATACCTTGAAAGGAGATCAATCTTGATTTAGCTCTCTCAATCTAAGTGCTAGTGCAAGTGCAATTGAATGCTAGTATGAGTGTTGTTTCTATTTTTTTGAGTGTGATTTGAGACTATAAATATAAGTAATCTAAGCTCTAGGCTATTGTAATGGTTGTATGTAAAAGTAGTGCAGAATAGAGATCAATGACCTTGATTTACACAATTCATTTTGAATTTGTTTATGAGTATTTACATCTGATTTCCATCTAGGGGATAAAATAATGAATGTGGTCTATGTATATTAATTTGGTTCTTGTTGAGACATGAAATGGGTCTAGGCCAACCCTAAGGTGCTTTGAGAAATGGAAAGATTTCTATTGGGGGTGAAAAGAGCTAAGGGATAATAACTCTACCCCTTTGTCAATAGCATAATGTGATATAGTCCAAAGTGATGTGCTAATGTTTATGTGGAAGGTATTTGTGAAAAATGGACCTAGGTGCCTAAGTGAAGGCTTAGTGCTTCTTTTAGTATATATTGGAATGGGTTGGACTCACATAAAATCTATAAAATGATCAAGAGAGGCCCTAAGATAGGTCTAAAGCTAAGCTAAGGATAAGATAGTCTCAAGTGATACTAATTATACTAAAATGACATTGTAAATGAATACATTTTCCCCCCCTCTTTATTTTATAAATGTAACAAAGTGAAATGATAAGGATAAATAAAAAAGAAATGTACTTAACTTACCATGAGGTGAAGCTTATGAATCTGTGTCTGAGTCTATGAAGGATGATCCATTACGTTCCTTGCAAATGAAATATGAATGAATTGGTCCTTGTTTGATAAATATCAAAATCAAAGACAAAACGGAGTAAAGAAATGAGAGAAAGAGGAAAGGAACAAATACACCTCATTAGGTATGTGAACTAATTAAAAATCATGGTGACATCCTATGTGTGTGTATCCAATGATCATATGGTGAATAGCTTAGACTAAGTTGATGGCTTGTTTAATCCCCATGTGTGGGTGGCTCAATAACTCAAGTTGGCCTTGACTCCATCATTTCCCACCCCTATTTGGTATACCACAACATATGAATAGATTAGATTGGATTGATGGCTTGTCCAACCCTCTTATGTAGGTGTCTCAAGAATTCAATCTAAGCTTAACTCCATCATTGACTACCCCTATTTAGTAAAATAAGCTGAAAATAAAATTGGCATTATGAAGTTGTGAAAGATGGTTATGGGATACTCAGGAACTATGAACATAAAATGACTTAGGGTCCACTTAAAAACTTTGAATATAAAATGGATTCAGGTCATTCAGGAAAGTCAACCATTAAAAATAGAATGAGGTATCAATTTGGTGTAAACCTAGTGCAAAACTAGTGTAAATGGTGTCTAGAGTATATGACTTGAAGTTTCCATTCCATCTGAGATAATTGGTGCAAATCTAAGCATATAAAAATAATGTGTTAGGCACGTGCCCCCAATTCTGATATCTATGTATATAAATTATGGACTAAGTTTTAGTAATTTGTGTTTATGAATATCTAAAACTGAAATGGGAGTGATCATGTTATGCATGATCACCCGATCTGAGAAAACAAATGTATTTATCTATATAACTAAGCATATTTGATAATTTGTGACTAAAACTATGTAAACTTGGACTATACTTATTGTACCTTTATGATAATTCTATAATTCTCTATTTTTGGGACTACTAGATATTAGTGTGGTCCCCTAGTCAATAGTGCATTATGCTAGTGTCCTCTATTCCATACCATTAACCAAATGTGTTATTTTTATACAAAACTAAGACTAATTTGGGTATGACTATTTTTCACTATATTTTATTGAGTTTGGGCTTTGTAATCTATGTTTGCATGCTAAAAAATATGTTTTGAGTGAACTAAGATGGTTTGATCTCTGTGATAAATCCTTGTGAATGCCCCCTCTTTTGAGAGGAGTTATCAGACCTCTATAATAACTATCCTCAAAATAAAAACTATACAACATATGTGTTAGAATGAGAATATATGATATTTTCTTAATAAACAAATATAATGTGTATACATGACATCAAAATGTAAATAGATTGAGCATAAGTTAGTAATGTATGATGTATGTTATATTTAGATTCACAAGGTTTTTAAGATAGATATAATAATTTAAGCATGTATATGAACAACAAATTTGAGTATAATTTATGTAAACTACTTGGGGAGATGGGGCATGATGTTTATCAAGGCACCCAAGAAGGAAGGGGAGATGCATGAGGTCCTTAATGGCATCACAAACTAAGTGTGAATGTAACAAGCAAGAGACAAATGTCATAGCCATGATGCATACATGAAATCATACATATAAACACATGATGCACATAAATTAGTCCAAGGGTACATAATATAAGGTGCATGGTCACATGTCACTAAGTCAGAGAAATTAATACATACAAGGACGTGTTTAAATGTCCACATACATAAAGATCAAGTAAGGTTGGATTATATCCATAAGGAAGGGCATGTTCAAATGTTCACATATACAATAAAGAAGCACACACAAAGACATGGCCACATGTCCAAAGCATACATATAATGAAAGGAATTATCTTAGATCCATATAACAATGGCATATTCAAATGCCTTCAAGTATATGTAAAAATAAAGAGACATAATCAAACCTAAACTATTAAATCTATAAATGAAAGTATGTATAATCATGTGGTATGAATCCCTATAAGAGAAAATATGTACATAAATTAAGCCTATAATAGTAGTAGTCGGTAAAAAATTAGTGTAGTATAAGATGATCAATATCAAGTTATAATGAATGCTAAATATGTGATATATATTATAGAAGGATATAACTTGGAAAAGTAGAATCTGTGTGTATGATGCCCCCAATGGGATTGATATGTCAATGTTTAATCTATGTATGTGTATGTGCCTCTAATGGGTAGATAGTAGCAAATATGGATCTATGTATAGGACTTGAGTCCTCTAGTAATCTATGAACACTCGAAAGTAACAAGTGAAGCAATGCATGTATGATAAAACTAACTATACTCATATAGATAACATAAGTAGTATCTATAAAATAGAATGAATGTAAACATGGAAATGCATGCATTTTAAAATTTATATTTTTTGAACAATATTTTAATGTTTTTATATTTTTGAAAATATTATATTATTTTTGTGTTATATGAGTATAAGCAATGTACAAACAATAGGAAAATGAAACTATATACAAGGAGCAAGATAAGAGAAACTATGTACAAGTAAACTATGAAAACATACTAACCAATGAGTCCCGTGATAATCTCACTATTGAGATTACATGTATCAAGTAAAGGAATAATGACTACACATGATGTGCAAGTAAGTAGCTAAGATATGGAAACTAGATGTACCGAATAATCTACAGCTAAAGTTGACTATGAAGTGTGGCCATGAATTTGTGAAGTGACTGAACTATCTTGTGGAATTTGGAATGCACTATCTAAAGGCTACTAGAAGAGTAAACAAGTGACCATACTACTCATGTTGTGTAGGTGTAGGAATAGCCTCTGGAACTGATACTACTCATGGTGTACTATTGGTAGTTAGATTTGTGGACTCTATATCAAATATCTTAATTAGTTGTCATACTAAAATTATGTGATGTTGAAAATATCTTAATTGGTTATTAACTGATACTGTGCTCTCATCTCTATGATCTCTTCCAAATATCTTAATCAGTTGTCATATTGAGACTAGTTGTTGAGTTGTTTTCTCTTTTATCACCATGTTTATTATTTTTTAACTAGTTGACATCTTTGCTAAATCTATGGTGTGTTAGATCTTGCATAAGTAGGTGTCCTAGAAACCATGTGGCTTATATGATGAGTAACCAATGGATATTTAAAAGAAACATCCTAAGATAATTCACTTATATAATAATGTGATCTAGGTGAATGTAGAGAAGGACATATTGATCGCCCCTCTGTGAATACTATATTATCTTTGTTGACATATTGGTCAATATGATATTTGAGTGCACAACAATTATTATCCCAATGTCTATTGATTTGATGATAATTATAATATGGTTTATATATTATTTTGTGCAAATAATGTGTTATATGTTGATGAGTAGGAGAAAGTGTGAGTATCCTCTTATATAATAATGTAAATAATATATCATGAGGCTTATATCTATCTGAAAACTATATATCCCCTCTATTGGTGTCCTATGTTTTACTCACTGTGGGAGATGCTTTGTGAAAGTGGTTATTTGCCTTTATTGAGTATCTTGATTGGTTGTTTTTGTTCCACTTTTTTCTTTAGCATAAGTGGACTAGGTGCTTGTACCATATTGGATGATTGTGAATGTGAGAGATTTAAATGAAAATCTACCTCTAAATATGTCTCAATTATTCCCATCTTCTTCTTTAATGTCTTAGCTATATAACATAGATGTCAAATGATTTAACTTTTTAAGAGGTTATAGAATGTAAAACCCTAGGTTGTTAAAGTGATGGAATAATAAATCAATGAATAAATATAACAATATCGACAATCACTGATTTATATAAAAATTGATTTATCTGATTATTCTATAAATAGTAATGAACTAAAAAAGGTGTACTTAGCTATAAAATTGATTGAGACAGACAAGTAACAGGTTGAAAACTAGTGCAGGATCAATGCAAGGTGTCACCAATAAGAAATAGGTGTCAAAAACTCTTCTAAATAGTAACACAGTCCTCTGGTCAATATTGCACCATAATAGTGTCTAATGTGTCATGCTAATGTCCTTATACATTAGAGATAGTGAGTTTCTAGGTGGAACTTCCCCTGGTTTTGAGAAACCTATGCCTGTGTGACTAAATTTTGGATCATTGATTATTCCCTATTTTCATTTATTTCAATGTGAAACCCTAAGCCTCCATGTTTTTTAGGGTATTTGAGGATCACAAGTAGAAAAAGAGTGGCACTAGCAGGGTAAGTTAGACGTGACCTCAACATTCCATGTCTTGAGCATTTCCTACATACCAATACCCCAAAAGGGGACCAAAATTTATGTAGTCCTCCTAATATAAGCACTAGTGCAAGTGCAATTTAATGCTAGTATGAGTGTAGATTTGAGTCCTTTGAGTGTGACTTGAAATTGAAAATGTGAGTAATCTGAGCTTCAGGGTATTGTAGATGGGTGTTTATAAAATTAGGATAGAATAATGATCAATGAATTTGATTTGCATAGTTGTTTCTGAGTTTGTGAGTATTTGAATTTGATTTCCATATAGGGGATAAATGAATTAAATTGGTTTATATATAGCATTCTAGTGTTTGTCAATACATGAAATGGATATAGTCTTACCCTAAGGTGCTTTTAAGAAACGGAAATATATTTATTGGGGGTGAAAGGAGCTAAGGGACAATAATGTTGCCCCTTTGCTAATATCATAGTGTATTATAGCCTAAAGGACTCCAATAATGTCCAAGTGGTAGGAACAAGTGAAAAAGTGACCTAGGTTCCTAAGTGAAGGATCAGTTCTACTTTTGGTAAATCTAGGAATGTGTTGGACTCACACAAAAGCTACAAAATGATCAAGAGAATCCCTAATATAGGTCTAAGAATAAGCTAAAGATAAGGTGGTCTCAAGTGACACTCATTGCACTAAAATGACATTTTAGATATCTACACAACCCCATAATACAAAAAATTATTTTGTGTATGAAGAGCCATATAAAGTTAAGGATTAGATTGTGTTTCCCATAAACCATGGGTGGGCATCATATGTGTAGCCATATGTGTATAAATATATATGGTAATAATAGGATTAGCGGTATGAACACCTATTATATAATAAGTGCCTCTAAAAGGTTATTCAATCTCATTGAAGATTTCCAAATTTCATTCCTCAAATGTAGGTTTCCTATTGATCTTTTTGATTTCATCTCTAGTTTCATGTAATATTTATTCAACCACGTGTAGATACATTTTAATATATTTAGCTAATTCATTTTGATCTATATCATCAAATCTATCATGAAAATCAATATAATCATTTCCCTTATTAGAATCCGCATCAATTATATTTTTCATTCTGATTATGTCAAAAATTATAAATCAAATCTAAACCCTAATGTAGAAATTTGAAATATTTAAATAGGAAAGAATAAACCTTAAGGGAGAAATACCTAAGGTTTTTCATGCTTAATACTATATACACCTAAATCTAGTCATAGGTAATTGATAATGTTAATTATTGACATATTTTGAACAACTTAACTTACACTCAAATATATGACTCTTATTTTCCATTCCTCTAACCATTTATTTATAATCAGACTTAACCCCTCTATTTTCCATCACTAGTAGACATGAATTTCCAAATCATTATTTAAACTAATTTATATCACCCTTAGGTTTCTCCTGGACTTATTCCAATTGTTCATACTAGTCTAGGATAGATCCATGCTCTACAAATAGGTTTTTTGTTGTAGATCTATTCACTTAGTGCAACCTTGTCCTCATATAATTTAATGAATAGTTTATAAAATTAAAAATATGTACATGGGTCATCACGTATGTTTTTTAAGTCATCTAAAATAAATTATTGAATATGATCATTATATTAAAAATCAATGTCTCATTTAAAATAACTTGATATCTATCTAGAATTTATTTATTACACTACTAAAAATTGAGTTAATATGTCATATTCATCCTAAATTAAATATCAATCACTAGAAGCAATCACAAATCAAGTATTAAGTAATCTGAATCAATTCAAGAGTTAAAATTTTCAAGTATCAAAAATAAATTACTAGTCACATGAATATATCGAATGAACATAATTTCATAATCACACTAAGTGTGATAACTACATGTGGCTTGATTCCCTCCTCAGGGTATCTAGATACATAATTAATTGTCAATCATCAATGAGGGTGATTAGGGTCAACTCAGTCCATTACACTTCCCCTTATTTTGAAGGTTTCTATCTCTTATAGTACACTTAGGGTTTTAAAAGCAAAGATAAGGAAAATATAGGTTTCTATGTAGTATCAACAAAATTGGAATACCTCAATCCTCTCAATAGACACAGGTGAAGGTGGAAAATCAATTGCATTTTTTCAATTTCACAATAGACAAATCCACAATCAACATATAAGGCCACAATGCATAGTTATATGGGGAGTGCAAGCTTGTCTAGACACAATCATAGGCTTTATTTTTGGACCTGAATTATCACAAGCCTATTTTATCTTATTTTCCACTATCATACATTTTATATATTTAGCTAAAAAACCATAAAATATAAGTATCTCATTATTGGTTGCACTTATTATGTTTACCATATACCAATTATCAGTCAATTAAATTATTTCTACTTTACATTTAGATTTATGCTTGAATGTCATACATGACAATCTAAATTATCCTTTAATGCTTTTATACCTATTAAACATTATTAAACTAAAAATAAAGTAAAACATATTGGTGAACTCATCTATTTTTTGAACATTGCTTTTTTCCAACTAAATTCATGATTCCTATACACTAAAGATAAATTTGATCATCCTTTTGAGGATTTTAATAAGCATTACCCTAGGATTTATCTTTGACCTAGGGATTTCATATTGAGTTATTTATTTCTTTACACAAAAATATTTTCTTTTTTTGGTTTTTTATTTTTATTTTTTCTTTATATAATTATGTTTTGGCAGTTGTAAAACTCATTGGATTTGTCATTTTGGGCAAAGTGTTTATAATTTTTACCTAAGCCATGGTGTGAAGGGTACTTATCTAATACTCAATCCATTAGATATGACTATATATGAATGTTTGATTTACATACCTAATAAGTATATCTAAAGTGCATAAGTTTTTTCTTTTCATCCATAGGAAGCCTTTTAGTCATTCGGTTCTCTAGTGCATTGATAAGTGGTTAGCCCTAGGAAGTTACTCTCAACATACCTCAAGATAAGATAGTGTGGTTATAGGATAGTAGAATCCTTTGTCATTAGTGCCTTTTTGGACTTTGTTCACTATTTACAACTAGGATCAATATATTTGAGAGATTACAAATCAAACACACCATGCTTAGTTACACCCCAAATCCCATTTACAAATTCAAACTTTTAAAATAAATTCATGGCTATAAATAATAAATTTTTCTTCTATTTTGATTTGAATCATGAGGTTCATCATCACATTTTATGTTACTTTCTAAGGTGTTAATTGGATTCACTATCTATTTACATGCATAAAACTCAAAAATAACAAAATTAATAAAATTAATAAAGTATAGTCTTAAGCATTCCTCAATTCATATTATTTTAATATCCAATTAGAGCTACTACCTATCACCAGCAAGCACCAAAAGGCATTCTTGAATCCCTTTTTTATATTACTCCCTCTCAAGGTTCTACAATGCATAATATTCACCCTATTTATGGACTTATCATGACTATTGAGATTGATAAATATAATATAGATAAATTGGATGATGTTAATGATAGATAATTCATTAAAAATTATAATTATATTCCACACATGATTGATGCATTCCTAAACATTATAAGAGATTAACAAAATAAATTAGATAAATCTTGTAGATCACAAGAACAATATATCCCTTTCAAGTTAATATTTCCACTTCAAGTGTTCTAGTTTCTAATATTGCTTCTACATATGTGACATCATCCCTAGGTATGAGGGTGTCACAAGGCTTATAATAGATTAATATGCCTATTTTAACATTGGTAACATACACAACTCCTTTGATTACTATGCATGGTCCACCACCAACCTTGTCTAATACAAGTTCTCTTGAGCATATTATTATATCCATATATGATAAGGTGTTGCAATTATGGCAAGGTGTTTCTAGAGCTATTCATTAAATATATTCCCTTACTTTACTTCATGATCCTTTTGAAATTAAAATAACATCTTGGCCATTACTAGTATGATTTGTATCTTCTAATCTTTCACTTTATTAAGACAAAGGTGGTTTTGAATAGAATCTCTAATTATTCCATGTAACATACTCAAAGTATGCATACAATGATAAATTATTAACCAAACTATTTCCAGGAAGCTTCAAAGAATATGCTTTGTGATGATTCTATGATCTTCCACTCCAATTAGTCAAATCATTTAACCCTTTGGAAAATAAGTTTATAACACACTTATTTATTAACAATGGTGAATAATTATCCTATACACAAATTTTTAAACTCAATCAAGGGTCCAATGAGCCAATCGGTGAATATGTTCTTCAATACAAAACTATGCTAGCTACGATGACCAATTCAATGGTACAAAATTAATTACAATATATCTTTAAAAAAAAATTACCAGCACCACTTCATGATTTTATCATGTTCAACAAATTCTAATTTTTTTATGAGTTATGACATATCGTGAAAGAATGACAAGTAAAGCTCATAGATTTAAACAAACTTAAGTATGCACCAAATTCTCCAACTACTTCAAATAGTAAACTTTAAAGCAAACCAATATACAAAGTCAAATCTAATGAAATTAAATATGAAGCAAAAGTAATAGTTAATGTAGTATCACAAACAACAAATAAAATTTAGTTGAAAACTCCACCAAGGATAGAATGTTCATGGTTACCATAACCTCCTCATATAATGTTATAAAACTTACTTGAGTGCAATCTCATATCTCTCCTCCATCATTATAGGTCGATATGATTAAGTCTCAACATAAGAGATTGAAAAATAATGCATATCATGACTATCATAGATGTATTAGACATTCTAAAAATAATTTTATAGGCTAAGGGAAAAGACACAATATCTTATTGATGACAATATTATTGAGTCAAGAATACCCATAGAGGAGGCTAGGATGCAACAAAATGAAAATTCAAAGTTGAAAATATTTATTAATATATTTCCAAATCATGGAATAAGGATAATTAAGAGATACACCTTGAATTCAATCCACATCCTCCTCATCCTACATATAAAAACCTAATAGATGGTATTATTGGTATAATTTTAGGTGCATTAGCACCACATCTTTTGATCACATTTTATGGCAATGAGATTTTTGATGATGACTCAGATAGACATTCACTCTTTTTTCTAGCTTATATCAATAAACAACCCATACACAATGTCATGATAAATAATGGCTCAAGTGAAAATGCATGTACAATGACACTTCATCATACTCTTAGGTACATAGATCAGGATTTACAAGATACATCAAAAATAGTTAAAGTATTTGATGGATATATACAAAATACTCTGGGGCATATAATGCTACCTCTTCAAATCAATTCAATGATAATGGCTACTGCATTCTTAGTATTACAAATCATATGGGTATTTTACATGTTATTAGGATGCCCTTAGATACAAAATCATAGTGTAATGCTATATATATTACATCTATGTCTTAGATATATACATTATAATTAGGTGATCAAATTTTCAATAATTCTATATGAATACCCTCTATAATTAATGGTATCTTCTCCTCCTCCCCCACTACCACCATTATTCATTATTGGAACTATTTAAGAACAAAGTGTAGAGTGTGTTGTTTTACCTATTCAAGAGCAAAATGTATAGTCATTTGTTGCACTTGTGCATAATTTTTTTGTAAAATAAATTTTTAAGAGAGTAGTACATCATTATAGATTTCAAGATTCACATTGGATATTTATTCAAAGTTAAAATATGTATTCATTTTCTGCATTGCATCCTAAGGTATTACCCTAAATGGTTCAGTATAGTCCATAGTGAACACATGAATTGAAACCTTATCCTACTATACAACAAACCCAACCAAGTCTTTCACCTTTTAGAGTTACACATCCTTCATAAGATTATATGAGTAGTGATCAAGATAGTTACATTATAACACTTTATTCTTTTTTAGTTTTGTATTCATCTACAAATGCACTTATCATTTATGAAAACATCACCTTCCCATTCTATGATATCAACATGCACTATAGCCCTCCCATTTACAGGATCATTGGCTAGTTTATTTTACATTTTACACATAAAATATTTTAAAAATTCCAAAATAAATGATTCAAAATTTTAAATAAAATGTAAATAATATAAAAATAATCAAATATTTCAAAATTACAAAATCATTCAAAATATTCTTAAATAAATCAAAAATTAGGACTTAAGCATGAGATGATTTTTAAGCTTACTTATTTATATATGTTATTTATCACATATTTTTGTATAAGACATTACTTTGCATACACATTTATTGATGAGATAAATGAGTGTGATGCAAGACATACATATTATACATTGATTTCTAGATGTTGGACTCCCTTCCACCCAATGGCCATGCCTATGTTGGAGGCATTTTATACTACATGTTACATTATCATAAGTTATATCTATCTATGATATCTCTACTATGTTGAGATACATATTTTACAAGTGTCTTTCTATTTATTCATATCTTACACTGTGTTACATGGATATGCTAATTTGCTATGATGTGATACTACTACATATCGATAGTATAGACTAGTTTTCACTTGTTTTGTGCTCTTTTTATGTTGTTACTTTTTAGTATGATAGGTTGAACATTATTGTCTTATTGTGTGTGTTCACTTAACCTTGTGTGCATGACATATTTGTGTACCCCATTTATGACATTTTTTATTTCCTTTACATGTGTCCCCTATCCTTTTTCATTGCAACATGTCCGTTCCTCTTATATGTGGCCCTTCGTATTATGTTTGATAGTGCATGGCATTATGTGTTTTGATTGTTGTGATTGTTGTACTTGTTGTGCTTATTATGCTTGATTAGTGGTGTCATGATATATATCATACAATTTTATTATGTAGTCTTATTCAAAGATAGTTATTTTATTGCATACCTCATTATTATATCTATATATACATGACACTTGTATGCCTCTAATTACATATGTTTCATACATGCCTTGATGACATAAAATAAATTATGATAGCATACTCTCCACTTGTTGAAATGATTATATGTCTATCATATGTTACAGTTAACTCTTCTTTTGAGATTAGTGAATTGCAAGCTACATCCCTCATCTCAAAAGGGAGGCATTATAGTGGGATTGTCTTCGAGATTCAATCTTTGATGAGAAAATAAATAAAGTTTTATGATAAAATTCAGGTTTTAAAGAGTCAAATTAATTCAAAGACACATACTAAAAAATTAATATAGATTATGGGGGCAAATGACATTCATATGTACTCATGTTATAGAGACTTGAATATAAATTTTTACACACTTAGATGCATATGCGTGGGCATATGAAAAATAGTTATAGGAATATAAATTTTAGTTTTCACAAAGTTATAGCTGAGAATATAAATGCATGGCATTATATATCATTTGGCATAGATTCAGGGGGCATAATCTTGGTTCATGCACCTATATGCATTTTTTAAATTTAACATGCATGCTATTGGTTCATGTGTATATACATTACAATAAAATTTATAGATTTAATGGAAAGTAACAGTTATTTCACTTTAAATCTATTACCACTATGGTCATTATGGGGGCATTAATATTCTTCATTCTCTTTCGATCATGCAAGTAAAATATATAACTTTCTACATCATTGTGATTTGTTTAGTTATAAGTAATGTCATTCGAGTCTAGAGACACTCAAAAACCTTGGCATTACTTCTAGAGAACCCATTTATTAGTTTAAAATTATATTATAGATGATATAAATTTGATTTTAGTGACATTAAAAGGCTTTCACATCACTTCTAATGAACCCATCATGATTCCACCTTATTTTTGGATTAGTACATTAGGTACTTATCTCCATTATAAGAGTTGGATCATGCATCTTTCTAAGTTGAGGGCTTGATTAGTTATTAAAAATTATGACTTGATCACTCTCATATCATCAATGGCTCATATTAAGGAACTATTTTTCAAAGTGCTTCAATAATGGGTAATATTTCTCCAATGCTTCAATAGGGAAGCATCATCTTTTATAAGTTACATTGCAACAGGGTTTCATCTCCCTAATAGTGTACTCCTTCCTTTTTCTCCTTTCAATTTATAATTTTAGATTTTCTCAATTTTAAATTTCAAATATGAGCATTGAATACTTCATGTGTTATCACAGAGTTTGCTAAATTAAGTGCCTTTCATAATTAGAGTATCCTATCAAAGGATAAAATATGTTATACACACTTAGGTATATTTATCCTTTGCTCTATAAATTCCATTGCTAGAATTAAGGGGGGATGTAGAGACCTAAATTTGGTCATAGGTACTTGAAAATATTAATCATTCACATACCTTGAACCACTTGACTTATGATCAAACATATGACTCTTATTTGTCATTTATCTATAAGTATAATTAACCCCTTTATTTTTTATCATTACTACACATGAATTCAAAATTCATTTCTAAAACTACTTTAAATTTCCCTCATAGTTCTCTCACCCTCAAACCAGTTATTCATACTCTTCTGGATAGGTATACACTCTACAGATAGGTCTGCTACCACAAGCCTACCCACTTAGTACCACCTTGTCCCCATACCATTTAACAACTAGTTTCTAAAACTCAAAATATCTACATGGGTCATCTTATATGTTTCACAATTTGACTAAATTAAATTATTAAAAATGATCTTTATATAAACAAATCAAAGCCTCATTTCAAAGGGACTTAATATTTATCTAGAATCTATCTATTACACTAATGCACATTAATCTAATCTACCTTATTCTTCCAAAATTTTATATTAATCACTAAGATTAGTCATAAATAAATTATAAATCATTCAAAATCAAGTTAAGATATAATATTTTCAAGTATCAAATCCAAATTAATATTCACATGCATATATCAAAGGATCATAATTGCACAATCACACTAAGTGGGATAACTACATGTGGCTTTATTTCCTCCTCAGAGTATATCAATACAAAGGTAGTGTTCAATCATCAACATGGATAATTGAGATCAAATCAACTCATTACATTTCTCCTTCTTTTTTTAAGTTTCTAACTCTCACCAGTACACCTCAGGATTATAAAATAGAGAGAGGGAAAACAAAAAAAATTATGTAGCATCAAATGAATTCAAATATTTTAGACCTCTCAATAAACATAAGTGCAAGTAACAAAGCAATCATAGTTTCTGCAATTTCACAATGTACAAATCCATATTCAATAGTTAATGCTACATTGTATAGTTATCCAAGGAGTGTGGACTTGTTCAGACATAATTGCAGACTCTGTTTATGGAACTAAATTGTTACATGTTTATTTTATACTTTTCACACTATAAAACATCTATTATAGTCAACTTTTGTATCGCTATTGGTTGCACTTTATATATTTAGCATATGCCACTTGTCAATCAATTTCAATTATTTCTACTTTACATTCAAATTTATACTTGAATGTCATTCATTACAATATGAATTTTCTTTCAACATTTTATACCTATTAAACACTATAAATCAAAATTAGGGTAAAATAAAGATAAAGACCTAGTTTAAAATAATGTTTTAGCTTATTTTTGGTTTATTAAACTAAAAAAGTATAAAACTATTGATATTTAAATTTCATAAGATATATCATTTAACATACAAATCTAAATTTTAAAAAATAATTAATTACACTAAATAAATATATAAATGACTAAGAGATAAGGGTTTTTGTTGATGATTTATATTTTTTATCACTACTTGTTTACAATCACGTAAAATGATCTGAAATGGATTTGTGTTGTTTGGTTTAGGAAAATAACTATAAAAATATGTTAGGATGCTACTGACAAAGGCTAAATGCCTATATTGATTGGTCCCATCTACTTTCTATCATAATTTTCTATGTAATTTTTTAGTTATGATATTTGGATTATTTTTTTACTTTGGTCTCATGCATAAATTCTAATTTTTGTCTTTTTTTCCTTGAAACCCTAGATCCAATTTTTACAATTGATTGATCTATAAAAAGGGTTATAAATATAGGTTGGACACCATCAACCACACCCTATTGAGTGGTTAATAATTACCTATGTTCCAATACTCTGAAGAGGGCTCAAATTACATGTAATTCTCCCACCTATGTGTATGCTTAGTATAGTTCCACTAGATTGTGATGGATAGATTTGATTTTCTACACTAGACAAGATGCAACTTTGACCTTTTGATAGTGTTAAGACATGTATTTAATGATTGATACTCTATGTGGTCTTTATATTTAGATGCTTGTGAATAATTCATCAAGAATGTTTAAATGAATTCTTCGATATTTTCCTAGATAAGTGATATATTCTTGGTGATTTATAGATAGAAATGGACTTAGAATTGAGTGAGTGAGTGTGTGTGTGTGTGTGTGTGTGTGTGTGTGTGTGCGTGCGTGTGCGTGTGCGTGTGCGTGTGCGTGTGCGTGTGCGTGTGTGTGTGTGTGTCTGTGTCTGTGTCTATGTCTGTGTGTGTCTATGTGTCTGTGTGTGTGTGTGTGTGTGTGTGTGTGTGTGTGTGTGTGTGTGTGTGTGTGTGTGTGTGTGTGTGTGTGTGTGTGTGTGTGTGTGTGTGTGTGTGTGTGTGTGTGTGTGTGACTCTTTGGGTAACTTCCCCCTATAAATAGCATGTGAAATGTGTAGGATGACCCAAAGGAGGGATTTAAATTTGAAATATATCCATTTAAGAAATCTAGGACACTAAAGTGAATGCAATCAATGATACTAATTGTTAGTATCTTACTATTTCTAGCATTATTTAGGAAGGGAAAATAGTGATCTAGTATATGAAAAAAAATCATAGAATAATAGAGAATTATGGAACAAATTAGGGAAATCCTGAGTATGAATGATGGTAAATTTTGAATCCAAATTGATATATAGATAAAAAAAAATAGAAGAGAATATGAGAAAGAGTCAACTATGCATGAAAAAGTTGTGTATATCAATGATAGGTAAAAAATGATATTTTTAAGCATATAATACCAGATTTAGGTGTCTAAATATATCAAACCCCTTAGATTATCTCTTTTTCATAACTATTTTCATTGGTATAAGGAGAGATAGGATTTTTCATTCAAGTAGCTTATGTAACACCTTGTGAGGAGGTTTAAATACAACAAAGATTGCAAGGAGAAAAATCCAAAATTATTAATGGGAAAAGAGGAACTGATATACTTTCAAGGTGGATACCTAAGGGACTCACTCCCACATCCTTATGATGAAGTTACCAAGCAAATTATGAAGTTTTTCACCCTTAAGGGAATGTACAAAGTTGTGCATATATTTTATTTTATGTTTCTAAATTATTTTAAACACCATTTTCTTGTAAGTCTGTCATTTTTCATTTTAAAATATTTGAAAATATTGATGGATGATGTCAAGAAAGGTAAAAATATATTCCTCCTTCATCAAGTTGTCATATTTTTGATTTACAAGTTGAAACAACCCAAAACAAAAATCTTGAGATTGATTATTAGAGTACGGAAAGAGGATGCATGTAGATCCCACTACACATCTAGTCAATACATATGGCAACATATTTATTGCATACACACATGTGTACATCCATACCATGTGTAGTAGGTTAAGAATATTAAGACAAGGGTAAACATCCATAAATGATCCTATAAGGAACTTTATTACCCTTTGAGAATATACAATTTGAGATGTATCGATGTGCACTATACATGAATAAATTCCTAACTTCATATGTGATGTTTTTCTTTCACATAGGACCATTCGAGGATCCTTAGCATTGTTTAGGTGTCCCATCCTCCTCATTAATTTGGTTTTAACATTTAAAAGACATTTATAAATCAATAGCACTATAGGTGATAAGGGTATTTAAGTAGGTGCTACCCACTGAGATTATACATATAAATGTCAATTTGGGGTCCTTACACCCTAAAACCCTATCTAATTCTTGGCCAAGGATTGTTTACTTGCAGCAATAGCATATGAAAAAATTTCAATTTCAATAATAATTTTAGGTTCCAAGAAATTAGTTTATTCAAGGACCAACTTATCAATTTATTCCCATTTAAGGATAGTCACCATTGCATTGGTTAATGTAATAAATCCAAGTTGACCGCTCTTATCAAGGAAGAATTACCCCTTTTGAGTTCTAATGCAATGAAGTATTTATAAAAATAAGTCACAATATTATGAGATAATTTAGAAAACCAATGAAACCATTCAACTAGATGTTGATTTATCATGGTGAACATCATTATGTAAATGCATAAGAATAACTCCTTACAATAATGCTACCCACCGAGTTAGAACTTAACCTTCGGTTTTGGGTCCTTGCATTAGGTTCTATTACCATTTAATAACATTTGATTAGTTAGATTGCACTAGCCAAGTAGTAATAGTATGAGTAGATAACATATAATACTTCCATAACTAGATCTTATATTTAATCTCTTTTGTCATTTCACAATGAATAAAAATTACTTAAGGGAACTACAAGATTTATCAACAATTACACTCACCATTAATGTAGATTTTATATAACTAATTAAAAAACTAGGTAAGTATAAATTTAACTTGTCCATGAGTGGTAATGATTCATAATTAAATTTATTCCACCACAACCTTCAAGGGTTTTCTTTAGTTATAATGAAATTATATGACTATCATCCACAAAAAGCATGTTTATACAATCATTAAATTTATTTTGTTGTATGATTGAAACATAATGGTATCCAAATGTATCATACCATACAATCAAGCAACACATATTCCTTCAAAGAGGTGTAATGTGTTTGCATAGAATAAAATAATTAAGAACTAATATGATTTTTTATTCATTACAACCATGATAGTAGTCACAGGTGAAATAATGGTAATACTTAGTTCAGCTAAAATAAGTAATAGTTTATGGTTGTAACAATACATTGTACCCATGCATAACATGTAAAAATGAAAGGGAGGAACTTGTTTAAAATCAAATTATAATAATGTGACCAATAGTCTATAGTATGAAACAATTATGTCATAAATTTCAGCCATAAGAGGAAACACATATTACAAAATGATTACTTTCAGCATAACATTATCAAAAGTAAAAGAGTGAAGGCACAATATAATTTTAGGATAGCTAGCCACTATATGTTTTACATGCCTATTTTATACTCATTAGAATGAAAAAAATAATATAACATGGTTTTAGGTGGTTTTAAACTACATCCATTACATCATACATAAATAAAATACATACGGAAAACAAACTCACAATCTAATTCATGACTTCTCCAACTAATACAAGTAGACTTAATATGCTATCAAGTGATCTATGTAATTTAACATGTGCATAAAGGAGCCTCTATACATTGTTTTAATTAAATTTTATTTTCCACATAAAATAATAAGAGGAACATACAACTTGACTTTAGGTGTTCATATCCTATAACCAACACATTTTTATAAATCTCACCATGCATGTTTGTGAGACAAATAATTCAACATTGTCAACCAATTATAAAATGCTTCAAATAATTCTAGTAAAAAAATGATGATTTAAGAACAATAATGTCCTATATGATATCCCTATATACCATTATGAATCTTCCAAAATAATGTATAATCGCATGCTCAAATGCAACCAATAGTATTATACAAGAAGGAATAAATTCCATAATTTTAGAACATCTAAAAAAAATTATTTTACTCTAAAGAACCATATTAACTTGTTCTAATACATCTATGATAAGAAATACAATTTATAGAATCTTCTACCAAGTACCTTCAACACACGAATCCAAGAGAGAAGTACATCTACCAGTAGAAGGCTAAACCATACATACAAACCAATGATCCCAACCATATGGTGGCTCTAACCACCCCATCTATCAACTGGATGATGGTTTCGGCAGTATAGTAACCAAGAAGGTTAAAGACTCAATAGAGATACTAATCCACTTACCCAACTATCACAACAACAACCATGCAACAAGTATTCATAATAACATAATCCAATGTACATAGAAAGAGGTTAAGCAATTCATAAAATCTTGATTGCTCAAAATAACCTCATGGACTTTGTGTAGGCTTATAAGAACAAATCCTAGGTCAATTCATATCTATAAGTTTCAAAGGGGCATGCTTATAACCAATCAAATGATCTAATGCCATCAAGGGGCTATTTTCAATAAGTGGGTATAGTTTATAATAAACCTAACTCATTAATATGAGTTGATTAATATTCAAATGAAAAACTAGATGTAATGACACATGTAGCCATCATGGACTCTCAATGAACCATAAATCAAGTAAAAATAGCAGTGACAGGTTTCCAAGTTAATAAACCCAATAAATGATTATTTAATCAAATCATGCAATGGCATCCAACATACAGGCAATAGAAAACCAATTCCAACCAATAGTTACCATAAGTCCACAAGGATATAGTTAATTCCACTAAAACCATTTAGACCAAAATTTTATTTTAAAAATTATTGTCAAAAGGCACCCTTGGGTTTTGACTTTAATTTATCATCTAATGCAACCCATAGCTTTCAACCAGCTATACACAATCAATAGAAACCTCACAAAAATACCCAAAAGTGAATTTGTGCATAACTTGGGCAAATTGAATGGAGGTTCAAGTAGTCTTTAGGTAGAGAGAGAAAAATGATTTAAGGATTGTGGATTCCTCATGAAGTCACATGACTTTGTAAGGAACCCCCAACCACTCTCATAAAAAAAATTAATAGTTTCAAAGAAAATAATTTAGCCCAATGATCCTTCCAAGCAAAATAAATCAAGTCATAACCAAACAAGCACAACGAAGAATTTTATTTATTTATTCAATTATTTTGAAAGGTTTAATGGACAAAAAAACTGATTTTTCTCTACAAGGGATTGAATCCAAATATTTGTTGTTCATCACATAGGGAATGAAACTACCCAAGCTGAGTTTTTCATACTTATATTCTACCCAAAAACCATGATTAAATATATTAAATTACAACTATTTATTTTATGTTATAAAATCTTGAAATTTTCATTCACCAATCATAATATAGTTGATTTGAAACAAACCTCAAATCTGATTCATAGAATTACAATTCCATGATTCTATCCATAAAGGAAAACCCCGATTTAAATTTGTTTTAGTTAGCTGAATTTTTTACTTACTTGACAAGCACATAGGTATTTTTATTTATTGAAATGGAACAAATTTACCTTTACCAGCTCGACTCCCTTTATACTTTTTATTTTTTGCTCTCTTTTTTTGTCTCCTCCCAAAGCTGGGTGCCACACTCCTCCATCGGCCCCCCTCTCTTTCTCTTTATTCTTCCTCATCTCCCATCCCCCTCTACGTTCTCCTCTTCCTTCCTCTACTACCCCTCTCTTATTATCCAATGCCCCTCTCTTCTTCTTCCATTTTCCATAATCTTTTCTCCCCCAACTATCTCTCCTCTCTCTTTCCCCCAGACACCATCCAAAGTCTCTAATCCCAAAAAAAAACTCTTTTGCTTGCATGCCAAGTCTCCATAATGGGGAGAAAAAATAAATATAAAAATAATAATATATTAATGATGCCCCTCTCGCTTGCATCTTAATTCTACTCTTTATATTTTAAGCTCTAAGCTTTAACATATAAACCACTTTAGTATTTTAACCATATATAAAATTGTGCCCCACTTGTGTGTGTGTGTGCGCGTGCGTGCATGCATGCGTGCGTGCGTGTGTGCGTGCATGCATGTGTGCGTGTGTGCGTGCATGTGTGCGTGCGTGCGTGCGTGCGTGCATGCGTGTGTGTGTGTGTGTGTGTGTGTGTGTGTGTGTGTGTGTGTGTGTGTGTGTGTGTCTGTGTGTCTCTGTGTGTGTGTGTGTGTGTGTGTGTGTGTGTGTGTGTGTGTGTGTGTGTGTGTGTGTGTGTGTGTGTGTGTGTGTGTGTGTGTGTGTGTGTGTGTGTGTGTGTGTGTGTGTGTGTGTGTGTTTTGCATAGAATAACTTTTAAAATAAAGTGTCACAGTCAATGTCATTCACTCATGACCTTATATTTCCATCTGAGTCATTTAAGACTACCTTGAAGGCATGAAGAGCTTTGAGATTCACAAAGATGACAATCTAAAAATTCAAAGACATGAGAATGGGCTGATGAAGTGGATAACCAAGTGTATGATGACAAAATGATAATAATTAAGACATTGCAACCAAATACAAATGACTCACAAGATCAACATACCAATAATAGAGTCAAACTAATAATAACGAGAAAAAGACTCAACTGACCATTGGCTCTAGGATTCTTATTACAATTAATTTACCTATCAAAGTCACAGTTGATTGCAAGTTAACCTTGTTTCCATGTTTACTCTCTTGTCAAAGCACCCATCGAGACTAGATCAATGTCTCGATTCCTACATCCATCAAAATAATACATCAGCAATATATGCTTGAGTCACAATATCAATAATAATAAATTTTGAACTGAATAGAAAAAACATGCTAAAACTGAATTAGCACAATCATCCATATCAATAATGATCTAAATCATAGTGACTTAACAAATTACCAAAACATCATATCCACAATCATAATAACGTCTATAGTAGTCACTCAAAAATACCAATTAGAACCTAAGAAAACATGTTGATGTATTATATCTAATAGTTATATAAATATGTCAATTGAAGAGGTTATAACACAAGCATACTAAGGCTATGAAGAGTAACCCTTCTTACATGTCTAGTGGAGATAATTCTCAAAGAATGGAGAGTGTTTTGAGTGATAGGATTCTTAGAAGTATTGGTAAGAGGAATCAGTCTAACAAGTAATATGATAATACTTATAATGTGGATAGAAAGTAAGGAGAGGAGGGGAAATTTTAACTTCCAATCTCTCCTAATGCAAAAATTAAGGATGTGGTTGCAGGACTGAAACTTCTAAAGGCTCAAAATGTTGAAGAATCAAAAAAGGCAAAGATAAATGTAGTGAATAAGGGAAAAAATAATGTGGAAGAAGAATTTGATGCAATGGTTGTTGAGTTTATGTGGTAGAGTAAATGGAAGGAGATGGATGATAAGCTTGATTTCCATAGTGATTTTCTAAAATAGTTCTTGAAAGACCATAATTCTTTAGAGGATGCCATTAGGAACCATAATTTAGAAGGAAATGCCCTTTGTAGCAAGGATGAATTGAAGAAGGTGATTTTATAAGTTAAGTCGTTGGAAGAGAAAGTGAATTTTATGGAAAATAAGGATGAGATCATCTAGGAAAACTTAAGCACTTTGGTTAGCTTTAGCAAATTAGTTATTCATAATTATCTAGCAAGCATGGATACACTGAGGCAGCTTCTCAAGTGGAGTCATGAAGCTGAGATTTTGAGCAGGGTGGGAAAGAAAGTTAAAGGTTTTATAAAGGATAAATATGAAGACTTAGAAAATCAAGAAATGGATCATATGGAGACAACTTTGAAGAATATGATGGACACTTGGGAAAAATTTCTTGGTAGGAAAAATAATTGATGGTTCATATGCAATTATTTTGGTCAGTTGATTAGATATTTTTATATTATTTTGTTGTTGTTTTTCAATTATTTAGTTATTTAGTTTCTATATCCTTCTTTTGTTAATTATTTCTAAATAGAATTTTATGTATATTCTAGCTTTGTTGGCCTTGGTTGATAACTCTTTAAAAAAGGGTCATGTCCCTATTTAAAAAACCCTCCTTTACCAATTTATAGAAAAACACGTCATGAGGAGGTCTTAATAATCATGTAAATTTCCTCCTTTAAGGAGTTGAAAGGACAAGCCTATTTAGTTACTAAATTTGGTCATGAATGCTTGATAATGGTAGTTTTGGCCCACTTTTAATTTAATTGACTTATTCACTTAAATTTGTCATATTTTGCCACCTCACTCTATCATAAGTAATTGTATGGACCCATCCCTTATAAACTTATTGTTTTACACCTAAAAAATATTATTAATCACTAAAAACCTCTCTAAAAATATGTATGAACATTCAAATTTTTAAAATCAAGTGTCACCCTTCTAAGGACATAATCAACCTATACAGGATCAAACTGGAAGTTGATATTGTCCTTATGGATCAATCTTGTCTTTTCCCTTAACAATAACTCTTTTTTAAAATTAAATCCTCCCTTGTAGGTTATTATGTATTATTAAGATAGGTAGCATGAGGTTTTTTCCATTTGGATTGTTATAAAATAAAATCAAAGCCACCTTTTATAGTACTTGGTAAATTCATTATTGAGGCACACTTATACTATTACACACTAAGCAAATCTTCCCTATATTTCCCAAATTTTATTTTATTATTTGACGTAGCCTTTAACCAAGTTAATATATTATTCTATCCAAGTCAATAAAATCATTATCAAGTATTCAATCCATGTCTAGATGTATACATGTAGCAAAAAGATCAAAATTGCACTACACACTCTAATTAGGAGAACTACGTGGGCTTGATTTCACTCCTCTAAGTATTGGATACATAGGTAGTGATCAATTATCAAGAGGGTGATTTGTGTTAGAATATTTCACTACACTCCGCCATTTATTTTTGCATATGCTAAGCTATTGCAAGCCCTATTAAGGTTTCAACTTTGAAGAAGTCATTTGTAGGTCATCCACACACAACTGAAGGTTAAAATTCTACACATGGATGTATTTCAAGAAGGTGCAAATGATTGTACTATTTTTTCCTAATTTTATTCAAATGACAAGATCAATCCATAAAGGATGGTAGTGACAGTTGATATTATCCCCTTTTGATCAGTTCTAGGTATGGATCATCTGAAAAAATACTACCATAAATACAGGTGCATCTTAGCTAGTGAAAAGAACATACAACTAGAAATAATCTTCTCATACAAAAAATATATCATGCAAAGCATTAATTTTCATATACCATGTCAGGTATTAAGTAAGTTTATTTGTTTTACTATGCATCCTATAGGATTTTGATTCATGGCCCACATTTAGTACATAGCAAAAACATGATCATGAACTCATGTCAAAGTTTTCACTCAAGCATATTAAATTTTTTATCAATTAAATCACTTAAATCTAGATGGATTTTTGTATAAGGCAAAATACGTCTCAGTAATAATTTTAACCAAAAATATCATTTATAACTAAAAATGCTAAGGGTTATTTCCTTTATATAATATCTTAATAATAAATTCAAACACAACCTCAATATTTTGACCATAAAATTCAAAAACATATATTTCAACTAACTTCAATGAAGTATTCAATACTACTAATTTATTAAGGCCATAAAGGATTTGGTTTTACACCAAATTTCATATCCAACTAACATGACTACCCAAATATCAAGGCATTAAACTAAATTAGAAAAGTGTTTATACTTCCATTGTAATTTTAATACCCTCTACATATTTTAGATTATGTATAGTCTCATCTAATTACATGTTTTGGTAGGAGGTTTTAATAACTAAAGGGAAATTGTAAATAACAAATCAGCATATAACCTCTCAAAGATTTATTTTTTTATTTGTTTGGTAAGTGTTAAATACCAACAACTTAGAAAATACATTATCTTTATCTAAAACAAAGCTAAAATTAATATATTCTATGATTTTATTGAATTCATGTCATTATGTAAGCCAAAGAGATGAAAGCTAAATCTTGTAAACCTAGACCGCGAAACAATGGAGTACAAAGTTTTACCAAAGATTACCTATAACCATAAAGAACTTGAAAATGCTTTTTCACTTCACACAAAATAAAACCAAAAATAAATAGTCAACATTTTTCATTTTACCATAAAAATTATAAACAATAATATTTTTAAAAATTTTCATTTCTCATATAAAAGTACAACATATAAAACATTGAAATGTTTTTCAATATTTATAGCCATGCATAGAAAAATTTAAGGAACTCTTGTTACTTTTTTAGAAATTAATCTAAGATAAAACAAATGACTTTGGAGCAGCCCTTTACTTTCCCAATCTCCATTCACATTCCTGTGCTCTATTCCTTATTTCTTCTTCCCCCAAATCTCTTCTTCCAAGTCATATTTCTCCTTTTTTCCCAAAACCTTCTTTATTTTCCTTACAATGTGGTGTACTACTTCTCCTCTAACCATTACGGATCTTGCCAATAATTATTGGTTCTTAAATTGAAGTTCTTTAACTAAAAATAAATTATCTTTATCAAATATTGATACCATTTTTTTTAATCATGACATGGAATACGAAGGATACATGGAGGCATTTTAAACTAATATAGGCCCATACAAATCAAGTTTCCTTAATTTTCTTATACATGCCCTTAAGTGCCATGGCTAGAATTAACATAAAAAAATGAACTTGTTTTTTTATATTATTGGTAAATGGTTTTGAAGAGACCATACCCAAAATAAGAGGCTCAAGAGCTAGAAAAGAAAAGAAGCTTCAAGACACAAGAAGGCTCAAAAGCTAGATAAATCAGGATTATAATCTAGGACATAAATAAAAGAGAGAAAAGCTCCCTTGTTTCAAGAAAGTCCAAAAACTAGAAGAAACAAAAGATAACAACAGTAGGGAGCAACTTGCCAGTGAAGGGTACCAAAGTAGCAATTCAACAACTCTACAGAACCAAAGCAGTGCCTGAGCAATAACAGATCAACCAAAACAATTAGTTAGAATGAGATGAATCACTTAGTGAACTTGTTAAAACTATTCTTCAGTCCCTCCAAAGAGTTAAATAGATTGAGTGCAATGATTTAAGAAGGGTTTATCTTGTCAATGGTGGCCAAAGCTAGTCTTTTCATTGCCTCCCTTACACAAACCTAGATGTCAACTCTCAAGCAAATAATAATTCCTTTGAAGCCCTAAAAGCAATAATTTCCTAATTTACCATCATCACTACGTTTATTTAAAATATGTATTTTTAATGCCACATCTATATGCCAAAGTGGTTTAAATATTAATGAGGACTAATAAAAATGTCTACCTTCTAAACCTATGTTTTAAGCCTTATTGAGTTATTCATTTCTAATTCATCAAATACTATGTCAAAGGCCCCTTTAAACCCTGTTAGAGATATTTAATTTATGAAAATAAAAATACACAATGTTAGGTGTCATAACTAGTGTTTAATTTATCATAATATTATGGTATATATTTGTAGGATTTTCATTATGAGAAAAACTTAACTAAAGCCTCCCATTACTCACTAGTGGTTATAAGTCCAAGTGAAGCATAGCTAATATGATAGTGCTACAACCAGAGTGTGTAAGATAGTGATACTAATTTAGTCTAGAAATGAAATTACTAGAGTAAAAAGAAAGATATACCAGAGTGTGTAAGATATATTTTGTCTTTGAGTGGATACTTCAATAGTGGAGGGTACTTTAACTTAGCAAACCCTGCAAAATTTCATGAAGTAGTCATTTTGTTTATTTAAATTTTGAAAAACCTTGAACTTTGAAAATTGAAAAGAGAATAAGAGATTAATACATTTGTATGTGTAAAACTAATATTGATTTTGTAAATTTTATTATGAAATATGTTTTGAAGAATTGGTGTTTCCCATGAAGCACTTGGAGAGATTGGTTCCTTAGTTGAACCAATGGTGAATTGAAGGTGACCAAACCCAAATTTGGATAGAACATCTATAGAAAATAAAAAATATTGAGGAACATAGAAATCTCAATTTTCATTGTTGATCTTTGTAACCCCAAGACAGAAATGGATTCATAGGATATAATTTTAGAGGGTGTTGAATCTCCAAGTTGTGCATTATTCGCTTTAACTCAGTTAACCACTACATATGAATTGTAGATTCAATTATCAATTTTTTCCTTACTTCATATATGTATGGCCAATAGAGAATGGAGAACATCCATGCTCTTATCATGACAATGGATAGAAAATGGTATTGAAATTATCACATGAATCTATATCATGCCCTCATGTGATAAATGTAAAATTTGTAATTGTTGTAGATGTAAATTTATAAATTATGTTTGAAAATTGTGCATTAATATGTATCATGCACCCACAAAATTATGAATTTTTTACTTTGTTCTTATAATATGAGTGCATATGCATGGAATAAGCCACCATAAATTATTTTAAATTGTATTCTCTACCCAAAACTATTTTTTTTCAAAGACAATAATCTCACATATGAAAAGTCTACTGAAATGTCACCCTTTTGAGGTGAGGGATGTATCCTAAAAGTCAATAATCTAAAAATAAAAGTTAATTGTGTCATGTGTATCAATATGTAATCATTGAATATTACATAATAAGTGAAAATATATGTCATCATAGTAAGATATGTATCATTCAAAAGCATGAATGTAATATATAAGGGAAGGACTAAAGTGTCAAATCTATATAAATGTATGCATGAAGCTCATATTAGTAATTTTAATAGAAGAAGAATAAGCAATAGTTACTTCATGATATGGATCATGGCACTCATAAAACTTAAGCTCAATAACCACAAAAACACCACAAACACAATGTCATACAATAAAGCTAAGGGTCGCATCCAAGGGACATGTTAGCAAGACATTTGTAAATAATATGTAGCTAAACAATACATGAGTTATAGAATGGTAACACATGTAAATACTATAAATTTTGGATAATATGCCCCTAGTTTAGCATATCTACTGGGTAGATACAAATCCAACATCTTAGTCCATGTAAAAATTGTATGTCCTACATAATACTCATAAATACTAGTGAAATGCATGTGTGATAGAAAAAATGTGTGTTATATACAAATCATGAGATAAATAACATATAACAATGATGTAAAATAGATGTATAATCATGATTAGGACCTGATTTTAGATCTTTTAAATATTTTTGAATGTTTTTGAATTTTTTAAATATTTAATTTTTTGTAATTTTTAAATTTTGAAACAAGTAAAAAAGAGAGTAGTAGATGAAACTATTATCACATAGGTTTTGCACTCTTTCCTTGATGTAAAATAGCTCGTTGTGCAATACCTAATGATATAATGGGAAAACCTCCAAGTTGTGTGACTTTTTCAAATTGAGGTTAACCTCTAGAGAAGGTCAGCTTCCTTTTAGTAAATCTGATGCAACTGATAAGATATCAGTTCTATAAAAAATTTGCTCATTTTTTTTTTTGATGTTTTTTCTCCTAAACTAGATTTTGATTGGGAAAAGAGTTAAGAATGAAATTTACAAAACTAAATAGTTATTACACCAAATATTTTAGTTTTTAGTAATGCTTGCTTAAATTAACATAAGAGAGCAAAAAATTGATTGTAATTTATTTGAGCACAGACTCATGCAAATGAGAAATCAAAGGAAATATTTGATATCTTTTGTAGAAGGGACAATATTGATTTAGTTTATCAAACAGTCATCCAAAAGGGTAGAGAATACCAAAAATGAATTCTTGTGACTAAACTAAGAAGTGTAATATCTATAAATACTCAAATAACTTGCATACACAAGGATTCCTCAAACAAGAAAGGCAAAATCTTCAATTTATTTCATTCTCCATGTTACATCTTGTATAAAATACATTCAAAATTTAGAATAATATTTATAACAGCAAAAGGATAGATTGGGCCATAGGGTCTACCCATCTTTATACAAAAATATCTCATAGATGAGATGTAGTTATCAAAACTTCAACACCTAGTATTAGAAACCATGCAGATCTGGAACTCCATGAAAAGAGGCATGGTCTTCTATTTTTGGCATCATTGACTTTGTAAAATGATTTGGAAAGTAGCAAGCAAGAGCTAGGCATGATACTTAGCTTGGAATGGTAAATATGGAACTAAAATATCCTCATGTAACGCTTCTCCTTCTTTATGTAGTTAGAGATAGCTCTTCATGCAAATAGATGACACTCAAAATGGAACTCAGCGCTTCATCAAAAGATAACTTTGAAATTTTACTTTTGCAAAACTCTAAATTACATTTTACATGTGAGACTTTTACAAATTTCAAGTCACATTACCTTTTCAAAATGGAATTTACAATTTTCAATACATGTTTTTACACTTTTAACAATTATAACTTGTCAAAATATAAAGTGTAATTTGCAATTATGATTTTTACAACTTTCACCCTGTCAAAAATATAAAGTACAAAAATACATGAGTCTCTTTCTCAAAAAGAGTTAAAAAGATAGTTGAAACTTTACAATGTTTTTTACAATAATGAAATTACAACATATGGAAATATTTCAACAAAAATAAATTAATCAATATCTAAAACTTCTTCAGCCTTATTTTCTTTCTCAGCCTGTATCTTTTGGACATATGCATCAAATGTCTTGAAATTTTCCTAAATTATTTCATCATCTAGTATGAAGGAGTAAAGGTTAGAGGTTCCACAATCTACTACTATTTCAAACAATTCCTTCTTAAAAGTCTTGATTCCCTATATTTCCATTCTCATCTTATCCAATGCATTATCATACCTAAGAAAGAGATGGATAAAACTCAAGGTGAAGACTATAGTCTTTAAATATTCTTTTTCAACTATTTCCTTAAACTTATTTTGAACATCCTCTATCTAAAAGAGGTTATCTACATCATTTATTTTGTTAGACTCTAAGTTAAGATTCATTCCAAGGCCTTTTTATTTTAACTTCATTTCTTTTGAAGACATGGAAACTAGATAAGAAGATTATGAAAGACCATCTACAATAGCTAGTGGGGTTTTCAGGTGCTTTAAGCAAGTGTAATCTCTATCATAGATGGGAGGTGCTTTGTGCAGATAAAATATCTGGTAGAACTGGCAAGTGTTTGAAGCAGGTGACAACCCTACGGAGCTAGGAAGTGTTTTGAATAGGTTGGATCTTTGATGAAAAGGGAAGGTGTTCATATTAATGTGGAATCCCATGGGGATGGGAATTGTTTGAATCACGTCCACGATCTACGAGGGCTTGGAACTTTACGGGGGTCTTAGGTGCTTAGAATAGGTATAACTTCCCATAGAAATGGAAGGTGTTCGGGACAAGTCCAATGTTCATAGGGACCTTGGAAGATCTTGTAAGGAATATTTGTTGGTTTACTTGGGAATATTCACCTAGTTTTGATGAAGCCTTTGGATTTAATTATGAATCTCTTTATAAAAACTAGGTTTTTGTGATAAAAACTTATAGAATCAAACCCTATAAAACCCTAGATGTAACTGACTACAACTTCAGGGAAAAGTGACTACACACTGACAATGATTTTTAATAATGCCTAAATAACACACAAACCCTAAATAATGATGCCATAATAAGCAATGCTAACCCTATAAAATAACTTGAAATTTTTTTTAGGAATGGAAATAATCTTCAAAAAAAATTCAAATTATAGGAATGATTGCAGAAAACACAAGGGGAATATTGTGCATAGAAGATAATGACATGGATTTTAGATTTACAAACGTGGTTGAAGCTTGTAGTTACTTTCTTGGTATGTGGCTCAAAATCAATGGTGTGAGAGTCATTGTTAGGGCTTAAAAAACACACTTAGCAATTTAAATAATAATAATAAATCTCTAAATCACATAGTTTATATAGAAAACTCATATAATTAATGCTCTAATGGTGGTTGGTGGTAAAACCTTGAGGTGATTGGAGCAATTCCAATGTGCACCAAGTTGTAGGTGTTTGAATTGCTTTAATATGTGGAAGGCAAAAATCCCCAAATAATTTACAATTTTACAAAATTACAAATTTCTCCTAGAAATCTAGATTTTATGGCTTGGGTAATTGGTGGGAAGCGAAACCCAAGATGCAATTTGAAATTTTTCACTTAGATCTCTGGATCCTATAGGGGGATGTTTGGTTTCAAAAGATTCAAAGTTCAGGATGCAATTTACAATTTTGCAAATTGTAAATTGCATGTTGAGTTCTAGATTCTATTGGTTTTATGCTTCGCAAGACTCAGAGCTCAGGATACAATTTATAATTTCAAAAATTGCAAATTGCATGCCAAGTTTCAATTTTGCTAGTTTGGAAGGCTAGTACATTATGGGATCTAAAGTCCATGAAGAAATTTTCAATTTGCAAATTGCATCCAGAGTTCCAAATTTTATAATACAAAAGGAAAATGAGTTTTTTGGTCAACTTAAGGGATTTTCTCAAAAAAATAGGGGGTCTCCCTTAGGTTATTTGATATTTTGATATTTTTAGGATTAAAATAACAATATTTTTGGTGACCTCTATGGTGTGATTTGTTGCTAATCAGTTTACATCTAGTAGCCTTTCAATTTATTGGGCATGGAGTCAATTTAGCTTAACAAACTTTAACTTGGTGAAGAACAAACTAATATTTTCCTAAACAAGAATGAAATAGAGAAAAAATAGACAAACAAAATGGGGAAAAAGAAAATAATTAAGGAAATAAAAAATCCTAATGAGTTGACCTATAGAGAAGCAATTATTTGAAAACACAACTAACCCTATTATATAAAAAACTTTAAACTTAGAATGAATTCCTATCTTAAAAACAAACTTTGAGGTATATCCCATTGACTGGGATAGGCAATTCTTATCAATCAAGCTTGGATAGCTGGAATGCATTAAATCCTTTGAACTGAGTTATTATGTATGGACCACTTCATATTACATCAAACTTGGTGTGCTTGCCTAGTTTAACCTATCTACACTTTATTTGAGAACCATGTCTCCTTCATTAAAGCTCTTTTTAGATGTCCTTTTGTTGAAAGTCTTCTTTGTTTGAGCCTAATTTATTCAAGTTCTATGATTTCAGCCAATCTTACCCTCATTGCATTATTGTCGATCAAATCCAATTGGTGATTGAGCTCTAGAGATGGTAACTCAATTTATAGTGGGACTTGTGCTTTTCTTCTATATAAAAACATGAAAGGGGAATTGCCAATGGATCTCTTAGGAGTGATCCTATTATCCCATAGTGCTGATTTCAACTTTGTGTGCCAAGTTTTTTGGTTATCTTCCATTGTTCTTTTGATAATTTTGATAAGATTCTTGTTGGTAGACTCGACCAAGCCATTACCCTAAGGGTAATAATTGGAATAAGTACTTAGGTACACATTATGATTTATATCCCATTCACTCACTTGAGTGCCCACAAATGCTTAAGCATTATCAAAGATAATGGTGTGAGGTACACTGAATCTTGACACTATACCATCCATGAAGTCCAGAATAGATACCTCTGTGGCATCTTTTAGTGAAATTGCCTCAATCTATCATGTGAAATAATCTATAGTTTTGAGGACCCATTTGTGTCCTTCACTTGATGTTGGATTGATCATACCATTGAAATCCAATCCCCATTGAGAAAATGGTCAATCTGCTTGAATTTGTCTAAGAGTAAAGGTTACTAAAAAGGTTGCTAATGTTTGCTTGCTGGTGAAGTAAGCACAATTTTCATAGTTCCTTACCCATTGGTGGGCATATTTGAATAATTCAGGCCAATAATAGCCTCCTCTCATTTATCTTGATGGCCATGGTTCTTGCAGACAAATGTCTTTTTGATGGACCATCATGAAATTCCTTGAGCACCTTGGGAATTTGACCATGCTTAATACATCTTAACATGACTCCATTTATATCCTTTCTGAATATTACTCCATCAACAAGAACATAGGGAATGGATTGGAATCTAAAATACATTTTCTTAGACTATTGAAGATCATATGGGTACTCGCCTATTTGTAGGAATTTGGTCATGTCTTGGATCCAACTATTGAAAATAAGTGGTTTGGTTAGCTAAGGTGCATTTTGAGCATATATTACTTCAAATGTTGTTTCAGTAGTTCTAACATTGAAATCTAGCTATTCACATAAACCATTTTTTCTCACCAGCTTAGTAACTTTGATGGTTATGTCATACTCTATGACCTTGGTGATCCATCTTTCTCTTTTTTCATGTATCTCCTAATTGAGCAGAAACTCTTTAACACTTTGGTGACTCATCATTAGATGAATTTTATTATTGGAGAGCATATGCCTAAATTTCTTGAGAACCTTAATTATAGCATATACTTGCTTCTCCATAATACTGTAGTTTTCTTCATATCCTTTCAAGGATTGATTAAAGAAAGATATTGGTTACTCCAATTCTTCTTCATTTTTTTGGGTTAGAATAGCTGAGATGCTTCCTTCCCCTCCAAAAGCATAAATAATAAAATCTTTATCATAATTTGGGTTGACTAAGGTAGGATCCTGAGAGATAGCTTATTTGATGGCCTTAAAGTTATCTCTTCCTTCCTATGTCTAGTTAAAGATGGCACCCTTCTTAAGGATTGCGATGAGGGGCTTTGCTAAAGAGGAAAATTTTGGGACGAATCTCCTCACAAAATTAATCTTTCCAATAAAAATCTGTAATCCTTTTCTTATGTCTTGGTAGTGTTAATGCAGATATAGCACTAAATCTTTTTGGGTCTATTGCAAGACCTTCTTTTGACACGATATGTCCCAATAGATTCCCTTCATGGACCATAAAAATGCACTTATTTGGGTTTAAATAAACCCCAAATTCTCTACATATTTCAAAAACAATTCTAAGGTGTACAGGTTTACTTCAACATTTTCCAAGTAGACAGTGATATCATCCAAATATACTAAAATCATTTCATTTATCAGACCTCTAAGCACCATATCCATGGCTCTCTAAAATGTTACCCCATTTTATGGTGAAGGCAATTTTGTACTAATTTGATTCTTGAATCAGGATTTGGTTATAGCTAGAATAACCATCTAGAAGGGAAAACCTTTCAGATCTTGATATAGTTTGTAAAATTAGCTCCATAGTTAGGAGAGGATAATGATCCTTTTGAGATCTTTATTCAGGTTCATGAAATCCACATAAAGTCTGATCTCATCATTCTTATTTATTATCAAGACCAAATTTTCAACCCAACATGAGTGCTTGATAGGAAAAATAATATTATCTTCTATAAGTTTGGATAGATCAATTTTCATTAGGGGTTCTATCTTCAAATTAATTGGTCTCTGCTTTTGTCTGGCAGGCTTGGTATTTGAATTAAGTTATATTATATGTTGGGCTAAAATAAGGTCAAATACCTTTATATCATGATAACATCAAGCGAAGTTATCATCAAATTCTTGGCACAATTCAATAATCTTGCTTCTCAGAGTCATTACATACCTTTCATAACTTCAGAGTTTTACCTTTTAAAATAACCACAGGCTCATAATCTTCTTCGTTGACCGTAATATTATTCTTTTTACCCTTCAGCTAGTCATCTGAATTGAAGATGTTCTCCAATGTAACAAGACCCATAGGTAGTTTATTTGTCTTCAACTAGATGACCTGATATCCATATTGATCTTGGAGTTTTAGTTGACTCCTATCTAAGAATTTTGATTCTTCTCTCAAGAAGTTGATAATTTATTGATCATTAACGAAGACTTTCCAATTAGTCACATTATCAATAATAGATGGTCTTACTACCAATTTTACTTATTGGATATTTTATCTCTTATTTCCTCAAGTAAGTTATATTGGGATCCCACCAAGGCCATATGATCTACATCTTTGTTTCATGATCTTAGGATTGCTTGAATATTCAAAGTGGTGAAATCTTCAAATAGGTCCCAAACCTTGTGTTTATAAGATCACAACAAATTATTCTTAGTCATGCTTCTAGATCTTACTTGGTGAACAATTAGTTTACTATCACCAAATATTTATGGGGATTTTATCCCTTTCTCTTTGGCTAATTTTAGTCCTAGAATCAAAGATTTATATTCAACTACATTGTTAGTACAACTAAATTGATGTCTAAAAGAATAGAAATAACTCTTCTTTTAGGGAGAGATCAAGACAACACCTGCACCCACACCATTTCTGTTTCTCAAACCGTCAAATAATAGTTGTCATATTCCTTGAATATCTTTAGTTGGTTTTAGAATATTAGGAATAATGGCATCATTCTCATGTATGCAATATGTACCCAGCTTGATTTCTTGTACATAGTCATAAGGATCAAAATGTAGAGTTCATCCCCATTCATCCAAGTAAATGTCTGGAATATCTTTTGTGGTGGTTGCATCTTCATGATTAGTTTCCTCTTCTTGGTCCTATAATATTCAATTCATGTCTATGGGAGGAGGAATGTATGGTTCAATATGGTCCTTAGCTATTGGCTCAATTTTTATTATTACTCTTGTCCCATACCTCATTCTAAGAAACATGTAATACAAATCCACAAACACATATCATCCCATTTTCATGGTAAAATATCATGAAAGGCAAATTATGAAATAAGGTGGAAGATCAATAACTAAGATATCTTAAGAAATTAACAAACTTGGACAAGTATGGATAGTGAGATTTAAATATTTTATTATCCCTACTATCTAAACAATAGTCCCATCCAACTGAACCATTCCCTTATTTACAGGTGTATATTTTATGCCTAGAACATCAGCTATCTTTTTGGGCATAATAAAACTACTAGCCCTTGAATTTACCATGCAATTATGAACTAGATTATTCCCTACTATAAGTGAGAGATAGAAAGGGGAATGCTTACCAATTTTTCCCACCTTAGCTTTATTTTGTGGTTGACACAAATTAATTTCAGTATTAGGTCCCTTGGCTGGAACTTTATCTGCTATCTATAAATTCTTCAAAGCCTCTTATAGCAAATCTATTTGTGTTGGTATAGAGAGGGCCTCCCACATAGTAACATTCAGATTGATCTTCTTCATTTGCTTCATTATACTGAAAGGGATATTCCCAACATTTATCAACACCTTTACGGGTGATATATCCTCTTTCATAAGATTTAGAGTCAACACTTTCAATTTGAGTTGGCTAGTGGGTACAAAGGGTGGCCTTTGTACCATATTATTTTTTGTAGGTTCTAGTACAAATTTAGAAGATATAGCTTGTTCCACCCTAGGGGTCTGATCACTATCTATTTCTCTTTTATTTGATCATGTATTGGCTACCACTAGACCCCCACCATTGAAAAAAAATTCCTCCTGATTTACACCACAAAATTCATCATCTTGCTAGTTTAGAAGATTTGCCTCTCCTTGAGCAGGTTCTTATGTATCTACTTGTTAAGGAATGGCTTCTTATCACTATATCTGGGTGTTTGATATACCTTATACTATCAAAGCTTAATTGATGACATCATTAGTACAAGTATTCTGATTGTGTGCCTGTGAACAAGAATAAAACCACTCATAGTTTTGAACCAGAGTGTTTTGAATAGGTACAAGGGCTTTGGAAGTATTTGGTGTAAGGCACAAACATTTGGAGGCTTTGGTAGTGCATTTTGACCTTGCAAAAATTAATTTCCTTGATATGGCTGCCTATTAGGTTGGTATGCTAGGTTTGCTTGCTGATAAGGTTTATAATTGAGATTGTTATCTCTTCATTGCTACTAACTCATTTTCAAAACTCTTGAGTAGTGACTTGACCTCATATAATTCATCTATATAATTGGGGGTCAAATTTAGTACCTTTCTTGTCATGGGGATTGGAGTAATTGTAGGTGGCATATGAGTTATTTCTATAAATAGAGGCATTGGTAGCCTTGGGGCACTTTTTCCAGATGAATTAAACAATTCTTTGCCCTTATTACAATCTCATAAGCACCAAGAAGTGTGGTGCCTCCCATTGACTAAATCATAACATCTATGTCACTATTCAAGGCTCTTAATTGATATAAGAAAGCATTGTTTGGAGTTGGCTTGACTAGTGTCAAAATTCTATTCCATGTCTTCTAAAAAGAGTAATTGAAATCAAACATGAGTTTATGAGGAGCCAATTGAATGGCAGTCAATTATTCAACTAGGGAAAGGTGGTCACTCTTATCTTCAAATTGAGCACATAGTTTGGTACCTAAATCATCCCAAACATGGATAGAACTAGGGCGAGACCTTTATACCATTGCAAGGCTTTACCTTTGAAAGAGGAGCCTAGGAGTATGATTGCAACATTGTCTTGTACCATGTTATGGACTACACATAGATTGACAATATATTGTATGTGTTCCATAGGAGTAGTGTAAGTTTCACCAGTGAAATATCAAAGGTTTTTTAAAGTTGAGGTGGGTATGTCATCATATTGAGCCAAGTGGAGAGGGTTGGCCCCATTGAAATATACAAAATTCAAATTTATAACCATTGTAGGAGGATTGAAGCTGATAGGAATAGGATTACTTGCAAGGGATGCAAATAAATTTTTTGGATATAATTTATAATGAGGTACAATTGATTTCAATCTATTTTTAAGTGGAAATGACAACTCTAAAAAAATCAACTTTCTTACCTTTTATAGTTGACCTTGTTTGTCGGCTTGGTATATGTAACCCTTGAAATCCTAAAATTTTAAACCAGTGGAGTCACCAAGTGCCTTTGGAATGTGTTCAAAGCTTGTGTAATGTTCACTAAGAATAGTACCAATCTCTTTGTAATTTTTATGTCCCATCGAGTGTGCCAAAAACTATTATCACATAGGTTTTGCATTCATTCCTTGATGTAATATAACTCGCTATGCAATACCTAATGATACAATAGAAAAAATTCCAAACTGTAGGACTTTTGAAAATTGAGGTTAACATCTAGAGAAGGTTAGCTTCATTTCACTAAATATGATGCAACTAATAAGATATCAGTTCTATATAAATTTTGCTCATTCTTTTTTTGATGTTCTTTCTCCTAAACTAGATTTTGACTAGGAAATGATTTAAGAATGAAATTTGTAAAATTGAAATGGTGATTGCACCAAGTATTTTAGTGGATCTTAATTATTTCTTAAATTAACATAAGAGAACATAAAATCAATTAAAAAATTTGTTATCACAGACTTATGCAAATGAGAAATCAAAGGTAATATTTGTTATCTTTCGTAGAAGGGACAATATTGATTTATTTTATCAAACAATCATCCAAAAGGGTAAAGAATACCACAAATGAATTCTTGTGACTAAAATAAGAATTATAATATCCATAAATACTCAAATAAAATGTATACACAAGGATTGCCCAGACAAGAAAGGCAAAATCTTCAATTTATTTCATTCTCTAGGTTACAGCTTGTAGAAAATACATTCAAAATGTAGAATAATATTTTTAATAGAAAAAATATAGATTAGGCCACGAGGTCTGCCCCATATTTATACAAAAATATCTCATAGATGAGATTTAGTTATCAAAACTTCAACACCCAGTAGTAGAAACCATGCAGGTGTGGTCTTTTATTTCTGACACCCTTGACTTTGAAAAATAGTTTGGAAAGTAGCATGCAAGAGTTGGGTGTGATCCTTAGCTTGAAATGGCGAGGATGGAACTAGAAGATCCTCATGCAATGATTCTCCTTCTTCATGTAGTTGGAGATAGCTCTTCATGCAAATGGACAATGCTCAAAATGGGACTCAATGCTTCATCAAAAGATAACTTTGAAAAGTTACTTTTACAAAACCCTAACTTGCAATTTACAAGTGAGACTTTTACAACTTTCAAGTTGCATCACCTTGTCAAAATAGAATTTTCAATTTTCAATACATGATTTTACACTTTTAAAAATTGAGAAAGTGTAATTTGCAACTATGTTTTTTACAACTTTCACCCTATCAAAAATATAAAGTGTAAAAATACATGTGTCTCTTTCTCAAAAAGAGTTAAAAGTATAGTTGCAACTTTACAATGTTTTTGAAATAATGAGATTACAACATATGGAAATATTTCAATAGAAATAAATTAATCAATATCTAAAACTTCTTCAGCCTTCTTATCTTTCTCATCCTGTAGCTTTTGGACATATGCATCAAATGCCTTGAAAATTTCCTAAATTCTTTCTTCATTTGGTCTGAAGGAATAAAGTTTAGAGGCTACACAATCTGTTACTATTTCAAACAATTCCTTCCTAAAAGTCTTCATTCCCTACATTTTCATTCTCATCTTATCCAGTGCATTCTTATACCTGATAAATCGATGGATAAAACTTAGGCTGAAGATTTTAGTCTTTGCATATTATTTTTCAACTACTTCTTTGAACTTATTCTAAACATCCTCTACCTAAAAGAGGTTATCTACATCATCTTCTATGTCAGACTCTAAGCTAAGAGTCACTCCAGGGCCTTTTGATTTTAACTTCATTTCTTTCATAGATATGGAAACTAGCTAGGAAGCCTGTGAAAGAACAAATACAATAGCTAGTGAGGTTTACAGGTGCTTTAAGCAAGTGTAATCTTTGGCAGAGATGGGAGGTGCTCTACACAGATAAAATGTCTGATAGAATTGGTAGGTGTTGGAAGCAGGTGACAACTCCATGGAGCTAGGAAGTGTTCTAAATAGGTTGGATCTCTGATGGAAAGGGAAGGTGTTCATAACAATGTGGAATCTCATGGGGATGGGAAGTGTTTGAATTAGTTCTACTATCTACAGAGGCTTGGAACCTTGTGGGGGTCTTAGCTACTTGGAATAGGTATAACTTCCATGGAAATGGAAGGTGTTTAGGACAAGTCCAATGTCCATAGGAACCTTAGAGGATCTCATAAGTAATATTCTCTAGTTTACTTGGGGATATTTTCCTAGTTTCGATGAAGCCCTTGGATTCGATTGTGAATCTCTTTGGAAAAACTAAGTTTTTGTGACAAAAACATGTAGAATCAAACCCTAGATGTAACTGACTGTAACTTTGAGGAAAAGTGACTACACAATGATAATGATTTTTATGAATTTCTAAATAACAAATAAACCCTAAGTAATGATGCCACAATAAACAATGCTAACCCTATAAAATAACTTGAAAACTTTTCATAGGAATGGAAATAATCTTTGAAAAAGTTAATTATAGAAATAATTATAGAAAACACAAGGGGAATACCATGCATAGAATATAATGATGTGGCTTTGATATTTGTAGACATGGTTGAAGCTTGCAGGTACTTGCTTGGTATGGGGCTCAAAATTGAAGGTGTGAGAGTCATTATCAGTTCTCAAAAAACACACTTAGCAATTTAAACAAGAATAAAAAATCCCCAAATCACATAGTTTGTATAGAAAACCCCTACAATTAATGCTCTAATGGTGGTTGATGGCAAAACCTTGAGGTACTTGAAGTAATTCTAATGTCCATCGAGTTGGGGGGTTTGAATTGCTTTGATATGCAAAAAGCAAAAATCCTTGAGTAATTTGTAATTTTGCAAAATTGCAAATTACTCGTAGAGATTCAGATTCCATGGCTTGGGTAATTGGTGGGAAGTGGAACTTGAGATGCAATTTACAATTTTAAAAATTTTGCTTCGACCTCTAAATCTTGTTGGGGGGATGTTTAGTTTCATGGGATCTAGAGTTTGGGATGCAATTTGTAATTTTGTAAATTATAAATTGCACGCCAAGTTTCAGATTCTAACTATTTTTTTCTTTGTGGGATCCGAAGCTAAGGATGCAATTTGCAAATTGAAAATTGCATGCCAAGTTCTAGATTTCACTAGTTTATAAGGTTAGTGCATTACAGGATCTAAAGTCCATAAAGTAATTTACAATTTATAAATTGCATCTAGAGTTTTGGATTTTGTAATGCAAAGGAAAAATGGGTTTTTTTAATCAATTTAATGGATTTTCTCAAAAAATTAGGGGGTCTCCCTCAAGGTATTTTATATTTTGATATTTTAAGAACAAAAATATCAACAAAAACCATGATTTCAACATTAAAAAAAGAAAAAGAATATGAACAATCCACAATATGTGTCCAGGTAAAGCACGCACTAAATATGATAGCATAGCCATGTATGAATAGGATGCCCCCATTGTGTATGTGGATTATTTTTGAAAATACTGTAAGAGATAAAATAATAATTTGTAGGAATGATTATACATCCTCATCTCATGAAATGTACACTTGTTAAAGTATGTAACATGCACATATGAGCAATGAGCAATATAACACAAAATAAATATTTTCCATGATTAAGTATTGTTGTGTAAATTATAACTGAGTGTAATATCTAAAATTAGATGTATTAAAGCTCTATTTACTAGTTTTAAAATTAGTTATGTCAAAATACTAAAGGGCGTGATCGATTAGCTTAGGAAAGTAAAGGTAGTCGATCTTGATTATTTTTATTGATATTGTTTATGATATAAAAATACAATTTGTTCTTTTTAGACTTTGAAAATATAAATTTAAATAGTAAATGATAGTAGTAAAGGTTAATGTGTTATATTTTTCAAATCATAAAAATGAAACAGAAGAGCCAAGAGTCCACAAATTCAAATAGAACCAGGGTTAGAAGATTAAACAAATCAATCACATGTAAGAAATGGAAGAATAACATGATATAATAATCAATAAATTATGTATAATTAATTTTTTTATTTTTTGAATGTTTTAGAATTTTGATATTCAAATGTGCTAACCCATGATCTCATCAATGGGAGGATGCCCATATGTATGTTGTGTGTTATTTGGATTAGGGTACCAATATTCTACATAACCATAATCCTAATTTTAATCCTCTTAGACCTAAAATTTATTTTAATCTTTTGTATTTGCATATTTAAAACCAACTACCCCATACTATGGTATTAAAATCTCTCATTTTTTTACTTTGTTATATGTATTGTATCATGTACCTTTGTTGTGATGGTATTAATTGTCTTTGTTAGAATGTTAGATGAAGAAATATTTTACTTTGTTTGTTCTTGCTCTACAGATTTGTCTTCTATTGAAATTATAACCATTTTAATTTCATGTTAAAGTGTGACATAGTAATGATCTTTACCCAATGTTCCCCCATTGTCGTTATCCATGATCTTCCTAATTCAACATTAAATTAGTTCAAATCAAGACATGTGTTAAATATTACTAAACATGTTTTTAGGCCAAGTGTAAAACGTAGCTCAATGGATCCAATAAATGATTGAGATGAAGTAGTCTTATTTAAATGTTCCTTATTATATCCAAGAAATTTTGGGAGTGTCATGTTTCAAACATTCACGTCAGTAGTGTTATCAATCACAACATTCGTTCATTGCTTGTTATCTATGAGGGGGTTAAGAATCCAAATATCTAAATATGATGAATGTTTTTTAGATAATTCCTTTGAAACCACGCTTGTAACTTTAATTTGATAGGTGTATCTTGATTTTAAACCTATTTTGTTAGGAACCCTTTCTTAAATAAACTTTCTATCTTAGCTTAAACTTGTTTTCACAAATTCTCTTTTAATAATTGTTCTTTATATAACTTTTCTTTTTTTATTTGTTCCTTTTGCTTATTCAATTGTTTCCTCTGTAATTTTTATTTTTTATCCTTGATTTTCATCTTGTTCCTTTTTTACCCTTTTTTATTTGATTTTTTCCTTTATATCCATTCGTTCTTTTTTTGATCCTTTTACACTTATTCTCTAGAAGATGCAATCATAATGTGAGTATGTTGCTTCATTGATTTATCTATTATAGAATCACCCTATCAATGACACTATATTTTTTTCTTCAAATCTCAACAACTATTTGTATGATTCCCATGCATTCTATGATATGAAAAATAGTATTTTGATCTCCTTAAAGGATGCATAGGAGGTAATGTGATCAAATTGTTTCGAAGCATTATTTTAGAATTTTATTAGCCTTTTTATACATTTTTAATTAATAGTTATAAATGTATGTTACTTTTGAACCCATACTTGAGATGATATATTTTAAGGTACAAAATAACTTTATGGAGATGTAGATATATGATTAACACTAGTATGTTCTAAATTCTATGTATGTGATTTTATTTTTCATTGATGTGATCCTTGAATTGAAATATTTATTTTTATTCTTCAACCCTTCTATGAACTTTTGCATAGTGACTATTTGATCTTGAATGGATTCACAAGCACAAACCTTGTGTACTTTTGATTGAATATGCATACAAACACCATCAATAGGATATGTGGGAGGTGAATGGGTTTGAGGAAGGACATTTTGGTTGCATATATGATGTGGTAGCCTACCTCATTGGGTGTTAATAGTATGGAACTCATAATCTAGTATAATTCGTAGGAGAATAATGGGAGTGGGATGAAAACTATTACAACATTGAGGTTTAGGAGGAAGAACAATTAAAAGGTCTTGATATTGTCCATTAATTGTTTGATCCTTATTGGATTTATTTCATTTAATTACATGAGTGTTAATTATGTTACTTATTAGATAGATATAATGTGTAATGACAACTAAGAAAATTTGAAGAAAAAATGTTTGTGCAATAAAGTCATGTATTCATTGCAAACTAAAAATCAAGCAATAGGAATCTGAAATTGACATCCTATATAAAAAAAGAAAAACATTGTGTATGGAGATAAGTAGATTCCCTAAATTCTAAGGTCAAAATAAAGTGCTTTCGTGATTAGATATTAGATATGAGGTTAAAATAAAGTGATTTCAATGTTAGCTATTAAATGTAAGGTCGAAAGAATATTTGTTTAGTATCAGATATTATATCCAAAGTCAAAAGAAAATATTTTAGTGTCAAATATTAAATCTAAAATCAAAAGAATGTTCTTTTACTGTCATATATTATAGATTCAAGGTCAACAGAATATTTTTTTAGTGTCATATATTAGATCCAATGTCAAAATAAATTTATTTTAGTGTTATATGCTCAATAATTTATCTAAACACTAAGACAAAAAAATTAAAATAATTCTCTAATAAAATTTATGAGTTCACCAACATGGTTTATCAGAATTTTTAATTAATTGGTGTATAAACTCTAACTAATATAAAATGATTAGAAGAATAGTAAATGATATAAAATGACTTGTAACTAGTAGAATAAAAATAAATTAATGAAATGGACAAAGTATTAATGAATGAGAGGAAGCTAACTATAGAAAATACAAGAGGAATTAATGATTTTTTGATTATATGTTATGTGTGACTGAGAGATTGATGGAAATGATCAACTCAGACTGATCATACTTGTGCAATAGGAACTGTGACTCAAACTACTTAGGGTTGGAACTAACTAGAAGGGGACAAGATCAATTGCCACTACTATCTTCTATGGGTTGATCTTATCAAAAATTAAGATAATAATAACACAATCAACTACATCTACTTGAAGCATGCATGTGTGCATAAATTTGACCTTTGAATGTGTATAGATGACCTACAAATAAATTATTTAAATTTTAAATCCTAATAAGACTTATAATAGATAAAAACCTACAAAGAGAAATGAAGGAGTGTAATGAGTTGAACTAATCCAAATCACCCCTGTGATGATTGATTTCATCCTACATTCTAATACTATGAATAAGAAAATTAAGCCCACATATTTTGGGTACTTAGAGTTGTGTTCCTTTTGCTACATGTATACATCTAGAGATGGTTTAAATAATTGATAATGTTTTGCTTGACTTGTATAAAATATGATCTTAAATTTGGTAGGGGTTGCTTCAAATGATTATAATTATATTTGGAAATAATATGGAAGCTTTTCTCATTGTGCAATAATGTAAGTGTGCCTCAATTGTGAAATTGCCAAGTGGTAGAATAGGTGATTTAAATGTACCTTTATAGCCATCCAAAAAGGGAAAACTTCATGATACCTATTCTAAAAATATAGATCACCCTGTAACAGAGAGTCTAAATTTTAAAAATATTCATTTTTAGGGTAATGGATAGGATCAACCCATAGGACATTATCAACTAGCTAGTCCCATCCCATTCTAGTCGATTTTGTCCTAAAAAGGTAATATTAAAAATGAGGATCCAGGATGTCTATACAAATGTTTAGAGATATTTTTAACTATTAATAATATTTGTGTAAGTTCAAATCAAGAACTTAGAAAAGGATAGGTAATTAGGATACAATGAGGTGATGAAATAGGGTTAGATTAAGTACTCAAGTCAATTAAACTAAAAGTGGAACAAAACTAACATATAATCAAGTATTCATGATCAAATTTGACTACATTTTTATTCCTTTATTCTATAAAAAAAATTACTATATCAAAAGGAAATAAATACCTAAGTGTGTACAACACACTTTGCCTTTGAATGGATACTTCAATCATGTAAAGTACTTTAACATAAAAAACCCTACAAAAGTTCATGAAGTAGTCATTTTGTTCATTTGAAATTTTAAAAAGATTAAACTTTAAAAATTAAAAAACTTGAAAAGAGAAACAAAGGAGCAAGACACTTGTATGAGTGAAACCAATGTTTACTTTGTTACTTTTCTTGAGAAAGATGCTTCTTAGTAAGATATGTATCATTTAAAATCATGTATGTAACATGTGAAACAAGGCCTAAAGTGTCAACTCTACATAAATGTATCCATGAATCTCATAGTATTAATTGTAATAGAATAGGCATAATCAACAATTAGTGCATGATATGGATCATGGCACTAATCAAATTTAATAAGATTAACAAGTAAAAATATCACAAATGCAGTGTCATATAATAAGGTGAAGGGCCACATATAAGGGAAATGTTAACAAGACATTTTTAAATAATATGTAGTTCAATAATATAGGAATTATATAATGATAACATTATAAATATTGTAACCTTTAGATAGCATTCCCCTAATTTAGTATGGCCACTAGGTAAAGGCAAAATCAACTTCTTAGTCCATGTAAAAATTGTAGGTCCTACATAACATTAATATATACCGGTGAAATACATGTGTGATATAAAAAATATGTTACCTAGCAGTCATGAGATAAATAACAAGTGACAATGATGTAAAATAAATGTCTAATCATGTTCACATCCTGATTTTGGATTTTTAAAATATTTTGAATATTTTTACATTTTTAAAATATTTGAATTTTTTGTACTTTTTAAATTTTGAAACAAATACAAAATAGAGTAGTAGATGAAATCATGGGTTCAAAAGTGTAAGAAATGAAAGGGATATAAACAATGCACAACATATGTCAAGGTAAATCATGCACTGAATATGATGACATGGCCATGTATGAATAAGATGCCCCCACTATATATGTGTATTGTAGTTGAAAAGTATGCAGGAGATAGAATAGGAATGCAAAGGAATTGTTGTTCTTCCTCATCTCATCAAATATACATTTTTCAAAGTATGTAACATGCATGTATGAGAAATATAATACATAAAGGAAAGATTTTTCATGAATAAATAATGTTTTGTAAACTAGAAGTGAGTGTAATATTAAAAAATGAATGTATTAAGTCTTTATTTACTAAATGTTTGAATTCGTTTTACCAAAATGTTTTAGGAAAGGATTGACTATCTTAAGACATCAATGGCAGTCAATCTTGATTATTTTTTATCGATACTTTATATGATAGAAAAATATAATTTACTTTGTTTAGACTATGAAAATAACAAGATAAATAGTAAAATATGTAGTAAAGGTCACTGTGTTAGATTTTTTATATTTGGAAAGTTAAAAAGAAGAATCAAGAGGCTAAAAATTTGTAAAGAATTAAGGGCTAGAAGATTGATCAAATCAATCATGTGTAAGAAGTGGAATAGTAGTATGAGAAAGCAATCAAGAAGTTATGTACATTTAATTTATTTTATTTTTTGATTATTTGATTTTTTTTTAAATGAAATTGAAATCTGTTAATCAATAACTCATCAAGTGGATGCCCATATGTATGTTTTGTGTTATTCATATTATCATAATAATATTCAGCATAATCATAATCATAATCCTTTTGGTCTCGAAATCATGGTAGGTCAATCTTATCATATTTTATATATGTATATGTAAAACCAACTGCTCCATACTATGATATTGAAATTTATGATTTTTTCTTTGTTATATGTGTTGTATCTAGTGCCTTTGTTATGATGGTACAAGTTGCCTTTGTCGTAATGTTATCTAGAGAAATGTTTTTCTTTGTCTCTTCTTGCTCTACATATTTATTTTATATTTATATTTTAACCATTACACTTTCATGTTCAAGTGTGAAATAATCAATATCTTTACCCAATGTTGTCCTCGGTGTTCTCATCCATAATCTTCCTAATTTAGAATTAAATTGGACCAAATCAAGGCATATGTTAAATACCACTAAACATGTTTGTAGACCAAGTGTATAGCATAACTCAAAGGATTCAATAAATGGTTGAAATGAATTAGTGTTATTTAATATTCCTTATCATATCAAGAAATTTTATGAGTGTCATGTTACAAACATTCATGTCAATAGTGTTATTTATCACAACACCAGTACATTGATTGCCATCTATAAGAGGGTTAAAAATAAAAAGATCTAAATATGATGAACACTTTTTGGTTCATTCTTTTGAAACCACACTTGTAACATTAGCTTTTAAGGTATAACTTGATTTTGTATGTATATTTTACATTTGAACCTCTTTTGTTTGGAGCTCTTTTTCATAAAAACTTGTTTTCTTAGCTTGAGCTTGTTTTTATAAATTTATCCTTTAATAAATACTCTTTTTGTAACTTCTCTTTTTTTATTTGATCCTTTTGTTTATTTAATTTTCCCTTTGTAATTTTTCTTTTTATAGCCTTATTTTTTCATCTTGTAACGTTTAAATCTTTTTTGCTCTGATTTATTCTTTTGTACCAATTTTTTCTCTTTTTATTCATTTTGATCTTGTTATTTAGGAGATGCAATCATAATTTGTGTAGGTTGATTAATTAATTTATATTCCATATAATCATCACTTTCAATGATACTTGTATTTTGTTCTTCAAATCCCAACAATTATTTATACAATGCCCAAACATTTTATGATATGCATAATAGGATTTTAAACTCCTTAAATCATGCATAGGAGGTATGTGATCAACTTGTTTTGAAGTATTTCTCTTATAATTTTAGTTGAACTCTTATTAGTCTTTTGTATACCTTTTGAATCAATAGTTGTAGTTGTATGTTTATTTTGAACCCATACTTGAGATGATATCTTTTGAGGCATAAAATAACTAGATGGAGATATAGATATATGATCAACACTAGCATGGTCTAGATTCTTCATGTATGTGATCTTATTTTCTAGTGATATGATCCTCGAATTGAAATATTGATTATTTTTTTAATGCTTATATGAACTTTCTAATGGTGACTATTGAATCTTGAATGGCTTCATAAGCACAAACATTGGGTACTTATAATTAAATATGCATATAAACACCATCAAGAGGAGATGTGGGAGGTGTATGTAGTTAAGGAATGACATGTTGGTTGCCTCTATGATGTGGTAGCTTATCTCTTCAAGTGTTAACATTATGGACTATAGAATCTATTATAAGTCATCGTTGAATAATGGGAGTGAGATAATATTTATTACAACCTTGAGGTCTAGGAAGAGGAAAAATTAAAAGATCTTGAGATTGTTCATTAGTTTTTCGGTCTTTATTGGATTTGATTCATTTCTTTACAATAGTGTTAATGATGTTTTTTTATTAGAAGAAGTCAACAAATAATGAAGACTAAGAAAACTTGAATCAAAAAATTCTCATCCAATATAGCCATGTATTTTTCGCAAACTAAAAAGTAACCAAAGAAAAACTAAAATTGAGATAATATAAAAAAAAGGAAAAAAAATGTCTGTGTAGATTAGTAAACTCCCCTAAAATCTAAAGTCAAAAAAAATGTTTTCAGTGTCAGATATCAAATCCGAGGTCAAAATAAAATGATTTTAATGTTGGCTATTATATTTGAGGTCAAAATTAAATTTTTTTAGTGTCATATATGAGATCCAAAATTGAAATAAAATTATTTTAGTGTTAGATATTATATCCAAGGTCAAAAGAAAGTTATTTTAGTGTTAGATGATTAAGAATTTATCTCAACCCTAAGAACATTTTTGAAGAAATGTTAGAAAAAAATGTGTGGGTTCAGCAATATATTTTATCATAATTTTGAATTAATTAGTGTATTATCTATAATTAAAATAAAATGAATAGAAAGAAAGAAAAATTTGTAAAATGATTTGTAAATAAAAGAATGAAATTAAAGTATTGAAATGCACAAAGAATAAATGAATAAAAGGAAGATAACTCTAAATAATAAAAGAGGACTTAGTTATTTCTAGCTTGTATGTTGACTATGCATGATTGAGTGATGGTTGGAAATGATCAACTCACATTGATCATGCATATGCAACAGAAACAATGACTATAACTGTTCAAGGTTAAAATTGATCGAAAGGGGATAGGCTCGATTACCACTTTTGTGCTCTGTGGGTCAATGATGAACCTATAAAATGACTCATTATATGCAAATTACTACCTCATTTTTTTATAAAAGTATTTAATTTAAGTAGATTTAGATGTGCATAATAGAACTCATTACTAATTCAAAATACAAAATTAGTATTTTACCTTCATTATTATGTGCAAGTTACCGTTACCTATTTAAATCATTTTTTTATAACATTTACATGGGAAAGACACCATTTTTGTATGTATAGATCATAAGAATGTATTATAGTCACAACTAGTGTTTTTTGGCATCAAAAGATTCTTAAGAACCATTCCATACTAGTTTCATAAATCCTCATATTGGTTCTAGATATCCCCAGTCTAGCTCCAAAGATGCCTAGACTAGCTCCAAAAACCTCCAAAAATCTTATAAAATAACCCCTAATAATTTTACATTGATGCAAGGACATGCTTGATAAGAAAAAATCTAGTATATTTTTTGGAACAATTCTAAAAGCTTTATTTAGATTTTCCAAAAATAGTAACTTCTATTTTTAGTCATGATATTTATAAAAAAAAATTATGAGTGACTATAAATATTATGTTTTGATATGCTACCAAAATAAAAGTCAGATGCTATAAACTGCAAATGAATTTGCAATTGGAAGTAAACATGGAGTCACATGTGAAACTGAACTCACCACTTTCCATCAATTTTTCTTACAAAGTGAAAAGGATGTCGTTATGATATTATTTTGGAATAAACAAGATCCTAGTTAGATTTCATCTTGTTAGGTTGTTATCAATTTTGAATTGGTTATTGTAAAATGTTTTGATATATAAATGACATCTCTTTTAGGATTAAGACATAGAGTATTAAAGATTGAATAGTTTGAGTATCATTATTTTTTAATATTATAAGTATTTTTTAGAAGTAATGAGAAATTGATTTCATGAAGTTTCTACAAATCTAATACTGTTCTAATCTTATCTTGAGGGAGAGCAAAGGCCCACTCAACCAAATAAACATAATCTGTTTTGGTATTTATATGTTTATCTCATATTGTTGTGTGTCTAAAAGTTAGTTATCTATTTTTTTATGCAAATTATTGTGTCATGTGTTTCATCTGCAAGACTATGTGTTAATGTGTGTGTTTCAAACAAGCTTACTTTGAGTATTTCCTTTTCAAATCATTTCCCTTTCCATCAAATAGATTAGTTGTGTGCTTATGTTTCATGTAATTTATATTTCTACAAATAAACTAAAAGTGTGTTTACTTTAATGTAATTTTAATTCCATCAAATACATTTCCCTTCCAATTACTTTCAATTCAGTAAGTGTGTTTGCTTTCACAATTAGTAGATTAGATTTTAATTCAATCAAGTAGATTAGAACCTTAGAACTAAATGATCTGCAACTCAACCCAAACATATAACTTTTAGTCATCATTTTGCATACTTTATTACTGACTATCGTTGAACACCACTCGAATTGACATGACATATTCATTTGAATTAAAAGGACACAACAAACCTTGTCATTTTTTATTCTATTGCTAGGATTTTATAGGTGTCAATAGGGTATAAAATATTAAATTGATAGTTGATTAAGAAAAACTTTACATAAATCAAATAAATTTATGAATAGACAAAGAGATTCAAAGGGAAGATATATTCCTAAGAACTCCTGACAAAGCACAAGTACTAGTAGCTCACAAAAAAAAGGTAAATTAAAAAACCTTATATGAAAATAAATTCAAACTATTAAGAAGGAACCACTGTTAGCCTCACCTGAACTTTATGAACCTTTCCTAGAGGTAGGTGCATCCTTTCAAAATAAGCAATCTAGGCTAAAACTATTATAAACTAGAGTACTGAATTTTAATCAATTAGCTTTCCAGCCACTTCCAATAATTCACCACCTTTTGAGATAACCTTTTACAACATATATTGGAAATAAATGGTAGATAACATGGGTAACATAACAAATCTATAAAATAGGGATGAAGCAGATAGAGCTCAAGTAGCAGGGAAAACCTTTACATATCTTATTGTCCTAAATCTAGATGAAAATGCTTCAATGAAAAGCATAGCCCCATTAATATTACCTACTTTCATAGGAATGTCAATATAATATCTTGATTAATTTTTCTTTTTTGAATTCAAGGTGTTATGTCTAACCTATGACTGCAAGTCTGATAATCAAAAGTTGAAATTATTTCTTTCAACACTCAAGGATTCAAATATGAGATGGTTTATGGGATTACAACTAGAATCTATTCACATATGGAATGAAATAGAAATTATATTATTGGATAAATATCAATATTATTGTAGGATACGAGATAAAAAAAATAAAAATAATTCCATATAAATCAAAATTAAGACAAAAACATTAAAATATTATCTTGATCATTTCTTTTTTGTACTTAGAAGATGTGGATATGAATTAGATGAGTAAGTAGAATAGTTTTCTTAAAAGGATTGGATGATGATTCTCATGAATCCTTACACGTAATGGGAAAGAAGACATAAATAAACTTGATCTCAATGACACTGTTGAACTATGTAAGAACTATTCAAGAACAAGGGCTAGTATTAGGAAAATAAAAAATAAGAAAATGAAACAATGATGTAGGAAAACTCATAAAAGAGTTTTTAAATCTTAAAACAAACATTTTGATTCAATTAAATACCACATTAAATGGGTTAAAATAAAAATATAATTTCACTACTAAACCTTTAGTTATTTACTACCTAAAATGTAAGTTTAAACATGCCCTTCAAGACTACCCTCTCGATAGGACAAATGTGTCTTATATTTTTTATGCGACTAATCATGATACAAAGAATTGTATCCTCCTTCATGTCCTTAAGAATCAATTAAAACAAATTCTCCAACCAATGAAAGAGATCAAATATATATAAAGACGAGAATAATTTATCTTATAATCAAAACCCAAATCACTTTATTTCCAAATTTTATTTTTATCCATGGATGATGCAATGGGCTGGACCAACACCTCCACAGACATGGAGACCACCAACTTGGTCTCTACGAGAATGGACATCACAAAATCCATGGGTATCACAACAAACCCAGTAACTATGGATTCTATTAACAAATCAATAATGGGTATCTCAGCAAACATTCAATCAATAAAAAATATTTCCCCCCAATAGATGTTGATGTCTACTTTTACTAGCCAATCTTAACAAATGAAACAAGAAAATCAACCTCAATTACCTACAAAAATAGTAATAAAACCTAAGAATAGACAAACAACCCCTGTTTATAAAACAAAACAAGAAGTCACTATGGGGTTAAAGGCCATAGATTGTAGTAATGTTTAGTTGCATTCAAGAAAAACTTTGACTAGTCCTCCACTCACCATTACAAAAATCCCTAATGAAAAAAAAAATCAAATATTTCCAATGAGAAATCCAAAGAAAAAGATTAAATTTAGGAGAAATAAAAACCTCAAGAAATTACTCCTCCTAGTTCTCCTTCACCAATTCCATTTTCTGAAAGACTTAAAGAGACAACAAATGAAAGTGAATCTGACTTAGTCCAAAAACTAGGAAAACTAAGCATTGAGATACCACTGTTACAAGTCATAAGAGACATCCATGAACTTAATATAATAATTAAAGGTTTGTGTGTCAAAAATCCAGAAAGAATAATACGGTATCCAAAAACCATACAAGTAGATGGTAATCTTGTTAACCTCTTAGCATGGAAGGTGCTTCTACCAAAGTATGGAGATCTTGAAAGTCCAGTCATCACCATGGCCATAAAAAAGAAGTAAATACCCAATGTATTAGTAGACTTAGGAGTTGATATCAATCTCATGACATCGCATACATTGAAATCACTCTCCCTAATTGAGATACAACCAACTAATACAGTCCTACAGATGGTTGACCAATCCATTACCCATTAAAAGGGGTTATAGAAGATGTATCATTAATGTTGAAATCTTAGGAATATCTTATATATTTTATGATACTTTAGTCAAATATTCAAAAATTGGGTTATCCATTGGTCCTATAAATCCATGACTGGCCACAGTTGCAACACTCAGAGATTATAGGTTTAAAAACATGACAATATCTAATGGATTGAAAGTAAATAAATTATCTTTATATCCATGTGCAAAATCATCTCCAAATTTTTTAGATCACTTATGGGTAGATTAACCAAAATAAAATGGAAATAGTCCTTATTTGTAAATGGCAACAATTAAAAACTATGGAAATGAGATAGAGGATTTAACAAGTTATATGGAAGAAGACAGTCTAGCTCCAGAGATGTTCAATCTAGGTTCGAAGACACCTAGTCTGGCTTTGGAGATCAACAAATCATAGATAGAAATTGTCAAAATATATGTGTAAGGTTATCAAAACATGTTTGAGGACACTCATGATAAAATATATGATCACACACCTTTCCAGTAGAGTGTTATTAGCTGGGCACAGAACAATCAGGAATCTTTTCTTTCAACTTTCCATTACCCATTAACAAGTGTAATTTCAGAAGGAGAGTCATTATTCAAAAAATATAATTGTATTTCACATGTTGTAACCTCATCCTTGTCCCTTGAAATTTCTCATGAGTGAATTTAGGTAAGTTAATTCAATCTATCTAAGAATAAAACAAATTGAAACATAACCAGGCAAAATACTAAACATAAATAATTAGTTAACCAATGAACATGAGACCAAGGTATTTGATGTCATAAAGAGTCATATTAAAGATTTTTCTTGGGAATATAGGACATGAAATACATTTATTCAATCTTATGCACCTGTCACATCTACATTGAAAATATTAAACGAATTAGCCAACCTCAAAGAAGGATAAATCTAACTATAAGAGACATGGTCAAAATTGAAATAAAAAAATTATCGTAGGTAGAAATCATATATCTAATCTCAGATAGTCAATGGGTCTCACCATTAATAATAGTCAATGGATAATATATATAGATTATAGAGAGATCAATAAAGCAACTACGAAAATCTATTTCTTCTTTCTCTTCATAGACCAAATCTTAAACAATCTGGTTGGAAATAAGTATTTTTCCTTGTTGGATGGATTCACTGGGTATAATCAGATAAGAGAAGATATTAAAAACTAGGATAAAACCACTTTCACATATCCTTGGGGGATGTTTACATACAGAGTTTTACCCTTTGGTTTATGCAATACACTAACCACCTTTCAGAGAGCAGTCTGTGTTACATTTGTTGATCTTACTAATGAGTGTGTTGAAGTATACATAGATGATTTTACAGTGCATAAGGACTCTTTTGATGAAGCCTTAACCAATATAGATAAAGTCTTGACTAGATATGAACAACATCATTTATACCTAAGTCAAGAAAAATATCTGATGATGGTAAATCAAGGCATTGTCTTAAGTCATCATATCTCAACCCAAGGAATACAGGTTGACCCTAAAAAGATTTAAATCATTTCAAAATTGTATGTACCCAAAAACCCAATTGATAGCAAGAGATTTCTATATCATGAAGGACATTAAAGGTAATTTATTGAGGATTTAAATAATATTGTTGCACTTATGTTTTTCTTGTTTACCAAGGATAGTGAATTTGTATGGATTGAAAATTTTCAATAAAAATTTGAAACAATAAAATAAAAGTTAATTTATGTTCAAGTATTGAGAGATCCCAATTGGAAGCAACCCTTTCACATACACACATATGCCTCTAATAATGTTATGGGACAATTCTTGGGTAGAAATACAAAGAAGGTAAGATGTACGCTATATATTACATTACTAATTAATTAAATCCTACTGCAATAAACTATACAACTACTGAAAATGAGTTCCTTGCTATTGTTTATATTATGAATGAATTTTGTAACATCATTGGATACAAAATATTCATTTATACAGATCATTCAGCCATAATATATCTAATAAACAAACCATTGGTAAGAGGTAGGATCATTAAATGGTTACTACTATTATAGGAATTTGATATAACAATCATTGATAAGTCAAGAAAAGCTAATGTAGTTACCGGCTTCTTATCAATATTAAATATTTCATGTAAAGATAAACTAGTGTAAAATATTTTTTAGATGAATAATTGTTCATAGTTTCAGCTCGCTCACTATGGTTTGTTGATATGGCTAATTATCTATCCACAAGGAAGTTTCCTTACAATTTCACTCATAATTAAATGAAATGTTTGATTAGAAATAGTGTTAATTATAAATGGTTTAATAGTCTATTATTAAAATGTGGACCTAATTTGGCACTTCACAGGTATGAAGAATAAAATGAGATATATGACATTTTAATAGCTTATCATGATGTGTTAGGTCATTATTCAGTGAAAAGGATTGTTCACAAGATCCTTGAGACTAGATACTATTGATGTTCGCTTCACAAGAATGTGAAAAATTATGTTTTACAATGTAATCTTTGTCAAAGAAAGGGAAAACTTGCATTGTTTAATGAAATACCCTTTCATCTTTAAGTGGGTTTAGGACCCTTTGAGAAATGGCGGTTGGATATTATTGGTTCTATTGATCCACCATCTCAGTGAAGGGATTATATCTTAGTATGTACTAATTATGTCACCAAATGCACAGAAGTTGAGGCCTTATCATTTGATCATGAAAAAAAAATTGTTGATTTCTTGTACTATAGGATTCTATAACATTTTTTAACACCAAAAACAATAGTTTTAGACTAAGGCCCTCAATTTGCATCCAATATAATCAACTTCTTTATATAAAATTATTATATCACTCATAGAAATTCATCACCTTACCATCTTTAAGCCAATGGTCAAGTTGAAATTACCAACAGAGAATTAGAAAACTTTGTGATAAAAATAGTAGATAACAATAGAAAAGATTGGGCAAGTAAGCTATCTGAAGCAGTTTCGGCCTACAACACAATATGGAAGTCCACCACAGGTTTTTCTCTATATGAACTTAAATATTGGAATAAGCCATTACTTCCAATTGAGTTTGAGTTTCAAACATTAAGAACAACAATGGAGGTAGGTATGAACCTAATAAAAGCACAAAAAGAAAGATAGTTAATTGAATGTACTAGATGAAATGAGACTTGAGGCATTACATTAGACATAGATTCTTCAATATTAGAGGAAGGTATGGCATGACCATCACATCAAGGAAAGAAAATTCAATAAAAGAGATTAGGTCTTATTGTTTGATTCAAAGTACTAGTATTTCAAAGGTAAACTTTGCGCTATATGGTTAGGTCATTACCAAGTTAAAAATATTTTTGACAATAGATATGTTCAGTTACTACCAATTGATGGTAACAGGTAGACACTTTTGATAAATGGACACAGATTGGGGCTATATCATCAACTTTCTAGCAAGGAGGAGTTCTACAAGCATATTCAATCTCAAATAGAATTTGGTTATATGGAATAACTTTGTTCTTTCATCATAACTAAAGGATGAGATTTTGAGTCTAATAAAAAGATAGGATTGAGAACTAGTAAGTGATGATCATCTTCCAAAAAAAAGTATAAATAAAAAATAAAATAAAAATAAACATTTAAAAAAAGATGAAAAAGTTGAAAACCATCAAATAACAACTTTTTCATGAAACAAAGCAATAAAAATAGTATTGACTTGTATAACACTCTTGATTAACTTTTGTGTGTTTCCCATTCTAAGACATGTGGTAGAACCACGAACAAGAAAAACCATAGGTAATTCAAGATATTTATATTTATTTTTTCTATAAGAAGGATTAATTTTGAGTTTTAAAGTGTCATTTAATATACATTTTTCAAAAATTGATTCTTCCAAATGGGGATATGTCAAAATAAGGGGTCTCTTAAAAAGGGGGTCTTTAAAAAAGTTTTTTTGGTCAAAAATTGAGTAAAGTGGCATACTGTTAGATCATCCTTTCAAAATTACAACAAATAATTAGGATAACATGATGTCATTATGATGATTCACTCAAAATCATTCATAAGAAAAAAATGTATTTGTAAGGATCATAAAGACAAGAACCGTTTGTGGCATGGACATGTCATAATAGCAATTAAAGGAAAGAATTCAAAGAGAATCAACATGAGGGGGAAGAGATATGATAAATTTGAGTCACCTCAAATCTTGACACATGCCATAATAACCATTTATTTTGCCTAAAAATGTCTAATCTCATAACTAACTCAATTTTAGAATATTTTGAGAGCTAAGAAAATAATTGCATATTTTTGAAACTTTCACCTTGTTTTATTTCTCAACCTAATTATGTTCCCTCTTGATTTTGAAAGCACTCACTTTTTTTAAAAACCCTACTAATCACACTCTTAATCACTTTTCAAAGGTTATTCACAGTGTTAAGGATCTTTGAAAAACTTTGTAAATGGTACAACAAAATAAATTTGAACCTTGAATCAGTAGAGCTCCTACTGTAGAATGAAGTTGTGGCTATGGTATTTGATGAAGCAAGCTGGTTAGACTTTATCAACAAATTTCATACATATAATGAGAAACTAGTTGAAGAGTTTGTCACAAACTTAAAAAGGGAGCATTCCCAAGTAAGAGCACCCAAGATTCTAGTCAATGGTTTATCATCAGTCAATTGTCTAGGATTCCTGAGACAGGGATGCAAATATCAAGTAAATATTCATTTAAGGACCCGATCCAATTTTTTCATAAATAAAGGGAACTCATTCATAAATTACTCATCAGTACATAAAAGGTCACCAAGGGAATTAAGAGAAAGAGTCTTTTTAAACCTTGGAAGATTGTAGCCTACTGGTTCATCAAGTTTTTCACATGTGATGGATAGTATGGATCATTAGGAGGAAATCCAATGAAGATTTTGAATCATCTTAGACATGGACAAGAGAAACCTGAGTGGAGAATAAACATGTATTACTTTAATTATGGTGTTATCCAAGTTATGGAAGAAAGATATGTTCAGGTTGTGGCATCTATTAGACACCATGGGTTAATACATTTGATATGCCAGCACCATTTCTTGAAGAAAACAGATAGGGAGGCCAAATGAGAGACATTATTGCAAGGCAATTTAAAGACAAAGACCTAGGTAAAAATAAGATCATTATATTCTTCCCTTACACTCAAATATGGCCTAAGAGAATAAACAACAAGTGAGAAGCCATCTCCAGAACCAACAAAGAAGAGAAAGTAGTTAAAAAAAGATCTCTAAAACTACCTCTAAGAAAGCTCTAGAGAAATCTCATCCTTATCTCCAGAGGTATTGAGAATAAGTGTAAGGATGATAAAGGCTCCAATTAAGGAGTCACCATCAGATACTCTACAGTGAAGACAAAGGAGACTCATCCTTTCTGAGGAGGAGGAATAAAAGATAAAGTGTTGAAAAATTCCTTGGAAGCCTCAATCAAGAGCAACTTGTTGAAGCTCTAGAAGACTTGGAGGAGATTTCATAAGAAGAAAGGACTATGGAGTATCCATTCATAGGGATAGAAGAGCTTGCAATCGTGACATAAAAGTTTATAGTTGATGAGGTAGTAGAAGATCTCTATCAACCTTATTCATCTAAGCCACTAGTGGACAAAGGAAAAGCTCTAATTGTGGAAGAAGATGAGCAATCTTCTAGTCATGATGAGGAAGAACAGATGCAACAAGCCATGGCCCTATCAAGAGCAGAAGTAGCTGAGACAACAAGAGGAGGAATTAGAATCCCTCAAAAAAATTTAAAATGTGATAAGAAGAAACTATTTTATCTTTATAGCAAGAGTTAGAAGAAACTATAAACCAGTCCCTTAATAAAGATAGTGAAATAGCTTAGTTAAAATAGAAGACATTGGTGCCTATAGACCAATTAGACCATGGTGTGAAAACCCAATTTTATTATAATAACATCATGGCTACTTGGGAAGGAACCTGTCAAACCTTAAGGGAGGTTAGGGTAAAAAATAAGAAATTAAAGAATGATCTTGAGGAATAAAGGAAACAAAATGAAAAAGCATAATCCATATTATAAACAGCGTGTGAACTAAGAGAAAATCTCCTTCCTTGTATAAGACTTGCCTCCAAGTATGGCATCTTAATAAAAGAACAATTTTATAAATGGCAGTTGTTGAGAATTTCATGTGGGTTGCCTCATGACTTATACTATGACAAAGAATTCATGGATGCCTATCATGCTAGTACCCCTTAGCAACAAAATCTTTTGTGTGAATTCTAATTGTGTAACTTTATCCTAAGACGTGTTCTCTTCCTTGATTAATTTGTTTTTGGGAAAAACTATGATTAATGTTTTCACCTGTACATGAAAAAATTAGATTACATGGAGTGATAAGATAAAAGAATATTTTGTGCAAGTCAAAATTGTTGGGCTCTACATGAGGCCTAAATTCCTTAATTCAAAAAATCAAACAAAAACTTTCGTATATATTTTATATAATCCAAGGATTAGGTAGCAACATCTAAACATCTTGAGAAAATGCATTTCTGATTTTGAGTATGTTCAAAATCATTTCATTACAACCATTGTTTCATGTGATTATAAGTGGGATACATTGAGTGTTCCCTTAAAAGGAAGGCAGGTCATTTCTCCCAATAATCTCAAATGGTGTTTTAGAAGAGTCGGATTTATTATAGAAATGATACAACGGTTTGGACAAACATATGGGAGATAATGTATTAGAATGGGTTATAAACCACCATTGATACTCAGTCTTATGTCTCCATGGCAGAACACAACTCAAGGAGAAGAACAATTTGAAAGATGTAAGACCCATGTCAGAGCATATAATGATTACATCAACCCAACACAATTGCATTGAGATACATATTATGACACTTATGACCTCAATAAGAGACTAGGAGATGTGGTGTCTAACAGAGAATAAAAGAGACCTTAGCTTGCAAGAGGGTTTGCAAGAAGTAAAGTGTGGGGGAAATGATGAGCCCATAAAATGATTCATTATATCAAAGTAATTATGTTATTTTTTTCTTAGAATTCTTCCTTTTAAGTGAATTTAGATGTGCATAATAGAACTCATTACTAAGTCATAGTAGAAAATAAGTATTTTACCTTAGTTATTCTATGCAATTTATTGTTACCTGTTTAAGAGATTGTTCTAACATTTTCATAGGAAAGACATTATTTTTGTATGTACATCATAAGAATGTACTATAGACAGATAGTGCTTTTTGGCAGCAGAAGATTCCTATGGACTAGTCCAAACCAGTTTTAGAGATCCTTCTACTGGTTTCAGAGATCACTAGTCTGGCTCTAAAGATACCGATACTAGCTCTGAGAACTTCTATGAAGCCTAGAAAATAACACCTAAGGATTGTACATTGATGCAATGACATATGTGTTTGATAAGAAGCAATCTAGTATATTTTTACAAACAATTCTAAAAGCTATAAATAGACGTTTAAAAAATAATTTCTATTTTTAGCCATGGTATTTATAGAAGTTTTATTATGAGTGACTATAAATAATATATTTTGATCTACTACTAGAATGAAGATCAGACACTATAAACTACAAAGGAAATTGTAACCGGCAGTCGACTCTATCACCTTGTGTTTATTTATTTTTATATTATTAACCCTAGGTACCCTTGTACATCTCAATTTAGGGTTAAATAAGTGCTAGGTTCTTCATCTTTAGGTCCTTCATAGTGGAAATCTTAAGCATCTTCCCCATCTTCAACATCTGTTGGTGATTTGGCATCCAGCAATTACAACTTCTGTTCGATGACTTGTGTCATAGACCATTTTTCATCACAGTTGTAATATAGCCATTTTCCATGACAAACACACATTTCTTCCTCCATAAGACGTTTAATTAGGGTGACTTTTGGAGGATGGTTTGTGACTAGCCATGGTGTTGTAGATGTCTTAAAAGAACCAAAGTTGGAAGATTGACGTTTAGAAGTGATCTTATTTTCTGCAAGCTTAGCCAATTCTAATGTTTCCATCATGTTCTCTAGTTTAAACATCTTGACCTCTACACAAATTATATCTTTAAACCCATTGATAAAACAACTCTTGAAAAAGTCATCATTTAATGTTTTAGTTTCCAAATTTTCAAATTTCACTTGATACTCACGTACTATTTCAGTTTGTCATAGTTTGCTCAGGGCTTCAGTGAAATCATCATAAGCATTAGGACTAAAAAAAACCAATAAGAGTTTGACAAAATCATTCCAATTAGGTTCCATATGAAATTTTTGATACCATATGTACCACTGGACAACTTCCTTCTCTAATTGAAATTATGCAATGGGTATCTTTTCTACACCCAATATATTATGCATGTTGAATTATTGTTCGGCACATTAAATCTAGTCGGTTGGTTTTGTACTATCAAATTTTAGAAAATTCAGTTTGGGGCCACACAATGTGGTTCGGGGTAGAAATCCACCTTCAAAATGTTGTTCTTTAAGTCTGTTGGAAATCATAGTATTTTTTGAATTGATGTCATGTAGTGACTTTGGGAATCGAGCTAAGATTGGATTTTAGCATGGAGTTCCTCAATGTTATGTGTCATGGCTTGGCTTCTCACACGGGTGACAACCATTGACTAGAGGGGTTCGGGTTTGTTGGAAAATGCTGACTAAAGTTACATGTTAAAATGATTGGCTTGACGAGACAATCACAATGGTATATTTTTCACAAGAGTGAAAATAATAATAAATAAAAATTGAGTTGTAGACATATTTTTATGAGAATTGTTTTCAAAAAATTGAAATCCCTGTTAAAATAATCATCTCGACGAGAAAATCACAATAATGTATTCCCCCTAAGAGCAAAAAAAAAATTGACCCTTGTTTCTAATGACTAGGTACTGCAACAAGTTCAGGAAACTATTTTGAAACACTAACCCTTTTGGCTACTATAAAGAGTTCAGGTAACCATTTTGAAACATGTTGACCATTCTGACAGTTGTAGTTATTGTGTTTATGTCAACTGGAAGAATGTGATACTCTATTAATGAAGTTGTTTTTAAAAATCAAAATCAAGTCTGACTATAAAAATTTCAAGATTACATGGAAGGATACTACAGGGTGTGTTTGCTCTATGAACTTACAAATATAATAATCTCATTTGTAAAATAGTGTTAACTCAATATTTCAGAGCACTAACTACAGTGAATAACTATTATGTAGCACACTATCCCGTTTTCAAGGTACGGTGCAAGTAACTTCTCAGAGTTAACCATTTATCAGTGTATCACAAAAACAAAAACAAAAATAAAAACAATTGGCTACACTACGAAAAATAGCTAGGGGAGTCTTCATATATACCTGAAAGTATGTGAAAGCACAAGTATGTATACAATGTTGTCTAATAGCTTGTGTATTGAGGCATAACCTCTCACCTCACAGATTCAAATAAAACAAATAACCACCTGACCCGAAATGATAGTGTTCTATTAGTTTTAAAATTGTCGGAACATAGTTTATAACCTAAGAAAAGAAGAGGAGAGTGAAAAAATTTAGGCTTAGTGCCACCAACTTGTTACCACTTTCTGATTACCAAGATCTCAATTGGGTGAGGGAAGAGCATACGGTCAAAAGAAGTAAAGAACCCTAAACTACTAAAATTTGTTGTAAAAAAATGACACTAGAAAGAGCTGTAATAGAAGATGTTAGCAATCCGCTTAGAGACAAGTTAATATAACAACATAAATATAACCAAAATACACTAAATGAAAATATGATAACAGTATTGTATTCAAAATAATTGTGGGCCTCTTCGAGGGCGCAACCTCTTTTGAGCATAACTCAATTCAAAAAATTAAATACATGTTTTTTTCTTCTTAAAGCCCTCTATTTAAGCTATTCCACTCAAGACAACTACCTCCCATACATATGGGATAATTACACATAGCAAACGAGACAACTTACAAAGCATATGTGTTTGACCTTTTATTAATAATGCCTATTACAAACTGGGGTCCTAACAAATTATTGTTGAGTTATTAACATTTTCATCGTCATCGATGTCATCTTCATCATCCACAAATGACAAAAAAAACCAACTGCCACCCTTATTATGTAATCAATCAACTAACATATAATTTATTGTTTTTAATTTTAATTTTAATTTTTTTCAAATTCTAAAGCAAACTTGTTGACGTTGGAAAACATTACGCAAAATTTGCATCAATTTTCTAAAACTTTTTTTTCCACTAAAACTTTTCCATTTTATATCCATGTGAAACAAATGTTTATTCAGTATCATGAACGATGATGCAAATTGTGTCACAAAAAAAATTTGCATCAAGCCCCAAAAAAACATTTTGCAAGAAAAAACATTCAATTTCAATGCTAAAAGCGATGCGAAATTGGAAGAATATTATAGTGATTATCCTTGGTAAAACCCTATATGTTGCACCTATTGACATGGCCAAGAAGGAAGATAGTTCTTATCACCTTTGTATCGATTACAAAGATATAAATCACATTACAACCAAACAAAAATCTCAATTCTCAAGATTGATGATCCATTGGATAAGCTACATGGGGAAAAAATGTTTTCAAGTTGGATCTCTAATCCAATTACTATCTGCTTTCGATACACTTGCAATACTAAGAGAAGACATCCTTTTGCACTCATTGGTTACACTATCAATTTAGACTTATGTCATTCATGATATGTAATGCTTGTGCCACATTTCAAGCATTGATGAATAAAATATTTAGTGAATTCCTTCACATTTCAAATGTTTCCTTGTTTTCTTTGATGTTATTCTAGTTTATAGTGAAACACTTGAAGAACATTTAAGACATGGATATTGCACTTCAAATCTTATTCAATGAAAGGTTGTATGCAAAGGAATATGAGTGAGAATTTTCCAAGCAATCCTTTGGATGCCTTAGCCACATCATTTCTTCAAAAGGTGATTGTATGAACCCAACAAAGATAAAGGTCATAGTTGATTGGTTGGTCCTGAAAACTCTTTAGAAACATTGTGATTTCTTAGAGCTAGTAGGTTTCTACCACAAGTTTGCCAAAAAAATCTCAACAATAGATCACCCTTTCATAGACCTCACCAAAACGAAGGTTTTCTACTTGTGCCTTGAGGCACAGGGAATTTTCAAGGTCTCAAACAAGCTCTTATCTCAACGCCAATGTTGTCTACCCCTGATTATGAAAGACTTTGTAATTGAGTGTGATGCATGTATGTCTGAACTTGGTGTAGGTCTTTCCTAGGGAACCATCGCATTGCCTTAGCCACATCATTTCTTCAAAAGGTGATTGTATGAACCCAACAAAGATAAAGGTCATAGTTGACTAGTTGGTCCTGAAAACTCTTTAGAAACATTGTGATTTCTTAGAGCTAGTAGGTTTCTACCACAAGTTTGCCAAAAATATCTCAACAAAGATCGCCCTTTCATAGACCTCACCAAAACAGAGGTTTTCTACTAGTGCCTTGAGGCACAGGGAATTTTCAAGGTCTCAAACAAGCTCTTATCTCAACGCCAATGTTGTCTACCCCTGATTATGAAAGACTTTGTAATTGAGTGTGATGCATGCATGTCTGAACTTGGTGTAGGTCTTTCCTAGGGAACCATCCCATTGCCTTCAAAAGTATGAAGCTCAATGACATGGAAGGACGAAAATACCCATATAATAAAAAAATGTTAGTTATCCTACACAGTGTGACCAAGTGGCATCAATTCCTCCTAGCAAGTAGATCCCTCATCAAGACTAACCACCTCAACCTAAAACTTATGTTGACTCAAGTGACACTTATATAGGTTAAAGAAAATTGGATTGATTGACTCCAAACAAATGGTTTTGAGATTATGTATAAGATGGGAAAAGATAATGCTGTAGCAAATGCTTTCTCTTGTTGGTATGTGACACCAATCCTCCACGTGATATCCATTACCTAACCCACTTGGAAATCTGAGCTTCTACAAGACTATATAGTGAATCCCATCATTTTGCATCTCAAACATAACATCATTGATGGCAAGACACAAAAGGATTGTATAATCAAAAATGGTGTTACCTTCTTTAGGGATCACAAGTACTCAAGGTGTGGTCTACCACTCATTCAGAAAGCAGTGGTGCATTGGTTATGTATCTCATATATGCATTTTGAATTTCAAAAAGCCTATAGGAACATAAAGCTCATCTTTCAATGGTACAACATGACATCTAATATTCTAGTGTTGTGGTTGAATGTGACACTTGTCACCACATTAAAGTAGAGAGTGTTCCATCTCCAGGGTTTTTCCACCCAAAACATATCCTTAGTGAGAAGTGGGAGATGGTGTCAATGAACTTCATCTCATGTCTTCCATGGTCATAAGGTTTGTTCTATTTTTTCTTCCGGAAAAAAAAATCCTCTATCTAACTCCCCATATAGATAGTATAGAGAGGGCATAAGATAGGGAGGGGAGCCGACTTATAATCGGCATGGAGTTCAGCGCAACAGGAGAGGGGAGAGGCGGCATCAGTTGTATCACGTTCACGAGGTGATATATCGATGGAAAACCACTATAGCTATTGATATCATACACATTGTTAGCAACATTGGTGTTGTTTACACACTAATATTGGTTGTTATTCGAAGGGTTTGGCTTCTTATTTTGGTCGATTTGGTAGTGGCGTTCTTGTTTCGATTTACGACCTTGGGACCATGGTTGTTGGTATTATTTGGACTCGCACTTTGAAACCCCCATTGTTTTGAATAAGGTGATAATGCACCTATTGATCCTATAAGTCCACTGACCACTGTCAATAGTCACCTGGTCAATTTGCAAGGCACTCTCAAGGGCTTTTTCATAGGATCGAATGGGAATTTATAGACATCCTCCGTCATCTCCTTGTTAAATGAATGAAGAGATTGCACAATTCCCATTGATTCATATTGGGTGGGTTGGCAGAGGAATATAAGACATGTTGACATCTCGTGATGAAATGGGTCGTTGACTCATGTTCTTGCTTGATTTGCAAGAATTCGCATATGCCAATTTTGAAGAGTTTGTTCATATCAAATTTTTTCACAAACTCAGCCATGAGTTGGTGTAAAGAATGTATAGACCCCTCAAAGAGACGGTAATACCAATCGAGTGTTATCCCTTCTAGGGTTTTGGGGAATATTTTTGTAACAACCCCATCCCAAGGTAGGAGTTCCCTAACAGTCGTAGCGTAAGCTTTGACGTGTGCATTGGGATCCCCCTACCCTTTGAATTTGGGAAGGTTCAGTAGGGGACGTGGGAGAAGAACGCCTCGTATGTTGACATTGAGAGGTTCCTTGAGGTACTCGATGTAAGTTCCCATGTTAAAGTCTGTTGTTACCTTAGTGAGATTGAAATGAAAAGGTGGAGTCGCATAGGGGTTGGTTGGTAACCACTAAAAAGAATGGAAGAACCTTGATAAGGTGAAGTAGAGTATGTTAGATAATAGTTATCTCGTTGAGCGGATTTTGAATACATATGAAATTAAAGGGGAAGATTATTAGATGTAGCGATGTGGAGGTTTGTTATTGTGGGGTGTATGTGGTTTGTATGTAACCTGATGTTGCGTAAGTTGGGACATAGCTTGTCTACAAAAAGGGAGTGTTTGCGAGAGGTATGTAACTCGAAGGTGTAAAGAATAGTGGATTATTGGCTGCCACATCATTTTGCAAAGGTGGAGCATAAGTGTATACGCCTCCCATTGGGGTTCGAATAAGTGCTTGGTAAGATGAATGGGCTTTAGAGGTGTCAAGGTTAGGGACCCTGTGAGTGAGGATATACCCAAGGGGATGTTGAGAGACATGGTTTTGCAAGGGTGTAAGTTCCTACTGGGACAAAAGCATATAGGTTGTTATTGTGGTGTTAGACGAGTCGTCATTTGGATGAAAGGAAGAAAGGGATGAGCTAGTGTAGGAAAATTTAGGCCTATCCCCCGACCTAGAGCTTGTTGATTGTTCTCCAAGTCATGAATGTGATCCACTAGGGTGTTGATGAGTTGGTTTGGGCCAGTGTTGGTGCTCGGCCTAAGGACCTCCTATGCAAGAGGGGTAAAGGCATGAGATGGGTTTGTATGAAGAGGTTGGTTTGGGGCAAGAGCCCCAGTGATAGTATTTTTGGTTTGTAGTGGTGGGTTGAAGGTGTTTTGACTCCTACTAGGATGATGTGCTATCGCTCGCATACGGTTGACCTCATCCTCTAAGTGACAGATCCTTCTTCGGTAATGATTATATTTAGCTACGATTTTTGTGTTTGGGCTTTGCACATTGATGGATGGCCTCGTGGCCATACGATGAATGGTTGTGCCTCCCCAATAAGGGTCATATTGTTGGAGTCAAGATGGTTACTCGCAGTTTCAAATAGGTCTTGTATTTCTTGAATGGAGACCCCACTATTGGTTTGAGTGTCGAGATGAGAGTAATCATAGAATTGGTAGTCTATAGTGGTGTTAAAGGACGTGTTGTTCCAACTCATCAATGAAGGCTCACTAGAATTGAGTTGGCTTCTCTTTTAGCCTTGTAGGCCAAGAGATTCCCATGTCTTGCCCAAACATATTCTTGGGGTATATGAATACCTGCAGAATAAATGCAAGGGGGGAAGATGGAGAAGGGAAAGGAGAAGAGAAAGAAAGGATACGCAAAGGATGAAGTCTTTCACGTCGAGTTCATCAATGTGTGTACACGTGAATAGCACACGTTAAACTATGCACTCGACTCCCCGAGGGCCGAGATTACACTAAGGCAGCGGACATATTGGACGGGCTATGGATTGGATTGGTTGTTAGGTAAAATAGGATTCAAAATGGGCAGTGGCAATGGGTTCTTGTGAAAACCAAAAGACATCAGTAGTGTCATAGTGTTCGTTAAGAACGTCAAGCTACACTGAAATAGAGCTCCAATGGCCTTCAGTCTTCGAGATCACAAGGCGAAGATCCCAGTCGATGCAGGACTTAGGAATTGGGGAAGATCGAGTTGAATGACTCGCAGGAAAAAGCCTACTCTGTCAGGTTGGCTATGCACGTTCAATGTCATCCACAAAATGTTGAATGATATACAACAAGGCTAAACCCAACGAGGAATTATGAATGGGAAACCAACCCTTGATACTGTCATAGTGATGACCGTTGTTCTGAGGAAGGACAATGATGGATGGATCAGTAAATCGTTCTTGTTCGTCCAAAATTGTCAAAGAGTCAGCAATAAGATTAAAAAGCCCAAGGTAGAATGGAAAACCTCACGTCTTAACTCAATATTGATATCGAGTTGTCAGTCAACTATAAGACCGGGTGCTCTAGCCCTAGGAAATAAATTGTGACAAACAAGACCTAATGTCTCAAAAAGGGTCATCCAAAGGAGGTTAGGCAAAAACCAAGTTTAAAAAAACATATGAACTTGTTAAATAATGGCTACTTGTGTATGCTTGTGATGTTGAAACAAGGTTTTGTGTAGGATGCTTACACACATAGGCAAAGCTTGGATGAAGCTCAGAGGCTTGCACATGTTAGCAAAGCTTCTAATGAAATCTAGATGCTTGCATGTGCTGGCAAGGCTTCTTGACAATATTTTTTTGAGTTTTTATTGTTTTTTATTTATTTTTGGAGCTTCTTAAGTTTATGAAAATAAATGTTTGCTTGCTAAAATTAAAATGTGGAAAAGTAAAGAAACGACAAAACTGAAAATAAATGAAATTAAAACTTATTTTTATCATTTTCTAATAATTCATGATATATGCAAAAAAGAAAAGAAGAAACCTATACTATTATGCAAAATGCTGTTTTTTCCCTAACTTTGTCTACATGCAAACTAAATGGTGATATTTTTATAGTTTTTACCAAACAAATCAAATCTATGTCAACACTTTTTTTTTTACTTTTTATCTACAAACAAACCAAAACTCAGCATTTCAACTTTTTCAGTTTGTTACAAACAAGCTTTTCAAATTATTTTTTAAATAAAGACAAAAAATACAAATTATAATTTTCCATTTTCAAGAGGAAATAGCAATGCTTTTAACCCATCAAAACAAACAAAATCAGAAGTATGTTAAGCTCTTTTTGTGTGCTCAAAATTATTTAAACTCTTATGGTTGTCTAGTTGGTTGTTCTGAATGCAAGAGAACTTGTTTTAATTTTGAAAATGAAATGTTATGTTGGCTGGAAATATTTTAAAAGTTCGCTAAGATCTCCCTGAGGATTGTTTGTGTAATATTTTGTTAATAGAGAGAATAAATCTATTGAAATGCAAACATAATCAAAACTAATTATTTCATTTTTTTGTAACAAAGACAATGAAAAGAATTAAACTTTTCCCCCTATCAGAGTTGTTCTTTTCTGAATAATGAAATTAATATAATATTACACTAATCTAATCTAATAAATGAAGGAAATACTAAAAATTAAAAGAAACTACAACATGACCAAAACATAGATCAACTCGAATGTATGTAGTATGTTGATGGAGTCTGAGTATGCTAACTCTTTTTATCCTTATGTGAATTCTAGAAACTCTCTAATTAGAAGATGCCCAAACTTTGGAACAAATGGAGAGGAGACACCACAAATGGAGAGCAACTGAAGTGAGATTGACAAATGCTCTAGTTTGTAAAGAGTGAATTGTTGGACCAATAATTCTTAACCTATGACAATGTAGTCAACACAAAAATTATAGACGTTGAACCTTCAAGCAATTATAGTAGTACTGTGACTGTAAAAACTTCAAAATAACTTCTAATGACAATGTTCAATTTTAAAATCAAGGCAAAATAATCTTTTTGTAGAAAAAAATGAAAACTTACATAAGGGAGTTTCATTGAGTTCAATTAAGAGTGAACCTTGGGAAGAACTCAAAAATGATTGAAAATATAAGACAGAGTGACCTAAACTTGATTGGGGACAAATTTAAGATGGAGTGAACAAAAAACGTGACAAAAAACATATAAAATGCATCAAAGAATAATTCTCGAGAACTAATTTTGGAAGACGATTACAAAAGAACAGAACCATCATTTTATGCAATCGTCGTTGCGAAACTATCATTTTGAGTGACAGAATCATCGCCTATACTTACACAACCACCTCTATTTTAATACAAAACCGCCATTTTAAGACAACCACCGAGACGGTTATGTAATTTGAAGGGCAGTTCCATAAAAAAGGACAATTTTATCCCCTGAAAGGAATGACAATTTCATCTTAAGTCAAACCAAAAGAGGTCAAAGGAGTTGGAAAGTAGAAGGAAAAAGAGTTAAAAGTGTCCCTGTGGAACACAAAATAAAAGATCATTGCATCATCAAATTTGTATCAAGAATGTCGCACCGTATAAAATTTGAATGCACACAATTCCCTCATATCAACAAAGGTCATCTATTCAATGGAGGAGATGAAAACCCTATTTCTTCAACTAATGACAACCAAGAGCAAACTTGTTTCTTCATGTTGATGTAAATTGCAAACGCAGCAAACTTACATGGAAAACCTCAAATCATATATGAGATCTTGGTGTTGATTGTAAACAAATTGGACCTACTGACCCCTCCATAGATGAAATTCTACTCTTCCCATAGAGGTGGAAAATCTCTAACCATTGTCATGTTCATTGGTCCCCTCCGCTTCCAATGTTTGGAGGACCCTATTGGGCTATTATAATGGGTGTCTCCCGCATTATATACTTCAGGAGTATCAATTTAAGAAGGCATTCATTGCAATGTAAGATGGTGCTTTGTTTTTAGCCTTAGGGTTTGCATTTCAATTTCAACGTGTATACCAGATAGTGGTCTAAATATCTTATAAACTGTTTTTAGGTGGATTCATTCTCGCAAATGGGTATATTGTTTATTGTTCACCTACAACAATACAAGCATCAAACCTTGAAGGGGAAATTGAAATCATAGCCTAAATACTACGAACCATACAAGGTACAACGAAGCACTAAACAAGTGGCATATGCACTCGACATCCCAAATAGAGATAAGTTTCATGATGTATTACATGAGTTGGGTCTAAAAAGGGAGGAAGGCACACATGTAGCCCTACAAACAGAGTTGTCTATTACAAACGAGGAGGGTAAAGTTATCTTCGAGCCTAAAGGAATACTAGCAAAGTTGAAGTATGTGTGGAATAAGGAAGTTTGACTCTTAAAGGTGAAGTGGAAAGGAATGTCAATCAAGGGTATTAAGTTGGAGATTAAAGAGTTTACCAAAAAAAAAAACTCCCAATGTTGCACACATTTTGATGCACAAAATGTAGACAGACTGTATTTACAAAAAAAAACATTCTCATTCATGGGTTTTGTTAAGTAGTATTATAAGTTATGTTGATTAGAGCTTTCTTTTATGATGTAGTGGTCTTGAGCTCCATCCTCCCCACATTGCAAGTGTATTAAAATTCAAGGTTCAATATTTTGTTGCACTTGTACATCCCTGAGAGGTCACCAATCCTAGTACCACTACATGTTGAGTGTGCTTATCCTCAAAGTTCTTACTAACATTCGGAAAAAAACTATTTAAATGGAGGGCATATTGTGTACCTAAACACAACTTAGTCTAAAATGTATATTTATGCCCTTAGGCCTATGGTATATCATAGTGTAGTAGGGATCATATTATGTTTAGATTAGGAAAGCTGTCCCCATAAGATTAAGGTTTCCAACGCCTACCTTCCCATTAAGTATAAGTTGGAGGAAAACCCTAAGTTTTATATCCTATACAATATTTACCATCACTCTAATACAAAGCCATCAATGACCTCATATGTTTCTTATCAGTAAAATTTGCATTTACGAGTCTACATCATCTTGCATGTACGGATGCCTCTATTGTTTTCTATAGCATTTTCCAATTTACAATACAAATTGTAATTTGTTCTCTTAAAATGCTACATATTCTTGGCACAACAGCAATTATAATTATCATCAAACATTTGCAAAACTCAAAAACAAATCTAAAACAACCTATGAAAAGCCCACATATTAGCCTTTGAACCTTGTTTCATGAGGTTGTCCTTAGATTCCCCTAGGTTTTTTCAACCCCTCTACAAGGTTGATGCAATTCTACACCCAAGGGAACCCTCACTACAATAGGCACCCATATTCCCTTTGAAGAGTTGATGGGGATTCTCCCCTAAGGTCGAGCCTCACTCAAATAGGCACACCTAGATACCATTCATTTATTTTAAAACTTGGTCATTATCCTATGGTCTCATAGATTGCTTGGTCTCACGAACATTATTAAAAGCTTTCACTCATTCATTTGATGTATTTTTTGTGCCTTACATGCACAACTAGCACACTTTGCCCTCTCTCCTTACACAAGTTGATTAGGCTATTTATAAGTCTGACATTTTCATTCATTTATTTGTGCAACTATATTACTTTTACTTTGATAGGTTTTAATCCATAAGCTCGAATTCTATTGTAGAGTACACCTACAATAAATTAATAATCTACAAGAAAATTTTGCTATCCTCAATTGCATTAGTCTTGGTAGTAGATTTAAAGTATCTTAAATTAGTCTTGGTAGTATATTTAAAGTATCTTAAGGAAAAAAAATTAAAGCATCTTAAGACTCGCATTAAAAATAGTCTTATAATAGATCTAAATGGGTTTATCTTGATATTGTCAATTGCATTAATTTTGGTAACAGATTTAAAGCATCTTGAATCATATTCAACAATGGCCTTGCCATGTAAATTGGTTGAAGCCTTGTTCTAATATGGAAAACAAGTGATGAATAATTCATATGGCTTACAAAATCCATCTTATACAAGGAGTGTCTTTGCATTTAGCTTGGGGAAGCACCTTCCCATTTATACTTAGGTAACCACCATTTCTTCTAAGCTTGGAACACTTGATTTGTCGGTGCTTTACAGAGGGTTGAGCAGAGCACAAGTTTGGTCATATATATTTGATGTGTCCAGCCAGGTGGTAGGAACAATGCAGTTAACATAGTATTTTTGGTTTTTAATAGGGGACTCAATGGAACGTAGCTTTTGCCTAAATCAAATGTAACATTTGATTATACAAAAGGTCTGAATAAGTGGGGTTTGCCCTGATTTATGTATGGCTTAGTGATTCAAGTATTTTTTAAGCTCCATTCCTTGAGAATTACAGTCTAACTGTTGATGTAGAGGCAGAATCAAGTTGCTAACCTACCGTTGCTTGGATAGGGAGCAAGGACTGCCCTAAAGTCACTGTAATTTTGTATCTGTTTTTATATAGTTAAATATGGGGATTAAACCTGGCCCCACAGCCTACAATGGCCAGTCGAACAGCCAAAACCACAGGCTGACCATCTTTTAGCAACCAGCCTCACTGGGCCAGGTAACTGATCGCAAACGTACCTCAATGGGCCAGTTGTGACCGCAACTAGCAGCAGTTCAAACAGCTGTGACCAACAAGCACCGATTGAGAATTGAACCTCAGTGGAGCAAGGCTCATCCAGCCCACTTATCCAACTCACCCACATCTCGTCTGCTGTAATTATGTGTTTTCACTTTGTACTATAAGATTCATTTTTCCACCAAAGTGAAGTAGATGACAAGTTGAATAATAACCAATATGTCCCCACACCACACTGTTTAGCTTAAATTAGACACTAGAAAATCATTTTTCTCCCAACTTTTTCACACTTAAAAGCATGTTAATCATAAAAGGCCAATCTTCTCACTAACTGAAGCCTTAGTTGTAAAAGCACCGTTTATCTATTCCTGTAAATCCTAAGGTGACTAAATGAGTCTCCGATCCATTAAATTACTTAAATAAAAAATTACCTCGCTATAACTATCACGATATCGCATCATTTGTTTACTTTCCATATTGATAGCAAGAGAGATGGGACTACATCACAAGTGGACTAAACTGTGATTGCAAGTTCTGTAAATCATGGATATCAATCCCCCACAACTGATACTCTCGAGAGACATGGATAAAATTAAGATTTCAAATTCAGAAAGGAAGGGAATTTGCTCAAGTTAGTAAATCCACATTCAATTGGATATGTTGAAAGAACTACATCTGCTCTTGGCTCCAAGGTACTATATATGCACATACTGAGACACGATTTCCATGAATTGAAAAAGAACTCAATCTGCAGAAACAATTTTAATTCCATGTTTTGCCTTAAATACTAATAAACGATCCCAAGTGGTTGCTTATGTGAGGTTCTTCTCAGTCAATTTTGTCATCATTGCATGTACCACAAAAGCGTGCACAATCTTTTAAATCACTATGTAGTATGGACCATCTAAAGCTGATCTTTTCCTTGGAGCCTATTTTCAATGGGAGAACCCGAGGAGTGAAATGAAGCTTTTCTCTCCCATTTTCCAATCACTCGCTCCAGATTTTCAATACATAAATATCATAATTTGCATTCCCAAACTAGAGGTTGCCTGTGCTACCAAAATTCCAGTCAGAATTATGCAACTCTTTACTTAGGATTGTGACAAAACATGTGTCCATAAAAAAAAAAATGCTTATTCTCTTTAATTTCATTCAACTGTGACCTAGCATACAATATCCAAATATTGTATTTCTATAAATAAATTTGAAAGTTTCAGTTTTTGTCTCCAATAGATATGTCCTCTATTATCCCCTTTCCATCCATTACATCAAAGAAGAAAAAATTCTTCAGCGGATCACCTTTACAGGACATTGCTTTGATGACTTCCTGTTCAAGGACAGTCCACAAACATATAAGTACAATCCTCAACTTTCAAGCAATCGGAAAAGAAATAAAATCAACACTATCGTAAATATTTGAACATTTCGTGTTCTGCCTTCAGCAATTTTCTGAACTTGCCACAACTACATAAAATTTGAGGATCATTAGGGGATCAAACAAATATCACTGCATTATTATATTTACATGAGTTCTATATTAAGTGAACATAATTCAATGACGCAAACTATAGACAACATCAGAGGAAATGCGTATGCTAACAATGCCATATGGGATTTCATATATTCTAAATTTTCCCCAAATCTGAGTTAATTAGCTTAAAACAGAAGTATTGATCTGATGTGGTGTTGTCAAAAATCTTACTCGATAAATGTTCGCCACGTAACATAAATCCATGAGAACTTAATGACCCTCTTTAACATTGAAAAATGTGTATACCTGACCAAGGATGCCCCCTACAATGGCACAGACAGGAGGGAGTTCTCTCTTTCCAGCATCAACAATCCTTTGCAAAAGATGATCCGATATTCTAGATTCAGCGAGCCCCTGCAGAAATTCAAATTGTTTTATTTCTTTGCTGCAATGTATAATGTTTGTTTCACAGAGTTTGCTATCATAAGTTAGTTGAAATCTTAGGATATCCACAGCAAGAATATATATAATTCATTTTTTTAAAGTACAAGGATTTATATTTATAATAAAAAGTGTAGAGTTGGGTAATTAACACTGAAAAGCAATGAGTGCAGCTGAAAGAGCATGATGATACGAAATCTGAGAGAAAGGAATCTGCAATAATTTCTAGATTTCATATATGTAATTCCTATTGACAAAATATTCTGCATGCAATCAGATGTATCCTGCACTTGTCAGTTAAAGACAGTGCATACAGCACATCCCTCTTATTGCATAACTTCAGAAAAAATTGACCACCGTAATGTTAGTTCGATATAAACATTCACAAAAAATAGCGTACTTGTTCTTCACAAAAACAATTCCGCATGTTAAGAACAGATGGCAGATCCGAGGATGACAGGTCACCAGGTTCCCGACCCTCAACTTGTTCAAATGTTTCTACAACTGCATTGAAAAAACAAGCACACCTTGATGAAACTGTATGATAATGTCTGACAGTTATTCTATGAAGCAATGATAAATGAAGTTTTTGGGACATGGAAATCTTGAGGGGACTTTGGAGGAACACGTGTAAATAGAAATAAATATATAATTTTTTTTATTTATTTTTAATGATGAAACACAAATAAACAATATATTCAAGATAGAAGAGTCATCATACTATCATAAAATAAATGCTTCGAGTTCTACTTCTAACTTCTCAATCTCATCATTTGAGTTTACTTGATCATTCAAATGCAACATAAAATAAACTACAATGAGTCATCAAAACATATTTAAAATTTGATTTTCATGAAAGCAAAAGTCAAAAGTTAGAAGCTTAAAATGCTGGTGAATTCATACACCCTACATATGATTACTTAAGTTGAATAATCTAGATTAGGATTATTTTCATAAATAAGTAATTGAGTGGGATATTTGTGCACTTTCTAGAATAAGCAAGTTACACAATATGAGTATGTGTGCACCTACCATCTACACAGTCAATTCCACCGCATGAAAAAAGTTGCCAACCATATGCATTTACTAATGTTAGGCCAACCATATATATTTACTAGGGGTGTCCATCTTCTATAAAGGAATGGATCCCTCACTCATTCGAGAATGGGGACTGGCATATGAAAGATGCCATAGAAAGAAGGTAGAGTTGTAGAACTCCATGTACAGGAGCTTGTAGAGAAGTAGGAGAAGAGTAGTAATACAGTTATTGGCATACTGTCATTATCTTAGTGTTTGTGTTGCCATTCAATACCATATTATTGTTTTTGATTTCATGTGTGTGGTTTATGCAGGTATATGATCTTGGGTTATGAGTATTTACTGAGATCCTGAGGTTTTCTCCATTGCTCCTATAAGCCAAGTAAATCGAGGTAACAAGTCTATAGACTGATATGATATCATGTATGTCCAATTAAAGCATAAATCATAAAACATAATTCCAATCCCATACATTAAAATAATAATAAGTTCTACAAACTAAATACTAAATGTCCAGCAAATTAAAAAAACAAATGTAGCAACCCTGACCCGTGGCTCATGTTTGTGCAACAACTGCTCTATGCTCTCCAAAGTTGTCTCAAGGCTCAACATCATACATGGCAATATTATCATTACTCTCAAGATCCTTATCCTGATAAACATGCTTATTAAAATATATCTAATGGTCATATTATACTTGATTATAACAGTTATGAATTTGTTAGTAGTTATGAGTTGGTAGTTAGGAGGTAGCTGACAATAACAAAAGTCAGTTGATGAAGAACACGATAAATGTAATGCAGACCTGAGCATTACAAGATGAGGCATTGCTCCCTCTTCTCTCTCAATTGTCCACAACCTATTGGTGTTTAGTGTTTACAAGTTAACCGGTATGGTATCAGAGCCCAAGGCAATGGGTTTCTGAGTTTGAAGGTTGAGGTCAGCATTCTAGATCGAGCATCTCGGATACAAAGATGATAGCTAATTAGTATGGATATTCCAATAATTAAATCACCAACATGAATCTTAATTGTTCCCAACAAACACTTGATTGACTTAGTGTTTTCTTATGTATTTACATAACACAAGAGTGCCTGGAATTGAAATGTTAAGTGTTGTAAACTGAAAGGAAAGAACTTAACATGAAAGTAGAGTGAGGAAATACTAAAAAACAACAAGAACAAAACTGCACAAGACAATGTTTCCCCTAGAGAAACCCAATGTGGGAAATACTAGAGCTCGCCTCCTCTTGCCACTATCTCCGTATGATGTTACAAGTTACTATCTTCACAAGGCTTTCATGGACATCCCTTACAATAGCCACATGCCGAAATGGAAAAAACCCATACAAGGTCTGCAAGTTGCTCAACTTCAGTTCCCTATCACACTTCAACTACAAAGAAGAAAAAAACTGCTAGGAAATAATGAATTGTTTTACAATGACCAAGGAGGGTACATTTATATGTGTTTAACATCATGAGAAGCTCAATTACGAAGTCTGAAAGACCCAATCTCCAGCCGTTACTCTGCCTGCTCCTCCTCTTCATACAAAACCAGTGCCCTGTGCAGGACAAAACCGTCTGTTGCAAAACAACCCCTGAAGGAACTGACGGTTACATAACCGCCACCTTGCATTAACCGGTGGTTTCATCAAGTTTAAACAACACACTGTTATTGAATTTCGAAAAACACCGTTATTTAATTTTGAAAAACTTGCTGTTATTTAATTTTTTGTTTCTTCTCTGAGATCTGATACTGACAGTTCTTACTCCATTCTTTACTGAAACTCATTGGAAAGAGTGTTAGAGAGTGTTTCAAGTCACATAATGAGTTTTCTTGAGAATAGTGGCTTGGTTAGCTTATTTTGCTAACACTTCAAGAGATAATTCGGATCAAAGGAGAACAAAGACTAGGGTTTAGGCACTTTTGGAGGAGAGAGATCTGGTGCAGAGTGAAATTTGAGATGAAACTGATGACCTTTCATCTGGGGAAAAGACAGATGGTAGATGCAGCCAAATAAATGCTGCTTTTGATTACTTCAAGTAAAATTTATCTGTGTTTTATTTTTATTTTTCCAGTTGGGTATTCCCCTCTTTTTTCCATCTGCATGTGTATAACAATTGGCAGAAATGTCAGTTTTGCACCTTTGGAGGAGGTTCTGTGTGAGAAGGAGCAGTCTGTGCAGTCTGAAGAACTGTCAAATACAGACCTAGAGTTTGTCTGTTCTAGGATGGTCTTAAGATATCAGAAATAGTTTCTGAGACCCAGGTTTCTGAGCACTTCTCAACAAAATCCTGAAAACAGTAGGATTTAATTTTTTCATGACCAACTGGGGATTTTTTTTTCTGAAACAGCTTGGAGAGAGACTATAAAAACCTAAACACAAGCAAACCCACAGGGTTCCAAGAAACAGAAAAGTACTTTTTCTATTTTCTATTTCTCATAAGCAAAATCTTTTTTTTTTTAATTCAGAAAATAGAAGTTGGGTCCTGGCACTGGTAAACCTACAAAAACGTCAAAATCTAAACAATATTTTTCTCAGAGTCTCAATAATCCAATGGCCATAACTTCAACATCTGGAAAAGTATGATCTCAGCTATATTTGAATATAGAAACTTAATGGGTGTTGTAGAAAGATAGTCTGCTGAAGGGGTAGGAAAGAAATGAACTTCAAGAAGATCAGGATCTCTTGAGTTAAAATAGGAAGGGCCAGATGCTCCTGAAATGCTAGGTGATAAATAAAATGTTGCCAGAAGTTTCAGGATCAAAAGTTGCATACGAACTCTGGTGTAGGTTGAAGCAAAAATACCAGACTTCCGATAAAGAGAGAATTCTATCTAAAGAAACTATTGTTCTCTCTCAAATTCATGAGGAAGATTTTCTTCAGCAGAAACTACTGAACATAAAAGATGTTAAAAATCAATTAGATGCCATATGCTGGAAGGTCGAAGAAAATATGATTATAATTGCTTTTAGAAGCTTGTCCCATTGTGATAGTTTTGTTGAAACTTTTGTTGGGGCTTCTGTGAATGCAAACATCACATTTTGATACGTTGTGTAGCAAACTGTTACTGAAAGATGGTGGACAAAGCAATTCAGAAAGATTGCAATCTTCGGATACCTAATTTATTGCCATGGTCAAAGATAAAGAGAAGATGCAGTTGCGGCCTCATAAAGGAAACTGTAAGGTAAGTCTACCTATTAAATATAAGATATTAATTTTGTCGTAAGATGGGTTGTGTAAAGAAACACTATAGGAAGATATTATGGCTAGAATATAAGAAAAAGCAGTCCAAGTCTTAAGCCAATATTGTTACACACAAGGATGAAGATGCTAAATATGCTTCGGTGGTTCCACAATATGCAAATAATTAAAAAAAATGTATGGTATTTCGATTCCCATGTCAGTAAGAACATGAATGGTAGGAAAGACTGGTTTGTGACCTTTGCAGAAGATAATACAAAGTCAGAAATTGTGGTTCTCGGTAATGAGTCGTGACAGAACACATTATGCAGAGGGTGGTGAAAATGTACAAATCAATCTTGCAGGAGGCAAGAAAACAATATTTCAGAATGTGTTATATATTCCTGCATTAAGAGTCTTCTATCTATTAGTCAAATCACTAGACATGGAATTTGGATGCAACATTTAGTGTAGATAAATGTTTTGTGAAGGATTAAAGGAGTAATAAGATTATAGCTTCCCGTGCCATAATCTTTATTTTGTTTGTTAAAGATTAAATAATATAGATGTGGTTGTATATCCTCAAAAAAATATTTAATGCTTTTGGGGAATTTAAGCATTTTAAATTTTCTGTAGAAAATCAATCTGGTGAGCAACTCAAGCCTTTCAGATCTAAAAATGGAGGTTCCAATATCTGCAATAAGGAAGCAATTCTGAGGAGGCTATCAGCATCAAATACGCTTCAACAAAATGGTATGGTGAAGAAGAGGCATAGGAAAATTATGACAGTGAGGAAATTGTTGGAAGGAAAAGGAGTCCATATTGTTGTCTATCTCCTCAACATGAGTCCTTCAAAGGTAGTCGAAGGCATGACTCCTGAAGAACCTTGGAAAGGCAATAAACTAAGGGTAAGTTATCTGTGAGTCTTTGATTCAACTGTGCATGTTCAAATTCTGGAACAAAAATGAAGTTAAGCAACAAATGTAAGGAAATAATGTTTTTTTGGTATACATAACATTCAAAAGGCATATACGTTAATTGATACCTCTCCCAAAAGACCATGAATAGCGATTAAATGATAGATGAAAATGCTAATCTTTCCCAGCCTATGTCAGATTTTATATGCTTGTTGAAGACTAACAAAACAACAAAGGAAACAAAAAGGGAGGTCATGTTATATTCAGGAGTCACACAATGAAAGTATAGCTGATATTGAGGCTGAAATATCTTAGGTTTAGGATGTTGACAGATCAGGTAAGCAAGTTATTCTGGTGAATAATACGTGCAAGTGATGCTAGTCCACCATTGGAATAAAAGAAAAGGAAATTTTATAAGGTCGAAGACCTAAGACACAAGTAAGATGATCTATTATTTCCTTAATTTTGATGATGATTTGGGATTTTGTGAATTTTCTGTAATTGCTAAAAGTGTATTTGAGCCAAAAGTAAAATGGGGTTGGAAAGGGGCTATACGGGTGGAGTATGATGCCTTGACGAAGAAAAAAAGTTGGGTTCTTGCAAAATTACTACCAAAAAAAACTCTAGGGTGTACAAAACAAAACACAAAGAAAATGGGTCCTTGGATAAGCACAAGTGGAGGTTGGTGGTGAAGGGGTTTTCCCAACAAAACGGTATAGAATATGATGAGATCTTTGCTCCAACAAGAAAGATGGTCATAATACAGTTTGTTGTAGCCATTGCAATGAAAGAACACCTTGTACGTATACTAGTAAAAGGTCTTCATGAGTTGAAGCAAGCTCTACGACCCTGGTATATCAAAAATAACCTTTACCTTACTAGATATAGGTTTAGAAGAAGCCCTAGAATCTAGAATCTAGAATCTAGAATCTATAGTAGGCCGTCGGAGCACACCGTCGGTATCTCCCCATGGCCCATATATATATATATATATATATATATATATGGCACTCGACCCCCTCTACATATATGGGCCTAACCTTTATCCATATAGCTATAGTCTCCTCCCCGCCCCCTCCCCCCCCCCCTCTCTCTATAGAAATGGGGATTTGATCTATTTCATCGCCATAGTTCAGATAGAAAGGGACCCTCCCCCCAGCTCTATATAGACCCCCGGGCATAGCATGACTATAGAGCCGTCGGCGGCCTCCCCTCCCCTCCGTAGAGATGAGCCCCTAGAAATAGATTTGATTTGATTTCAAGGGGGGGTTAGTGAGTGATCTCATCTTATTGGACTGACTATATTGATTACATAATCACGTAACATCAGATAGACCCTTTAGCCCTTATGAAGTAGGCAATATCAGATTTGTACTCGACTTATGACATGATAGATTTAAGTCACAGGCAACAAGTAGAGTTTTGGCAGACTAATGATGGAGTTTTCATTTCTCAAATACAATATGTCAAAACTTTGTTGGAGAAATTTCATTAGTGATTGCAAACAAGTTCCTACTCCTATGGAGGCTAGCCTGAAACTTTCAGCCAATAGTGATTAAAAACACACAAATGAAATACTGTTTTCGAAAGTTGGTAAGCAGGTTGATATAAGTTGCAACCACAAGGCCTCATATTGGCTTTGTGGATAGCTACATTCTAGGTTCATGAGAAAACCTAAGGTTTGTCACTGGAAGGCAGCAAAACAAATTCTGAGATATGTGCAAGATACAACTGATTTTGGCATTTGGCATGGCACTAGTGATACCTTTAACCTGTTCGGATTTACACTTGCTGATTGGCCAGGATCCACAGATGATAGAAACTCAACAACAGAATATGCTTTTATCTGGGAACAAGTATTGTTTTGTGTGCTAGCAAGCAGAAAAAGGTTGCTCTTTCTTCCACCAAAGCAGAAGTCTGTATAGGCAGCTGTAAAACAGACTCAGATTTTGTCTGTTCTAGAATGGTCTGAAGACAGAAGAAACACTTTTTAAATCCAGGGCTCTGTGCAGTGTTGGAGAAAGGCCTAAATGGTCTTGTTTTAATTTTTGGTGACCACCAGTGGAGGCTTGTGTTGTTTTGTCTGAAACAACCTGGAGAGGGACTAAAAACCAGGACAGAAGTCTAATGGGCTGAGATTCAAGTAAAAGAAGAATGCTTTTCTGTTTTTTAGTTCTCAGAATTTTTTTGTTTATATCAAAAGTTACAAGTTGAGTCCTGGCACTAGAAAACGTACAAAAATATCAAACACAAACATTTTTTTTTCTCAGAGTCCCAAAATTCCATAGTTACCCAGGGACGCATCGCCCCCTGTTTTTCCCATCCCAGATGTTTTGAGGACGTAGAGGAAACGTCACCCTCCCATCCCGCTCTGCAAAGGGAAAAACAGGGACGTCCCCTAATTTTGGGATGTCCCGGATATGTCCCCCACCCTCCAAGGGGCGACATCTGATGACGTCTTAGGGACATGAGGAATTCCCTCAACCGTTCCGGGATATATCCTCCATAAATCTCATTTGCTCCTCTATTATTTCCACTGAATTTGTTACCTGAGCTTGGCTAAGCCCTCATATTATTATACAAGCATTCCGACTTTCAGAAAATTAAATAAACTACTGGCTAAGCAATGAATAGCATATATTAAATGGCTTAACAGTACCTATGGAGAAAAGGTCAACGGGACTCGAAAATTAAAACTAGTACCCAAAGACTTGACTGAAAAGTTAAAAAATAAAATCTTCTCCTCTAGCTTGGGAGAGCTTATCAAAGAAATTCGTAGAAAATACAAATCACCTTTGATCATCTGGTATTTATCAGGCTGTTAATTTGAAAGATGTATCCATCGTCACAGATTCTAAGAATTGTATTTAAATAATATTTTGGACCTAGTAGAAGCGGAGATGTTATCCTTGGAGGTCAGATATTGAAATTAATAACTCGTAAGAAATGTGACAATATCGTTCAATGTTGGATACTGGATGTATAGATGTTATTTTTATTTAATTTCAGCTTCTTTCAATTTGTTTTAATTTATAATATTATTTTAGGTTTATTTAAATTTCAAATATTATTTTTAAATGTATTTTTTATACCTGTCCCCCCGCCATCCAAAATCTGGTAAATTTTTGGCCCTCCACGATTTGTCACTGCAAAATTCCAATGGCCATAACTTAAACATTTGGAAAAGTAGGATCTCAACTATATTTAAATATAGAGAGTCGGGACTTAATGGATACTGTAGAAAGAGTCTGTTGAAAGAGAAGATGTAGATGAACTTCAAGAAGATCGGGAAATCTGAAATAAAAATAGAGGCCTCTGATGCTTCTGAAACTCTCAGTGACAAAATAAATGTGAAGCAATTGAAGGCTTGTGCAATTTAATTAGATTATTAATTTGTGTGGGATTTTAGGGTCAATTGTTGGGTAAGAAGTCTGGTGTACGTTGAAGGAAAAATACCAGACTTCGGAGAGAGGGATGGCCTTTTACCTGAAGAAACTGTTGTTCTCTCTCAACCTGGAAGGAGGAGATTTTCTTCAGCAGCAGCCACTGAACATAAAAGATTTCAAAGACCGATTAGATGCCCTAGACTAGAATGTAGAAGAAGATATAATTATTAAAAATCTTAGAAACCCAGCCCCCTTTTAAAAATTTTGATACAACTTCTAATCAAACTTCTGAACATGCTAACATCACATTCCACAGGTTGTTTAACAAGTTGTTACTGTAAGGCAGGCAGATAAAATAATTCAAGAAGAATGGAGTCTTCAGAGAGCGTCTTTGTTGCCATGGACCATGGTCAAAGGGAAAGAGAAGATGCAGTCACAGCCTCAAAAAGAAAAATGTTTTAAGGTAATTAAATCTACAAAACTATAAAATCTTACTTGTGCGGTGATATGGATTACCTGAATAAAGACTGTAGAAAGAAAATATAATAAAAAACACTCCGAGTCCACAGTCAACACTGTTGAACAGAAGGATGGAGACAATATATATTATATATGCTTTTGTGCTTTCTCAATATGCAAATAGGATAAACAATTGTAATATCCTCAAACACAACTCAGCCCTTGAATTAAAAACCAGCAATAAGGAAATCGCCACACTGAAGGAGAATTAAAAAAGAAGAGATCATCCCATTTAAAGAGAAGTGGCACACTTAAGGAGCATACACAGCATTAGTTAATTAATTAATAAACAGCATTAATTAGAAGGAAGGTTGCCACCCTTGGAGGAGACATATTTTGATGGAAGGCTATGAAAGTATTAATAATCAGCAATTGGTAGGAAGGGAATCATTACTCATTCATTTAACTTTATAACCATGTACAAACTGATTCAGCTTTTCCAATGCTTTTAAGGACAAACCCCTTAACTGTATAACCAGATTTCAAGCACAGAAACCCTTGTCATCTCACTAACTCAAGGACGGAACCCCTTGAAAATTTACATTCTATTATTTGAAATATGAAACTCTAAATTAAACAATTAATAGAATTTTATTTTATTATTTAAATTATTATTTCAAGTGTAAAGTCTATATTTATGAAATATTATCTTAAAGGGAATTTTAAGGAAGCTAAATTATCAAATAATATTCCGATTAGGAATATTACAGTGGTATCAGAGATTTCCATCCTGCCAACCTGTGAAACAAAAACCATATGCAAGATAACAAGAATATTTTGTATTACGAAAGGAGAAATAAAACTGAGGCAAGCCAGCCAAAAGGAGAAATGGTAAACAATAGAGATATTGAGAGCGTAGATAAACTTATCCAAGGCCAATAACAATTGGCAAATACAATGGCACAAATGGCATTTAGCATGAAAATGATGATAGATTCCAATACTTAAAAGGTAGAATCTAGTTTGTCCATCTCTGAGCTCAAATTTAAAACAAACACCACATCATCATATCGGCATTGCCAACCAACATTCATTCCGAGAGAAGAACAAATGAATAAATTCCAAAATCATTTGATGATGAGCTTGTAACTTGCTTCGAAGCATATCAATCACTTCCAAAGGGAATCCAAAGGGGAATTACCCTACAACCTTATATGGCAATGAGAAAAAATGGAGGTGTCTCAACCAAAATAGACAAAAGGATATGCAACATGCATTAGGCAAAATGTCACTATCACCTTTTGATGGAACAAACAAATGTACTAGGACATGGATACAAAAGTTGGACACGTATCTTTCGTTATGTCCAATGATGGAAGAAGAAGCCATAAAATATGCAACTCTTCATCTGTAAGGTATAGCCCATGAATGGTGGTTCCATGGATGGGTCACCCAAGGACATAGCCATATCAATTCATATGACGAATTTGCCAAACGATTGATCGAAATGTTTGATAGGGCAGATCCCGAGGTCCATTTTAAGGAATTAGCACTATTAAAATAAAACAATAGTGTGGATGAACACATGGCAGAATTTCAAAGACTTGCGGTAATGGTTTCCGACATGGTTGAAAAGAGACTCGTAGTATTGTTCACAGAATGATTAATAGAACCTCTGAGAGGCTTCCTCAAAGCTTTTACTCCATCAACACTTCAAAAAGCAATTAAGGCCTTAGATTTGGAAGCTTCAACTTTAAAAGGTAGAAATATGCCACCCATCCAACCTAGGGCAATTGGAAGTGCTCCAGTGAAAAATCAATCCTATGAGCAAAGGAGACCAATACAAACAAGCGGATCTCAGCCTTGTGAGACACAAAAGTTGAATAAGGAATTGGAAACAAGGAACGAATTAAGAAGGAAAAAATTATGTTTTCCTTGTAAAGACCCATGGACTCCAGGCCATTGTTGCTTGGGCAAAGGGCAAGTTCACTACATCGAGGTTGGCCTAGAAAGTGATATAGAAAAAGAAATAAAATTAAACAATGGAAACCAATCACAAATCATGGCAGAGGAGACCACAAAAAGAACATTTTCCACTCTCTCAGGAGCACCTCGATATCTTCCATTCTGAGTAAGAGGAACATTGCGAGGGCAAAGAATTACAATCTTGGTCGATAATGGGGCTACCTATAATTTTATTGATGAAAAATTGGCGAAGAAAATTGCTCTAAAAATGAAAGAATTCAAAGAATTTCCAATAACAATTGTTGATGGTTTACTCTTCCATGTACAAAGTGAATTCCACAATTAAATCTGACTTTGGGAGGACATGAAATAAACGATGACTTCTATGTCATTAATATTGGCGAAACATATTTGGTCTTAGGAGTTCAATGGTTGCATTCATTGGGTGAGTTTACCTAAAACTATCAAACAATGGAAATTAAATTCAAATCAGATGGAAGGGAAATAGTTTGGAAAGGCATGGCCAATGGTAGCCCTTAGATAGTAACGGCAAAAACAATGGAAAAAACATTTAATAAGGGGCATGTCGCTGGGCAGTACAATGTTTGATCAGCTTCGTACAAGAACATGAAACACATCATAATGATATTCAACCTATCATTGAAAGGCATGCCAAGGTATTTGAGAACCCACCACCTGGACTACCCTCAGCAAGAGGCTTCCAACATATCATTGAGTTAGAACCTGGAACGAAATCAGTAATAACTAACCCTTACCGACATCCAAAGATTGATAAGGATGAGATTGAAAAAGCCATTGAAGAACTCTTAAAAATGGAGCATATTAGGCCAAGTTCTAGTCCATTTACTTCTTCAGTTGTGTTGGTCAAAAATAAGGATGGGACATTAAGAATGTGTATTGATTATTGGAAGTTAAATAAAAAAACCATCAAGAATAAATATCTGATACCCAAGATCGATGAACTTCATGGAGCCACTTTCTTCTCAAAAATGGATTTGAGATCAGGGTATTATCAAAATACAAATGAGCGAGGAAGATGTTAAGAAAACGACATTCCGATGCCAATATGGGCATTTTAAATTTCTAGTGATGCCATTTGGACTTACGAATGCTCCAGCCACTTTTCAATCTTGCATGAACCACATATTCAGTACGCATCTAAGGAAATTTATCTTGGTTTTTTTTTCCGATATTCTAATATATAGCAAGAATTGGGAAGAACATTTGCAACATTTAGACATGGTACTTGCCATATTAGAACAGTCCCTCTTTGCCAAGATGTCAAAAAGTGAATTTGGTATGACATAAATCCTATATTTATGATATATAATTCATAAGGATGGAGTCCATGTTGATCAAGAGAAGATCCAAGCCATTCTAAGTTGGCCTCATCCTACCAACACGACACAATTGAGAGGGTTCATAGGTCTTTACACCTATTATAGGAGATATGTTAAAGGATTTCGCAACTAGCAACATCTTTAACCAATTTAACAAAGAAGGGATATTTTAGTTGGATGAAGCTTGCTCAATCAACATTTGAACGCCTTAAACAAGGGATGAGTTCATGCCCAATTTTGGCAATGCCAAACTTCTCATTACCCTTTGTATTGGAATGTGATGGGTCAGGAGAAGGTGTTGGTGCGGTTTTAATGCAAAATAAGCATCTCATTGCTTTTGAAAGTAGGAAACTCAAAGAGCATGAGTGGAGATACTCAATATATGATAAAGAAATGTTGGGCATCATGCATGCCTTTGCTAAATCCCGGCAATATTTGGTATGTGGAAGATTTGTGGTCCAAATTGATCACAATAGCTTTAAATATTTCCTAGAGCAAACATACTTAAATGAAATGCAGCAAAAATGGGTAAGTAAGATCCAAGCCTTTAATTTTTACATTGAGCATGTTAAGGGGCAAAACAATGTAGTGGTTAATGCTTTATCAAGAAGACCACATTTATGTTCCATGGTAGAAATCACGGCCGATTGGAAGACATTCATAAAGGCAGAATACATTAGGGATGAGTGGGCCAATGCAATCTTAGAAGGAAAAAATGAAGATGAACGTTATAAAGTAGTAGAGGACCTCATTCTCTACAAAGATAGAATCTTCCTAGTGGTCGGTTCCAAAATTAAGCATAAGAACCTAAAGGCCATACATAACGATCCATTAACAGGTCATTCTGGTTTTGTAAATACATACAAACAATTAAGGGATCGATGTTTTTGGAAAGGACTTAAAAGCAAGGTCCTTAAATACATTCCGGAATATCCCACTTGCCAACAAAATAAAATAGAACATAACTTTCTCGTCGGGTTGTTGCAAATTTTGCCCATTACTACTCAAAAATGAAAGAGCATCTTTACGGATTTCATTTCGGGACTATCCACGATCCAAGGACAAAGCAATCTTTATGTAGTCGTGGATCGATTAACAAAATATGCTCATTTCTTTCCACTCCCCAAGAAGTATGGTGGTCCTATGATAGCTAGAATATTTTTTAAAGAGATTTTTAGGCTTCATGGACTACCAAAGGATATATTTAGTGATAGGGACAGTAGGTTCATGAGTGCTTTTTGGCAAGAACTTTTTCAATTGGCAAGTACTGAGCTAACCCCAAGTACAAGTTATCATTCTCAAACAGATGGTTAGACAGAAGCCGTAAATAAATGGATTGTGGGGTACTTAAGGAATTATGTAACCGAACAACAAAATGTTTGAGTCAAAAGGTTATGCTTGGGAGAATTATGCTACAATACTTCTCATCACATGTCTATTGGAATGTCACCTTTCAAGGAATTGTATGGATATGATGCTAAAACCTTTGTAGACTTGGTCACTCCAGATAGTAGGGTTCTCGGAGCCAAGGATCTAATACAACAACATCAAGACATCCTAATAACTCTCATGGATATTCTTCAACACGCTCAAAATCAGCAAAAGTTGTATGTGGATCAACGTAGAATAGAACAGCGTTTTGAAGTTGGAAATATGGTGTATTTAAGGTTACAACCTTATAGACAATCTTCATTTAAACAAAGTGGTGTTGAAAAACTCAAGCCTCGATTTTACGGGCCATACCAGGTTATAAGAAGAATGGGAGAGGTAGCATACGAATTGGATTTACCAGAGCACAACCACATACATAATGTTTTCCATGTGTCTTACCTGAAACGACCACTTGAACAACATATTATTTCTTCCATGGAATTACCCCCAATTGATGAGGAAGGTAAATTGACTCTAGTACCAGAGAGTACTCTTGATACTCGTGAAAAGAAGTTAAGAAATAGAAGTATCAAAGAATATTTAGTTCGTTGGAAAAATTTGCCAATAAAAGATACCACATGGGAAGGAGCAGTAATTCTTGAACATTCCAATTTACAATTGCTTGAGGACAAGCAATTTAAGAAAGGAAGGTCTATAATATCCTCAAACACAACTCAACCATTGAATTAAAAACCAGCAATAAGGAAATCGCCACACTTAAGGAGAATTAAAAAAGAAGAGATCATTCCATTTAAAGAGGAGCGCCACACTTAAGGAGCATACACAACATTAGTTAATTAATTAATAGATAGCATTAATTCTAAAAAAGGTCGCCACCCTTGGAGGAGGCATATCTTTTGATGGAAGGTTATAAAGGTATTAATAATCAGCAATTGGTAGGAAAAGAATCATCACTCATTCATCCAACTTTATAACCATGTAAAAGCATTAGATTTTACATTGTTTTTAAGGACGAAACCCCTTAACTGTATAACCAAATTTTAACGACATAAACCCTTGTCATCTCACTAACTCAAGAACGGAACCCCTTGAAGATTTATATTCTAATTTTTGAAATCTGAAACTCTCAATTAAACAATTAATACAATTTCATTTTATTATTTAAATTATTATTTCAAGTGCAAAGTCTATATTTATGAAATATTATATTAAAGACAATCCCAGGGAAGCTAAATTATCGTATAATATTCCAATTAGGAATATTACAATAATGTATGCTATTTTGATTCCCATGCTAATAAGCACTAGCGGTAAGAAAGATTGGATTCTGAACTTTGTAGACAACAATACAAGAGCGTAAATTGGGATTATCGATGATGACAAGACACATTACATAAAGGGTCATGGAAATGATCAAATCAATCATGCAAGAGGTAAGAAAATGATACTTCAAAATGTGTTGCATATTTGTGGCATGGAAATTTGGATGTAACATTTAGTGCAGATAAATGTTTTGTGAAGGATAATAAATCACTTCAAATATTAGAGATTATAGTCTCTATATGTTTTAGGAGGTCGATTCTCACAAACACATGCCTTGGATGCCATTGTGAGTTTTAGTGTTCTTTGACACCAAAGGTATGGACAATTGAATTTTCAGTACTTTTCTACTTTGCAGAACAAGTACATGGTAGATGGCTCACCTCAAATGCAGGGAGACACAGGTTTGCGAAGCAAGCTTTCCAGAGAAACAATGTTGGAAGCTGTCTTAAGGAGTTAGGACTTGGAGAGAAAACCACTGTTTCAAACTAGTGCATGGTGATATTTCCAGGCCCTTGAAGGTAAATCCTATTTCTCATGCCATATTCTTTCTTCTGTTTCTTGATTATTAAAGCAGAAAGATGCAGGTAATATGCCTTCGAAAATAAATCCGACGCTTTTAAAAAAATTAAGAATTTTAAAGAAGTTGCAGAAAATCAATCTAGTAAGTGGATCAGGCATTTGAGATTTGACAATGTGGGTGAATTTACTTCAAATCAGTTTTCTGATTTCTGCAATAAGGGATTCTCACTCTCAGGCAGCTATCAGCATTGTAAATGCCTGAACAAAATGGCATGGTGGAAGGATGCAATAGGACAACTATGACATGGGGAGAAGGATGTTGAGAGGAAAAGGTATTCTGAAGAAACATTGAGTTGAAGCTGTCCAGCTTGTTATCTATCTTCTCAACATGATTCCATCCAAAGTACTCCAAGGCATAACTCCTGGAAAGGCTGGGATGGACAATAGACAAAAGGAAAGTCATCTCTGAATCTATGATTCATGTGTGCATGTTCTAATTCTAAAACAGAAAAAAACTTAGACAACAAATGTAAGGAAATGATGTTTGTTAGTTATAGTTAGCATTCAAAGGCATATAGGTTAATTGATATCTCTACCACAAGGTCACATGTAGAGATGTAATGATACATGAGGATTGTATTCTTTTTCAGTCTACATCAGATTTGATATGCTTGTTTGAGACCCATAAACAAATGAAACAAAAAAGAGGTTCAGGTGTCACAGGATGATAGTAGTTCAATATTTCAGGCTAAAATGACTTATCTTGAAGATGTTGACAGTTCAGTTTAGCAGGTTGTTTTTATGAAGAATAGGCGCAAGTGGTATTATTCCAATAGAAAGAGAAAAAGAAGGTGAAATTCAAAAAGGAAATTCAAGTGGAAGGCCTACGAGTCAAACTAAGGTGGCCTGTGTTCTCTCTTTTTTGATAATGAATTGGAAATTTGTCAAAAACATTTATGGCTAAAAGTGCATTTGAGACTAGCATTTATGACAAAACAAAAGGATAGCCGAAATGGGAAAGGATCACGATGAACAATAAAAGTTGGGTTCTTGCAAAAACTCCTGGCTGTACAAAACAAAATACAAGGAAAACAAGTCCTTGGATACACACAAGCAGAGGTTGATTGTGGAGGGGTTTGCTCAACAAGAGGGCGTAGACTATGATGAGACCTTTCCTCCAATAAGAAATATGGTCTTAATCTGGATCATTGTAGCCATTGCTAGGACAAAACACCTTGTGTGTAAACTGGTGAAAGTTCTTTACTAAAATATCCCTTTTCAAAATAAACTTAGATTCTGAATTTTTAATTTAACAATTTTGGAATTCTATTCAAATCATGAAGATCAAACAAGACAGCTGAATCACAAAGAAAATTAATATAGGAATTCACTTCAAATAACCCTTATTGATTCCTGAAGGGTTCAAATTGCAAGAATAGGTCTAAATACCAATTATGTTTCTGAATTTCCACAAATCTTGCCCTAATGCAGGTCTGGACTTTATTTCTGGGCTGGTACAGCAGTTTAATCGTGACTGCAAATTCCCTTGTGCTGGAACAACATGCATGCAATGCTATGTGTGACACCTGCAACTGGAACTATACATAACCTGTGAATTGCAATGTAGCTCCCGAGTAGAGCTACCTCGAAAAACTAGAGGGTTTTCATCCTCAAGTTAACTACAAGTAGGGTTTTCATCCTTTGCAGAAGAAGGAATCAAGGATTCGTTCGTTAATTTGATAAGTGAATAATCCATGGTACCACCACTCGTGTGCTACACCTTCCAAGTGAAAAGTAGCAAATTTGATGGCTTCCTCTTCCATCATTGGCCTCAATGATAAAAATGTATTTAATTTTTGAAACCAAAAACATGTTGAACACTTACTGGAGCCATCATAAGTTGGAAGAGTAATCTTCCCTATTGCTTGTTGGAGATCCCTCCGATTTGTTGGTGGCCTTGTGTCAAATCTTTGACCACCCCTCTTTTTCTTTAAATTCATAAAATTAGTGAAAGAGATAGCCTCCCTGATTTCATCTAGTAGGGCACTATACTCCCTGTAACCAGATACAATCTCATCACCTATTGGTGGCTATAATTCCACTTCTGGGACTGCCTCTTCCCTATGAACGAAGGTAGGTTGGAAAGGCCTAGCAGTAGAGCCTATGATTGTCCTCTGAATGGGCTGATTATTATTAGCCCTTGAAGAACTACCTTCACCATTGTGAAGCCTCTGTATGTTATTATTCATAGTTTGGACCAATTGGGCCATCATATCCACCAACTGTTCCTAGAGTTGCACAAGCCTCTCAAAATGGGCCTCGTCTAAATCCTTGTTATTGTTACCATAGATTCCTTGTCTTTCCTTGCAAGTGATTCTAGGTTTGATTGTTCTGAATTCTTTTTCTTTTCTCTTTCCTGATATCTAATTTCTTTGTCACTAACTTGCATGAGGACAAAGCTGGAAATTAATTCTTTCCCACAAGCTAGCAAGAAATAGGCTCGAATACCACTATAATAACCCTCTAAATTGAAATCTTGACAACTAAATATTGAAACTCTGATCCCTGATCAAACCCTAACCTGGAATCAGCTTGAAACATCTAAAAATCCTTGAAACCATAGGTGAAACGGTTCAGCATAGTACGGCAGCTCTAAACTACTCTAATGCTGCCCATCCTGATTGAAAATGGTTATCGTATGGATCAGACAGATCTGTACTTTTTTCCTCTCCTGAAATGTGATGTCCTAGCTAAATGGACTTCTAAAACTGATATTTTCTGAATCTGGTAGCACCATTGTAATCCCTAGATGGAATTACCAAATGAGTATGAAAGGTTTCGTCCTCGTACCTATAAATCTGAGGGTTTTCATTCTCGTATGGAAAAGTATGGTAGCTTCAGGTTCTCCAATAAATTTTGAAAGTTCAATGAGAATAATAGATGTCATTTTCCTCTTTTTCACCTTTTTTATAATTACTTTTCCACACAAAACCCTAAAAGCAATTTAAAATTACTTTTTATTCTAATTTCCTCTTTGCTCCATAAAATAATTAATAATTACTTTTATTTTTCTACTTTTCATTTGAGCTTATAATTAATACATACTTTTGGCCCCATTCAATTAATAATACTGACTTAAGTGTCCCCTTTTAAGTCATAATTATAAAGTGACGTTGGGGGAATAACTTAAACATTATTACTAAGTTATTCTTTTCTTATTTGAGAAGGGGACATGACATTTACAGATTGAAGTAGGCTTCAGAAGCCTAGTATATAAAAATTGCTCTTCACCTTAGTAGATCTAGATTTGGTAGAATCCCTTATGATCCGAATCCATGTGTCAATAGGTTAGATGATTTTATGGTCATTCTCATTATATGTAGGGAACTTAAATCATCACATGCAATGAGACCAGCATAGTTTAGCAGGTATACTCAAATTTGTGCTCCAATTTTGACATGATTGATTTAGGTTTCTTGTGTCATTTCTTAAAAGTAGAATTTCAGAAGACTAATAAAGAAGTTTTCATTTCTCAAATAAAGTATCACAAAGCTTTGTTGGAGAAATTTCATACGAGTGAATGCAAACAACTTTCAACTCGTATGGAGGCTAGCTTAAAACTATCAGCCAATGGTGATTCAAAATGCACCGATGAATCACTTTTTCAAAAGTTAGAGGCCAGCTTTATAAATCTTACAACCACAGGGCCTGATAATGGCTTTGTTGACGGCTACATTTCTAGGTTTATGAACAAACTTAGGTTAATCACTGGAAGGCAACAAAACAAATTCTGGGGTATGTGCATGGCACAATTGATTGTGGCATTTAGTATGGCACTGGTAATGAATTTCATCTTGTTGAAATTACTGATGCTGATTGGGCACACCGCACAATTCATAGATGATGGAAATCAACAGCAGGATATAATTTTTGCTTGGGAACAAGTATTGTTTCATGTGGTAGCAAAACACAGCAAACAGTTGCCCTTTCTTCAACTGAAGCAGAGTATAAAGCTCATTTTTTTTGCATCTTGTGAAGCAGTTTAGATAATGAGCTAATTTTCAGGTGGCTCAAGAGAAAACAACTATTCTTAGTTGTGATAATCAGCGTGCGCTTAAGACGGTAAAAAATCTTGTAACCCATGCATGCACATAGCATGTCGAAGTGCATTATTATTTCATTTGATTGCTACCTGAAAGAGGAGTTGTGTTTCAATATTGTGCAACTCAAAAGAAAAGAGTCGACATCTTGACAAAACCTCTTGGACCTGATAAATTCATCATGTTTAGATCGGCTTTGTGTAGTCTCTTATATGAACATTAAGGGAGGGTATTTATTAATGTGGAGGTTATATGATTCTTGGTTATACTCGCTGTGATATAGTTGGTAGTTATGATGTAGTTCGTAGTTATGAATTAGTTAGTAATTACGAGCTAGGTGACAGTTACAAGGAAGTTGAAAATTATAAAATTCAGTTGATAAACACTAAAAATGTAATGCAGAACTGAGCATGATAAGATGAAGCATTTCTCCCTCTTCTCTCTCAAATGTCTATAATCTATTGGTGTTTATAAATTTACCAATAAGGGGCATGCAACTAATCCCTACTGAAAACCAACAACGTCTTCTCTGTCAACAAGTGTGCCATCCTTATGATCAACATCCCAACGAGTGGCAGGTCCCTAAAAATAACTTGTAGTCGTCCTACGCTTAAGAAGTAAGTCATTAAGAATAAACAACCAGCTTCTCCAGTCTCCAAGAGGTGAGTCTGTTTCTCTTGACAGAGCAGATGAAGATATAACTCAACCAATTCCTCTCATCCACAACGAAACTAACAGTCTGATAGAGCAACTGAATACCAAGTTGTCTGATTCTTTTAAGGCACTCTGGATAGCCATAATGTACTAGTAGTATTATAGCAAATTGAGTGTAAGGTGGGCTACCTGCAATTTATTGAAGTATCAATGACCATCTAGTAGGTCTGATAATGGTAGCGTTTCTTCCATAGAAGGTTATTCTAATGGTACATCCAATAGAACCATTGTCCAATGTAGAAAATTGATAATGTATTTCCTTAATGCTTGAGTGGGATTGTATGCACGCCAATAACTTCATCTATAGACTGCTTTTGTATCTCTTTGAGGAAGGAAGCAAGAGTTGTTGCAAACACTCAGTAAATGCTTGCTTGAAGTAGAGGAAATGGGGGAATTAGAATCAAGCTTAAGCAAAAAAGGGAGAAACATTGTTTTGCTGATAGCACAATCAAAGAAATCATGGTGATAACAAATTATCCAAACGGTCAACATATGAACCTTGTGGAAGATCAAGAAATTCCCTAATATGTAGTCTAAACAATGCATTAAGCGAAAAAACGCATAATATGTAGATTAACAGGCATTTTATGTGCCGAAGCATTTGAACATCCAAAGGACCAAAACTGTCTACTTTGCACTCTTACCATAGTTAAAATTAATGGTTGAGTCCAATGTTTTGTTAAACATCCATTCTAATATTATGACTTGAGGTTTGGATGCAAACCACATGTAAGACCTAGGCAGTCTCTAAACACCAACAATGAATGATATATTCATGCCACATTTCATTAGGTCTAGAAATCTTCATCATATGTGGTGGCATTACATTCTGTTGATCACTTGATTGGTTTTGGGTGTGATACATATGTGACAAGTTAAAGATGATCACACGATGTTGTGTTGATAACATCAAAGGTAATGCTTGTTATGGCATGCCACACATACCTATTATACTTTATAAGCTAGTGCAAAGCGGAGGCTAATAACGCTTTTCAGAATTGTATTCTTGAATAATCAATTAAAAAATGGGTTGAAACAACGTGTATATAATTTGTAACATTTGGAGAAAGTATGGCAGTTTAAAAAAGAATACTAAAAATAATTTCTGATATAATCCAATCAAAATAATGACGAAGGAAAATAATTATTTATTAAAGATTAGTACCATTGTAAAATACTTAATTCTATATATACTTCAGGACAACAAACTCTGACTTCAATCCTTATATCCGATGCTTTGATTGAGAGTGCTAGCATGGAGTCTATGAAAGCTATATGAAACCAATGAGTAATATTTTTGGTAAAAAAAGTGTGTATTTTCTAATATTGAAACAAGAAATACCAATAAGAGGTACACCCAATTTGAAACAAAAGGATAACTAATCAGAAAGAGATAATTACATAATGGTTGAAGATTTTGAAAAACAAGAAAACCAATTGCCAATATGAAAGTAAGACAAAAAAAAAATAGTCTGCAACGCACTTCTCATAGCAAAGTAGAGCTTTGCTGTGTTTCTAGGAAGACTGCTCCAGCGCACCGATGTAGCCTCCTACAACATTGCATTAATAAAAAATATATATCAACGATGAGAATGAGATATGAAAGATCGTAATGCATTGCAACACAAAACACGGGTTCTGACTAACAAATTCCAGAACATTTGATCCAATCAATACCTTTCAGGTCATGTTTATGTAATATTTTCATTACAAAGGAAGCAAGAATTTGAATGTATCTAAGTATCATCTTGAGCAAGAACTAGCATAAACTCTGCATTTTTTCATTTAAGGTGATAATAGCATGGATCCAATCCAATGCACACAAGTATCAATGTTTTCCTTTTACCATTTTTAGACAAATATAGGCAGAGATGAATAATATGTTATCTACCATCAATGAATAAATAAAGAGATGATGAATACTATACATTATCGCATCATATGTATAAATGTCAAGAGACACACCCATAGATTAGTGTAGTCACTAAAATTAACATTTAATGATAAAACAATGCATTTGTAACCACTCCTTATGCACACTTAACTTATGTTCAATTCCATGGTTCTAAACTGCCAGTCCTCTTCTTCTATGCGGATGACTCTATATCCTTAGGCAACTTTGATACTAAGTATCCTATTCCTCATTCCAAGCAACCTAGACTCACTATTGGACTAATTCATACTTCCAGTTAGTTGTCTCTGCTCCTCAGACGAAGCCTCTCCTTAAAGACAATCCCATTGGCCGATAGTGTCTTAATCTGCCGGTTTAGTCCTCCCACTAATTAATGGCTAATTGTCCAAATTCAAATTCATCACAATGGGTCATCCCGCACGTTTCACAAATCCCATTCGAGAAAATTCCCAAAAAAGCCACTATATAAGCACATTTTCTATCCATTTGTTCACTAGATGGCAAGAGGCTAACACTATTGCAAATTCCAAAATTATCTAGCTATAAATTGAGAGGAAAACACATATTCTTCCCAATTTTCAGTCCATAAAACCCAAGTAGACCTAAGTTAGGTCTAAATACAACAAGGTCACAAGTCATTGTCCAAGCACATAATTACACTAGTTTGGCACCAGCGTATGGCATATCACTAGGTATTTCACACCCACCACCGTAGCATGGAAAACTAAATGGAATTTGATCCCTCTTTGGAGTATTGGTATATAGACAGTGCTCAGCACATGAGGTGTTGAGGTCAAGCACAACCCCATCCTATTACCCCAATTCCCTTTTATTTGTTCCTCCTTGTCATTGAGCTAGAGTTTTAAGCGAGGAAGGCAAACAATAGCTCATGCAACAGATTGAATGAATCTGATTATACACACAGGACCGACAAGGGAAGGCGCATCTAACAAAATTCACACAGAGGGAAAAAATTTAATGGACGTCGGCGCACCTTATAGACAACAGTGCAGGCCCACATAGTCCAAATAGCGTGGCCTTGTCCCGAAATATTGCAGAGCCTTATTCTTGATTCATAACATCAATCACACAACCCTACAATCGGTTTCACAATCATTGTTGCAGTCATGCAGACCCGAGTTCTAATTAAGTCATCTTTTTCTTAGTACATTCCCATTTTAGCATATTTATAAAAATAGTAATTTTCAAATCAGTTGTGTATTCATTGCATAACTTACATATTCTGATTTACTTAGTTGTTTATCTTAATTAGATTAATACCTCTTAATCTCCAATTTTGATAAAACAATTAGTCATTAAATAATTAATTAAGTCTACAGCAAGTCTTCATTGCTTGAGATGCTTTTCCCTCAAATCATAGGGAGATAAAAACGCATACCTATAAAAGATTGAATTTCCCAAGATACCTCTTCTCATGGCACATTCTTCAATTTCCACAACTGCTTCAATACTGTATTATTGGCCAAAACTTTGGTGACCCTTTTGAATCATTGTCTCTATTTGACGAGTGATACCAGCTTAGTTGGTGGGAGTATATATCCTTTTAAGTGTATATTGCTGACCTTCCCAATTATACCGATGAATGACTTCGTATATTCATCAAAAAAAAATCAATTCTCGTCTCTAGTCAACACCCAAAGCTATATCAACTCATGCTAGAGGTAGGGCCTAAACAAATTTTGTAAGTGTCCAGTCAACTTGACCTGATAACATTTCACTTGACGAGTTTTGATGGCAGCATCATTGACCGTGGCTTCAAAAGCGTTAGCAAGATAAACAAATAAACGAGGTAAACTATGGCATCAACTAATGCCAAAGAGGGTGTAAAAATAATGAAGTGTACAGTCAACTTGACCTTATAACATGTCCCTTGACAAGTTTTGATGGCAGCATCATTGACTGGCATCAAAATTGTTTGCAAGATAAACAAATAAACAAGGTAAACTGTCTATATATTTTTTCAACATCTCATATTTCAAGACTCCTAGGGAGAGAGAGACCTACTATGCCCAGGCTCAACCCCCCCTCAAAGCATCAACCCTCTCCTTCACATACATCCGATCTGATCCAGCCCCAAAGCTGAGCTGATCAAACCTTATATCTACCCCATTTGAGGACATGGCCTCCCCCATAAGCCTAGAATTTTTGAATGTGGTCTCAAACGACACGGCCTCAATCTGTAAAGAATACTTCTAACAAAGCCTTCAGTATCAAGCACAATGCGCAATCTCCAAACCAAACTTTACAGCAAAGAAAATGGCTGCTACCTAAGGCTTGAGACACCCACAAAAGTCTCATTCACCATGGATGAGGAAGAAAATTAACTCTCGTTACTAAAATAAAAGCCTCAATCTGTAGATTTATGAAATCTTTTCCTAGATCAAAAATTATCGGGTTATGAGTAGAGAAGCATTAGAAGCCAAAAGGCTACTTCATGGCAGATTTCACCTCAAAAACATAACAAGATCAAGCCTTTCAAGGCCCTTGGATCATGTAAAAAGCGGACCTCTCAAATAGAAAAACTCACAAGTACTCACAACTCTGTATCAAAAACTCGCTTGACATGCAAAAAAAGCATTCAATGCTTCAAAACATCGATGGCATAGCCGCCAGTTGGTCAATAACTCACCAAGAAAAACATCAGGGGAATAACCGCCACTTGTAATCGCGAAAAATGAAAAAATTGCAATTTTTTTTTAACTAGCAAGTACTTGCCGGTTACTCGCGAGTAACTGACAAGTACTCGTTGATTACCTGTATGCTGGTCGTATGCTAGATTACCAGGCAAAACGCAGAATCCACAGAAATGGATGCCAAACGCTGCAAAAATGCAAAAATTTGTCTTATAAATTGCAACATACCCCCTCTAATTTCATTCACACAAGATTTGGAAAATTCAAAAATGGATTGGAAGGAGAATTCCGCAAAGCGATTTTCAAATTAGTACATTTGTTTTTTATTTATTTTTTAATTTTTCGAGCAAGTAAAGGAATTGTTATTTCATTATAAATATGTTTGATAAATATTTTAAATTTTAATATTCAAATTTGATGCATTTCATTCAAATTTCATGCATTCTGTTAAATTTTAGTGTTTAGTATTTACAATTTATGCATTATTTTTTTATAATTTTTTATTTAAAATGTTGTTTTTTAACCATTGGTGTCGTAGTTTCCGTTTATCATTATAATTTATTTTTTGTTGTTTTTTAACCGTTATAATTTTCAATTTGTTCGTCAAATGTATTTTAGTTTTTGTTTAATAGTTTATCATAATAATTTATTTATCGTATTTTAATTTGTATTATTTTATTTTTTTATGTTATTTTCAACATGTTTGTAGGTTATCTGTTAGCAAACAATGCCATCCGCTAGTGCATCAAAATCAAATTCAATCAGTGGTAGCCAATCAGCCCCCCCTAATACTTGCACCGGTGCTTGAAAATATGTCATGCGGGTTGCAACATCTCAAACGATTTCAATTTGTTCGTTTTGCTCGAAGAGGATGTCAGAAGACATCAATCACCTCAAATTCTACCTTTCATGCATTCCTTGTCATGACATCACGCCTTATCCCAGTGTCACGAAAGAGGCAAAACAAGGGATGATTGTGGAGCTTGCATTGTTGGACGAAAAAGAAATTAGAGAAGGCAAGGATATAGGCGGCCCTAATAGCGTCCATTGTGCCCACATCAGTAGATAAAGAAGAGGCAGCTATAACAGAGATTGTGGGCTCTAGTCATGGTCCACGCAAGCGTCATAGCAAATCTTCATCAATTTCGAATCATATACTCTTTTTGTGTCTAAAAACACACCTACAACACAACCTTCGCTGTAAGGCACAGGATGGAACAAGAAGGCAAATGTGAAAACAAATAAAACATGCGCAATTTTTTGACACTTCAATATTTGATGACAGCATTGACAGTTGCAGGGAAAGGATACAAGGTACCCTCTCCAAAAGACTTAAGTGAAAAGTTGCTTCAGAGTGCAATTAAAGATGCAAAGATAACTATCAAAAATCAGAAGAGGTTGTGACGTAAGTTCTAATGCACCATTCTTTTCAATGGATGGACAGATGGAAAGAACCACACCATCAATTTTTTGGCAGCTTCAAATGGTGAGCTGGTTTTTTTAAGTCTATTGATGCATCTAGCAAGATAAAAAATACGTAAACTTTGAGCTTGATGCTAGAGCTGGTTGTTTTAGAGGTGGGCAACGAAAATGTTGTCCAAGTTATCATAGACAATGCAATAGCATATGTGGCAATTGAGAGACTTCTCAAGGAGAGTCATCCCTCACTCTTTTGGACCCCTTGTGTGGCCCATTGCCTTGACCTTCTTTTGGAGGACATAGACAAACTTGATTGAATGCAACCAGTTATATAAGAAGCTAGAGAAATAACAAAATATATATACAATCACCCTTGGGTTCTCAACCTGATGAGAGAGCATATAAAAAGAAAAAAGCTCACTCGAGCAGGGGTCACCAAGTTTGCAATGAACTTTCTTACGTTGCAAAGTATTTGCAGTTTGTTGACTCCTTTGAAGCAGATGTTTATGCCTCAAGCATAGGTGGAGTCATCATATTCCAAGAACATTGATGGAGTCAAGGTTGGGAAGACAATTTTCAATGAGGCCTTTGAAACAAGAGCTATAGAGATCGTCAAGATAACTTGAAATTCTAATTTAATTTCAAGTCATTTCTCTTGTTTTCATTTTTTTAAACTTAAAATATTTATTTTATAAGTTTCTAACACTAACTTTAATTTGTTTGTAACTTTATAGGTGTCAGAGCCTTGGGTGAAGGTTTTGTGTTGGTGGACTGGGAGCAAAACCCAATGGGTTATATTTATGAGGCCATGAATGGAGCCAAAGACGCTGTCCAAAACTATTATAGAGAGGATTGTGATAGATTTGATCCCATTTGGGAATTGATTGATCGGAGGTAGAACAATCAATTATATCAACCCATCCGTGCAGCGGGGTACTACCTTAACCCCAAGTTTTTCTACTCCAATGGCTTCGCTGATGCTAGTGGAAAGGTTATGGTGGAGCTGTCAACATGCATTGATAGTATGACCCCTGACCTTGAAGTGAGGGACCTTATTATTGCATGAAGAGGAGGCTCTTTTCTTCAACACTAGCTATTCGAGGGAGAGCTATGCAGTCACCAGGTAATAGAAAATGAAGTCTTTACTTATACCTTACCAATTACATATTTATAATTATTAATTACTTACAAAGTTTTGGATATCTTGTTTGCAAGATCGTGGTGAAAAGATTGGGGTGGGAATACCCCAGATCTTCAAAGGCTAGCCCTCCGCATTTTTCTCAATCTTGTAGTGCTTCTAGATGTGAGCACAATTGGAGTTTGTTTGATGCCATTTACATGAAGAAGTGCAACAAGTTGAGCCAACAATGTCTCAATGACCTAGTTTCTATGCAATACAACCTTCGACTTCCCACAAAGAAGTTGAAGAATGCACCAAAAGAGCCTATCAATCTAGATGAGATCAATCCTTATAGTGATTGGATTACACAGGAAGAGGCGGCCCCCATGTTCACAAAAGATGAGATTGTTGGTTTCAAAAGGCAAGCAATGGAAGGTGCACCTGCAGCAAAAGGAGAAAAAATTAGATTGGAGGATATCCTTAAATATGAGGCAAAGGTAGAGGTGGAGCCATAAGCACGGGGGCAGCCTTTTAGACAGAGCGAGATAGGGTAGCCAAAAGGCATGATTAGAGTTTCTCAGTCTCCCTTACTTTTCTAGAGAGCAAGGAAGAGAAAATTATAGATTCTTGTAATTTGTACTTGTAGATTCTTGTATAAGACTAGAAGTATCACTATAATCTATTGTATTCGCATGATTATGTGATTTGGTACTTTATTTGTACACAAATCTTATAGAAAACACTTTCCCAACATTTTGCAAACTCATTTGATCTTTTTACTTCTACAATTTCTGTAAAAAATATGTTTTTCTTATAAATATAAGTATTTTTTGTCGTTGTCGGTTATTCAACCAGCGTTGTCAAATAACCACTGGCATAGATGGAATAACTTATGAGTAACCGTTGGTTGGTAGTTTACTCACTAGAAATTCCTTAAGGAGAATACTCGCCACTCTAAACTGCCAGAAAGCCCAAAAAAATGCAAAAATTAAACCAAAGAATGACCATCGGTTCTGTAGCACGTGGAACGCACACAGAAAAACCAACAGAACCGTAGGGAAACTGCGGGTTTGGCTTTAAATGCTCAAAAAATGCAAAATTTAGTCATATAAAATGCAACACACCGCCTCACATTTCATTCACATAAGATTTGGAGCATTCAAGAGTGGATTGAGGAGAATTGAGTAAAGAGATTCCTAGGTTAGTGGATTTTTTTTTTAAATTTCCAAGCATGTTAAGGAATTGTAATTTAATTAAAAACATGTTTGATAAATATTTTTAATTGTAGTTGTATGCATCTAAATCCACTCACCTAATTATTCTAATTAATCCCGCTAATCTATCCCCTTTCATCTCGCTAACGTATCCCCCTTTTCTAATCATTTATCTAATATCCCCTTCTATTATTCCTTGTCTACTAACCTTATTCATTCCCACTTCATTATTAATTTATACTAAATCTCCATTATCCCATCCTAATCTTATTTACCTTTTATTTGAGAATTTTTAATTCCCATGAACCACTTACCCACTTACACTAGCCTACCCCTAGGCACTCTTACACCCCTAGTCCTTAATCACCTTCTAATCCCACCTAACACTCACGTAACCTCCCTATCTAATCTTCCATCTAAGCCTAATTAATCCCTATGAGGATTCTAGAATCCTCTTTATTCTAACCTCTCCTCTCTAGAAACCTCTAAATATAGAGGCTTCCAAGGAATTTTAAGCCTAACTAATCCCTAAGAGGATTCTAGAATCCTCTCTATTCTAACCTCCTCTCTAAAAGCCTCTAAATCTAGAGCCTTCAAAGGAATTTTAAATTCCTTGGATAATTCTCATCTATTGATCTCCCTAAACCAAGTTTAAAACTCAACCATTGATTCTTCACTCTTCTTTCTATTTAAACCACTCCACTCCTCCATTGAAGCCAACCAGCAAAATCATAAAGCTTTCATGTCAAATTAGCAACCAAGCAATCTAAGAAGCTTATGAAGAATCCATGCCAAATCCTTGAATCAATTATCAACAATCTATCATCATGCCATCATAATGTCAAATTGTTGAGTCTAAGGTATGCAACTAAAGGGGTAAAAATATATTGAAAGAAACCGAAAACAGTAAAATTATAATTCCATATCCTGTTCAAGAAGTTGAGCCAGGGTAAGGGCAAGACCATCAGGAAGCATAGTCCGCTCCAGAATACACCAGTTCGGCCCATTTTCCAAGGCCCATTTAGCTAAGCCATCAGCCACACCATTCCACTCACGAGGAATGTACTTAAAGGAAATACAACCAAAGGAACCACTAATCTGACGAATCTGTTTACTCACCGCAGCAAGCTGCCAGTCAACATTGTCTAAATTGTCATTATTCACCAAGTTTATAATCACTTGTGAATCGGATTCGCAGGCAACACTAAAAAAGCCCTGAGTACAACAAATTTGAGTCGCTTCCAGAATTGCCAAGGCCTCCATCAAATTGTTGGTGTGGTGGCCCTTGTAAATGGAGAACAGAAAACAAACTACGCCACTGTTGTCCCTGCCTAAGCCGCCAATTCCAGCAGCCCCTGGGTTGCCCTTAGAGGATCCGTCAACATTGATTTTAATGCACCTGTCCAGAGGAGTCGTCCAGCGCCCCAAACGGCATATAGGAGGAGCCCACGGTCTATTCCCAAACGTGGCCCGCGTGGCAGAAGGAGTGGGCGTGGCTGCTGGCAGAATAGGGGATAAATGCTGGAAAATAATGGCCACAGCTGGGTCTTGAGCCGCCCCCTGATCACAATTGGCCCGAATGGTTTTCACAATAGCATTTCGAACTTTCACCTAGACTTCCCTGAGGCTAGAAAAGGAAGCTTGGAACGTCCTTCTGTTGCGTTCAATCCAGATGTTCCAAAGAATAAAAGCAGGTCCAATGGCCCACATAATCTGCAGAATAGTCGCCTTGGCAATGGGTCGACCCAGGGGCTGCCAAAATTCAGCCAGGGAGGAAACATGCCAACATGGGCAATTCCAGACCTCCCACCAAAGATGCCATAAGCTCCTGGCAAAGGAACACTGGAAGAAAAGGTGCGCCCCATTCTCTTGACTGCTACAGCAAAGTAAACAAATTGAAGGCCCCTGATAGCCTCTTCTGCAAAGATTCTCCCAAGTTAAGCATTTGTTGTAGGTGAGAGTCCAGAGGAAGAAATTGCATTTCGGCCAAGCAGCAGCATTCCAAATTTTCTTCCCCCATAAGAAGTCTACATCCCCAAGACGAATCTTAGAGAGCACCTGATAACCCGACGAGACCGAGTACTGACCACTGGGGTCACCTCCCCAAGCCAGGCCATCACTCTCCCTCAAGGAGCTACAGCCACGGGACACAAGAATTTGAGAAAGCTCCACACGGTTCTCCACAGTCCCTCCCAGCGGCCAATCCGTCTCATTCTTCCACTTATAAGCAATAAAAGTCCCCAGGTTATAAGCCTCCTTGTAATGCTCCACTGTGGTCCAACCAGCAACAAGAAAAGCGTCACACAGTAACTGCAAATGGGGATGAGAGGCAAGGAGGGGGGGAGCTCCGTTCCAAGAGTCTTCCCAAAAAAGCGCCTCAGAACCCCTGTTACAAATCCAAAAAAATCTGGGCTGCACCAACTGAGCTCCAAGTTTGAGGGTGGTCCACACCACAGAGCCTCTTCCCTCAATAGGCATTCTGGGAATCTCCGATGGGTTAACCCCTGGGAAATATTTCGAAGACAAGATTCGGGCCCAGAGGTGGGATTGGTTGGTACACCAACGCCAATATGATTTAGCCGCGAGAGCCTGACTCGAAAGAATGGCAGATCTTAGCCCAAGACCACCATCCTTTTTTGGACGACAAACAGTGTTCCAATTAACAAGACTCCATTTCGAATGCCTTAAATTGCCGCTCCACAGAAATTGCCGAGAAAGAGCATCGTATTCTTTAAGAAAGAACATTGGGGCAGCCTGGACCATACTACGATAAGTTGGTAGCACCTGTATAATGGATTGCAAAAGGGTCACCCTCCCGGCCATCGTAAGCCAACGGTGGGTCCAATGATTAACTCTATGCTTCAGTTTGTCCAGAACATTCTGCCAGAAGAGCCTGGGCTGCCTACCAACCACAATGGGAATCCCCAGGTAAGTAACCGGGAGAGGCTGCCTCTGGAATCTAAGTATAGCAGCAATCCGTCTCTGAATAGCCTCTAGAGTATTGAAGAAAAAAATGGAGGATTTATGCTCATTTATACTCTAACCGGAGGCAGCAAGGTAAGAGTCCAAAGTGCTCCTGAAAGCCTGCGCTTCGCGAATCCGGGCTTCCCCAGCCAGGATGGTATCATCCACAAATTGGAGGTGACTCAGGTTAGGAATCCCCTGTCCCCAATGCCATCCCTGAATCACATGTTGGGAGGCCCGAAATTTAATGAGACAGCCCAGCCCTTCAGCAAGGATAATGAACAAGTATGGGGAGATCGAATCCCCCTGACGGAGTCCTCTAGACGCCCCAAACAATCTGGAAGGTGCCCCATTGATGAGGGCCGAATAAGAGGGCGTAGTAACACAACTAAGCACCCATTTTATCCAGTCTTGAGCAAAGCCAAAAGCCATGAGGATTTTCCGCAGAAAACTCCAATCGGCCCTATCATAGGCCTTGGCCAAATCCAGCTTAATGAACATAGACCTCTCTTGAGAAATATGCATAGAGTGAATTGCTTCCGAAGCAATCACCACTCCATCCAAAATTTGCCTTCCCGCAACAAAGCCCCCCTGTTCCTCAGAGATGATTATGGGAAGCCGGACTTTGAGCCTTTCTGCAATGAGCTTGGTAATAATTTTGTAGATCATATTGCAGAGTGCAATGGGCCTGAAATGATTCAAACAATTAGCCTGTTTCTCTTTTGGGATCAGGACCAAGAAAGTAGCGTTAAGCGCTCTGAGCATTTCTTTGTTAAGGAAGGACTCCTGCACAACATCCACGAGGTCATGGCTGATGATACTCCAGAATTCCTGAAAAAACTCGGCTGGAAAACCATCTAGTCCAGGCGCTTTTCCTCTGCGCATGCTAAAGACCACATTTTCCACTTCCGATTTCTCAATCGGTTTCAGCAATGCTTCATTCATCTCCGGCGTGATAAGAGAAGGGATGCAGTCCAGAATCTCATTCTCCTCTGGTTCAGCTGTAGGTGGTATGCCGGAAAGGAGCTCCGAATAAAAGCGGACAGCTTCCTCAGATATAGCAGGAGAGGAAGTGATACGGGTGCCATCCGGAGTCACAAGAGAAGTTATATAATTCTTGTTGCGGCGCGCCTGAACCGACTTGTGGAAGAAAGTTGTGTTCCTATCACCCTCCTGGAGCCAATCAATACGTGACTTCTGCTTCCAAAAGATCTCTTCCCGTAATTCCCATTCCAATAGGTCTTGCAAAGCCACAAATTCAGCCTTATGAAGATCCTCTGTCAAGCCAAAGTCCCGAATTTGTCTGGTCACACTGTCCAAACTTTCCTGCACCCTTTTCTTCATTGCATGGAGATTGCCGAAGTTGTTTCTGTTCCAATCCTGCAGCTTTCGCTTCACAAACTGAAGCTTCTTAGCAAAAGAGAACATGGTTGTACCATATGCGGGACCCCCTTGCCTCCACCAGTGGGTCATAAGGCTATGGAGAGCAGGATCCCGAAGCCACATAAGCTGGAACTTAAAAGGAGGTCGCTTGGGCCCGGCAATAAAGCAGGGGGTGAGCTTGATGGGCCAATGATCAGACCCATTCCAATCCAGAATTTCGGAAGCTAGAGAGAAAGCACTAGACAGCCAAAAACAAGACACTAAGAATCTATCTAAGCGCTCTGAAACAGCATCCTTACCTGACCTTCTGTTGTTCTAGGTGAAGAGCCCATTCATGGGCTTCACATCAGCTAGGCACAGCCGGTCAATATTAAGTCTAAGCAGCTCGGCCGAAGGATCTAGACACGCCAGTCCACCCCTTTTCTCTTCCAAGCTAAGAACAGCATTAAAATCTCCATCAACGATCCAAGGCAGGTAGGGCGCACAACTCCGTACATACCGTAAATGGTCCCAAAGCTTGATCTGCCCCGCAATATCTCCTAGTGCATACACATTGGTAACCAGGATCAATTCACCTGACTCAGGGGAGGACGCAATCATAGAGAGTGCCAAGAGACTAGCCATCCAATGAAGAGGGGTGACCTTATCCGGATCCCAACAAATTGCCAATCCTCCAGCACTTCCTAAGGCTCCCACACACTGGCATTGCCCCCAACTCCAAAACTTAGACATACACCTGAGCATGGCATCCACAGAGAGCTTGGTCTCTTGAATGCAAAGAATATCCGGTGAATGCTCGACAACCAGCTTACGCATAGCTCTTTGTCTGGGGATACTATGCAGTCCCCTTACATTCCAAGACAACACAATCATTGGGTGGATTGAGTGAAGTGTACATCCAGGGTCTTGACCGCCCCTGATTCCACCAATAAGTCACCTGTGCGTTGGATTTTCTCTTGATCTTTCTTGCGTCCCGCTCTAGAAGGGTTGGTGAAGGAGACTTTCTTGAACGGTCTCTGCACTAAGCCCAAAGCTGACAACGGCCCCTTCTCTTTCCAGGAGGTTTCTGTGTCCTTAACCAAGTCTGCCCACCTGAGATCCTTGTCCTGCTATGCTGGGAGGACTACCAAAGCCCCCTCTTCCGGTACAGTCTCAATCTCCCGGTCCATCTGGATCGCCATGTCCTGGGACTCAACAGTGAGAGAGGTCTTCTCTTCACCCTCAGAAGGTCCTCCCAACTCCTCCGGAGGAATGCCATCCTCAATGGCCATGCAGTGTAGGATTTCAAAGCGGTTAAAACCCAAGTCTTGAGTCCTATCCTGGTTCCTACGTTTTTGTCCACGTCCCCTCACCCAACGCCGAACTTGGGTGAAACCCTCATTATCATGGTTATTAAGAACAGACTGGCGATGATTCGGGATTACCAGATTTGGTTGAGATTTCCCGATTGGTGCATTGCTCGGGGCATGATTTGAAGAGCCGTTTTGGGCCGAAAGGCCAGCCTCTTTACCTCCGTTGGACTCCATCCCGGTGAATCTCACAGCCTGGGGGCATTGACGGCGCAGGTGACCATAAGCATGACAAATTCTACACCGAAAAGGGATGGCTTCATAATCAATTTGTTGAACCCATGATGAGCCTCCCAGACAGATTTCCATAGTATCCGGAAGGGGGTTATTCAAATCCATTTCTACACAAATACGAGCAAAGGAAATGAGCTTTCTGTCCAGAGATTGGTGCGCAATAGCCATTGGTGATCCCAGTAATGCCGCTATTTGCCTGAGAATGTCTTCTCTCCAAAATTCCAGGGGGAGTCTCGGGACCCTGACCCACACAGGCACGCGGGTTGGCAGGTCTTCCGCAGAATTAAAACCAGGATGCCAGGGTTTAATAAACAATCCAATCCGATCATAGAAGTAGGGCCCTCCTTCGAAGATACGATTCCTGTCAGCAACAGAGGAGAAATTTACCAGAAAATAGCTGTTCCCAGCCAACATGACATCTAAATCTCCTTCCACCTGCCAGGGACGGCGCATCCATGTTTCCAACGCAGCCTGGGAGATCCGAATGCCCAAAAACTTGCATATCAGGGTGTGGGCAGCCAAATATTCCACGTCCTCTCTGACAGTTTCAGGCTGAATCACTAAAACAGGTCTTTCAAGGCTCCTCGGCAAGCATCCATTGACCTTGGCAATCCTAGGGCGTTCACTGACATAATACGGCTCCTTCCCCTGAGGAGTCTTGTTCTGCGACTGGCACAGTCTGCCGGAACCCTCTCCCGGCCCTTCGCTCTCCTTCCCACCACACGCAACCATCATCATCCGGAAAAACTAATATCAAGATCTATGTCTTGAGTCTAAGGTATGTCAATCCAATCTCCTTGTCTTTTTTATTCTGTCTGATCATGGTGTGGAGCATTTAGCTTTAGGATTTTATAATGTTGGTTTGAATGCTTATTCACCATTAAGCTCAAAAATTCGTCTACAAAATGGCGACCACAGTGGAACCAACTCCTCTTAAGCTAACATTTTTGGCACTTTAAGTGTGATTGTTTAAAATTGCAAGTCAAATTTGAAGATTGGTGGCTTAACATTTTCAAAATTCCTCTCCACAACAATCACCAGGGTTTTGGTTTTTGTACTTATAGCATATGTTAATATGTTTTTCTTCCTTATTCTACCATTAAATTAGTTGTCTCCTTTTTCTGTCAATAAATTGCAGGGGTGTTGTATTCGTAACATTTCAGGATATTTATTGAAGCTTTGTATATATTTAGCAATATATATATATATATATATATATTTCATATCTGTATATATATTTATTAAATGATGTTTGAAGATGATTTATAAATGTTCATAGGTCGCAACTGCCTAGCATTTGTAAAGTTGCCTAGAGAACATTTCACACTCACAGTGATTACAACAAGTTCAATTTTCTGTTTACGAATATTATTACATTGAACCTATTCATAGTTAGATTTGTACCCCTTTTGCTATTGTGTGATCTTCGTGCAACAAAGGTTTTATGAGCCTCTGCTCGTGGAGTGTGTGATCATATTATTATTATTATTATTATTATTATTATTATTATTATTATTATTATTATTATTATTATTATAGTGTCATCCGCCATAAGGGCTCGATTTTGTGCTCAACATGAGATCAACAAACCATATTTGATGTGCTAAGTATTGCAGGCAAGAAATTTTCAGCAGGTCGCAACTACCTAGCATTTGTAAAGCTGCCAGAAGAACGTTTCGTACTCACAGTGATTACACCAGGTTCAATTTTCTATTCAGGAATATTACACAAACCTTTGAAAGGAGGCATACAGCAAAACCATTCAACAAGTAAATTTTTTGCCTTGAAATTTGGATCCAGTGTTCGCCATTTTCGACATTTATTCATTTAGGGCAAGCAGTACCAATGCCATTTTCTGCAAGTAACGATTTTTACATAAAAAACCGGAAGCGAATCAGATTTAGAATTAGACTCAAGTTGCCTATACGCAGTAAGGTTGTATCTACATCTTGCAAGCCAAGCTCCACGCCAATCCAAGCAATTCATCATATCTTCAATTCTGACGCCTCGAATGCTATTGTAAATGCCCTCGTGCCTTGTGCACTTCTTGGCGCAAATTTGGAATTTAAAATTGGGTGTAGAAATGCTTCACCAACTTTAAATTTGGTGTGGAATTTTAAATCTGTGTGCCACGTTGGACCAACGATTTGACTGAGTTTGATCAAATCAGTTGGTGTTTGTTTGGATTAGCTCGCATTAAGTAGGATTAATATGTGGCATTTATAATTCGTAATGCATAGTATTCTTTACACCATGTATTAATTAATGCTCCAATTGTTCAATTATTATTTGGAATCATAATCTTAGATGCTTATCTATGCTTAAGTGTCTTCAAGTTTTAATTCATTTTTTGGAAACCCGCATTTTTATGCAGTCAATAGTTCTAATTTAGAGTTTTGTTCAAAACATCACATGTTACCTTTTAGAAAGATGGGTGATAGTTTGCTTTGCCTAACCCCTTAGTTTGACAATTTTGTCATATTAATTAAGACCTTTTTTTAACCAAAATCACCAACAGAAAAAGGCAAAATTTTCAACACTTGGGTATTTATGTTAATGATTGATTACAGGTTACCTTATAGTACAGAGAGATTGGTCACAGATTGAAATCAATCGAACATACTAATTATCTGTTTTATAGGTTCACCGGTTTTGAAATCGGATAAAAATATCCTTTTTTTTTAATAATTGACACAATTAACATATGTTTGCTGGAAATAAAACTGTCAAAGGCAAAATTACTGAGACTGTCGATCATTGGTCTTGTAGGTTACCTCTTTTGGAGTGACAAAGTCAAACTACTAACTATGTGCTTGTAGGCCACCTGTCAAAGACTCTTTTTGGCATTTTTTTAAAAAAAAATCATTTCGAATCATTTTAATCATCTTATGAAGAATCCATGCCAAATCCTTGAATCAATTATCAACAATCTATCATCATGCCATCATAATGTCAAATTGTTTTGTCTAAGGTATGTCAATCCAATCTCCTTGTCCTTTTTATTCCGTTTAATCATGGTGTAGAGCATTTAGCTTTAGGATTTTATAATGCTGGTTTGAACGCTTATTCACCTATTGCATTATGATTTTAATAGCTCTATCACTTTAACTAGTAGTTTGATATTTGAGTGTTTCATTTGCATAGTTTAAACCATTAAGCTCAAAAATCTTTCTACATTAGCATACAAATTTGATGTATTCCGTTTTAATTTCATGCATTCCGTCAAATTTCATGCATTCCATTAAATCTTAGTGTTTAGTATTTACAATTTATGCCTAAATTTTTATAAATTTTGATTAAAAATGCTGTTTTTTAACCGTTGGTGTTACAGTTAGTTTCCATTTATCATTACAATTTATTTATTGTTATTTTTAACCTTTATAGATTATAGTTTTCAATTTGTTTGTTAAAATTTTAAATCATAAATGTATTTTAGTTTATGTTTTATAGTTTATAATTACAATTTATTTATGATATTTTAATTAAAAATTTGTATTAGATGTTTTTATTTTTTAATTTTTTTAATGTTTTCAACAAGTTTGCGTTTGCAAGTTATCTATTAGCAAACAATGGCATCCGGTAGTGCATCAGGGTCAGATTCAGTTAGTAGTAGCCAATAGGCTCCCCCTAATGCTCGCACCAGTGCTTGAAAGCATCCCATGCGGATTAGAACGTTCCAGACAATTTCAATTTGCAACTTTTGCTCGAAAAGGATGTCAGGGGGCATCAATCGCATTATCATATGCCATGCATTCTTTGTCGCGACATCACACCTTGCCCCAATGTCATTGAAAAGGCAAAACGAGAGATGATGACAGAGCTTGCATCATTGGATGAAAAAAACTAGAGGGAAAAGATGCAAGAAGCCCTAACAACGACCATTAGTGCCACATCGGCAAAAAAAAAAGTGACAACAATGACAAAAATGTGAGCTCTAATCGTGATTCATGCAAGCACAATGGCATATCTGCACTGAATTCGACTCAATTACACTCATTTTTTGTGCCTAAAAACACACTTAGGGCACAACTTTCCCTCCAAGCTACAAGATGGAACAAGCAAGTGCATGCAGAAGCAGATAAAGCATGCACAATGTTTTGGTATTTCAACAACCTTCCCTTCAACGTGGCGAAGAGCCCGTACTACGAATAGTTGGTCACCGCATTGACAATTGCAGAGACAGGGTACAAGTCACCATCTCCAAAAGACTTGAGTGGAAAGTTGCTCAAAAATGTAGTTAAAGATGCAAGGGTGATTATCGAAGATCAGAAGAGGTGGTGGTGTAAATTTGAATGCACCATTTTTTTCGATGGATGGACGGATGGAAAGAACCACACTTTTATCAACTTTTTGACATCTTTAAATGATGAGCTAGTTTTTTTTAAGTCTATTGATGCATCATGTAAAATAAAAAATGCAGAAACTTTGAGCTTGATGCTAGAGGAGGTTGTCTTAGAGGTGGGCATCGAGAATGTTGTCCAAATTATCACATACAATGCAACAACATATGTGGCGACTGAGAGACTTCTTAGAGAGAGACATCCATCTCTCTTTTAGACACTTTAGGCAACCCATTGCCTTGACCTTCTTTTGGAGGACATACGTAAACTTGATTGGGTGTGACCAGTTGTAGAAAAAGCTAGAGAAATAACTAAATATATCTACAATCAACCTTGGATTCTCAACTTGATGAAAGAGCACACCAAAAGAAAAGAGCTTGTTCGAGCAAGGGTCACCAGGGTTGCAATGAACTTTCTTACATTGCAAAGTATTTGCAGTTTGTTAACTCCTTTGAAACAGATGTTTGTGTCTAAAACATAGTGTTGAGACTCGATGAGTCTCGACGAGTACTCACAGTTCAGAGCTCAAGTCCATCAAGCCAAGGCCTCGTCGAGTTTCTTTGCAGACTCGACGAACCCTGCGACAGGACTCGCAAGTCTGGCAAACTCGCAAATCCCGTCACAAGACTCATCGAGTTTGCAAAAAAACACATTTTTTTTTTAAAATGCACAATAAAGCGAAAAAAGAAAAACATAAACCTAAACCTAAAAGGCATTTTAAAATCCTCAAAGTGACATTCACTCATTCTAACTTTCTTTTCATGAGCCCATTCCATTTTTCATTTTCTTCCATTGTGATTGAATCATTCAAAATTTCAGATTTGTTATTTTTGCTACAAAGGGGTTGATTGCTAGTGTGCAAAGGTTGGTTTAGCCACAAGTGAGTGTATTGTTGGAGGCTGGAGCTTCAAGGGATTGGTTGTTTCTAATTGCATTCGCTGATCCAAAGCTTCAAGTCAAAGTGTGCATTGTGGATTGTGTGGGGTTGTGTATTGTTGGAGGCTTAGAGTTGATTCAAGTGTGCATCTACAAGAGGTAAATTGCATCAACACTTCTCTTTTATTTCTCTCATTTTCTTCTTCTTCATTGTACATTAAAATTTAAAACCCATGGTTATTGTTGTTTCTTTACCTTCTCCCTTTATTTTTTTTCTTGTGATATGTATTATGAACCATGGTTATTGTTGTTTGTCTATTCTATGTTTTTTCTTGTATAATTAAAATTTGTAAAATTAATGTTAACCCTATGGTTTACCATTAATTTTTGTTTATGTACAATGCAGGGTTTTGGGTCCTACCATCCTACGGTTACCGTGACATGAGGATCAAAACATCCAAAATACCCTACTTGGAAGCATGGCATTAAGGGTTTGAAGAAAGGGCATGTGACTTGCAAATATTGTGGGGTTGAGTTTCTTGGTGGCCACATTAATCACCTAAAATATCACTTTGCCCGCATACTTACGTGTGATGCTGCAGTATGTCCCGCTGCAGAACCTGAGGTTATAAGGGAGATCACAACTCAGTTGGAAAGCTTTCATGAAAAGGAGTTAAAGGAGAAGCAAAACCAACAAATAGTTGTTGCTTCCAAATCCAAACCCATGCTCCAATTCCTGGATTGAGTTCGAGTAGCATTGGCCTTAGGGAGCATAGTTCGGCAAGTTGGTTCATCCCACACAATGCTCCTGGTTCCCAACCATCACTGAAAAGCACAGGGTGGAACAAGTACAAACATGTAGCTGCAAGAAGTGCAGTGGGTGACTTTTGGTACTACTGTGGCATTCCTTTTCATGCGGCGAGGTAATAATTAATATCATATTTCTCTAATTTCTTTTACATTAAGAATTAAAAAAATTATGAATTTAGAATGTTAATGTAATTCTAAGAATCTAAATATATGTTTATTAATTATAAAATCTTTTTTTTAATTTAAATTTTAAATTTTATTTTTTTGGCATTTTAGATCACCCTATTGGCAAGCACTAGTGGATGTTATCATTGTTAGTGGTCGAGGGTTCAAAGCTCCCTCTATTGATGATTTAAGGGGGCCAATTTTGTCTAATAAAATGGTTGATGTGAAATCAATCATTGATGAGCAATGAGTTAATTTGGAGGAATAAGTGCTGCACTATCATGTCTGATTGATGGACAGATAGAAAAAATAGAACATTGTTGAATTTCTTGGTTTCTTCTTCAGGTGGGACTATCTTCTTGAAATCCATTGATGTCTCTAAGAAAATTAAAAATGTTGATTACTTTTATGGCATTTTTGAAGAAGTTATTGCAGAGATGGGTGAAGAAAGTGTGGTACAAGTAGTCACAGATAATGTAGCGAATTATGTTGCGGCAGGGAGGCTACTCATGCAAAAGCACCCCTCGATCTTTTGGACTCCTTGCTCAGCTCATTGCAACGATTTGATGCTACAGGATATTGGAAAAATGGAGTGGGTCATGCCAATTATGGAGCAGGGTCATAATATTTGTAAGTACATCTACAACCATGCTTAGGTATTCTCTTTAATGAGAGTTCACGGCCAACAAGGAGTTGGTCCTACCTGATGTAACCCGTTTTGCAACCTCCTTCATCACCTTGCAATCTTTGCTACAATCAAAAGCTTCGTTGAAGAGAATGTTTGTTAGCGAGAAATAGAGCGAATCTTCATATGCAAAGACCATTGGCGAGGTTGCTATTATAGACTAGGTATTTGATGAGTCCCACTTTTGGATGTTGGCAAAGGAGATTGTAAATGCAAGTCATTTTAATTTGCTTGAATTTTCATTTTCTTTGTTTAAAAACATTATGTAATTTAATTTTTTTATTTAATACTTAAGAGTAATTATGCTCAATTACATTTTTTAATAATTGTTATGGGTCACCAAACCATTGGTTTCTCTTCTCTGTGTGGTTGATGGAGAAAAGCCCACAATGGGCTATATATATGAGAGCATGCATCGCGCCAAAGAGCAAATAAAAATCGTTTATGGCATGGTCAAGGCTAAGTATATGCCCATTTGGGATATCATTTACCAACAGTGGATAAGACAACTCCATAGGCCACTTCATGCTTGTACCTACTTTTTGAACCCGGCATTCCAATTTCTTAAGAGCTTTAAAGCCGACAAGGAGGTTATGAGCGGCCTTTACACAGTCATAGAGGCCATGGAGACAAATGTGCAAACAAGGGTGAAGATTGTGTCCAAGATTGAGATCTATAAACAAGCACTAGATCTCTTTTCTCAAGATTTTTGCAAGGCAGCCAGGACAACAATTAAGCCAAGTAAATTTTGAATTGAATGATCAAAATTTTCCATTTTTTAATTGTTTTTTTCATATTTTTTGGAATTGAAGTCTAAGACATTTTAATACCTATGGTTACAAATGCATGCTGAAAAAATTTTGCTGCAAAGGTGTCAAATCTTCAAAAGATTGTTATTCGAGTGCTAAGCCAACCATGCAGTGCTTTTGGGTGTGAACGCAATTGGAGTATGTTTGAGCACATGCACTCCAAAAAGCGCAATAGGTTGTCAATGCAAAGGTTCAATGACCTTGTATTTGTGCATTACAACCTTTGCCTCCATCACAAGAAGATTATAGGGGATGAGGAAGACTTATCTCCCATTAGGCTAGAGGAGTATGATCCACAGTCAGAGTGGATCACAGAGGATGATAACCGTGTGTTTACAGAGGACCATAAATGGGTTGATCAGGTTGATCACAAAACAAAGCTTGTAGCATTGAGCGAGGAGTGAGCTCGTACATCTAGAGATAAAGATGTGGTGGTAGGTACTAATACCACGAGGACGAGTACAATCCCTGTAGTTGTTTCTTTGATGTATAAAAAATGGCGTAGGATACGTGTTGGAGCTTGTGTTGAGAAGACGAGAGATGCATGCTCTTCTCAACCTTAGATGTATCTTTTTATATTATGTTTTTGTTAATGCCATCGCCAGGATTTCTAAATCCATATTTTGTATGTAAAAAACAATTTGATGAATATAAAAACAACTCCTATTTAATATTAGTTCTCAACTTTTAAATTTCAAGTTCAATTGTTCAACTGAAAACATTTAATATCACATCATTTACTTACTTTTTTGTGTATACATGTGTATGTTAAATCTAATTAACTAGGGAGATTCCATTACCTGTCCCGAGAACATCTGACTTTTGCGGCTTTCTTCAAATACTATGATCAAAGATGCCTTGCTCTCTATCTGCATTAGGCTCTCAGGCTCATTTTTTTGTGTATACATGTGTATGTTAAATCTAATTAACTAGGGAGATTCCATTCCCTGTTCCAAGGACATCTGACTTTTGCCGCTTTCTTCAGATACTATGATCAAAGATGCCTTGCTCTCTATTTGCAGGAGGCTCTCAGGCTCTGGGACAGGACCCTTCACCCTTCTTCCAGACAGACGGCTACTAGACAGATCACCTCCTTCTTTACAGTGTTCCATCTTGAGAGAGGCACCAAGCGGCATCTTGATACTAGTACTGGCCCCCAAATCAAATCTGTCAAGACTCGAGACACTACCTCCTACACCAAAGGCTTCCAGGATCGCACTCGACTAGGAGCCCCCCATAGATCACGGTCTTCCACGCAGACGCAGAGGGTTCATCTTTCACTCGAACACCGACATTCCAGACCTCTCACAGTTTTAGCTATCAGGGATCGACATATCACCAGTTACTTTTAGTCAGCCTTGGATGCTAGGTGATGGTGTTGGGGGTGAGGCTCTGCCTCCCTCCCCTTCAGTACCCTTCACCTCTCCTTTTGTACTCTCTTGGTCCTTTTGGCCCATGTTGCTTCTTCTTCTCTCTTCTTTCTTCTCGTCTTTGGATGACCATTTTGGGTCTTCCTATTGGATATTTTGGCTTTGTACTATACAGTCCCATTGACCTACTTGTGGTCATTTGTTGGACATTAATATAATTATCTTATCTTATGGAATGCATTTTAATAATTGTTCTCCTAAAATTCACTATTTTTAATGATTTTTTAAAATTTGCCAAGTCTTGTCGAGTCCAAGTCCGAGGCAAAAAAATGTTTGTCGAGTCTTTGCTAAGTCTAAGTCTCAACACTATGGTCTCAAGCATGGATGGAGTCATCATATTCCAAGAAAGTTGGAGTGAAGGTTGTGAAGACAGTTTTCAATAAGGCCTTCAAAACGAGAGCTACAGAGATCGTCAAGGTAACTTGAAATTGCAATTTAAATTTCACATTGTTTACCTTGTTTTCAATTTTTTAAACTTAAAGTACTTATTTTATAATTTATTTATAAGTTTGTAACATTAACTTTAATTTATTTGTAACTTTGTAATTGTTTGAGCCTTTGGTGAGGGTTTTGCGATTGATGGATGGAAAGCAAAATTCAATGAGTCATATTTATAAGGCATGGATAGGGCCAAAGAGGCAATCCAAAATTATTATAAAGAGAATCGTGCCAGATTTGATCTCATTTGGAAGTTGATTGATCGGAGGTGAAACAATCAACTCCAACCCATCCATGCAACGGAGTACTATCTTAACCCTAAGCTTTTCTACTCCAATGGCTTCACAGATGCTAGTGGAGAGGTTATGGAGGGACTCTCAACATGCATTGAGAGTATGACACCTGATGTTGAGGTAAGGGACCTCATTATTGCAGAGTTGCATAACTACAAGCAGGCAAAGGGAAGGCTTTTTTTTTAAATGAGAGCCATGTAGTCACCAGGTAATAAAAAATGAAGTCTTTATTTGTACCTCATCAGTTACATATATACAATTATTAATTTCTTACAAAGTTTTGAATATCTTGTTTGCAGGGTCGTGGTGGGAAGATTGGGGTGGAAATACCCAAATCTTCAAAGGCTAGCTTTTTGGATTTTATCTTAGCCTTGTAGCGCTTATGAATATGAGTGCAATTGGAGTTTGACACCATTCACACGAAAAATCACAACAAGTTGAGCCAACGCCTCAATGACTTGATTTTTGTGCAATACAACCTTCGACTTCGCACAAAGAAGTTGGAGAACACATCAAGGAGCCTATCAATTTAAATGAGATCGATCCCTACAGCGATTGAATTGCCCAGGAGGAGGCCCCCATGTTCACAGAGGAGAAGATTGTTGATTTCGAAAGGCAAGCTATGGGGGGTGTAGATGAAGCAAAAGGAGAGATTGGATTGGAGGACATCCTTGAAGATGAGGTAGAGGCAAAGGCAAAAGTGGAGCCACAGGGGTAGGTGCAGCCTTCTAGACTAAGCGAGCCAATGCAACTGAGTGGGAGGACTAGAGTTTCTTAGTCTCCCTTAGTTTTTCAGAGAGTAGGGAAGAAAAAATTATAGATTATTGTAATTTGTACTTGTAGTCTTGTAGATTCTTGTATAAGACTATAAGTCTATAACTATCATTGTAGTTTGTACTTTATGACTCTATCGTATTCGTATGATTATGCGATATTGTACTTTCTCTGTATTCAAATCTAATAGAAAACACTTTCCCTATATTTTACGAACTCATTTCATCTATTTTGCTTCTGTAATTTTTAAAAATTAAATGTTGTTTTAATAAATTCAAGTATTTTTTGCCTTTGTTGGTTACTATAAGTTATTCCACTGAACGGGTCGAATAACCGTCGATTACCCATTTTGGCCCCATGGCGAGTACTCATTTGTAATGTCCCCATTTCTAGATCACTTATAAACAAGTATTGAAGACCTTTAATCTTCTTTCTCCATAGACTAAGAAATCACTTTTGAGGTTTTATTTTATTAATTAATTATGATTGCCCGAATAGTGATTTTTATCATTTATCCATATAAAGCAATTCTAGTTAATTAATAGAATATTTTTAAAAGTGATTTTTACCATTATGGTAATTAAAGGATAAATAATTATTGGATTATTGCCTAAAAGTAATTTTAATTACTAATTATTTTTAAGCCAATTAATTTATTAATATTTTTGGAAAAAGAGGAATGTCGGCTTGGGAGATGAACAAAGAAAAAAAAACATATCTTAAAAAGTCGGCAAGGAGGTGTTATGAGGTATTTTACCCCCCAAGGTGATTCGCCCCCCTTTGGAGAGTACAAATACAAGGTGATCTTATTCTTTACATGTTTATTATTTTGTGAACCTTCATGCTTGAGGAATGATTGGGTTGTATGCCTAATAATTGCTCATGTGATTTTGGATTGATTTATCAATAAAAAAAGTGTTTTTTGACACCACCTTACAAAAGAATATTATGTTGCTTGCCTTAGGAGTAGAGCGATTTGCCTTGGTGATCTTTGGAGAGGGTTTCGAAGACAAATTGGGTGTCAAATTACTCAAAACTAGTTGCTGGAATTTATTGCTAATTTTCTCAAGTTTGGCATTGGGTTTGTTAGGATGATTGGCAAGGTTTTCAAGGATTATTTGATTGAAAAAATAAATAATAATTTTATGAATTATTATTTATTTATTTGACAGAATTTTATGATGAATTTGACTTCATGAAATGATGATTTGGGCTTAATAAATAATTTATGATTTTTCCTACCTGTGACGATTTGGTTAGGCAAGCTTGGAAGGTCTTTGAGGGTGCCCTAAACCCCAATTTGTGAAGAATATTTAATTCTGATTTTATTGCAGCCTTTTGACTTTGGGCAACTTCACTTGGGAGGTTGTTTGGTCACTTTGAGTGCCCTAAGGAGCTAGAATTATTCAAATATTTTTGGCATTTTTCTATGATGATTGCAAAAATTTGAGGAAGATATTGGAGAGAGAACTTCTATTTTTCTAAGTAAAATCAGATATTTTTCAGCAAGCATATTTCAAAAATTTATCTTCATTCAAGTGGAAAAAAGTACACTATCATAAATTTTCAGTTGTTGCTCATATTTGCATGTTTCGAGGTGAATTAAGGTTAAATCAATTGCTGAAACTTGTCTATTTATCCCTTGTACTTTGGTGCCAAGGGTTTGGTGGAGATTGTGTGTTGAAGCTTCATTTTTCAATTAGGGTTGATTGATTTTTCAAATTTCAAAATTCAAAATTTATTTGCATAATATTGGGATTTCAGGGGAAACCCTTATTTGGTCTTTTAGCCCAAAAAATAGACATTACATTGCCCTAACCGGTTATGCGAACTATGACCACTGGTTACCCAAAATGGCCCCTTGGTGAGTACTCGTCGATTACGATTATGCAAACTATGCTTCAAAACACAATTTTTTTGCCCTTTTTTATTTCTCTGGTCTTTCATGCTCTACCCACCATTGGTAAAACATATTTGAGATTTTTTAATTCTCATGGAGTGATTATCATCAAATTTGAAGGACTCTTTTACTGGTGGAGTTTGATCTGAGAGGTATGTGTTTAGCTTTATGGTTTTAATTTTAGGTTTTTAAAGTTTTTTCTTCAATCTCCGTTATGTTCTAGGGTTTCAAAGCTTTGTTTTTTGTTCTTTTTTATTTTCTTCTTTCTTTTTTTCTAGGGTTTTAAAATTTTGAATTTAATTGTTTTCCTTCTTTGCTAGAGTTGGTAGTTTGCAATGATTTACAAGAATTGCATCCACAGGGAGCATGTCCAACAAACCCGCTTATAAGCATGGCAAACCAAATTTGGAGTCAGGAAGAGTAATGTGCAACTATTACAGTTTTGAGATAACAAGTGGCATCAATCACCTCAAATACCACCTTGCATTACTCCCTAGCCAATATGTGCAGTTGTGCACTCAAGTGAGTCCTAAAATACAATAAAGATGAATACTCTTAATGCTAGCTATGAGAAAAAAAAATATAGAAAAGAAGAGGAAAGTTCCAACAGTTTTATCTTTGATGAATTCCCCCCTGATTCATATATTGAATTTGTATGGTCATGTCCTGGCCAACAGATTTGAAGCTCATCCACTTGAGAGAGTTCAAGTCGAAAGCAGTCATAGGGTTTCTTTGCTCCTCACAAAACTCTTGGTGCTTCACTCGAAGGCTACATTACTGATACAAATACGGGTATGAGAATCAGATATGGGGATATGGGGATTTTTTTTGGACTTGGATATGTTTGGATACGGCCGTACAAAAATATATATAAAAAATTAAAACTACAAAAATATAGCCATATAAGCAAAATTAACCACATAATATGCATAGAGGAAACAAAATAAGTTAAATAAAAACTTCAATATGACGTCCATAGCTGTATTTTGAAGTCCAAGAGTGAACAAATGTGCAATGTGTTAGGAGGTGAAGTGAATATCCGGACTTCCAACAATTGTAATGGTGTGACATCTTGTAATCTCCTTGGCAATATCAGTTGTGAAATGACAAGACATCCGGCATGAGGGGGGTTGCAAGGGGGTTGTTTAACCCCCCCTGCGCAGGGGATCAAGGGCGGAGCCCCCAAAAAAAAATTCACGCAACTTTTGATAAAATGAGTGTGAATGTTGCTTTTAGTGTCGGGAATCCACTTTAGTTTGTTTTTAATTGTATTTTAAAGTCCATGTTTGACTTTTCATTGGGCAAAATTGAAAAAATAAAATAAAAAAAACGTGTTTCGCATCTTAGAGCGCAGAGATACGCCCAGGGAGCGTCCTTGGGCTGTGGATACACCCAGATACATCACCTAGATGTATTCGGGTGTATCTACAGCCCAGGGACGCTCCCTGGGCATATCCCCACACTCCCATAACCTGGGCGTATCCCCCGCGCTCCCAGGGCCAGGGGGCGTATCTAGTAATGTAGCTCGAAGGTATTGCTTGGAATTGGGAGAAACATGATGAAGGGATGGCCGCTACAATATTATGGTATTATAATAGCATACCATTCCATGTGGCAAGAAGCTCATATCGGAAGTCATTGGTAGTTACATTGATTGTTGCCAAGAAAGAGTTCAAGGCACCTAGTCCTCATGATTTGAGTGGGCCCTTACTAGAGAAATCCGTTTAAAACACTAAGGTGATAATAGAGGATCATAAAATAATTTGGCACAAAAAACGTCATATTATTTTGTCCGATAGGTGGACGGATTGCAAGAATTGCACATGGATGAACTTTCTAGTTGTTTCAAGTGGCCACTTAGTGTTCTTGAAGTCCATTGATGACTCCCGCAAAATGAAGAATGCAAAGACTTTGTATGATATGTTGGGGGAGGTCTGTCATGGCAGTCGGCATTGAGAATGTCATCCAAGTTATGACTGGCAATGCAACAATACATATAATAGCAGGAAGACTATTTGAGGAAAGGAACTCTACCATGTTTTGGAGCCTTTGCATCGCCCATTGCATTGATTTTCTACTTAAGAACAAAGGAAAAAATTGGATGGGTGAAAATTGTGGTTGAAGAAGTCAAAATATTACCAAATTAATCTACAATCACCATTGGGTGCTTCCCTTGATGAGAAAGCATACCGAAGGAAGAGAGCTTGTGTGATCAGTTGTCACACAATCCACCACAAACTTCATCACATTGCAAAGCATTGTAGTGCTACTAATGTCTCTTGTGTAGATGTTTGTAAGCACTCGATGGTTGGAGTCTCCATATTCTAGGAAGGCCGAAGGGTAAAGAGTCTTGAAGACATTTTTTTATTATGTGTTAAGAGCACAAACGAAATCCTTTAAGTAACTTTAAACCTAAATATTACAATATTACAAAGTAATAAACTCCATTACTTTGTAAGTTTGTAAAACTTTGAATTCTTCGATTTATTTCTAATTTGTTGTTATTGTTCAAATTGCTAGTAATTTTAATTTTAAAAAATATTACTATTTTATTTTACCTGATGGAACCTTTGGTCAGGGTTCTACACTTGAAGGATGGCAAGAAACTCCCAACGGGTCATCTATATGAAGCCATGTACAAGGCCAACAAGAATATCCAACATTATTATGAAAAAAATATAAGAACATATAAACCTATTTGACACATAATTGATCGGAGATGGAACAAGTAACTCCACCAACACATATGCAATGGCCTACTACTTGAATCCACAATTTGTCTTCTTTGATTCCTTTAAGGCTACTTATAGGTGGTCTCAACACATGCATGGAGAGGATGATGACGCCTGACAAAACCCTTAGAGACACAATTCTAGATGAGTTGCAAATATATAAGGGTGCACTGGGGAGGTTCTTTACTTCAACTTTGTGCATTTGAAGAGAATGACCCAACAGTCAAGAAAACATGAATTGACTCCTTTAATCATAGTTTTGTAAATACTACTTTAATAAATGCAATTCTAGCTTACAAAGTTATAAATGTCTTATTTGCAATTTTTTTGTGGGAAGATTATGATGCAAAAACGCCAAATTTCAAAGGCTAGCCATCTATTTTTTGTGCCAGTCTTGTAACACTTATAGGTTTAAGTGTAATTGGATATTTTTGCAGCCATTCACACAAAGAGAAAAAACAAGTTGACCCAAAAACACCTCAATGACCTTGTTTTTGTGCAATACAATCTTCATCTTTGCATCAAAAAGATGGGGGGAAGAAGAATCATGATGTAATTGATTTGGATGACATCGATCCATATTCAAATTGGATTGCAAAAGATGTGGAATCCATGTTTATCAAAGAGAAGATCCCATATTTTGATAGGGAACCACTAGAAGGGGCAGCGACAACAACAACAAAAGCATATTTTGATGACATGCTTAAGGATGAACTTGTTCTTTAGGATAAATCTATACCTTCCAGTTCAAAGGCAATGTCGATCACTACGAGGAATTGGAAGGGGAAGAGAAATTTGTAAAATATTTCAAGGATTTGTAATTTTTTGTGATGATGATCAATCATGATATGATATTTTAATGTACATTGTACTCTTTTTTGGTCTAAAACTAATATAAATATAACTATGCATTCTCTAATTTCATTTCTTACTTTTTTTACAATAATTTGAATGTTATTTAAGTTTATTTTATGAATTTATATATATTTCAATTTGGCAAGGTCTTTTTGGGTCTGAATCCAAACTTCGGGCTGCTGATATTTTGCTGAGTCCTCGTTTTAAAACTATAGTTGCAGCTAAACATTGGAGAGCTTCCCACCTTGCTCTATCATCTATATGTTTTTTTTGTTTTTTGTTTTTTGTTTTTTTTTTTTTAATAAAGAAATGCATCTTATATTAATCCAAAACAAATGATTCACATCAAATAGGTCAAAAGGTGCTTTGAGCTCCTACCTACCCCACCAATTTCATGCCCATCCCAAATACAAACCAGCCCCTCAATCCCACCCCAACCAGCCAGCACACCCACTTCAGCCTTCTATTGCCCTGCCTAGAGCAGCCCCTTTGAGGAAGCCATGGCCTACTCTCAAACTACTGCTGGCCAGCGGTTGCCTACAAATTTCAGAACAGAAATCTCCCTAGAATCTAATCAAATTTGCAAGGAGGATTTCAAGCACTTCATGTAGCACCATTCCTAAAAACCACTCATCAGACTCTCTATCCCGGCAAAGAAAGAGAAATGTTGCTATCTATGTATGGAACCCCTCCCCCAACAAAGATACAATACTCCACGAATGAAATGGAAAACAAATAATGGCCTCTCAAGGAAAAGGCTATCCATGTATGGGAGCATTTGCAAAACTCAAAATGTTGAGGATATGGGTACAAGAAAACTGCAGACTTGTGGGATTAATAGACATTTTATTGACGCCCAAAACATATTTCATGACAATCTTCTCTACAAAACTTGAAAAATACCAGATCTCTGTGGTGGAACCTTGGTTCATACAAAATCAGGCCTCTTCATAAAACATTGGTCTCCTACTTCCAACCCCACTGAGGATCTCCCAAATACAGTTTTTGTTTGGGTTAGACTCCCTCTTCTTCCTAGCGAATAGTGGCAAGAATCCTCCCTCAGAAAATTTGGACCAATTGGCGAGTAACTTCTGAATTCACCAAACACCCAGAAGCCCTCAGCTAAGGTAGGATCTGTGTGAATATCGATCAGGAAAACCCCCTTACAATCCAAATATTGCTTGATATGGGTGGTGTTGAATGGGAAGAACTAGTAGACTATGACAAAGTTCCTTTCAAGTGCAGATTTTGACTTAAGCATGGCCCCCTGGTTAGAGTATGCACCGAGCAAGTCACCGCAGAGGAGACAAAAACAAATCATCAATCTCACGCCAATCAACAATCACACCCCCTTTTCAGCATTCTATTTCCCTGCCTAAATAAGCCCCACTGAGGAAGCCATGGCCTCCTCTCAACCTACTGCTGGCCAGCATCTGCCTACAAATTTTAGAACACAATCTCGCCAGAATCCAATCAAAATTGAAAGGAGAAATTGAGGCACTTCATGTAGCACCATTCCCAAAAACCAGTAATCAGGTCCTCTATGAAAAAAGAGAATGGCTGCTATCTATGCATGTAAACCACCCCAAGGTACAGTTCTCCATGGATGAAATGGAAAACAAACCATGGTTTTTCCAGGAAAAGGCTCTGAACTGCCAGCTTGTGGGAACCTTCCCACAACCCAAAATTTTGAGAATATGGGTATAAGAAAAATAGAAACCCATGGGATCAGTAGACATTTTAATGATGCTCAAAGGATATTTCATGACAATCTTTTGTACAAAACAAAAAAAAACAATATCTTTCAGGTAGGACCTTAGTTCATAAAAAAATCAAGTATTTTCATAAAGCATTGATCTCCTGATTTCAACCCCATTGAGGATCCCCCCAGCACAGTTTTTGTTTGGATCAGACTCCCTCTTCTTCCTAGTGAATAGTGTCAAGAATCATCTCTTAAGAAGATTGGAGGAGCAATTGGGGAGTATATAACAACTTATGAATTCACCAAACACCCATGGGTCCTCAACTACGCCACAATCTGTGTGAATATCAATCTGGAAAAGCCACTTCAGACCAAATATTGCTTGATATGGGTGGTGTTGAATGGGAACAACTAGTAGACTATGAGAACATTCCTTTCAAGTGCATATTTTTCCATTAGCATGGCCACCTGGCTAGAAAATGCCCCCAGCAAGACACGTCAGATAAGACAAACACAAATCATCCAAACCAGCCAAACCAGCCGCAATTTGTCAGTAATGAGGGCACCCTCTTCCTATTGAAACCATCAAATCAGCAATATGTTCCTGCCTAAACAGATCTAACAACAAGCTGATAATGAAATGAAAGAAAAATTTCAAAGAGCATACTACAAGAAAGTTAAGATTCAATTTCAATTGAAGAATCGATCTTTCAAATCCTTTGCCGCTCTTAATGAAAATGAAACAGAGGGAGAAGCCATAGACAGCCTAGATACCATTACGCCTGAAAAGAAAATCCAGACTCAAAAATGCAAAAGGCCTCAAAAATTCTCATCCAAAAAAAAACTGCAGCAAAAGTCCTCAGAGTCTATCCGATTCACTTCAATAGCAGACACTTCCAAGGCTGCTGCCTGGACAAAAAACAACAAAGGAGAACTAAAAACTATTGAAGATTTCATCCCAATAATACCACAACTATGTTTGCATGCTAAAAAAAGGAATCAGTCATTGGATCCACGAGACCACTACTTGGACAAAAGTCCAAATAAATCAAAAGGAAAGGGAGCACAAATCTGGGAGTCCACACACGTCTCTCTGAGCTAAAAACTAGAATTAGATCAGTTTGAAGATGCCCTCTTGGCATGATGTGAATACTCTCACAGATTATAAGGCATCTTGGCACCCCCAACAAAAGTAAATTCCTTAACAAATAAGCAAAGCAAGAAAATTTAGATTTGATTTTATTGCACGAGACCATCAGGGTTGGACGTATACAAAAATTGCACTATACTGGAATATAAGGCCTCGAGAAGTTTTTATACTACAATATCACAAAAGCTATGTTTCAATAGTATCCTGCAAGGCGTGTTTATCACATCCATGCCTCTTTCTGGCCAGGTATGGGTGCTTGTTTTTCCACATGAATTTCAAGTAGATATTTGAGTGGCCAATTTGTATATTCCACCATACGGGAACAGCAAAATCACTTTTTTAAATGAAACAACACAGTGGGCTGCTAACTGACACCTGCAGAGAACCTTCCTCATGGGAGATTTGAACACATCCAAAAGCCTAAAATAAAAAAAGGTGGTCTCAAATGCAATCAGAGAACAGTTCACACCCTTTTACTACTCTCTTGAATTTTCTAAATCCTCCTTGATTGATTTAGATTTTTCCCAAGGGTTGTTTCATTGGTGCAACAGGTGTAAAATAAAACACTTTCTTGCAGAAAATCTTGACATAATTCTCATTTCTAAAGATTGGCTTGAAGAACAAAATGAGATGCACTCTCCGGTCCGCGATATCACTCTGACCACTGACCAATAGTAGTGGCCATCAAGGCCAAGGACAGAAGAATGGAAAAAAACAAACAGATTTGAAAGTATATGGCTCCTTCACCATGATTTTCATTGCAATGTTGAGGCATAGTGGATTGAATTCAACCATATTTGCGGGCATACCATGTACAGATTTATGTACAAACTCAAACATCTAAAAGAGAGAATGAAGAGGAAAATCGTTGACAATATATTTACCTGCTCAAGCACAACAGCAATTGGACCAAAAACAGAAACAAATAAGGGGAATGAGCTTGATAGATGCCTTAGAGGCACAAGAACAACAGCTCATTCATGCATTCGCAGAAACTCAAAGACAGGAGGACTTCTATGTGCAACAAAAATCCACTGAAACTTGGATCCAACAAGGAGATGCCAATACAAATTCTTCCACAAGTTTGTCTTGATTTAACAACATTTCAATACCATTCAACATCTTAAAGATGGCCTGAGCACATACATCTCAACCAAAGATGAAATCATGGGCCATGTTACGACTTTATTCAGCTCCCTTCTTACATCAAAAATATCAGACTGTTCAAACATGCTCTAGCCAATAAGCTGGCTTGGAATGTGATGCAAGGGCTTCAGACTATTTTTAAATTTATTCTTACAAACAAGTATAAATTTTACATGGTTGATCCTAGAAGAGCCCAAGGATCCTCTTCATATTCAAAAACTGCGAAGCAAATACAAAAAGGCCTTGTACAAAATCACATCACTTGGCAAGTGGGAAAAGAACTAAGATCAAATTCTGAGAGGACAGTTGGAATGGTAAGCCTCCTCTTATCACTATTGGGACCGCAAGACTGCAGCTCAGGCTGCAAACACAGGGCCACCTAAATATTCATAACTACTTGTCTAGCTTCAAAAGACACTCATTAGGAACACTAAATTTAATCAGTACAATGGGAAGCACAGTTCCTGAACAATGTCAAACTCTGATTCATGAACTGAAAAACAGAAAAATAGTACGGGACTAAGCATCTTCAGGGGAGGTAGCAGTCTCTACTGCTTAATATGCTTTACTTTACACTTCTCAAAATTGCAACAAATAAAAAAAAACTTTGTGTGGGGTAATGCATTACAAAATTCTCACAGCAGCCAACCTGCAAAAAAGAGGCAAAATTGGTCCCACCATCTGCCCCAACTATAAACCAAACACAGAAACAACCAACCATATGTTCATACATGACAAGTATGCTCATAGGTATTGTATACACCTAATCTTTTTTCACCTTTATCACTTTACTGACGATTTCTCTTGCAGGGGCTTGTCGGCGCATCAATCTCCCTGAGTGCACATCCTAAGTGCATTGGGAATGGGGTGGGACTGGCTCATAATACTTTGTGAGATGTGTTCCTTCATACAACCTTCATATCTCCTATGATATCTCCATGAAATCCTAAAACCTTGAAATCTGGCTAAGTCTAAAATCCAGTAGGACCCTCCAAAACTTAGATTCTGTATTATAACCCTTAGAGATCTAAAACCACTCTCAAACATCCTAAAAGTATATATATATATATATATATATATATATATAAACTAAAGTATAAGTTTACATATTGATATGAACAATTCTTATCCTTAAAAGTTTATTTTATACTCACTATTTTACTCTTATCTGACCCTTTCCTAAATTTCAATCGACCTAGTTTCAATGGTGTCGTATATATAGGGGTCATAATTATCATTCCAAACATGATATAACACACTCATTTGCTTTGCTTGCACTCAAATTTCTGCTCCTAAGTAGTAAAAGGAGAATTTAGAGGTTTAGAGTCTTATTTTGGAGGTCTAGTCTTGTTTATGGTCTTTGAAGTTCAATAGGAGTCGTCGTGCCGAGGAGATGTCCTAGTCTTTGGAATTCCCAACTAAGGATATGTAGGCCTTCTTTTTGCCATTTGAGGTCTTCAACCTATAACATATCTTGCAAAGTGCCACTTAATTCAAATGAAGAGACTGAGGCACTGACGAGTCCACCCAAAGGTAAGTATCTCTATCACTACTATCTTTCATTTATTTACTTAGTAGATTAGATGTTGTCTTGCTCATTGCTATTGTATAAGTGTTGTTTATCATTGCTTATGCTCCTCCTTATAATGAATAAGTTGGTATAGCTATAGGGTTGCTTAGGCTTGCCATTTATCACTTTAGGTTGCAAAGACCGCCCATTAGTTGACCATTGCACCACTTATCTTCTTGTCAGTTTAGTACTTTTAACTATCTTAGATCTACATTACCCTTGTTTGTCAGTACCTTGCATGCGATATCCTTATTTAATCCTTGATACACTCCTTTACAAACATGTTTACAACAATTTATCTATATTGAGCCCCGGTGAGAGTTATACCCCATGTTATAGTGTAATGTCCCCTTTTCGCGATTAAAATAATATTCTTATTTACAATAAAAAATATTCCTAAATACTTAAAATAATATTATGTATAATGGACTTTATGTCGGCCACCCCTTTTCTATTTTTGATTATGACTTAAAAGGGGCTTTTGGAGCATGGGTTAACTTAACTGTTAATGAAGATAAGGCATGATCTTTTTTAAAACTACTCTAACTCTCCTCCAAGTGGAGCGCCCCTTTTTGGGAAGGGTTTGATGAAAAAGAAGAGTGTAAGAAGGGGAATGATGACCATTTGAGAGATTACCATGTTTTTAAATAAAATTTATGACTTTGAGCATGTTTGTTAAACTTTCTACCTTGGAAGACGAAACCCTTCTTTGGTAATCAGAATTTGGGGACGAAAACCCTCATCTTCAGTTGGGTGGCCTCATTTCAGAGGTCATAGTGGGCAAATTTGAGCAGTTTGTGGATTCCTATGGCATCATTTGTGGAACGCAGCAGTTGGCAGAAATTATGTGGGTGAAGTGTAGCTGTTTGAAGACATTATGAGGGTGGCATATCATCATGACAGCGCTTGTAGGTCAGTGACCCACTTGGAGGGCTTTCCCAATGGTGATGACCCACCTTGGGGGGTTAATCTACTTGTTTTGGGGGACAGATTTCTGATATTTGATGCTTTGATTCATCATACAAATAGCTGGTATTTATTTGTGAATTTTCCAACCTATATTTGCATGTTAAAAATCAGATTTGAGGGTTCTATTGTGGACTATAATAGTTATGTAATTTTGATGAATATTTGATTGAAAATATTGATATTTGTGTCCTTAATGTTCATTTCCAGAATTCATTAATTTATGGCTAGGGTTTGAAATTTTAAAATTCAGAATCTACATAAGATGTGATAGGGCTTGCAGGTGTTATTTCTAGCGTTTGCTAAAAAACCCAAATCTTTCTAATTCAACCCTAAATGGGATATTACAATGGTATCAAAGCCTTTTGTTGGCCAGTTGTGGGGTTTGGATTGTTTACAATGAATTAGCGACCTAAGTTTTTACATGAGGAACACAGATCCAATTCAAAAGGTGGTGATAAAAATACAAACGGACAAAGAAAGGTACAATTTTGGGGCCACCAAAATACTTGATGAGTATCAAGGGATGGCTAACCATCTTAAGTCTCTAGTCTCCTTTGATGAGTTCTTAAAGTTACACGAAATAACAGATTGAAGTAAAAGAGGGTTGTGTGCTTACATAAGAAGGTTGAGAAAGGAAGAGGAGAATAATTCCCAAATTGTGATGAGACAAGAAAAAGAAGATTGGAAAGAGGGAAAGTCAAACCCTCATAAGAATTCCAAGGAAGGAATCAGAAAACAAGAGAATTCAGACTTAAAAAAGGTTAGTGAACAACTCATGGGGGCATTCACCATGAAAAAGGGTAGTGGGAGAAATGTTTCAGCTCAAGAGGAAGCGCCATTGGCTACTTGCCCTAAGAGTTCAGTGGAAAAGAAGGGCATAAATCACACATGGGAGGCAGAACTTAATGTTCCACTGTCCACAACAAAAGTGGATCCTAGGGTTGGAAGGAACCCAACTACTTTGCAAGCCAACACGGAAGACATGATTAAGGACCCAAAAGAGGTGTAATGGTTCGCTAAGGAGAGCGACTGAGGCAAAATTGATAGCTATTCAAGCAAAACAACTCTTAAAAGAATTTAAAGACCAAGGTAAGCTATTTGATTACAGCCCAAGGTATGAAAAAGAAAGTCATACTTCAGATTTGTTGTGTTACACCATGCCATTTCAGATTTCTTCTTGTTCGTGATAAGAAGGATAATAGGGTCAAGGATGCAACTTGCAACAAAGGGCATATTGATACTTCGATTCAAATTCCAAATTGCATTAACATATGGGACAAAGTTGATATAATTGCATCAACGAGGATGATTTTTTGCAAAAAACATTCATGATTCCGGGCTATAAATCTGTTGTCATTCACATTTCCAGCCAACCCAACATTCGGTATGCAGCGGTTCAAGCAATCCTAATCACATATTTGAGTAATTTTCTATTTGTCGAGGTTGTTGAGTCAATTTCAGTAACTATAGGGTTGTTTCCAGCCCATAAATCATTAACACTTATGGATTTGGTGACACAATTCAAATATGTTGGCTGCCATCCTATGCCTTTTGCCATTGTTTGCGGCATAACCATCCCCTTAACAATGTTTTTTACAAACACAAGAGTGTTTTCAGTCTCAAGGTGGAAGGATGTTTCGTTTCACATCAACAAGGGGTGGTTTGCAACTATCGTAGAGGAGTGCCCAGCCACTACAATATTGATTATGAGAGAGAAAATCCAACCGTACAACTACAACCATGTTTGGGGCAGCAAGAATGGACCTTTGGAAGTCCATCACACGAATGGAAAGTATGAAGAAGAAGCAAGCATGGGAGGAGAGTTGAACAACATGTCTACAAGGCATGGTGAAGCGGTTGAAGGAGTGATGCGGAGATATTTTGCTTTCATTGACATGTTTGTTCTATGTACAGGTTTAAGAACAGCCTATATGAGTGTTGATGAAGAGACTCTTATGAATCAAAGAGTGCATAGTCTGCATATGTCCAAGGAGAGTACAATGATCATGAAACGTGACAAATATGAGTGGGCAGTTGAGTTTGTTTTTTGCCCACAATAACAATATGGGACCCATTGGAGATCAAGGCTATGTTCATGAAGCAAGTATTTGGGGTTGCAAGTCCACGACGATGACTTGGGATCCATGTATTACAGAGATAGCTATTTGGGAGAGCTTGCATTTGCTTGAGGACAAGAAAATTTGGGAAAGGCGGATTGTAATGTCCCCTTTTCAAGATTAGACTAATATTATTATTTACAATAAGAGGTATTCCTAAATACTTGAAATAATATTATGTCTCATGGACTTTATGTTAGCCACCCCTTTTTATTTTTGATTATGACTTCAAAAAGAGATTTTGGAGCATGGGTTAACTTAACCATTAATGAAGATGAGGCATTATCTTTTTAAAAACTATTTTAACTCTCCCTCCAAGTGAAGCACCCCTTTTTGCAAAGGGTTTCATGAAAAAGAAGAGTATAAGAAGAGGAATGATTATCATTTGAGAGGTTACCATGTTTTTGAATAAAATTTATGAGTTTGATCATGTTTGCTTAACTTTCTACCTTGGAAGACAAAACCCTTCATCAGTAATCAGAATTTGGGGGAGGAAAACTCTCATCTTCAGTTGGGTGGCCTTATTTCATAGGTCATAATGGGCAGATTTGAGCAGTTTGTGGATTCCTAGGGCATCATTTGTGGAATGCAACAGTTGTTAGAGATTATGTGGGTGAAGTGTAGCTGTTTAAAGACATTATGAGGGTGGTGTATCATCTTGACAGCCCTTGTAGGTCAGTGACCCATTTGGAGGGCTTTTCCAAGGGTCGCGACCCAACTTGGGGGGTTAATCTACTTGTTTTTGGGGGCAGATTTTTTATATTTGATACTTTGACTCTTTAAACAAATAGTTGGTATTTATTTGTGAATTTTCTAGCTTATATTTGCATGTTAAAAATCAGATTTGGGGGTTCTATTGTGGGATGTAATAATTCTGAAAATTTGATGAATATTTGATTGGAAATATTGATATTTGTGTCCCAAATGTTCGTTTCCAAAATTCAATAATTTATGGCTAGGGTTTGAGATTTTAAAATTCAAAATTTGCATAAGATGTGTTAGGGTTTGCGGTGTTATTTGTAGAGTTTGTTGGAAAATTCAAATCTTTCTAATTTAGCCCTAAAGGGGATATTACACACGGGCTTAGATTTTGGAACCCTTCCCTCTTGACATTTGAGTGTGGATTACCCTCTGCTAGGTCTATGATTATTCTAAGTCCTTAGCCGCTCTTCCAAGTATCTTGCTTCTTAGAGTTCTCAATTTGACAAATAACTCTTGTTTATAAAAAATACGCTTCTTGGCTTTTCTGTCATTTTACAATGATGTCTCTTCTTAGGGTGTTTTTAGCAAACCTCAACTCATTTAGATTCCACATGGGTTGCTACTTTAACCCTCCCATCTCCACCCTTGAAGGCAACTCCTCAAGGTGTAATTTCCCTAAATCTCAATCTCAATCTATCCCATACCACATGGTAGATCCAGGAATCCTCAAAGGCAAATCCAAAATCAAGACAGCCATACTACCCATACGCCTTACACTACTTTTACTCCTTCCACACATAGAAGTCGTAAACTCATCAACAAATCCACATCAACCACTAGAACATCACATTATGTTCCACCTATTAAATCCAATGTTCACAATCTTCTTGCTACACCAATGACAAGAACACCAATTATTAGCACAATGCAATGCAAAATGGTTAAAGTCTCTTCGATTCCTGAGCTAAGAGATCCTAAGAAACTTATAAAAAATCTTGAAAATGACAATGCTTATACCCCAAACAAGAATAAGAGTCTTAGTCCTATCAATCCATCTACTACGGTAACTGGGGCAACCAATAATGGTACTCCTCTTAACACCAATGTTGGGAATCCTGGCCTTGGTGATAATCCTGCTACCAAATATCCTAACAACTCCAATCAAAATCCTCCTCATGATAGCTCCCAAGTTCTTGTACAAGTGGTTCAACATATGGCACTTATGCAAGCTTCTAGTAGTAGTCAAATCTTTCAAATGCAAAACCATATCTTACAATTTGCTAATCAAACTCCTCAAGTCATCACGAGTCAACCAAATCAAAATTATGTTCCTCCTCTTAGAGATGCAAAAGGAAATCTTATTCCCCAACCTCCAATCCTAAACAAACTACTTCAAAATCTTCAAAATGAACCTCTAGATCCCTCCATTATGTCTATGTATATTGGAAGCATTTCTCCAACCATCACATATGATGGGACTACTGATCCCGACTTGCATCTTCAAACTTTTGATAACCTTTATAAGAAATGGATTAGAACTAATACCTTTGCAACTACCAATCTTCTAGCCAAAACCTCCATTGGAGTTGCATTAGAATGGTACAATCAACTTCCAACTCATTCCATTACCCAACTAGAAGACTTGGTCAATGCTCTAGTTAAAGAATTCAAACATAATGAACTTCCCGAGAATAGCCTTAACAACTTCATTAATGCTAAACAATCACTTCAGGAATCTACCCATGCTTGCATCAACCAATGGAAATCTTTGGCGCATAAAGTGGATCATAAAAAGAGTGACAAAAATCTCTTCAAGCTCTTAGTTACAGTTCTAAAATCCCCTCTTCAATAGAAAATTTGGATGTTCTCCCCTAAGATTTTAGAAGAGGCCTTTGATCAAGCAAAAAAACAAGACTTCCTTATGAGCCAATTTGAACCTTCTCGAAACACTAATAAGGAATCTTTATCAACATCAACCAATACAATCAACACTACTACTTCTCAAAACAAGCCTCCCCAACAATCTCAAGCAGGAGCTCCTACTCCAAACAGTGCAAACCCTTCCCACCCTCCCTTAAGCCTCCAAGAAATCAAGCAAAAGTTGCCACCTTCTCAACCCATGAGCTTTGACTCTTCCAAGCCTCCCCCAAAATGGTATAATCCCAATAAGTTTTTTTGGTGGCACTACGGTAAGTCATTCTCATGAAAGTTGTCATGAACTTAAAAGATTTGCTTTTACCTTTTTGTTAGGTGCAAAACTTCAACCATGAAGCCATCACCCAAGAGCGATATAATGACTATCTCAAAGCTTCTAATACCCAATCAAACCAATCACATTGAAATCACACTTCACAAACAAACAACAATCAACCTCAACATCCTCCAAATTCCCAACTAACCGTTAATGTTGTTGAGACCATGATTAACTCTCACTCTTGAGACAATGAGGAAAACTTGATTCCCATGAACAACATGAATGGTGTGGTAGCATTCATCACTCCTCAACCTCTTAGGTCAAATCAGCTAGAAGAGCAACTAGTTCAAATGCCTACTCCGCAGCGCATTATAGGTGATCCTGATCCTAGATCTTTTAATATTATTCAAACTTCTCCTACATGTCCAATTTCAATTTCAACCCCTCCCAATTCATTCACATTTACACAATCACTTAATTCCAACTGTATCGACCAACACGATACAGTCCAAACTCACTCAACTTTTCCCATCTGTATAGATAGTGCTAATACAGTAAATTTATAGCCATCTAACGGCACTGGTCCCAATATAATTCATTTACAGCATTATGATGATATCAACCAGCATTTAAAAAGTGTCAATATGATATTAATATTGCCTCCAGTCACTTTCAACTATATCAACTAACACTCAACAAGTGCGAATACATATTACACCTACTTCCTAAAAATCTCAACTACATCGGCCACAACTTAAATAGTATCGATACAATTAATTTCTTCTTCTAATCATAATTGCATCAACCATTGTTCAGATTCATTTAACTGTATCGGCTTGGTTGATGCAATCGAAGATAGTTCAATTTCAATCGACTATATTGTCCTGCCCGATACAATTATGTCATGCCAGACTGTATCACCCTGGCCGATATTGTACAAAAAAATCTCAAATCACCTCCCAAAGATCCTAAAATTTCTATAGTGAAACAACTCTACATAGAAATTGAGAGCAAATGTAATCCATGTGTCGATCTTAACGTTGCTATCGAGCATAATCCTACATCACCTCACTCTACATCATATGTTGGGGCATCTTACGATGCCTATCCACATTTCACTTCATATCTTGAGGCATCTTGTGATGCCCACCCTTCTCTCAATTCAGACTTTAGCGCATTTTCAAATGTCCATCCATACATCAAGTTACCCTTTGCGGCATCCTACGATGCCCACTCTTCCTCCACATTACACAATAATAAACAAATACAACTTCAAGACATTTCCTAAAGCACCATCCTACGTTACACTATTGTGATAGGCGATGAGCTTTGAGTGGGGCATATGTATGCACTGATATTTTACATCTCTATCACTTTATTGAAGATTTCTATTGTACGGGCTTGTCGGTGCATCAATCTCCCTGAGCGCACATCCTAAGGAGTGCACGGGGAATGGGGTGGGATCAACTCATGGTACTTTGCGAGAGATGTGTTCATACCTCTTATGATCTCTCCTTGACATCTTGAAACCCTAAAATCTGGCTATGTCTAAAATCTAATAGGACCCTCCAAAACCTACAATCTGCATTATAACTCCTAGAGGTTTGAAACCACTCTCAAACATCCTAAAAATATATATATAAATATAATAAAACTTAAAATATAAGAAACTAGATGTCCATATCTAAATGTCAACTTATACTTTATATTTTATATATATATATATATATATATATATATATATATATATATATATATATATATATATATATATATATTGCCTAATTCAGCCCCTTTGACTCTCTTTCCTCTCTTCTTCTAGAAAAATTTGTTGGCTGTCCTATATTTATATTGTATCGGACAAGCCAATACAGTTTGTTTCCTACCTATTTATCACTAAACTATATTGGTCTCGCTGATACTATCAACTTAAAGTCCAGGGTTAGTTTTGGGTATTAGAGTCGTATATATAGGGGTCATATTTCATTGCCAAACCATATAGCACACTCATCTACTTTGCTTGTGCACGCATTTCTTTTCTTAAGTAGTAAAAGGAAGAGTTAGAGGTTAGAGTCTTATCTTGAAGGTCTAGTCTTGCTTATGGTCTTTGAAGCTCAATCGGAGTCGTGTTGAGGAGGTGTCCCAATATTTGGAATCCCTGACTAAGGATATCTAGGTCTTCTTTTTGCCATTTGAGATCTTTAACCTACAACATTTCTTCCAAAGTGTCACTTGAGCCAAAGGGGGAGATTAACGCGCTGACGAGTCCACCAAAAGGTAAGTATCTCTATCCCTACTCTCTTTCACATATTTAGTTAGTAAATTAAATGTTGCTTTGTTCATTGCTATTGTAGATGTGTTGTTTATCTTTTCTTATGCTTCTTATACCAAATAAATTGGTATAGCTATAGGATTGTTTTAGGATTGTAATTTATCACCTTAAGTAGCACTGACTGCCAATTCATTGACCATTGCACCACTTATCTTTTTGTTAGTTTAGTACTTTTAGGTATCACGGATCTAGGTTACCCTTGTTCATTAGTTTATTGCATGTTGTATCCTTATAATATCCTTGATACACCCCTTTAAAATCAGTTTTACAATCATTTGTCTATATTGAGCCCTAGTGACAGCTATACCCAATGTCATAGGCTTAGGCTTTGGAACCCTTTCCTTTACACATTTTTGTGTGGATTACCCTCTGCTAGGTCTACAAATATTCTAGGTCCTTACTCACCCTTTCAAGTATGTGCAAGCTCTATTGTTATGACCTTGTTTATATCCTAATTTATTGAGAGAAAGCGGATGGTTACAAGTCATCATACCCTGTGCATACAGGTATAGCAACAAACAACCTCCAAATTTAGTTTGCATTTAATTCACACCCTACCCCAACACAATATATTTGGAATATGTCTCCAATGGTTTAAAATAGGCATTGAAAAGTACGTTCTTAGCTTCAGCACTAATTGACCCTAGATTTTTTTTATGGAATACATGGAGAGATAAAACAAAATATTTGAAAACTCGGATAGGAAGTCCAACATATTGTCACATCATCCAAGGTAAAAGGAGAAGTACAGCCTTAATATAATCCTTGACAACATCAAATAGGTTTGACTCCCCCAAAATGCATGATTTGCATTTAACTAATCTTGGGAGAATCCCTTTCATCACAAATACAATTGGATAAAGTATTCCACCCAAACTGGGTTGGGACCCTCCTCTAAAAGAAGCATTTAAATTCAATTTTGGTGGGGCTTTAAACAAAAGCCCAAGAAAGCAGGGGGTCAAATTAGTGTGTAATCATCTAGGCACACTAGATACTTGTTTCCGGCAATTCATAGGAATACAATCTAGCAACTATGCAGAATTACTGGCTTCTTACACAGGGATGAAACTCTGTCAACAGCTAAGTATTCAACACCTACACAATGAAGGCAACTCACTATTAATTGTCAATATGCTTTTCTCATACCGAGCACAAACTGAAAGGGGCACTGACATTAAGCCTCTAAGCTGGACCATAAAACATACAATACATTATAATCCAATATAAGCAGGAGATACCAGTTACTCATCTCCAAACATAAAGCGACAACAAAATAGCGTGGCAGATTTGCTGTCTAAAGAAGCGGTCATCAATGATCACATATATGACCTCATCACTTGGAAGAACCCAACGACTTTATCTAAGGGAATTTAAAGATTGGTGGCCTTAGAGAAACCAATTGCCGCTAATCAAAATGACCATGTTTAGACACATATTTAACCCGGTGACTACCATTCCTCTATCAAGGACTTTTCACACACTTTCTTTATCCAACATTGCCCTTTCTAGTGTGTGATATTGTATTCTCCATATTTTTCCCACCTTACCACTTTTTGTCTATCTTTTTCCCTATCTTATGTTACCTTTTTCCATACAATCAACCCCCATTATATTTATTCACTTTATTTTCTTATTATTGTCTCAAACTCATACCTCTCACCCCCTGTCCCCTCCCTCTTTACATAACTACCTCACCCCTTTTTGTCATGAACTTATCACACAAGCCCGCTCCAAAATATTTTTGGCTTTACCGCATCATACATCTAGCTCACATATCTCATCACCTCTTTCCTTGTTTGATTTGAAGCCACGTCTACTCCTAGCATTTAATGACTTTTTACCAAGCAAACACCCCATCCTTTCTTGGAACTAGCAGAGCAGTGTCTTGCACATATCGTTTCACTTGAACACCTTGATAAAAGAGTTACAACTAATGGGAAAATGGTATGCTTGTCTCGACCCAGCAGGTAATAAACAGCAGCATTGAAAAGGCTCGCATGGTCAAACTCAGTAGAGGTAGCAAAGATCACATCCAAGTTTCCAATACAGTAGTGTTTATATGACTATGCTTGAGCCACGTCCTTAGTTTCTGATGTATGTCTTCTCCCAGTCCAAAGCCTACAAACATCCACATGCTATGTATTTTCACAAGGCTAGTGCATGCTCCGTAAGTTACACCATGTTGACCATAACCAAAGTCAAGGCCAAACAGACATTTCCAAGTGTGGAGTTTTCCCATCAGATGATCTATTTGCACGAGAGATTTTTCATTATGGTTAAATAAAGAAAGTGCCCGGACGGAAGGGAATCAACTACACCTAACATGGTTTCCCTTACACCCCTACATGTACAGCACTCATACATAGAACATCATGGCAAAGGCAAGGATAGCCATGTTATCAATGATATTGCTTCTAAGGCCATCAAAGCTATAGTTGTGTCTCAAAATGACACCAATGTGAAAGAGTGAGAACTGACTCTACCAAGGCTAAGCCTAGCCTTTGCCATCACCTGAATGACGTTGCCTTCAACTAACAACACTTGTAGGCATTGATAAGTGTAGGCATGGAATCAACAAAAGAGACTTTGAAAGACAAAGTACAATGCCTCAAGGTTTGTGAAGCGTCTTAATTTGGGATCACCATATTCAAAATAACATGCTTCGTCTCATTAATCTTGGTAGCCACCTCATCCTCTTACCTGCCATGTCTTCAAATTGAAGTAAGAAACAAGAACATTTTGACAACTAATTTATGGATTGTCATGCCAATAGCAGCCATTCAATCTCCCATTGCCGATATTGCAGTCTTGTCAACAGATTCTTGCAGCAGTACCCTAATCATTTGCACCAGGATGCCAATATGACTGCAATGGCAGTCACAAGAAGCCCTCAACTACTGGAAAAAGCTATAAAGTGGGGTAAGGGCTTTTGTAATTGTCATTGCAATGCTGAGAAACAAATGGACATTAAAGCATATAAAGGAAAGCCCAAGGTTAAATAAAAAATGCATTCTCAAGTGAATTCCCCTCAGGGCAACATCATCAAGAATGTTATCATAGGAATCCAAGAACAGGGCCCCATACACATTAATGGTGACAATATCCTAAAGATTCCTGATCTGCAATCCCAGCAGCAAGCAGGCCAAGGCAATAGTCCTTCCCAAGTATGTAATTCTTCCCCTATCCTCAATGGGGATTGCCTCAAAAAACTCATTCTCGATCTAAGCCCCCACGTCCTCCCCTGGCCCCAAGAGTCCCACAACAATAATTCAACACTTCGATTGATCCATACAACATGGTTTCTAGTTTCTTCAAACTCCGCGCCCCTCCCCCTTTGCGTAATCGTGAGTATGCTCTTCAACTTCCCACCTATACTTCAAGCTTTTCCCTACCTTCCTAAATCTCAAGGGGACCTATGAGTCAAGATGATATGGGTTTTGGTCTTGGTGTTGCTCCTGTACGATGGGTTTGCGGTCTCCCTTCCCAACAACAAAGGAATAGTAATCCTTCCTCTAATTGTGGTTGTTACCACTCTCAAACCCAAACTGACCCTATGTTTCATACCCTTACCATTTGCAATGCTATAAATACTTTGGAAGACACTATCCAAGGGCTGGCCAAGGAAATCAAGGAAAATGGGATCAATGCCCTTATAGTCCACAACTGTATCTTTCATATTGTGGAAAGTAATGAATTTCTTCTGGCCTGTAACCAATACCAACAACACCGTATTATTTTCATTGAAAATACCCTCTACAAGGACCCTGCTAGAAGAAGGTAAGATAAGCTTCTTTCAATGGACAACATGCCAGGTCTTAATCTTAACGGTATAAATGTCCTTTTTTGTATTATGGCTGAGTGTTGCTGATCTGAACATGTACTCTCTCCTAGGTTGTTTATTATCATCCCTTGCCTATGGGTGATTCGAACTTGCAACCTTTTTCTTTTCTATTAAAATATAAGTTCTCCTTTATTCAAAAACAAATGGATTTACATCTGTTAAGCATTATAATTACAAGGAAACGCTCCCCAAACATAGGAAAGAAAAGAAAACACCTACACCTACAACACAATTCAGTTGGCAGCAAACAATTCTCTTTGGAGGATAAGATGCAAAGCTACATTTAAAGAAGATACCTTCCTGCTCATTATGAGGAAGTTACGACTTTTTACACAAGAGTTAGCTCTGTTTGTGCAAGCCAGAAACTTATTCAAACCAGAATCATCATGGAAATATGCATAATTTAAACTGAATTGTGTGCCATGGACTTTCCAATTTTCCCCATCCAAGAGAGTGAGAAGTAAACAGGAAACTGAACAAAGCTTGTAACCAACCCCAAAACCCTCTAGCTGTTACACACTTCCAGTATATTGGTCAACTATCTCCTATTTCCCACATACAATGCAAAAGTGCATCTGTAATACCCACCTTACTTAACCTTGCTTTGACCGATAACCTTGATGAGTTGCCATCCCAGCACCTTGTATTTGAAGGATGTTATTTATTTCCAAAGAAGTTGACATTGCCGTTGCCATCTCACCTAAGTGTCCTTGGCCCACCTCTGCTTGTTCAATCAAGAGGCAATAGCATTAGAATGCCTCACTTGGTTATATAGGTCCTTTGTCTTATAGTTGAAGACGGATTTTCCAATGCCCCACTTCCAATCCTTCCACTACAAACCTGCACTCTGAATTTTGCAATTTGAAGAGGGAATTTTATTGGATCATCTGACAAAGCTCTTGAAAACACTTGCATTGTGCAAGTCCTTCCAAGAGTGTCATGGCAGCACTAGGACCTTAAGGGACATTTGAACCCTAGGAGTGAAACCCTGATGGAGTTAGCACCTAGCGAGCAAAACTTGATTGGGACAAGAACCCATATGGTTGGAACATAGAGTTGTAGACCTGCAGTATGCATAGAAGAGCTCGGGATGGAACCCATTAGCTCAAATAGATGCTAGAACAAATGTTGAGCTAGGGTTAGCAAGGATAAGTGGATTGCATGAGATACCATTTGGAATGGTACGGCAGATTTAGATTGTTCCTAAAGGGGTATTAAACGAATGAACATTATGGGAACTGAAACAAATGGTAGGGGCATACCTATGTTTCATGAAAACTCTAATGTAGTATTTGAGTTGAGCATACACAGATACAGAGACTCTGTCGTTGTATGTCTCGAGTGCACATAAGGGCAGAGTTCGTGGCAGTTGTATGTCTCATTAAGTCTTTGCCCAAAGCATAAGGATGTTGTGAACATTCTTTTCCCGTTCATTAAGTGTTGTCTAAGTTTTGAAATGCCTCCTAAGCAAATGGTGATAACAAAACTTGTTTTTCTAGTTCAGCAACTCTTCATATGAATGCATGCTGATAGTGATGGCAAGTTTTCTCCTGTTTTTTCCTTAATTTTCGATGATGCCACTTAGGGTCACACCTAGACTAGGGAATTTATGACCATTATGGGAGATTTGTACAGGGCATTCAGGTAAGAACTCGTTTGGAAGAGAAACTTAGGCAGTTTAGTGAAAGGCTTAGAAAAAGGATCGATATGCATGAGAAAAGGTGTAATAACCCCTTGTAAACCTTGCAACAGTGCATCTCAGGGAGGTTGCAGATGGCAAAGTAGAATGGAAGACATGCAGCCAGGAAGAGTGGAAGAGAACCATGCACACACCACTATTTTTACTTTGATGCTTCTTTAGTTGATAATCATAATACCATGTTTATGTGTGTATTTATCTTACTCTGTCCTAGAGATTGTTGTCAGCAAATTGGTTGTTTTGTTCCATTGCTGCTAGTTGCATCGGTCTCAGCTAGATGACTCGTTTTAGGTTTAACATTGTGCCTAGGTGATCTTTTTAGCTAGACCCTAGCACCTTCAGAGTTGTTGGGGCACCTTATAGCTATGTTGGAAGTGTCAGGTGCTATGACCCTTAGCCACTTAAGGTTGACATAGTTAAAGTTATAATTAATTGATTTTCAAACTTATGTGGTTGTCAACTTGAGCCTTGAAAGATATAACTTAACCTTGTTCTTTTATTGAAAATAAGAAGCCATCCTTAAAGATTTGGAGGGGATATTAAAGGGAATCCCTCACTTGGAGTCAAGGATGTAAGGTGAGTCTTTCTCGACCATTTTTGGAGGAAAACTTGTTGTCCAACAAAGCAAGGGAATGTTCTGACCTCCATAGAGATTTTGGGGATCCCCTCCTTTTCTTCTTGATTAGTAGGGGCTGAACGTGGGGGAGGAAAGTGGCAGAACCACTATGACTGGGTTTCCAATTTTGTTCCAAGGAAAAAGCAACCAAGAAGGCTATAACAGATTCCCTAAGCTTCAATTGGGTTATACTGGGATCAAAGGATTGGCATACTGAAGTTTTAGGGTGTTATTGAAAAAAGAAATTGAAGGACGAAGAGGAATTGAACTGATAACCCTGGGAATGGAACAAGCAACTGGAGGGTACCTATTGGAATATGGAGCTTGTGGCAGACTAGGAAAGGAAGACCCTGGCACTCCATACAACTCTACTCTCGCTTTTTCTACATCCATAGCAGGCATGTTACTTTTATCCTCTAACCCTACTTGTCTCTTGTATGTGAAAGAGGTGCAAGTAATAGTATGATTATTTTATTACTTCCTCCATATTAGGGTTGATGGATGCTTGTGTTTTCCTTTGTGCTTATTAAGGAATGAATTATTTGCTTTTTTCCTTTGAAATGTTTCCCTTGAGGGATAAACCTTAGGAAAGGATTTGTATGAGATCACCCATCACCAGAGTTGCTAGATGAACTCTAAACCAACATTGCTTCATGTGTTGAACTCCTTAAAAACAGTTGCTCGGTACTGTTTTGATCTTACCAGAGTTCACTATACTATATCAATGATCCCAGCTTGTTTGCTCTCATTTTGCTGGATATGTTATCTCCTTGTTTTACACTAGTGTCCTTATGCACAGGAGGAGGTAGGGCACTACCCTCAGATGCACTCTGGGTGTACTTACAGCTTGCACTGGCATCTTCATTTTGTGATAACCCTACCCCCTATTAGTACGGTTACCTTGTAGGGTTTTAAGCTTATGGAACTTCTATGTTTCGTGTCACTTTGATAATTTATCATGACCATGTTAAATGTGGCCTTGTTGGAAGTTTTAAAGTCGCCTTAGCCCTTTTGATCTTGGCATAACCAGACCAAGGTAAGCTGTTCCTTTAAAGCCTCTGAGCATGTAATTCTGTGAACTGTTCACTAAGCCATGGGGGTTTTTTTTTCCTTGGATAGGATTTGTTGGTTTCCATATTGTAATAACTTTGTTGGAATGCGTCTAAGGTTGAATCCCATAAGCTAAAGAACAAATGACCAACCTGCAGGTCATCTAGACCCAAAATGCTTGGGAAAACTGGAAACAGATGAGGAATGCCATTGTTGCTAGCATTCTAGAAGTTCCTCAGAGTAGTACAGAACCTGACCTGTAGGCAGTACTCTTACTTACTTCCTACATGGCCATAAGGTGGGTATATATGTGTATGCTCCTGTCTTATGATGGTCAGTTACTCTGCCGTGTGCCATCTAAGCCTGAAATATGTGATTTCAAGGACTGAACTTGCATTTTGGTCAGTGATCGCCTGAGATACTTTTAGACTATTCTTTGCATACCATGTGATGATTCAAAGCTAAGATTAGAATCAAGCAGTTTGTGCTCTATGTCTATGTTTTGAACTTAACTGTGAAGGAAGTGATTGTTATTCAGTTTAGACTTGAACTTGTGCTGGAAATCTGCACTAGGAGTATCTTAAAGGTACCTGCAGGCATAGTTCAAAAAACTCGTATTCAGCAATTACTCAACAGCCCAAAATTTTGATTAGGCCTCGGGCCTTGAGTTTCTCGGCAATTACTCAGCTTTACTTGGCAACTTTATCACTACTTTAAAAAACATATAAATTCATAAAATAAACTTAGATAACATGTATTCCTTTAAGTTGAGGCAGCCTTGAAGTGACTGTCAATGATTGTATCAATAAACTGTAATACTCAGATCTACTAGTTAATGTTTCACTGCTGATAGATCAGATCTATGTAAAGCTGGATAATGAGGACCATAGATTAAAAACTCACTGTAATTGTCAACGACTCAATGGATTAAAAAACTCACCATAAATCCCTAGTTGCACTGTGCCCTGTACTTGTGAATTGCAAGCAGAAAACATAGAGAAAAAATGCAGAAATAATGGTAAAATTGTCTTTTTTTGCAACCTGGGCTTTTATTCCTCATTGGGCAAGTCACAGCGATAAAGTCGCGACTTTCACTGAGCAATCTTTGTAATTACTCAGCGAAAATCACCGATTTATCGCTGCAACACTTCTCATGATTTGTTAGAAGATATCTAGTTACAGGGTCTGATCACGGTTTCTCACAATTTATCAGCAATTAATGACTAGTTTTAATCTATGCCTGCAGGGATGATCTTGTCTTTCTTAACACTTATGACCTGGCCAGTTGGCTCTCACATGGACATGCATAGTTACTAATAATGTTCAACAAATGTCCACTTGATGGCACCCGCATCTTCAAACACAACATGGGATAGTTTGTCAGTGTGGGACTGCCCTTACAAAGTAAGCTCCAGAGACGGTTGGCTTTGTTTCCTATTCTAATGCTAATCTACCAACAGCAATAAAATTTGGAAGGATAAAGGGGAAGAGAAATAAAATGAAAATGGTGGTGATGCACCAAAAAGGAAATGGGAAGATCTTCTACCTATATGAACACGGGGCATATCAGTATGTAGGAAGGGAAATGAACACAGTAAATAAAATAAAATATGAAGGGCAAGGCACAATCCATAAATAGAATTGCAGCAGCAAGAGAGAAGCTAAAGGGTAGACAAAGACGAATTGTGAAAATTTCTACTACTTGCCAAAGGTATGCACAATCACACTTTATCTTAATCAAGGCTCAGGATATTCATATATAACATAAATAGAAGAGGTTCAGATCTGAGTTTCAAAACTCAGTAGGCATTCAAATGCCCCAGAGATCACCATTTTGCTCAAAATGAGCAATCACATGATATAGAAGAATGGAGGAGAGAAAAGAGAGGGAAAATAGTCAAATTCAGCGGCCCACTGCCATAATTCAATGCAAAATCAGAATTGTAACTTGCTGATTTGAAATGGCCCAAAAAAAAAATTTACTTTGCCCATGACTTTTTGCATGCTTGGCCTGCTCCATTTTTTACTTTTTCTATCTGCTCATATAAATTTTTTTTTTTTTTTAAATTATTTTTTAATTCATGATGGGCTACTTTATCTATCCCGTGGCTTCTTTCTCTTTTCTTTTAATCTCAAAGCCTTTTTTTAATTCTTCACATAACCTTTCCATTTTTACTATGGGCTCTTTTTATATAAAAGCAGCCATTTAAATCCCTGTGACCTTTATTTGCATGGGCTCAAATATTTAAATAATGGGAGCCCATTATTCAAAACTGACTTTTTATATAAAAGCAGCCATTTAAATCCCTGTGACCTTTATTTGCATGGGCTCAAATATTTAAATAATGGGAGGAGCCCATTATTCAAAACTGAATTTAAATATAGCCCAAAACTGTCCGTTGGACGGCAACCGCATCTTCGAACACAACAGGTACCTTGTCCTTATATTCTAGATATTGAATTGTCCACCCCACATAGAAAGCATATAAGGAGTCTATGTTTCATGAATCATAGAGCCCTTATAATAAGGAGTCTATGTTTCGTGAATCACAAAGCCCTTATATTGGTTCTGTATGGGGTCCTGAGACTGGGTAATGGCATGAAGTTGTCTACAAATTTCCCCAACGCTTGGTGATGACCTGAAGTTGTATACAGTTTTCCCATGAATTTGGTGGTGACCTGAAGTTGCAAGGCTGTCTCATCCTAGGCTTGCCTAGCAGCAGAATACCCTGGTGGACTGGCCTGAATTCTAAGATTAGTACCTCGCTTGCCTTGCACAAATAAAAAGCTGATTTCCAGACCTTGTATGCATGAGCTGATTCTAAACATAGATTAGAATTAGGTTTTAGAATGTGCATGATATTATACAGCTATGTATACGTCCTCCCTGGACCTGCAGCAGTAGATGAGTTATGATCAAAAATTGTCTTAAGAGGACCACTGAAATCTTGATGGTATAGTTTAATACCTAAATGCAGAGTTGCATAGATACAGATACGGTATCAGACATGGATACAGTATTGGGTATGGTCACGGCTAATTTTTAAAAACCCGTGATATGGATACAGTTGGATACGGCATTACATGACTTCTTTTTCTTCCATTCACAGCCTCATAAAATGCATGTGAATTACACACTCCTAGCCCGCTGGAAAGGTAGGAAGTTGGGTATTCTATGGATAAAAACAAATTGCATGTTGCCTAAGCCAAAGGAAAATAGACAAAACGAAAGAAAAGAAGTAGAGTAGGCCAAAGGAAACAAATCAAATGAAATCATAGCAGGTTGAGCAGAGCCAATGTGCAATTTTAAAGGAAAAGATCAAACAAACACTCATTCATTTCCACATCCTCAATTGCTGATGCTAAAATGCATTTTAGAGGGTTGTCTGCAGTTTTTTATTCTCTTTTTAGTATTTTGAAGGGTTTCATTTTTAAAGTTAATTTTTTTAAACATTTAAATCAGATACTGCTATGGATATCCTACATACCATATCCAATATGGCCAAGTGACGGGCCCATATCACAGACGGGTACGGTATCTAGGGTGTATCCATATCCGGCATGCAAATACATGCGCCCTAGCAGTAGGGGTTGAGCATCTGGAAACCCTGCTAAATGATGACAACACCTCTGCCTTTTATGACTTATAACACAATCTGAGATATGAGTTTTAATGAAAACTAATATCTGCATATTAAATTACAGTATTTCACTGCATAAGTCCTGCTAGGCTGAGTTATAGTCTCTTTCTCAAAACAACATGAATCCCTGATCTGACTAGCATGCTATGGACTGAGACCTGCAGTAGCAGGCAGGAATATCCTCACGACAACCAGATCTTGCATGACTGTTCCCTTGGAAAAATCTCTGTTTTTCTCTTGTTTGAGCCATTGGTTAAATGTTGTTTTGTTCCCAAGAGGCAGAGGTATTAGTGATACTAGGCCTAGTGGAAATCCTACATGGATGCTGACAAAGAAAATGGGAACATAGTTCCCGTTGACTTTCTCAGCATCCTCGTATCACTACCATGAGACCTACTCAATAGGATGTTTGGAAGTGGTGGTGATAAAGCTGAGATAGTTGCATGCATGGGTTTATTGTGGCTAGTCCGTGTCTCCTAGAACCCTAGTAATAAGAGAAATCAAGTGGCTCGGGGTTGTCAGCCATCTCATAAGCTTGGAGTCAAGCAGCGACTATTTTAATCAATTGCTCATTCATCGTGCAGCCTAGTTCACGTGTGTCAGGGATAGTCAGTAGATAGTGAGTCTTTTAGTTCTATTTGCTTGGCATTTCATGTTATTGGCATGTACTTACTTTTGCACATGGTTCTCTGAAGCTCTTGCTAGTTGGCTCCTTCTATCTTCCACCCTTGTTGGGCCACTCCCAATTGGGAAGGTGTAAAAGGGATCCATTATGACTTTGTGGTTGGAGGCTAAGCACCTCGATGATGCTCTCCCTCTCCATGTCAGAGATGTTGCTTGGTAGATGATATTGAGTACTCATTTAGAGTTTGTTATCATTCTTATAATATTGCACCTCTTGTACTTGAGAGGTATTCACATTAAACCAGCAAGCTCGCTGAGCGCTGCATGTTTGAGCAGAAATTGTACATAAGCCAGTGAATCAAGCTTGTTCTCCACAGTTTATCTGTATTTAACAGATTATATGTATCATGTACTTTTACATCATTGGCTCATGGATTCAAATGTACACATATGTATGGTTCTATATTTTCTTGATATACATGGGTTTGTTCTTCTAAATGAGATGAATTATAAATTGTATTAGTTGAGGTTATTTTCTAATTAAGCAATCTATAATGAAATCAGTTAATTAAAATTACTTTATTATTGTTTTCTTTTCCTTACTTTTTTGTAACAACCTAGGGTGTTGATGTGACAAGTCAATGCCCGTACTTTATCGGAATTACCTGGAAACAAATTTTAAAAAAACAAACTGCATGTTTTCCAGTGACCGATTTAAGGGGTTGTTCCAAAGACCTCCCCAACAAAACAAGCCCTTTCTTGTCCACTTTTTGCTGAAAAGGAGAGGCAGAAGCCCAGCTTGTCCACACTATGAATTGAACATCCAAATGGGTCATGCACCATGATCCCAAGTATCACATGAGCCCTCAAACTGCCAATGGACTGAGTCTGAGAAGAATTTCCAAGCAGCACACAAGGTCTTGAGTGGTGTTGAACAAACAATCACAAATGCTTTGACATTTCCAATCATTTCATGCAGATGGAAAGGCCCCCTAAGTTTTTGAAGATAGTAAGTTCTGAAAAGGAAGCTGAAAAGGAGGAATAAGGCCTGCAGGACATGTTATACCTTGCAGAACATTATAACTGAAGGCATATCTTTCAACAGTTTTTAGCAGTTTTGATCACAAACTCCGCTGTTATAGCATTATGTTTTGAAACTAATATTTTACAAGTCTGTTTTAGTGTATGATAGATATAGTTACTTGAATAAGATTCCAAGTCATGTAAACTTTGAGTGCTGATAGAAGCACAAAACCTAATATATCTGATATTTTATAATTTTCAGTGGTTTCATTTCCAGTTTTACAGTACCGTCAAACAACTTGTTTGCAGGGCTGCAAATTTGTTTCCCGCTCTAATTTTAGTTGTAGACACACAGCCCAGGAAGAGTTGGTTTGTCTTTTCTATCTATAATCAGGATGCCGTCATCCCATTCATTGGTTTACCAGTAGAACAATATCCTTTTTAATTTGCAATTTTCTCAAATGATGTTTTTTAAAACAAAAACTTATCATTTATTATAGCCTTTTCTTACTAACTATGTTTTTCTATTTTTGTTATTTATAGCCTTCTCTTACTTTGTTTTTCTAGAATGGATTTTTAATTCTTCTATATTATCTTGTTTTTCAACTTGTTTCTTTACTTTTAAACTTACATTAAAGTTCTAGTACTAAGTAAACTTTATAAGAAGCCTTCATCCATATGTTTATAACTACTCGTTCAGCTCAACAAGGGCACAACATCTGCAATAGGAATGCTGTAGCCATGAAAATTATGGCAGGTAGAATGTAATTTCTTCTTCTCCACATTTCTACACATCCTTTTTATCAGTAATGAGGCCCTGAAGCCACAGACAGGTCCACAACAGTGTATATTAGTTCTCACACTACTACTAGCTTTCTGCACTGGGGCAGCCTTTCAAATCTGTATGTGAATGGCGAACAGATACCTAACAGATTTTTGCACATGGTTTCAGGTCTGACTAAGGTAAAACAATATTCTTTTTCATTTTTTCATTGCTAGAAGAAGCTTCCTGAAGTTTTCAGAATATATCTTTGTTTCCTCTTGTTGCAGCGAAAGAGTGTCCAAGGTTCAGAAGAATCTCTGACAACACTTGATACAGATAAATGGAGAGATGGTTAATATTTATATCTATATACCAATGAATAAATAAATAGCTGATGATTACACTATATATAGAGAGAGATGCCAAAAGTGGTGCATGTCTAGAAAAACATGCATAAATTAGTTATTAAAAAAAACATTAAGTCTAACAAAAAATCTGTCCTTCACAGAATAGGCATTTCTTCAGAAGCTAAAACCATTTTACTTGCTAAACTAAAATGAATACTCAAAAGTATCTTGAAGACGAGGGGGAAGGATTAACCTAAGTCAGTGACTTCATCAGATGTTTAATGAAAAAGCCATTTATAATGAATATTTTAAAGAGAAAAATTTCAGAAAGCATTATAAATATATTGTTAATAATTTCGCAGTTATATCCCCATGTGAATAACATTATCATCCAAAATTTAGTGAAGCAGTACATGGAAATTCTATCATTTCTCTCAACTTAGGTGCACCTTTTTAAATTTTGTCACTTATGTCTGGAAAACATTTTTGCAATTTTGATCAAGTGCATAGGGCAATGACAGTGGAGAGATGAGAATGATGACAGTTTTATCACCACGATGTGTTCAAATGAATAGAAGTCTATGTCTATCAGAAAATACATTATAATATATTCTGCAACATTTAAAATTTAATTTGGACTTGGGGTCAAGCTCATTTGAAGATCATGTCCAAGTGAAAGCAGCAGGCTAGTATGCTGAAGGGTGTCACAGTTTGGAAAAGGATGTTCTCATAAAACATGCATGCAATAAATGGAGTAATTAATTTCTCAAATAAAAGTTTTGAACATCAAAGGAGATGCAGCATAAGAGTTAAGAGAAACCTACACTTAGGAAAACAATGCCACTCACCTTGAACGTAAGCCACCAGTTGAAGCCTTAAAGTGGGCCCAAGGAATTGCTTGAAGCATAATGATAAAGAAGACCTATCCAATACAGCTTGACTTAACATAACCAACATTCATAATGATCATATGTAACTGTTATCGTTGACAACTCGGTTTGACTTCGTTCTCAGAAATCATTTCTCGAGTGTTGCGCTATTTTTGCATTTATTTTTAAAAAATACCTTTAAAAGCTCCATGATAATTAAGTTTCAGCCAACCTCAATGCGGGTTTTTTCACTTCACATGTTTTCTGTTCAGTTTAACACCTCCCAAACCTTTATCAGGTGACAACATTTATAGGTAGTTGATATCATATAGTTTTTAAACACTAGATCGATGTCACCATATGGACTAATTATCCATCTTTACTGGCACGGCCTAAAACCCTCAACTGAAGTATTTCTTGTGGGCTAATTATCTATCATTACCAAAAGGTCCAAGATCCTATACTGCGGTTCACTTTGCAGGCTTATAAGTAATGGATCGGCCTAAAATCTAGGGCCAGGGTCCCTAAAACAATAGGTGATTGCCTTAACAATCCATCTGGCCCAAAATCTGAGTGGGGAATCCACAAACAAATAATTAAAAATTCGGATATGACAATGTTGGAGTCACAAATTAGTGCATGTCAAGGAGTGCAAGTCTATAGATGGGTTTGATATTGATCAAACTCATAGTAATCCTTATGGATTGTTTTGGTAAGCAATTTGGTGAATAATACTGTTGTCTCCACAATGTGTGCATGCAAATATCAAAACACATCGAGTATAATGAGTTTTTCAATATGGAATGTTATGGCCCTAAAAATAACCTATCTAATAACATATAAAACAAAAAGAGTAAAAACTCACAATATATTAAATAAGAAATGCCATCCAACTTAAGAAAAAAAGAATTAATTGCTATAAATAACAGTTTGGTACCCCAAAAGGATCCTTATAGAGATAAATGAAAGAAAAATATCCAAAAAATATCTAAAAGTAGAGTACATGGAGGTTAGGAAAAAAACCGATCCATAGCATTATACACAAGCAATATACTCGAAACTTGTGTAAAGGTTGAGCAAAGATACAAATGAGTTTCGACGGTAAATGAGAGCATTTACACGATTCAAATCATATATGGAATATTCTGAAATGATGTTAAAAATAATTATCCTTCACAATTAAAAAAAAAAAATCAAATGCAATGAAGATTGTCAAAGAAAACTTCTGCAAGGGACTGTGTCATGTCTATACATACCTCTAAGCTTGGAAATCTAACTTGCAAGGGAACATCTTCAGACTTTTTCTGCACAGAAAAGTTCACAGACATGATTTAATGACAATAACAATAACTCTATTACATTGACAATTTACTAACAGACTTTACTTATTTGTTGACAGGGGAGTAATTAGCTCCACTTTGATGAAGGAATATTGGAATTTCCCAACAATACAGCGCTTAAGCAAAAATATTGAATTTTTTTGTTCATTAGGAATAATGCAAAATTGCTCTTTAGATTACTTTCAATTGAAATCTTCAATGTGAAGGTTGTGTCAAGCAGCGTACCAAGTCTATTTTAAACTGGTATCCAATACCACTTTATAGGACATGTAATTTTTTCATTATAATAAGGAATTTTGCTTTGTCATATTTCCAGCCTTATCCAGTTTAATTTGGCAGATAGGCTTGAGCTGCTTAATTTTCCTTTATTTAGGTTGGCTATGAGAGTTGCTTTTCCTATTAATATATTTCCACCCCGATTTGAGTGGGCCTTATTATGCACCAGATTTTCTTATGTCCTTCCTTAAGCAAGGATACGTAACTTGTCTCCTTTTAGCAATGATACATGGAGACAAACATAGGTATAGAGTTCACACGAAGAAAAGACCAGTGTAGTGGGAAAAGCAAAGCAAGGGACATTGAGACAAGTTAATAAAACCAATGATGACCAAGAAATAAAGATCTGATCTCAGAACTGAAAATATCATGGAGCATTCAAGCCAAGAAAAAACACCTTCACTGCCAACTCATTGTACTTTGCCACCTGCTCCTGTAGATAGGCCTCAATGAATGTCAATGCATGCACAAACCTCTTAAAGACTAGGTTGGCAAACAGTCTTCTGCGCAGCAGCCTTTTGAGCCAGGAACTCTTCCTCGATCTGCCCTTAGGTTGTTTGCACCACTTCCTTCATCAAGCATTCAATTGATGCACTTACGCACTCAATTGGATCCATTTTGCTGGTGTCCAAGTCCTTGGGGATTTTTGGCTTTTTTCTCTATTACTGCGCCCATGTCCCTCAGAACAATTCCTCATACCTTAGCTTTTCTCACAGGGGATTTGCATCCTTCATGTGTTGGATGTTCTATTGGGCACTCTATTGCAAGATGTATGAGAGCAAACCCCAATTGCTCCTTTATGAAATAATGGGGGTTGCATAAGTCAAAACTAGATCTAGCCTGCTCACTCAAGCCTGCTTCCTATGCGTCTGTTGGTGGGATTCTCCTTGACTGAACTTCAAAAATTGGGTCTTGATTGTGATCTTCAAAAATCCAAGAGAGGAGTTTCCTTGTTATGTCTGATGCATTACCCACTGGGATTCAACCCACTGTGAATTCTCGCATGGTCTTTCTGGTGGATAACTTCAGTTTATTCCTCTCCTATACATGTAGCTTGTTCCTCTTCCTGCATGATAGTTTTTTGAGTTCAATCCTTCAACTTCTTCCTCGTGCGCATAAGTTTCCTCCCTCTTTACGTGGCTCCTTCTCCATGGGTATTCAGTGAGCTCCCCCGATGGTGCATGCTCACTGGTGTTTGTGTGATCTTCCCTTTCTTATCCATGCACCTTGTGTGCAGATGCTCCTATATTGGGGTTCGATGGAACTAGTTTCTTCCAAAAGCTCCTATATTGGTTTCACCCTGAGTTCTTGGGTCTTGTTCTATATCCCCGTGCACAGCTTCTCCTGCAAGGCTGCCTTGGCTTCTTGTTTGTTTGTTTTTTGGCCTCTCCTAACCCTCATCATTCCCAGTAATGTACTCATCAATGCCCAAGGGTGTTTCCTTGGTTTTATATACGGGCATCCTCTTCTTTTTGTGGGGGGGGATCAAGCTGGAGATGAGAATCCCTCTTCTTTTTGTTTCGTCTCTACAACCTTTTTCCCTTTTCTGATCCTTATATTCTTGTTTTTTTTTTTCTTTTTCAGCCTATGCTCTTTCCTCTCATGTTGCTTTTCAGTGCTAATCTTCACCTCAACTTACATTCGGGTTTGTTGATGCACAAGTTTCCGTTTGATGGAGGATCACGGCCTCTGTATCAAAACCCGTAGGTAACCGCCGAGTAACCACGAGTGATCAGGAAAAGTTAGGCAAAAGGGTTTTCAGCCGACTTACCACAAGCCGGGTCAAGGCCTGATAACCGCAATTATCGACAAGTAACTAACCATGGTTACTCGCCGATAACCACAGATATCAAGCCTCAGCTCGGCCTGACCAAGCAATCGTGCAAACATAATGAAAAGTGGTAAAAAAAACATCATTGTGCCATTGTTTACATCACGATTTTTTGTTCTGCTACTGCCCATGGGATTTGATACAGAGTATCTGCAACTTCTAGGATTGTTAGGGTATTACCTCCCTCGAAGGAAAGGACATGAAAGGCTGCATAATTGACTGCACCAGCCATCAAGCAATACCTGTATCTGCATGAATGCCCTGAGCCTTTGCCTTAAATTGCCGAGTAATTGTCCATGAGTGCAAAAAGCACTTATAAGTAAAAGTCCGTTGAAATGGTCCAAACCCACCGTCCAACAATTTTGATTACTCTGATACCCTATTTATTTAGGGAGCAACGTGCAATGCTTTAGGTTTTAAAAACCTACCAAAATTACAATTAAAAAACCTTGATTTTGTGGGGAAAATTTTGAACCAAGCATGTGCTACAAGAAGCGCTAAATTTGATAGTTGTATGACCGTATTTATGCTTTTTTCACTGTAACAACGTAGATTATGATAGATGTATATATAATTTTTAATATTTCCTCCTCCAACAATGAATTATATTAGTATTTAAAGGGCAATGTTGAATAAATAATCATTATCAAAAAAAATCATGATAGTAAGGGTCCACCATCAACTTTAATCTTTGGTTACAACTCGTTCACAACATTATTTCTGAGTTATGATCTATATTTTTGTTGACCATCTGCAATAAAATTTTCACCCAATGCATCTCCCTCCTACTTGTCCACAAAATTATATTGTTAATACTCTATTGGCTTCCCACTCAGTGGTATGAAAAATATATTTTTAGGGGTTAAATAGGTGAAATTTTATTTAATCAAATTTTGGAGCCCCTACAATGATCCATCATTACCAAAAAAAATTGTGATGGATCACAGGTGGTGATCCAAAACTTCAATCAATTAAACTTTGACGTTATTTCTCAAAAACTATTTTTTTAAATTATATTATTTTTTATATAGTTTAGTTTATTTTAAGAATTTATATATTTTTTTAAGTATCGATAAAGATTCCAAGTAATTGTCAAGTTCCAAGCATGGGTCAAAATTTTGGGCTGCCGAGTAATTGCCAAGCATGAGTTTTTTAATTATGGTCACAGCACATAGGTCAACCCAATATTTTTTGTCCCTAATCCTTATAATTTGTGTGGGATCAATAGTAACTTCGTCATCCAAAGAGTCTACATCTTCCAACCCAAAGGACTTCCCTGTGGGTTTGCATTTCTTGCACAATTTTATTATATGTCAGCATCAACCTTTTCAGCATCCACATTTGCATGCGGGAACCCCTTATCCAATTTAAGGCTTGCTACATGTATTGTGCATTCCTTCCATATGGCAACTTAACCCATGCCAACAGTTTTCACTTTGTAGCCTAACTCTTGAAAATGTCGTTTGTCATTATGCAAACTCGAGAAATTCATCACAAGCTTGTGGCATTCCGCAAGGTATACACCACTCATTCCAAAGGTTTCTGCCATGATATCGAACTACATATTCATCTTCTTCTTATATAAAAGGGGTATCTTATTCTCACATAAGTGATCCTCATATTGGTTCATCAAGAACTCCTTCCATGTACACCATTCAAACAGCCTTGTCTGCAGGACACCCACCTCTTCTAGTAACATAAGGATGAGCATCATGCCCCACTGGAATACACCTCCATTCAGATGCATTTCCTTCACCACACTCACTACTTCTTTGTATATGTACCGCACAACGTTAAATCTAATTTTGTTTATCCAAACTTGGTGTGCAATGTATACAACTACTCTCAACATCGAATTCCATCTAGCTTCTATGCTTAGCTTTGCGATGACCGTTTAAACACACAACCATAGTGTAGCTTTGTCTTTTAGGCCGTCAAGTTCAAAGGTATACCCTCCCCTTTTCAAACCTTATTATTGTGTTATCTTCCCCAGATCTTTACTTCTCATAGATGGGTGAATGTTTTTGCCGCTATTCATCAATCCTATAGTTTTTTGGAATAGCAGAGGAGAAATGTGCATTCATTGACCTGCAAAATACAATCTCCCTTCATTCGTGCACGAGAGGAAAAACTAAACAAGCTCGTTAGTTTTCCAAAATAGAAAAACTTGTATAAATAAATTATGTTGTCCTTGAGTTGCACCATCACCTTGACATCTTCAATGTTTTATCCCTAGGCATCCTTTTGCTTTATCATCCAAAAACACTCCTCCGAAAGTTTTGCTGATTGAAATCCTCAATCATGCAATATTTGCAGCCCAAATTTAATTCCTCTCCATTTGACATGCTAGATATATGTTGCATCAACGGGGAAAAGAAAGGGACAGTTAGTTTCTTCTTTGGTCTCGGTTTCCCTATACTAGTAGTTGATTGTTAGGCATTTATTGTTGGATGCTCCATGTTGCATATTGTGGAGCACCACTATCGGTCTTCAATGTGCCCAACTCTTCTTCAATTACCATTGAATCTCTTCCCTCTTCCATTTTCCTGTTGGCTTGGTTGCGGTCATAACCCTAACCCTGGAATGGTTTTTCGTTCACCCTTCATCATTTTGACTCTTCCTTCTCGCCTACAACTCTACTACAAGTCACTTCCCTCATGGCTGTATACACTCATTCCCTAGCTGCTGCAAACCCTAGATGCAACTTGTTGCAATCCTAGTGCCCTAGATCTCTTGATGTCCTAGCTTTATCTCTCTCTTCATGACCCTAATTGTTTTGTAAAAGCAAAGTGATAAATATTTTCCTACCATCTTGTATATATTGGTTTAAATGTATTTAATGCATCCCCCTACCCTTCTTCCACTTGCTTTCCCACTTGTACTATCATGGTGATGTCACTCTCATGTGTCACTTCACTTTTGGTGTGGCCTACACCAATTTCCCTTTTTCCTATGTTCCTGGGCCATGTGCACCTTCTGCTTCCACACAATTCCTTGTCCTACAGTCTTCCCATATTCAGATACTTGGTCATTTTCCTCGCATATATGTTTATTTGCATGATCCCTCTTTTACGTGTTGATTTGAAATTAAGTAGTTGTTTGTAACAACTACGTGTCAGGGATATCCTCTTCTATAGGTCTTATGGTTTACTCTATACATATATGAGATATGTGGTATGTACCACATATTTGCTTCCCCAGCTCCACAACCATTGTGAACTGGAATTCTTGGAAAACAATCCCTTGACAAATCCTTCCATTTAGCATGGGTTTATTTACCAAGTGCTTTAAAGACTTATGAACGAAGTAGAACACAAATGTCCAAGAGATATTGGCAAAACTTTTGCGATGCATAAACCATTGCTAGTATCTTGCATTCAATGGTACCATAGTTGCACTCAGCTTGGGATAACTTCTTACTCGCAAAATAAATAGGGTGATCCACCTTACCTTCCCCTGGTTGTAGGAGTATTGTGCTAACAATCATCCTAAAAGCATCAACATGAACATGGAAGACTGTCTTCCAGTTTGGGAACTTAAAGATTGATGCGCAAGCAAGCTTTTCTTTGGGGGTCTCAAATGATGCTTGTTGTCTTTTTGTCCATACAAATGGATGAACTTTCCTTAGGAGCTCTTCCAGGGTCCCGCAATATACGCATAACTCTAAATGAACTTGCGCTAATAACCCATAAGTCCCAAGAATGGGCACATCCCTCTTTGCTTAGGGCCTCCACTTGTAAGATAACTACTATATTGATAGGATCAACCAAGATCCCTTCTTTGAAAATTAGGTGCTCAAGAAGTGTCCCAAATGTTGTTCTATCTCCACACTTTTTCATATTTTAAAAAAATGTAGCAGCTTGCATCTTTCAAACATTAGTCTCAAGTTTTGATGGTGATCCTTGACCAACCAATATAATGTCCAATCACCAAGTTACTTTTAATAACTTGAGTACAAAAGTATTGAATGCTTATACTACAATGCGCAAGAACACAACAAGCACATTCTTTAACTCAAAATGCATAACAATGTGTACTATGTTGAAATGGGATAAGTGGTGAAGATGGGTTGTTCTAGAGTCTATATGGGTGGGGTAGAGAGTATAGGGGATGGTGGGGTGGGGTGCAGTGCGTTCCTCCCCTCCCCACCCAACCTAAGGGGGGAGGGGAGCTAGGGGGGAGAGGAGCTAGGGGGGAGGGACTAGACTGAATAGCCCTCTCCCCTCCCCCGGTTTCCGAGGGGGGAGGGTAGCTAGGGTAGGGTGACTAGACTAAATAAGGGGCACATCTCAAAAAGATAAGTGGGTATAGAGTCTATATGGGGGTGAGTTGAGTGGAGGTGGGTATGGGGTGAGGCGGGGTGCGATTTATTTGGTGACAAAAGTGGTCTTTTGTCGTATCCTCCTCCGCAATCTAGACCTAGTGATATTCGACGAACCCATAGGTGAATGTGTATATTTCACAACCTACGACTCCCTCCAAGATATCTTCTATAAATGGTGTAGGAAACAGGTCCATGACATAGGCCTCATTGTGTGCATGAAAGTCCACACATATTCTAATCCATCCATCCTTTTATCCCTACAATGGATAGATGACCCCTACTGCAAGCATTTTATCAATCTCCTCGTTTACCATTGCACACATGTTTAGATTCATTCTATACACCCTATTTCCTATTGTTCATGTACCCTCGCGCAACTTGATCTTCATCTTGCCAAAAGTTGAGGAGAACAAGTCCTAAAACTCCTTTAATAGGTCGATAATATGGGTCATCTCTATCTCATACCAGTAATGGCCAATCTTTGCTATTTTCAACTTGGAATCAATCCCAATATTGACTTCCTTAGTGCACAGTGGCTCATTATATTGTTTCTTACTATCACTCCACCTATCTTCTATCCTTCTCTCTCCTACTAGGGTTTCAACGCTTAAGTTGCCAAGATCGTCCTTAGGTTCCTTGTCTTCCCTTGTCTTGCAAATAGCCTAAAATCTATTCAATCTCTCTTCCTACATCTATTCCTATTTTGATGCATAGGTTCAAGGTGTTTGATCCACTTTCTTCCTAGATTTTAATACTGTCTCAAGAATCATCCTCTCGAACGAGCTTGGAATGTGCAAACTCATCTTACTTATACATAACACACTCGATTCCATTTACACGTTATCCTAGAAGATGGACTTCATTTTTTTAAGGGGTTCAACCAATCGAGTGATGCAGGAGCATCCAAGTTCACATGTAATCCTACATCAACCAAAAATATGTTAGATTACGAAAATTAGCTAATTCTAGTTTTGCGCATTTTTATGATTGTGTATGTCTTTGTTTTTAAGTTTTGCGCAAGTTTGTTGATGCGCGCAATTGTTGTCTTAGTTTGAATTAACTTGCAAAGCTTTCTGCAAGAGGGTTTGTCAGGGCTTTGGATCAAGCGTAACAATGCAAACATTTGTGAGGCCTTCAAAAGGTCTATGGTATCTTTTGAAGCATCAAAGCATTCACTAGATTCACCACATAGTCTAGTTCTTTTCCGCAAAGGCAAAAGAGTTGAGTGTTACAAAAGTTCTTGGAGGCATTGTATTTTCACCACACAAGCACTAAGATAACTTGCAGTAAGTTTGGAGCATGGAATTGACATCAAAAGTTGGTCTAGTATCAGAACACTTAATTCAAAACTTGCAAACTTGGTATAAAATTATTGCACACTCCAGAGCCATTTGGGAACCTTTTGGTAATGTGCAATAAGATTCATAACATATGTAAGGTTTGCCATAAGACAATATGTTCACTAAAGATTCTTGTATATGTCAGATTGAGCCGCATTTTTTATGAAGCCATTTAAAGGTCATGGTGATCTACATATGGCAAAAGTGTCAAATTCTCAATTGACTAACTGTTTCTTGTCGGGTAGGTAGCATTGGAAATAGCTAAAAGGATAACACATTACATATGATGTGTTATACTACATTGAGTTGTGTTATTATGTAATATGCTCTATTGTGATGTATTACCATTAGGACTATGATGAGCATTTAATGTTGTTAGTGGGTTGCTAAGGGCTTAATGTAAATAGGTGGGTTTTGCGTCTATATATGCATGTCCATACACTTATGCTAAATAGGAAAAAGTGGGAGGAGGAAGAAATCAATGAGAGATCAGTGAGATTAGATGATCATAAAAGCAAGCAAAGATCTGCGGATCTAGTGGTGTATTGCATCTCGTTTTTGAGATTGTTGTAGGTACAACTATGCATTGTCATTCCTAAACTTGAAATCAATAAAGATCTAAGTTTCATTAAATTTCTTTGCATATTTCGTCGTTGATTCTGAAGGTTGTGTGGCATAAGGCATCCCTTAATTGAGACCCCTAACTGCAACTGCATCATTTGGTATCAACGCAAGGTTTTAGTCCTTGAAGCTAGTGTTGCTTTCCACAATAGCGGGTGTGGGTAGAAAATAGTTGCAGACATCTTATAAAAAGATTCATGGGTAGGTGTAGAAGATCTTTGATATCTAAGGAATGGCACAGAGAGGACGTTTGAATGCAAGAAGGTCACGAGCTGCTGGAGCACCGAGACATGCAAATCCAGCAAGATTGATGAGAGATATATGCATGCCCGATTAGAGGCTATGAAGATAGTGCATTGTCGAGGTGTTGTGATGATGGGTGATGAAAGCGATGCTAAAGTAACAGAAGAAGCACATGACAACCAAGACACTAAAGAAGAGGTTGATGAACCTGAAGATCGATTCTTGTGTATCGTTGCGAGAATGACTAGTAAACCAAAGTTGGTTCCTGGAAGTTATTTTGGAAGTTTGAACCCTGAAGAGCTCACTAACTAGATCGAGTTTGAGAAGTATGAGTACGAGAGTATGGAAGATCCCAAATGAGTTAAATTCGCCAGTGCAAAGTTGAAAGGTCATGCATCCTTATGTTGGCAACATGTCAAGTTGAAAGATTACGCAAAGCCAAAGATAAGATTAAGACTTGGAGTAGATTCGTCGTGACATTGCAGCATACATTTATTCCTACGGATTATAACATGAGTTTGTTCAAAAAGCTTCAAACTCACAACAAAGGGAGAATAATTTAAATGATTACACTGGGGAGTTCTATTGACTTACCATTAGAGTGGGTCATGTTGAAGATAATGCTAAAAATATCTTGAGTTATGTAAATGGGTTGCGTATTTGAATTCAAGACGAGTTTAGTATGATCAGATTGTGGTCTGTTGAAGAAGCTTATCAGTGTGTGCTAAAGGCAAGATAAAAGTTATTTCGTAAATAGTAACAAGTAGCATGAGGAAAAGGAAAATCCACATGGATGTGAACAAAGTGGTGGAAATGGCAGAGGTTATTTTGCTCAAGGCGGCAAGGCCAATACTTTGCAATGCAATGATACTAATACTCAAAGAGGCAGAAGAAATTTCAAAGGTATAGCATCCTATGGATGAGGTATAGGTCATGGATTCCATGGTATATGTTTTAGATGTGGTGAGACTAGACATAGAGCATTTGAGTGTCCACATATGCATAATGACGATGGTAAGAGAACCAAGGCGGGTGTTTAAATCGCACAAGTTGACGAGGAAAGTGTTGTGTCTATTCATAATATGGATGAACCAAAAACTAGAGAAGCTCTCATGATGAAGAGGGTGTTGTTGAAGCTTGCGAAAGAAGAGAATAGTCATGCACACATAAAGTATTTCTTCAAAATCATTTCTAAGTTTGGAGGTAAGATCTGAAAATTGATCATTGATAGTGGCAATACAAATAACATTGTTTCACAAGAGATGGTAGATAAGCTTGGTCTGATGAGAATTGTGCATCTAAATTTGTATAATGTTTCATGGTTGCTAATGCAACGTCACATTTTGGTGAATGAACAATGTCTGGTAAGTTTTCAAATTGGTACATATAAGGATGAAGTTGTGTGTGATATAATGCCCATGGATGTTTGTCATATTTTGCTTGAAATGCCTTGGCAATTTCATCACAAGGCACAGCATGATGGTCGTGCAAATACATATACATTGGTGAAAGATAAAAAGAAGCATACTTTGAAAGACACATACTTTGAATCCTTAGAAATGAAGAAGTGGAAAAAAATCCTAAGGTTTTAATAATTTCTGGAAACCAATTCCTAAAGTAGATTAAGAAATATGTTTGGCAATAATCCCTAAGCCCACACAAGTGGTGACCTCAACAGAAGAAAAGAAGAAGCATATCTACGAGAGATGGAGGAGATGATAGGTGAATTTGTGGAAACAATCTACTAGATGGGTTGCCTCATATGAAGAGCATTAATCACTGCATGGATTTGATTTCAAGATCATGTTTACCAAGCAAAGCAGCAGATAGGTGGGCACCCCAAGAGAATGCAAAGGTACAATAGCAAGTACAAGAGCAATTGGATAAACGAGTGATCAGAGAAAGTCTAGGCCCATGTGTAGTACCAACAGTGTTAGAACCTAAGAAAAATGGAGTGAAGAATGTGCATTGATTCCAAAGCCATTAACAAGTTAACTATAAAGTACAGGTTTTCATTGCCACGCATGGATGATCTAATGGATTGTTTAAGTGGAGCAATATACTTCACGAAGATTGACTTGGAAGAGTGGATATCACTAGATTCACATAAGGGAAGGTGATGAGTGAAAAATTGCATTCAAGACAAAAGATTGATTATAGGAGTGGTTGGTTATGCCATTTAAGCTAACTAATGCACCAAGTACATTCATGAGATTGATGAATGACATTCTTAGGCCATTTTTAGGTAAATTTGTCATCATGCATCTTGATGGCATTAATTTTCAGTAGGACAAACAAAGAACACTTGTGACATTTGCATAAAGTGCTAGAGAAGTTATGAGATGAAAATTTGTTCATGAATTCAAAGAAATGCAGTTTTATGCAATAAGGCCACGAACAATTGGAGTGCAAAGATTTGCAGATCTAGCAGGATTGGTGAGAGATATGCAAGCCTGATTAGAGGCTATAGAGACAACAAAATGCTGAGGTGCTTTGGTAATGGATGATGAAAGCAATATTGAAGTAGAAAAAGAAGCTCCTAAGAACAAGGTTGCAGAAGAAGTGGTTGATGAACCTAAAGATCAATTCTTGAGAACTATTTTGAGAATGACTAGTAAACCAAAGTTGGACCCTGGAAGTTATTTTAAATGTTTGAGTCCTAAAGAACTTATTGACTGGATCACTTAGTTGAAAAAGTACTTTGGATATGAGAGTGTGGTAATTTTGATTATTTTCGTATAATTTTGGAAAGCAAGTTGAAAAAGTACTTTGAATACGAAAGCAATTTATGAATGAGGAGAAGGAAGAAACATGCTTGGCAGTAATCCCTAAGCCCACACAAGTTGTGAGCACAACAAAAGGAAAAGAAGAAACACTTCCACGTGAGGCGAAGAGACAATAGGCGAATTTGCAAAGATTGTTTCAAACAATCTACCAGATGGGTTGCCAAAGATAAGAAGTATCAGTCACTGCATGTATCTGATTCCAAGATCTCGATTACCGAACAAATCCACATATAGGTTGACACCCAAAGAGAATGTGAAGGTACAATGTCAACTATAGGCGTTGTTGGATAAAAGGTTGATCAAAGCAAATTTGAGGTCATGTGCAGTACTAGCACTTCAGAAGAATGGAGAGTGGAGACTGTACACCGACTCCACAACCATTAACAATGTAACCATAAAATAAAGGTTTCCATTTCAATGCATGGATGATCTAATAGATTTCTTGAGTGGGGCAAGATACTTCACAAAGATTGACAAGAAAAGTGGATATCACCAGATTCGCATAAGGGAAGGTAATGAGTGGAAAATTGCATTTAAAACACAAGGACTATATGAGTGGTTGGTTATGTCATTCGGGTTAACTAATGCACCGAAGACATTCATGAGACTAATGAATGAAGTTCTTAAGCTATTTTTGGGTAAGTTTATCATTGTGTATCTTGATGACATATGGATTTTCAATAGAACGAAGGAAGAACATGTGACATTTGTGCAGAGTGCTAGAGAAGTTGCAGGATGATAATTTTCTCATGAATTTGAAGAAACGCAGTTTTTTGCACAAGGAATTGATATACTTGGGCTTTGCGATTTTCAAAGAAGTTTTGAAGAAGGATCCAAAGAAGGTGCGAGCTATATTGGGTGGCTTTCACCACAAAATACATTTGAGGCATGTAGTTTTCATCGATTGACAAGTTTTTACATGACGTTCATTAAGAATTTTAGTGGGACGTGCACAACGATTACAAAGGTACTTAGGAAAGATAGAAAGGATTTTGTCCAAGGAACGGAAGCGGAACATAGTTTTTAGCAATTGAAGAAGAAAATAATTGAGTAGCCAGTGTTGGCATTACCATACTTTGGTAAAGTATTTCAAGTGGATTTTGATGCTAGTGGCATAGCAATAGATGCAATATTAAGTAAAGAAGGAAAACCTATCGCATATTTTAGTGAGAAGATAAATGATGCAAAATGCAAATATTCAGTATATGGTCTGATGTTCCATGCAATTGTACAAGCACTCAAGAAGTGAAGACTTTATATGTTGCCTAAGGAGTTAGTTTTGTAAGCAAATAATCAAGTATTATAGATCATAAATGATCAGAGTAGCTTGAATCATCGACATATAAAGTGGGTTGAATTCCTACAGAACTATTCATTTTTGTTGAAATATAAGATTGGGAAATCAAACATAGTTGCAAATGCGTTGAGTCGCATACTCATATTATTGAATGAAATAAGAGTGAAAGTCATAGGATTTGATCTTATGAAGAAACATTATGTAAATGATGAAGATTTTCAAAAAGCATGCAAGGCATGTGCAAAACCAATGAGTGGAGACAGGACACCATGGATAGATTATTTTGTTCAAGAATGTTTGATGTTCAAAGGAAAGCAATTGTGTATAACTAGAGGTTCAATGCGAGAGAATTTGATTAGGAAGATACATAGTGGAGGTTTGGCAAGTCATTTTGGTTATGAGAAGACCTTAGTGAAAGTAGTAGAAAACTATTTTTGGCCATAGATGAGCATAGATGTGTGTAAATTTGTTCAGGAAGTAGAGTTTGTCATCTAGCTAAAGGAAGAAGTCAAAATGCAAGGTTGCATCAACCGTAACCTATTTCAAAGAGACCATGGAAAAACATAAGTATAGATTTTGTTTTAGAGTTGCCTAGAACGCAGAGAGGAAATGGCTCAATATTTGTGGTAGTTGATAAATTTTCAAAGATAACACATTTTGTGACTTGTAAGAAGACTATGATGCGACAAACATTGCTAACTTGTTTTTTAGGGAGATTGTGAGGTTGCATGGCTTGTACCCAGCATAGTATCAAAAAGAGATGTGAAATTTGTCGGACATTTCTGGAGAAAGTTGTGGAAGAAGTTGAACACCAAGTTGCAGTTCAATTCAACATATCATCCTCAAACAGTGGGGCAGACAGAGATAGTCAACATATCAAAAGCAAGCAAAGGAAAAGTGCATACATAGAGGATTTTGCAGAACATATGTGAGATGTGCATCAAAAAGTGCATGAACAATTGAAGAAGAGTACAACACAGTATAAGCAGCACGCAAACAAAAACAAAAGGGAAGTAGACATGGTCTTAGTACACTTGAAGAAAGAGAGATTCCCAAAAGGGATGTTGAAGTTCAAGAAGATTGGACCATGCAAAGTGTTGCGGAAGTTTACCAAGAATGCATATGAAATTAAACTGCCTTAAGGGATTGACATTTCTCCTATATTCAATGTGACAAATCTATATCCTTACCATTAAGGGCGTAATAGTGGAAGCAAAGATTCCAATTCTAATTCAGATTATGGAGAGATAGATTGGAGAGTGCAGATCCTGCAAAAGAATTGTGAGGTGGAGCAAGTGATTGACACAAGAATTCAACAAGAAAACATGCACCAAAGTGTGCAAATAATATCCGGTCAAGTGGAAGGGCCGAGATACCGAAAATGTGACATGGATAAGCGCATCAGAAGTTGCAAAGAATGATATATCATTAGCAAAAGCCACATGAACAAGAGCTCATGTTTCTTTTATTTACCTAGGATGTACGATGCAAGAGCATCTGAGTTCACATTTAATCCTACATCAACCAAAAATATGTTAGAATAGGAATATTGGCTAAGTCTAGTTTTGCAAAAAAAATTGATTGCATACAAGACTTTATTTGTAAGTTTTGTGCAAGTTTGTTGATGCGTGCAATTGTTGTCTTCGTTTGAATACACATGCAAATCTTTTTGCAAGAGGGTTTGTCAAGTCTTTTGATCAAGCACAATAGCGCAGAGATTCATGAGGCATTCCAAAGGTTCATTGTATCTTCTAGAGCATCAACGCATTCACTAGAGTCATCGCATAGTCTAGTTCTTTTCCACATAAGCAAAAAAAGTTAACAGTGTTACAAAAAATCTTGTAGCAGCTATATCTTTACCACACAAGTACTGTGATAACTTGCAAAAAGTTTGGATCATGGCATTGACATCAGGGGCTAGTAGAGTATTAGGGCACTTAATTCAAAGCTTTCAGACTTGGTATAACATTACCGCACATTTCAAAGTCATTTGGGAACCTTGTGGTAATGTGCAATAAGATTCATGACAAATATAAGGTTTGTGGTACGATAATACATTCATTGGAGATTATTCTACCTATCAGATTGAATCGCATTGCTTATGAAGCCATTTAATAGTCATGGTGATCTAACAAAGAGCAAAAGGGTCAAATTTTGTGATGTAACCCTTTTCAAAATAGTCTTGGGAAGAGACCCTTAGCCTTTTCGTTTCCAAGAGCTAAGGAATTTAGAGGCAAAAGGGGAACATTTGTGAGCTTCAAGAGCATTTTATGGTAAAGCATTTTATTGTCTAATTTTGGGACCTTTTTGAGGGTCATGGGCACTTAAGCCTAAAGTGAATTTTATAAGGAAGCTTTATATATTGCTTTTTGAAAGAAAAAGGTAAACTCTGCCCCTTTATTTTGGACGCTACACTTGGAGGGGGGATATAAAAGGTAAGGAGAGGCTCATTTGGAAGAGTTATGCATTTTGAGTATTAAAAATGTTGATCAAGTATGTCAAGCTTATTCACCACAACTTGAAGACGAAAACCTTCAAATGTGACAAGGGTTTGGGGATGAAAATCTTCATTCCTTTATTAAAGGCAGCTCTATCCAAGGGCTATTATTGTGCTTCACATTTATATGGTTGCATGCAAAGATGTTTTGGAACAGCACCTTGTACGGGCGAATAGCGATCACCTTTGGAGGCTTCGTTATTGTATTTGTGCAGGTAAAAGAGGTGGGCAAACTTGCTTGGAGAGCTATGGTTGGTCTTGGAAGCCATCCCTAGGGTGGCAACTTGCTTTGGAGTGGTGACCCCTCTCAAAAGGGCTAATTGGCTTCGGAACCCTCTTCTAGGGTTAAGAGGTAATTTTGGTATTTTATTCCAACTTGGCGAATTGTTTGCGAATCATTTGCAGGGTTTGAGGACCATTTCGTACCCTAGAAATATTCAAAAATTTATTATATTATTTTTGCAACCTGGGTGACTTGCATGGGAAGGTTTCGGAAGCTTGTGTAAGGGAAAATTCAAGAGTTTGATTTCCAGATTTAATTCTCTAATTTTTCCCAAGTGTGGCGACTTCCTTGGAGAGGTTTTAAGGTTGATTTCAAAGGGAAAACGTAGCTGTACCGGCATTTAAAAATCAAGATATTTGCAAGGATAAATTTCAGCCTCCTAGCCATTATCACCTTGCCAAAAATGTACCTTATTTCAGTTACATATTCAGCTATTTTGGGGGCTATTTTGGAGTGTGTTTTGCTTGAAAATTAATCAATTTTTCCATTTAGGGTTTGCTGGTTTTTGAGTCAGATTTCAGTTTGTTATGAATGATCCCTTCCCAAATTTGATCCAAATTTTTCAATTTAAGTGGTTTGACATTTCGTCAAACACTTAGCATGCAACTGCTGAGATCTGATTTCTGATTGTTTACTTGCAATTTTATACTTGTTTCAATGCATGTAAGATATAATAGATGCCTATAGAAGAAATACAGTACTTATCATAATGTAAGACCAATGGAAATATTTATTTCATTATGCCATGGGTTTTTACAATAAACTTCAAATCTGATCCAAAACTGATCAGAACATAACCATTAGATTTTCCTTAACATAATATTATTTCTAATAAAAAAGAACTACATTAACTGCATACCCGAAAAGCGTTGAATCTTCATCAATGCAATATTGAAAATGATGGTCCAAAGGATGGAAATAATCATGAAAGACTGGTAAAATTCTTGCAAAGTTCTGGCAACAAACTCCCCACTCAAACCCTAGCTATAAGGCCCTTAAATCTGATATAAAATTCCTGAAACCCTGATTGCAGAATACCTTTCACTCCCTTGCACTCACTGAATATGAATGCCCTTCGTATCTAGAGGTTTCCGTCCCCAAACACAAGTATCCAATAGAGGGTTTTCATCCCCTATGTCTGAACTGAAAGAGGGTTTCCGTCCTCAATTAATTTTCATTTAAAACGCTGCTCCAAATCGCAAAAATTTGTTTTTATGAAAATGACATGAATGAATGCCAAAAGACTTGCTCAACCTTCTTTTATACTTTTTCCCCAAACTCTCCAGAAGCTTCCTTTTTTTAAAAATGCACTTTTTAATTTAAACACCCTTTTAACTCCAAAAATGACATTTTCATCAAAATAATGATATTTTGACACGCAAGGTCCCTGTTTAATGCATCCATGAATTAAAGCATCTCAACCCGGTTCCAATGAGCTATAATACTAAGGACCTTCTTAAATATTTTAATTAATTTTTGGCAACTTTAGTAATTTAATTAAAATTTAACCATTAATACACTCATTTTTGCAGAACTGTTGGAAAGCATCGGAATCGAAATCTCACTGCACTAAAGTGATACCGATGATGAATAATGAAAATCGAACCCGACTGGATGACTTGCTATAAATAGACACTCTCTCCAAGAATCTTGAAGAACACACCAAAAGCCGGAAATCACTTCGAAAAGTGGCATAAGAGTCCTCTAGACCATCTGAGCTCATCGCCAACATCAAACATCCTCTCAGACAAGGCTAACAGTTACTGAGAAAGCCGAAGCCAACTACAATACTGAAGCGACCGAAAATGGAGACATTACAGTCCTCCCTTCCTGGAGATTGCTTTCCCCAAGCAATCGATGCTTGTATGCCCCAAAGCCAACTCCCAGGATCCCATATCAATCTCAGAAGTCTGCAAACTCTAATACCTGAAACACTATATAGTGGGAGGTCATCAGCCACACGTACCAACAACTCCCTTCCTCCGAAGGCTCCACTGTCCATGAGTGCTAAGTCTATTAAAGACAAAGCATTATACAAATCCGAAACCCTGAAGAGATTCATGCCCATCAATAAGTGATGTATGCTATGATCTTTGAAGCACAACCACTTGTACCAAACCTTCTGCTACTCCACTCTGATATAACATCACTAAGCGAACAGTTGTGAAGCAACTCACCAAAATCCCTGTGAAGTATTGTACCAATCACACCAACACCTGGATCCCAAATCATCACACCCTCATGCAAGCTGAGTGTGAAGAAATAGATGTCTCTCATTGTGTCATCATCACCAAATGTCCATCTAAATTTGAATGATCCCTTAGGGATGTGAAAAGTGTCCATCACAAGTGCATAAACAAATATGCCAAACCACTCTAAGCTGCTGATATACATCAAAACAGCCCCAAGCAAACTGAAAATCATACTCATGATGATGCAAAAAGTACCTCCAATGACAGATGATGATAGGATCTCATCATCATGCCAACCTCCAACACTGAAGTAGTGACCCAAACTTCCCCAACTCATCAAAACAGCTGATGTCCTCAAAGTATATTCTAAAAACTCCATGACCAGCAAGATAGAACAACCACCTCTCACCAATGTATGAGCAGAAAACTAATGGGTTAGGGCTGGAATACTTCTATCCTCATGCACATCTCCATACCATGGACAAAGGTCCAACTGGAACTCGTCAAGTACAACATCTACACATACCTCAAGTCCTGAAAGTAGAACAGCCCTATGCTCCAACATTGAAGCATCATCATGAAGTGTGTCATCATATCGATACCAAAGTATCACATCACCCAAGCTGAATATGAACGTATAAGTGTCTTCTATCAAGCTATCATCATAGTATATCCAAAAACTGAGTTGTGCCACATGGACTTGAAAGCGTCCATCATATGTGTATAATCTATTATGCAACTCCACTCCAAAACTCTCCAAACAGCTGCAAGCGAAAGTATATAGGCTGAAAATTCATGCTCAGAAATGTAAAACAGCCACCTATCCTTGTGATGCAACTTGAAAACCAATGGTTAAAGCATGAAATACTATTGTTCTCGTGTCTTCTTCATATATCACATGTTCTCCCCATATATAATCAAGAAATGTTGTCATGAAATTCATGCAAGTATTACGCAATGACCTACCTTGTATGCAACTTGGATCTTCACACATTAATCCAAACTTAATCACATAATCTTGCATATCCACAAGATAATTGAAATCATGTAAAGTTAAGAGATTGTTGTTTATCACCATAAGCCCAATCTTTACCTCATGCCTCTCAAGTTTGCCTTCATAGATGTCATCATAGGCTGCTGTCCCAAGGTGTGTACCATACTGGAAACTCTCCTCAAGGGCTGTCATAGCTTCTACCTCACGGCTGCCAGCTGTACAAAAGAGTAACCTAATGTCTATGGATGTAAAATCAGTCCTTGCTTCAGAGAACTCAAGTCCTGAAACTAGGACAGCGTTGTGTCTACCCAAAGAATCATCCTCATCAGGATATGATGTCAAAACACAAGTAGACTCCTTCAAATCTGAATCACGAATACATCTCTCCACGTCATCCTTTGTTGGTCCATAGGATGTATGCACAATCTTTTCTTCTACAAATCTCTCATCAAGTGTTTGCAACTCTGACTGCTCCTCGTGCTTGATCATAATAAGAGGCTCATCCCTCAAATCTTGAGTGTCAACAATGGAAGACTTCTTACCATTATCATCCTCATGCCACTCATCTATCTCATTATCATGTGAAGACAAAGGACTGTTGTTTGTACTCAGAAAATCAGATCCGTGATCATACCTTTTTGGGGTGTCTTCATTGTCCTTTCTTGCATCTTCTTCAATGGTAGGTCGCTCATCCATAAGTGCTGGTCTAAGAGGTGTATCCAGCTGAAAGTCACATGTCCTTCTAACTACATTAGCTGTCCCAAATCTGATTTGTACCTCCACCTCTTTAGCTGCTATGTCCTTCAGTGCATTCTTATCCATAACTTCCAACCAACTCCATCGTGTAATGCCCATGACAAACCATACATTATCAAACTATAGAATCTTCTTACTAGGCAATCCCTTTGTTTCTATAATCAGCTCTTCAATAAAATGTCTCTGATATAACTTCAACATGTGTTTCCCAAATGTGATCACATGTATGGAACAAAGAATGTCAAACTTACTATGGGCTGTCATACCTTTTATGTAGCTTGGATTTACAAACACTTGCTTATGCTCAGCCATAAAATATTTTAGATCAGCAAGATAAAACCCCTTGCCAAGGACATCCTCTTGAGGTATATTTGCTACCTTATGATTACCAAGATCATGGAAAGATAATGTACTGCTGCTTATAATCATGGAATCAACATTTGCAACATACCTTTCAATGATAGCTCCATAGATATCAGGCGCATCTTCTTTATTTTCTGAATGTCCATCATTTTCTATGCTATGATATGAAAAATCAGATTGTTTGCAACTTGAATCCACAATAGTTATCTCATGTTTAGTCAAAAGATTTCTGTCCCATCTTCTAATCCATACCGTCACCTCCATAATTGATATGTTTTCTATTACTAGCAAACTCCAAGGTGTAGTATACAAAACAAACCAAACATTATCAAAATGCAAGATCTTCTTAGTGAGCAATCTCTTAGTCTCCATAATCAGTTCTCTAGGACAAAATGCTTCATATGCTCTTAACAATTGTCCTTCCACAAAATTGGATACAACACTTGTGGCTGATCAATCAAGTGTATATCTAATATCATTATTGTTTTGAGCCTTCAAGGGGCTCTCTAAAAGAAGAAAGTCATAAACTTCATGCAGCAAACCAGATACCCAAAAGGAATTTTTTGAATCATACCTTTCTCTTGTTCACATACATGTTCTTCTTGTGTGCTTACCTCTAGAAACTCTTCTTTTGCATGCTCAACTTGTATACATTCTTCCCTTGGAAGAAATTATGATCTAATGTATGATTCTCTTTGTTGCCTTGCATTATCTAGCTGATTGCATCGTTCTTTGACTTGTTGAAGGTGTTGTTTTGCATGTGCAGCCACTAACTTAGCCTTCTTGGCTCTTTGTAGCCAACTGTCATACAAAACTTGAGTCTTGTTCACATCTTCCAAGGTCTGATATACAAAATCAGAATGTTTGTGGCATAAATCCACAATACATAATTCATCTTTAACACCCAAACCTTGAATACCAATATTAGAAGACTCTACAATACCATCATCCACATGTGTAATGGATGTTACCTCATGATTAGGACTGTTGTTGCAAAAATCAGAATAGGTGTCATACCTTGGTGTCATATTTTCAACATCTCTAATGGGCTGATCAACGATTGTAATCTTTTCCACTTCGTGATCAACATCATGACTCAATGGTGTGCCACGTGTCTCTGTGATCACTTGTAGGCTGCAAAGTGCAAACAAGTGATTCATCTTCCTTTCCTGGTTCTTGGATATTTAACACTTCACTTTTTCCCATGCTTTCTTTCTTTTCTTGCTGCTGATATGGACTTGAAAACATCAAGTCATCTTCATCCTCATCCGGTATACCCAAAAATTGTGTGTATGAAATCATGTCTTGTATCTCTTGAGGAAGAGAGCGATACTTATCATAATTGGCCATAATTGTTCTATTAAATGGAGACAAATCACTAGTGTGCCTAATTTTCCTTGAAAGTGAATCTTCAACATGTTGCAATTTTTTAAGCACCCTTTGTTGTGAATGGTGAAAGTCCCTCAACATTTGTTCCACGCTAGGCAACTTCCCCATAGTTCCCATCTCGTTGTCCACAACCTCAACTCAAACCAAATTGAAGTACAAGCAACCGATCTTTACCCAACAGGTTGGCAAGATCATGGCTCTGATACCACTGAAAGATCCCTTCCCAAATTTGATCCAAATTTTTCAGTTTAAGTGGTTTGACATTTCGTCAAACACTTAAAATGGAACAGCTAAGATCTGATTTCTGATTGTTTACTTGCAATTCTATACTTGTTTCAATGCATGTAAGATATAATAGATGCCTATAGAGGAAATACAGTGCTTATCATAATGTAAGACCAATGGAAATCTTTATGTCATTATGCCATAGGTTTTTACAATAAACTTCAAATCTGATCCAAAACTGAGCAGAACATAACCATTAGATTTTCCCTGACATAATATTATTTCTAACAAAAAAGAACTACATTAATTGCATACACGAAAAGGGCTGAATCTTTTTCATCAATGCACTACTGAAAATGATGGTCCAAAGGCTGGAAATGATCATGAAAGACTGGTAAAATTACTGCAAAGTTATGGCAGCAACCTCCACACTCAAACCCTAGTTGTAAGGCCCTTAAATCTGATATAAAATCTCTGAAAACTTGATTGCAGAATACCTTTCACTCCCTTGCACTCATTGAATATGAATGCCCTTCGTATCTAGAGGTTTTCGTACCCAAACACAAGTATTCAATAGAGGGTTTCCGTCCCCTATGGCTGAACTGAAAGAGGGTTTCCATCCTCAATCAATTTTCATCTGAAGCGCTGCTCCAAGTTGCAAAAAACTGTTTTTGAGAAAATGACATGAATGAATGCCAAAAGACTTACTCAACCTTCTTTTATACTTTTTTCCCAAACTCTCCAGAAGCTTCCTTTTTTTTAAAATGCACTTTTTAATTTAGACAACTTTTTAACTCCGAAAATGACATTTTCATTAAAATAATGATATTTTGACATGCAAGGTCCCTGTTTAATGCATCCATAAATTAGAGCATCTCAACCCGGTTCCGATGAGCTATAATACTAAGGGCCTTCTTAAATATTTTAATTAATTTTTAGCAATCTTAGTAACTTAATTAAAATATAACCATTAATACACTCATTTTTACAGAACTGTTGGAAAGCATCGGAATCGAAATCTGAGTGCACTAGAGTGATACCGATAATGAATAATGAAAATCGAACCCAACTGGATGACTTGCTATAAATAGATGCTCTCTCCAATAATCTTGGAGAACACACCAAAAGCCGAAAATCACTTTAGAAAGTGGCATAAGAGTCCTCTAAACCCTCTAAACTCATCGCCAACATCAAACATCCTCTCAGACAAGGCTAACGGTCATTGAGAAAGCCGACACTACATGTTAGCTGGTTTATCTAAGGGTTTGTTAGAAAACCCCAACTTGGCCTAATTGTCCCATTTGGGGACATTACAAATTCTCAATTGACTAATTATTTCATGTTGGGTAGGAAACACTGGAAGTAGCTAAAAGGGATAACACATTACACGTGATGTGTTATAATAAATCGAGTTGTGTTATGATGCAATATGTTCTATTGCTATGTATTATTATTGGGACTATGTTAAGCATTTAATATTCTTAGTGGGTTGCTAAGCACTTAATGGATGTAGTTGGGTATTGCATCTCCTACACTACTACTAAAAATGAAACAGAGGACGGACGGAGAGATCAATGAGATCAGTGAGATTAGATGATCATAAAAGCAAGTAAAGATCTACGAATCTAGTGTTGTCTCACATCTCATTTGTGAGATTTTTGTAGGTGTGTTTGCGCATTGTCATTTCTGAACTTGAAATCAATAAAGATCTAAGTTTTGTTGCATTTATTTACATATTCAATTGTGTATTCTAAAGGTTGTGTGGTATAAGGCATCTCTTAATTGAGACCCCTAACCGCGACTACATCACCAAGTCTCCTCATAGTATAAGGTGAAAGTGTATGACTAAACTCCATCAGAATTTTCCAATCAATTGTTTTCCTTCGAGTCTCGCTAAGTATGTAATATGTGCGATCCCATGCCCCAAGCATACTATAAGGAGCATGTACCCATAACCACATAAATAAAAAGAAAGCTTCTTGCATCCAAACCCATTCAAATGCCCTACAAATGCTATGTTGGTTATGTATATCCTTGATACAAAGGTAAAGCTTTCTTGATATTGCTTCTTTTGAAACGAGTACATATGGCCTCTTTTACTTTTGACCAAGTAGGGAGGTTGGGTCTATGAGTAACCCACCAACAAGTTCTTGTGTTGAGTAGTTTATGCACTAATGAAGTGATGTGCTCTTCTTTCTTTGGGAGACATGCCTCAAGGTCCTTAATATATACTTGTTCGCAGGTTGAGCCATCATACTTTTTGGGAGCTTCTCCAAGTGTCCATTACTCAACTTGAATCCCCATTTGACCTTTTTAGTTGCACGTGTAACCTGCTTCTCCATAGTCCTACCCCTAGTAGTACTTTTTTAGGATGGCCCTGGGTATGATAACCTTTATGTACTTTTTGAGGACCTTGTGCGACTTGCTCAAATACCTCACCCTTTATCCTTGTGACCTTGTAAGTTTCCTTCACCCATCTATCACATGCATAACTTGTGGTATCGGAGGCCAACATCTTGCTTCTCTAGCTTGGTACTTTATCATCTATCAAGTTAAGGGATTCTTTTTCTAGCACAATGATGTTGAGTATATGATTAATATCCTCCTCATTGTCCACACTCTCAACATAAGAAAACCCATGGTAGATATCAAGGGGAATCACCACTCTAAGTCCCTGTTGTCAACCTGGAGCTGCGCCCTGAATCGAAGACGTGCACGAAATGGCCAGTCCTCTATCCGGCTGAAACAATGGGATCTTCTCAAGAGGGTGGGTGCCTCAACGGTGAGAAGAACCTCCAGAAAAGGTTGGTTCCTGTATGATGTATCAATGAGGATCTCTACTCTATGCTATGGACTACCATGGAAAAGGGAGGAGACTTTAAAGGGAAATCCTACTTAAAAAGAGGTGATACACCAGAAATTTGATCCACTCAACTTGGAACCTTGAACACTGAACAAACAAGGGAAAAGGAAGACCTTCGATTTCAATCAATCACTTATGCATAAATATTTCATGAAGAGGTTCGATCCAATGACCCAAAACATGAGGGAAAACGATGGAGAGAGGTCTAATAAAAGACACTTTGCAGCCACCTAACATCCACTTAAAGCTTCAGCAAAAGACATAAAGAACACTAAACATAACCTGCATAAGGATAATCTAGCAACTAGGTATGAATCAAAATTTGGGAAGGGAGAGAAATCTACCACTTATGCAAATTGTTGAAGAAATATACACTATGTCAACACTTGAAATCTAAAAGTACAGTCCTATTGATTGAAGAGGTTACACAACTCACCAATGGCAGAGTCTGGTCTTGCCAAGAGAGGGATTGGATATTTTTAATCAAGGCTCAAAGCCAATTTATAGAAAATTACAAGAGGACAAAGATTGGCATTGAAAATTTGAAGAGAAGGATCAACTTAAGTTAACTCAAGGCTGAATTGGCCTTTCAATAAAATATGTTTTCTCTTTGTCTTTGCATGAAGCTTCTTGCGCTTGAGGAAGTGAACTTGTCTTTGTTATGAACTGCCCACCTCTCTTTGCATGGAAATCCACGCCAATGTCAATTTTAGAACTCTATGTGAGCTGCTTGATGCTGAGTTGGAACGTTTGAAAGATGAGTTAACCGTTTGGTAAGCTGAGTTGGACGAAGAGATTGGCTGAGTTGACTGTTTGGTACGCTGAGTTGGACGAAAAGATCATTCTCCTTCGCATGGAAAGCTCCTAGTGGATGTGGCGTTTAACAATTAGTCAACTCTAAATCTGGAACAGTCAACTCGACATTCAAATTTGGAACTTTGGTTGAAGCTGAGTTGGACTCTCGAATGCGTGGAGTTGATCCGGAGATGAGCGGGACTTCAATAACCAGTCAATTGAAGCTTTGACCGGTGTTCAAAAATAGCCCCTGCTTGCATGTATTTTACCCTATTATGGCCTGCCTGTTCGTGTCTATTTCTGGCGGTATTCTATATTTGGATGTATTTTTTAATTATATCCGGTCTATTTTTTCCATTGGGCTTTGCTTTCGGAATTTTGGCTTTACCCCTGTTTCAACGGTTACTTCTTGCGGTCAGAATTTGACGGCTAGCGAGACGTCACCCTTTGGCATTTATTCCTTCGGGATTCTCTGTTTGGCAATTTCCTTCGACTTTTCTTATTTCCTCTTTTGCATAGTCCAAAAACTAATACTTTTGGGTGTCTCGACTTAATTCTTTCGGATTTTATTGAAGGGGCCTGTCCGAATTTCTTCGGATTTTTTGTCCGAAGGAATTCCTTTGGACAAAAAGCCCGAAGGAATACTCTGTGTTTGCCTTTGCTCTTTGCTCTGTCGGCCTTTTTTGTTTGGACCGCTAAGTCATTTTCCTGCGGAAAAAATGTCCGAAAGAATTATCTCGGTCTCTTCCTTTGGCCTTCAGAATTCTTCTTCGGGTTTATTTTCTCGGACTTTTGCGCGGCCATCTCTCCGAATTTCTTCGGACTTTTTGTCCGAAGGAATTCCTTCGAACAAAAAGCCCAAAGGAATTAGTCCTTCGCTTTTGCCTTCAACTGCCTTCGGAAAAATTGCCCAGAGGTCCTGTCGTCGACCAAGTGCCCTCAGCAAGGGCTCGTGTCTCTCGTCTGTGCACTTCGAAAAAATTGCAGGGCACCCAGGCTTTTTGCAAAGGTTTTGAATTTGCTCCTGTACCTTCCCGAAGGGTAGGTGCCCTACGGGAATGTTTAAAATGACCCTTCCGAAGGGTCTTGGCTTTTCCTTTGTTGACTTGGGTGGACTTTTGGATTCTCCCTGTTTGGCTGCGGGTGTTCCCTTATAAATTCTCCAAAGTAGTCCTTCAGACAAAAGACCGAAGGAATTACTTCCTTTGTTTTTTTGCCTTGCGGACTTTTCTTCTTAGCACTTTTTCGAAGGCTCTTTTCCGAAGTAAAACCCTTTTGATGAACCATTCCTTTGGAATTCTCCTGTTGTAGCAAAGGCCCCTTACCAAGGAAAACAATGTATTCTTCTTTCCTTGGCTAGAGACGTGGACTTTCTAAATGGCAAGAGACAATCTGACTTGTGGAAGAATTGTCAACAGTTCCTTGTTCTCAAATCCCATACAATTTTTCTTAAACCACAAATCTGCATTGTTGTTGTAATACCAAGGCCTTCCCAACAAGGTTGGGTGGTTATCTTCTTCAGCAAATTCAATAACTTCAAAGTCCCATGTCAACTTTGCACCAAGTATGTCTACCTTTGCATTCCACAATATTCTAGTGTCATCAGCGTTAGTTTTGTTGGCCATGAAAAAAATGTGTAGTGAAGATTGTAAGGTAGGGCTTTCTATTTTTTTCCAAGCATTCTTCATGAGGATGTTTACCTCTACACGCACGTATGTCCAATATTCTACACAAGCCAAGTCTTTAATAAGGGTGGGACCCATTTAATCTTTAGGTGTTTGAAGATCTATGAGAGCTCTTCCACTTTTTTTGCATTGGGTCCCCTACACCGACTCTCCTCTTCCCAGGACTCAACATCCTCCACAACTTGAATCTCCCCTTGCAAGGACCTTATCATGTTCGTAGCTTCTAACATGATTAACTTCTAAGTTGGGCCAAATGGGTAGTCCATTACCACCACCTCTGATGCACAACGGAATTTTTACTTTTGTGGAATGGGCATCATCCTTGGCTAGGTGTGTTTTGAATTTATACACAATTAAATAAATGGAAAATTACATTTTATTGATCACAAGAAAACTTACATAATGTCAATGTTCAGATTACAATCTACTTTCTCATACAAGCTTTAATAAGATTGTCCACATACCAAACACATACTTAACAGGTCCACCTACCTATGACTCAACTTACCTGTACAACTACCAAACTCACTAACATTATTAACATAACTTAATAATGGCAAACATCTAAATATAAAGTTACTCTAAAAGGGGTGTATCACATATGAGATGCATGCCCCGAACTAACCACTAACAAACTAATAGCCTTTGGATCACAAAACCAAACAACCCCTGTCCCACCCCTTGATCCAAACATGATCAAAATATAATCTAGAAAAGATGACAATGAAACCATCCTACAGCTTTTTGTCACACCCTACAAACTGGGCACACGCACATCGAAAATTGATCAGCCTGTGTTGACACATCTACTGCAACTACACCCTGACCTTCCTATGCCCTGTGACACTACCTGACACGAAGATGAGCATCAACATGGAAATACCCATCCCTCTGATCATCAATACATGTACTACAATATAAGCATCATCATGGAAATAATCAACCACATTGATCCTTATCTCAATGATAATTTTGTAACTCGTGTATGGCACATCTTATCTAATATCCAACAACGTTGACCACTTTGTAAACACTGATGGTGCTTGCAACCCCTATCAATTGTACAATCAACCCAAAACTAATCAAAACCAAAACAATCTCTTCCCCCCTTCCCCCCACCATCAAACTACAAATGAGAGGTGAGATGTCTATGCAGCATAACATTACCAAACATCTGGTCTACTCATCGATAATATCAAGAAATTAAAACCAAAAATTTGGATATAAGCACCAAATTCAACTAGCAAAATTTTGGAACAACACCAAAGTCAGAAATGCCACAAAACAACCATCTTGTCATTGAGCTAGTAGCTAACTCAAGATGGGTCTTTGCAAGGCTTTGTCAACAAAGTTAATCCCAAGGACCTGTAAACCCAAAAATGTACCCTGTTTATCTTCGATACCACTGGCAACGGGAAAGCGTAGTGTCACATTCATGGTTTCCTCATAAGCATAGATCATTTTCAAACTTAGAGCAATACTAGGGTGTCAGATGCAACCGAAATTGCATCCCTTATACATTTTTACACTCCTTTCTTCGTTTTAACACATTTTTATAGAAAATCACAAGAGGTGACTTTTAAACCAAAAACATTCCTCGATGGACTCGAATGTTTCAAAAACCTACAAATCAAGTGGTTGCACACCTACCTTCACAAAAGGATGCAAAATGACTTTAAAAACCATAGGCAAAGACTAAATCACCTAAAATAAAAAGGTTTAAAAAAACAACTTTCCACTCAATGGGATTTGATCATTTGACCCCCAAGTTAGCAATGACTTATTAATTGATTCCTACTGCTCTTCTATACAACCTCTTGACATATAAGATCTAAGATTGGTAAAAAAGAAACATTTGATACTCGCGTTTGCACTTCATGCAAAACAATATAACTAAGAGATAAGTGGGAGGCAAACTCTAGACTTGTTTGTTTTCAATCTACGTTGCAGGAATTGCACCCCGCCCCCCCCCCATCTAGCCTAGGTATGTTTTCGGTATCAGTACATCATGGGTACCTCCTGAAAACGTATTGGAAACATCTGGAAGAGTACCGGAAACGTCTGTGACATTTCCATCCCCTTTCCAAATGTTTTCCGCCCCTTTCCGGACGTTTCTAGATGTTTCCAAGAGGTACCAAGGACGTTTCCGACGGAAAACTAAAGCACAGTCATGAAAAAAATTAAAAAATTTTGTTAAATATTTTTAAAAAACCCTAATCTGCTTCTAAATGCTATAAATATAGCCCCGTTCACTCTCATAACACACCAAAAAGAGTTTGCAGCTCAATTTGCAGCAGTTGGGAGGAATTTTTTATTGCAAGTAGAAGTGTGGAAGTTGTTTGTAATTGCAAGGTGGGAGGAGTTGTTTCAATTTGCCGTTGATTGCAAAGAGGAATCGTTTGTGGAGGCAGCCATTGGCACATTGCAAGGAGGCAGCCATTGGTCCGAGTGGTCCAAGTGTAGCTAGTGGGAGTGGCATTCACGATTATGAGGACAATCCGGTTCTAGATGATTTATTAATGTAGAATTGAATGTATTTGCAATGTCTACTTTGAACTTTTTGAAGCAATGAATGAACAAAAACTATGTATTTTCAAATGTTTTGCTATAAAAAATGAGTAATATGCATTGTTTATATATATATATATATATATATATATATATATATATATATATATTCAGACATACCCACGGCATATCCAAATCAAAGATTTTGAAAAATAACATACCCACGTACCCGAGACGTACCCGTACCCATACCCAAACAACTAGTTTTCAATGACTTCACCACAAGCTTTTTCAACTGTAGTTCTATTTGAAGTAAATTTTAAACATCTTTGCCTTAATTAAAGATTTATTTAGCCTTTAATAAAAATAAATCACATGGTGGTAATTTATTTTTTCCTGGGCAAATCACATGATGGTGATTTATTTTATTTTTTTGTTGGTGGACTGCAGCAGCGAACTTTAATACTTCTCATGTAGGTGTGCTTCACAAAGTAGATTTTAATGATGATTGCAAATCAAATATTCAAACAAACCAAAGTTATTTAATTGTGCAAGGCTACTGCACTGTACGACACTCAAATATGGCACCATTTACAGAAATCAAACACCATTTTCCAAGATGGAATTTAATACAACCTAGCACTTTTCAGTGCTTTTGCTCAGCAAAACACACACCTAGGAAGAGACTATTATACTTGCAACGCCTTTTTGCAGCATTTTTTCAGCATAAATCATGCCCAACACATCACATTCTCACGCCCTTCAATTAAACAGCAGATTAAAGCACCATTTTTGGCATATAGACAAACAAAAATTACACCAGAAGCACTTTCGTCTGAGGATAATCCATTGTGCAACCAAATTCACCCAGGGTTTGTCCTGGGGCACCCGGGTTTGCCTGGGTTCTTCTGCCAGTTTTTGCAGAAGAACCAGGGTTTGGTTCGCATCAGATCCTGGTCTTGGTCTGGTGCACAACCAAATTCACCCACTGTCCCTCTTGGGGCACCTGGGTTTGCCCAGGTTCTTCTGCCAGAAGAACCCAGGCGAACCTGAGTGCCCTAGGATGAACCTTGGGCAAACCCAAGCAAAATCCGCAATCAAAAACAGGATTTTTTTTTATTTTTTACATTTTTTTCCAAAAAACAATGACTTACAATAATAAAAAACACATTGTTTAGTCAAAACCAGTGACCAGATCTAAAAGTACTAGAGGAAAACAAAAAATAGGGGGAGATAACATGCAACATGTTTTTAAAATCCCTGCTTTGGTCAAAAAGAGAAAATCGCCAGCAGAATACAACATATATCCATAATGTGGGGTTTCAAGAACCAGCAATAACTGGGGCACTGAAGATCATGAAAACTTCCTAAGGCAAATCATATTAGGCTTGGACAGCACTAGCTCTTTTTAATGCGTGTATTCTGATGGAAAATCAGATGCATCGATGTGCCCAATTAAAGCCGATGAATAAGTTTTTATTTAGATGCACAGTAGTTTGTTCAATTTTTACAGATTTTTCTATTAATTTTCTCAAACTTGGAATTTGGAATTTGTTTTGTAATATCATACAGAGTAATATGTGGACATCATTGTGGTTGATGTTTATATTTTGATGTTGTTAGGCTAGAATTTCTATATTTTTTAATTTTTATATATTTTTTGTATGGATGAACCCAAGACAAACCCAAGGAAGAAAAAAAATCATTGTACTGGCGAACCCGGTTCTTCGAACCCAAACCCAAAACAAACTGGTAACTCAGTAAAAAAAACAACACCAGTGTTATTCACTCCTCCAGAATCAGCTTGAACTCCCTTTCAAGCAGTTTTAATACATTACCAATAGTTTGAATGCTACTTATCACATAATATAAAGCAGCTTCGCCATTTATTTGCTATGCATATATGCTCCTAGTTTTCTCTATAATTTGGTCTAATTTTCTCTAAAAATTTGCTCTCAAAAAATATTTAGGCAAATAAAAACACCTTTCGAAAAAAAAACTCACTCCATCTTGTTTTTTATCTAGGCATGGCTCCAGCTTCATTTTCAACCTCCATCACAGCCCAAATTCATCACAGCTCTGATACCACCAATCTGAATTTATACACACGTAAATAAATGGAAAACTACATTCCATTAATCACAAGAAAACTTACATAATGTGAATGTTCATGATACAATTTTCTTTCTCATATATAACCTTAATAAGCTTATCTACATACCAAACACAAACTACTTAACGAGTCCAACTAGCCGTGACTCAACTTACTTGTACAACTACCAAACTCACCAACATTATTAACATAATAATGACAAACACCTAAAGTACTCTAAATGGGGTGTCTCACACATGACATGCATGCCCCAAACTAACCACTAACAAACTAATAACATTTGGATCACAAGACCCAAACAAGGTGTGCCACCTGCTATGTGAAGTGATGTTCACCTGTGGGCCTTCGTCAATCATCCTACGCGTAGCTTGCTTTGGCACAGACTTCTCTTTCTATTGAGCAATACATATCATTCCAACGCCCTTTTGCACCATGTCTCTTTGAACAATCCTTTGAAAGAGATTAGGGACATCTTCCACCTTGTGGTCCCCATTACAATGTGTAAAAGTGGAAAACTTCATACAATTTCATTGATAATGGCTGAGTGACCCACATTTATAGCATGTTCATTGTTGAAAATGGCCTTTGCCTCCTCTCCATAGGACCTACCTCCTCCATACATAGAGCCTCAAGGAGATTGTACTGTTGTGGCTTGTCTTAGCCCATGCTCGCATGCGTCACATCTCACCAACTACTCTGCAATCCACGCTATCATGAGTGTTGATCTCACATACTTTACACCAGAGTGATACCTTCACATGTTTAGCCATTCATTAGAGGGGGGCAATTTCTTGTCTCATGATCATGAAGGCAAACCTCAAGATCTAAGAAATGCTTTCACATTGCGTTAGGTGCAACTGTTCCTGTTGTGCCCCTCAACTTCACAATTAGTACACCATAAACCTTTTTGGGTATCATGTGCAATATTTGCAATTTGCTTTTGCAATTGTGCGGCCATGTTGGATATTTGCGCCTCCATTAAGGGGTTGATCCCAATATCAAGGCTTACTATGCCCTCCATGCACAAAGCCACTTCTAGTTCTTGTGTATCCCTAAAGGTCTTCATTGATAAACTCCTTCTGAATGGAGATAATGACCCGCCCACAAACCATTACGCATGTTTCAATGGGTACACGTTATAAGAGAGCTTGGAAGGAAGGGTCTTGAAACTTGCATCGTATGTGCGTACGCTCTCCGAGACATCCTATTTTATCTACTTTAGCACAGATAATCAACTACTCAAACTTCAGAATGTTGAATTCCTTCAAAAAAACTTCTTTGAGGAAAACATAATCAACTACTGCTTGGTTCATATTGTACTTTTGGTACCATTTATGCGCTCAACCCTAAAGTGGTGGCAAATTGACTTTCCTTGCACTCTGATGCAGTAAGTCCCTTGGGCCTCCAAATAATCTCACACTTGTGTACGTTTTCAGCAGCATCATCCTCCAGACCTTGGTTTTTTGGCAATGTCACTATTTTTTTATAAAAACGTGCTCCTATGGAGTTGGTGTTTTTACCGTTTGCGTACATGTGCCTCCAAGTTAACTACCTCTAGGCTAACTTGTAATGTCCTTAAATCGCAGTTCGTTATCAAGGAAGTTAGAGCGCTGCCATTTAATATCCTTAATCATTCAAGTGTTGTGCCCATGTAAACAATAGCAGTTAGTATAGTATTAATTAATTAATTAATTAATTAGTCATTAAACATTCATTAAGCATTAAGCAAATGGATGCCACCCTTGGGAAAAGACATTTGCAAGAGACACGTCTTTCAATGGATGGTTATGAAGTATTAATAGTCATTCGTTGGTATGGAAGGAAAGCATTCAATTATGTATTCAATCATCTAACTTCGTATAAGCGTCATGCTATACAAGCACTCTCAAGGACGAAAACCCTTGAGATTATAATAGCCCAAGGATGAAACCCCTTGTGGACTTATATTTTATTTAATTTATTATTTTAAATGCAATATTTATATTTTTTAAAAAATATTATTTAAAAGGAATTCTGTAAAATCCAAACTAATGTAAAATATTCCGATTTGGAATATTACATAACTTCTCCCCCTAAAGTGCTCGGGCCCACATGTCAATAGTTGGCAGCGAACCTGCACCCCTGATCCTAACGTCCTTGTCCACCCGTAGCACCTCCCAAAGGGTCTATTACTAACATTGTTGGTGCAATAAGGTTACCATTTCCAGTTCCTCATGGCATCACAAGCATTCTTATGCTAGGTTGCGCTATAATACTTGAGCTTCCTCACACGTGTCTTGACTTGTGCATATGGCATTAATTGCTCCAAAATAAACTAATGACCCACTCATCCATAAACTCCCCGATATCAAACAAATCCACACTTCCTCCAAAGTTACTTTCCTAATGACTAAAGTACACGCGGGTGTTAGCTTCAGGTAAGATAGGGATCAACACTCCATTTCTACTTGAACTCCCTCTCCCAATCAATCCTAGTGGATCCCAAGCAATCCTCTCCGTTGGATCTTCCTCAATTATCATGGTATCGTGCCTAGTTTTGCACACCCATATTTCCTTTGGAATGCATACCTTCTGCGTGAGAGTCAATCATGTGCCTTTCCCGATCAATGCAAGTCCTCGCGACATCTCATGGCTTCCATGGCAGCAATAAGAAATTCTCTGCATTCACTACATTTGCTTAGGCTTAGCTCCCATTCACCCTTGTTCTCCATCCAATCTATGCTTTAGACATTTACCTTCTGACTATTCCAGCACAACTCTGTGTTCCCTTTTCTCCTACTCTCTGCTTTCCCATCCGCAGGGGTGCTTTAGCTCTCCATCACCACACACTCAATTCCCCAAATCTACCAAAATTTTATTAATCCCAAATGGGATCTAACATATCAAGGCTCTTCCCAACTCAAGAATTAATGCTTTAGCTTTTCCGGGAATTTATATGTTGATATCGAAAATTCTAACAAGTAGATACCTAAGGCTCTTTTCCACCATACATAGATCTCGATCGTTTCCTTCAGCGTCTTAATCCACTCCATCCATGCTAGTTTTTGCCCAATGTTTATTCTACGTCCAATTACATAGGTTGGTAGCCATGCATAGAGATGTTTAAGAAGTTCTACAAAGAAAACATCTTACAAAGGACTCTAGATCTCATCCTACAGCAACTTTCTTGGCTTTTGATCTCTTCTTCCAAGTTCGTCTCTTGCAAACTCTTATCACTTTCTCTTCAAACCACTCTTATACATTCTCTAGTATGATTATGAGCGCCAATACCACATGAAATCTCAATCAATCAATTGAACAAAACCTGACAATGGAACCAAATTTTTTGGCTTCCTAATGGTTCTACACTAACCGCATATGTCCAACAAACATGACACTTCTACACAAGCCTATCACCTAAGCATAACACTTAGGCACTCAACCTGGGCGCAAAGAGAGATTACCTAGCCCTTGTTGCGGATTGAGTGAAAGGAAATTCTATCTAATTGATTAACCATGAGGTTTGTAGAGCTTAGCATGATCACATCCAGTCATATTCCACAAGTATCTCTCAAAGTAACCACTAACAATTTGACATTATCATACTCTAAGAATTACATCTCTCTCTATAAGATTCCCATCTGTCAATTTGACATGTTACCATTTAATCAAATTAACCTACAATAAGGTAGGGGTCGCATACTAGGGGATTGTTTATTATTTTTTAGGGTGTGTTGCTGAGAAATTGTAAAACCAAAATGCATCACATGAGTAAAGCATCATGAATTCAAATGCAAACCCATGAAAATAACATGAATCAACACAATATGAGACATTAGAAGCTATACATATAAACTAAACGTATAAAAGGTACTCAGATGTGTCATATCATCTTTTTTGTTCATTACGTATCATAAATACATCATACATCTACAAACACCCATATTCTAGTAGTGTTTTCCCTGTCTTCTCCAACAGGTCTTTCCTTTCTACTAGCAATGGGTGGGTCTATATACACAACCCACTGCCATGCTTTATATGCAAACTTGTTTTTCACCTAAATATAGATGGATTACATCGATGCAAACCAGTCTACATTATGCTTCCCATGCCGCATCATCCATCTGCTTTCTCAACACGAATCTTAGATCTACAACATACCTTGACAAGTGGATACAATTCCGTCAATGCCCTCCTTCATGTGCGGCTCTTCTTCCTTTGTCGCTCATTTTTCTTTTGCGCAAATCTTCCTTCTCTTGTAATGCCTTCCATTTCTTGCTACACATTCCTTCTTATGCTCATGCTCCTATGCAATCCTCCTTGCGCGCAACATGCTTAATACTTAGACAAAAACCCAGGGTTCAGGACCTTGCATGTAAAACATGGGGTAAACATCCTAACTCCTCTAGGAGTTCCCTAATCTTGTGTCACAAAGTGCTACCCTCACAAAGAAAAAGGGCGAAGCACCTCTAGTATGGATAGCAAAAAAGAATGCATAAATAAATGCTCGAATCTTTAAATAAAGAGTAATGTCTCCCCTGAATCTCGTAGTAAAGACATATGAAAAAGAAGTGCTTCTTCGTTGTCACCTTTCAGAGGAGGCAAAGGCAAGAAATGGTTGCCTCCCATAATATTGTAGTTAATCTCAATTCATAATTAGAGCACACCCTCAACCAACCAAGGGGAATCTTTGAGCTATGGAACCAATAATGTTTGAGATAGGTAAAATGATTATGCCATCTACAATCCATGAGAAATGTTGAGCGTAGAAAGCTAACTAGGGGTTGACCAATTGTAGAGGTGACATCCAAGTGACCCAAATGTATTGACAGTATATATCCTCTCCAACAACCCTATTAATGATGACCTCATTCGAGGGAAGAAGGTGAGGAGGGGTACTAAAGAGTAACCGAATGAATGAAGTTTATAAGTAGAGATGCCAATAAATTGAAGAAGCAAATTGGTCTCAAGATACCAACAAATACAACGCCTTGTGCCAGCCAAAGATGTCACTAACTCAAAAGAATAAAGGGCCATGCATGGTACCTCTCCTAGCCTGAGGTTGTGTAACCTCAAAATCTAAGTATGTGAATATAGAAAGTAAGCGTGACAATACCCTCAAGGGGAAGGGATTGAGTGTCAAACTCAGCTTGAACATGAATAACCATCTATTTTCAATGAGTCTTACAATAAAGCCTGAGAGTCTAAACCTACTCAATATGAGCCATATCAATACATCCCAAACTATGGCCCCAAACCTCAAAAAACCATAGAGAACTATAGGTTTACAGATTGCATTGACAAGGCAGATCTTCTAAGGGTTAACCTATGAATGTACTTGAGAACATTGATACTCAAAGACAAAGTGAGGCATACCCTTGCAAAGATGTGATGAATACAAGCGAAAAGACAGTTCATAAAGCTAGTCTCCCAAGTAGGTTTAAGTTGTGATCTCTACAAGTTATCCCTTGATTACGAGTTGAACCCAGCAAGGTGTATCCTCGGAGGTGTTAAAGGCAATGAATTTAGTTTTACAAAGGTTCACCACAAGTTGGTGAAGCTTGCAAAAACAAGAAAGGTCATCAAGTTGTCTCTATGAATCATTGACAGATTGAACTAGGGGACTAGATCATCAACAAAATCAAGTATAACAATCAGAACACGATGTAGCATACAATTGTCATCAGCATGAATATGTTTCTAGATAAATTCCTCAAGCTCACATATGTAAGTGCCAAAAAGAGCCAGAAAGAGAGGGCACCCCTGTTTGATTGTGACAGTACTCTTAAAAAAATCAAAACCATCAGAAGTTTGGAACTGGCCAACAACTATTGCATAGCATGCCTCATGATGACACGATAGCCCGATGTGTAAAATTGTGGTTAACAGTCTAGAAATCACTCCTAAATCCTTCTTGTCCCCTTGCTCTATGATTACCAATCTTCAAATACTCAAAACGTTTCATGTCCATCATCATGGCGTAGGGTTTGGCATGTGTATGTGCAAGTATAACAATCTTGTAGTTATTTGGGTTTGAACTATCTCCTAAATTGTGAACGAGGTGGATGATGTGTTGTGACGAAGAAAAGGCAAGACCAGAGAAAACGACCTCATTAAATAGCTCTACCACAGGGAAGGCAAGTGACTCCACACCATATGTAAGGATATCACCTTGAAGCCACTCACAATTTCTTGCTTTGCTGGTACAGCGCTACCAAATAGCTCTCCTAATTCCCCCTAAAGAAAATAAATGACAAGAGGGAAGAGGAGAAGTGACATTGATTGTGAGCTGATCTTCAATATCATAGAGAGATCATTGTCACTTGAATGAGATAAGGCGCAGTCAAAATTACTAGAGGTGAGAAATGATAGAAAAAATGACAGGGACACAATAAGATAAAATAAATTTTATGGGAAGTAGGGCTATTGCAATCAGATCATCACAAAGGATCAACCTCTCAGTTGAACATGGTGAACCCTCAATTAAATTGCAGAAAGCAACTCGATCGAGCTTAGAAAAATTATCAGATAGGATTAGAAAAGCACTCTCAAGGAGCAGGAGGACATCTGGGCATGCAGTCTTTGAAGCAAGGATAATTAGCACTACCATATTGATACCCCAAAGGCCTTCGTCTATTTTTGTATACGTATACTTAGTTCTTTATACTTTTATGAAACCACAGCAAAAACAATAATTGAATTTCTAGTTCTCTGTAAATAACCATTCAAAACACACTTGAGGATTAATGTTTGATGTATAAATAATCATTTAAAACATGAAATAAGTTTCAAAATGTTTTTCTTCCTAGAAGATACATCCAAGTCAAAGTTTGAAATTCAGTTTTATCCATTTAAAAATCAGAATTATCCATATAAATAAATAGGGCAATTTAAATCCCTAAAGGATTATAATTTCTTTATACTTAAATTTGATCTTGCATTAGGGATGGTGAGGGCATAAATGGTTATTGCTATCATAGGCAATTGAATAAGTGAATATGGAAATACCTGATTGTATGTGTGGTTTTGTAGATCAACAAATATTTCTCCACAAGAACCTCTGCAGTCAACTGAATAAAATGCAACTCTTTGAGGCCTCTTGCGGCACATTTCATTGACTTGCTTCTACAAGAGAAAAGGCATACAGTTCCAAATTCAATTATCGTGATAATAAATATAAGACAACTAAATAATATGAGATACATCCAATCCAACAACTAGAGAAAATGAAAATTGACAAATAATCACAATAGCAATTCACCTAGAAAATCAGATGCTAGGCCGCTTTAATAAATATATTAAAAGTTAAAAGCTTGCGTGCTTAGGAAGTAATGTTAAAAAAATTTAAAGCCCAAATAAAGACTTGAGTTACCTATTTTAAGAAAAAATATAATATAAACTGTAAGCAGCAGATGAAAATTGTTACATGGCAGCAAGTAATATGAAAAAACAATTACTAACAAACTCAGCCATTAGTCAACTCCAATAATGAAGTAAGCAATTTTAGATAGGTGAAGCCTAAGGTGAAATGGGTGTGCCCCCTGAACAGTTGTATAAAACTGGACTTTGATGGTGCGGCTAAAGGGACTCTTGGACCGGATGGGGGTGGTGGTGCTTTCAGAAATTTGGAGGGCCAGCCTCTCCTAATTTATAGCCTGGGCATTGGAAAAAACAAAACAATGATATGAAGGAAGCTCTATATATGCATAAACTTAAAGGTTTTAATATTGCAGTGGTCAAAAGATGGGAAAAGGTGATCAAGGAAGGCAATTCACAGTTGATGATTCATGCCATGCAGTCAGGGAAGGCAAGAGCGTGAAGAATAGGCACCCTTATCCAAGAAACAATGTGGATCCTAACAAACTTTGACAACATTTCCTTCCAGCATGTGCACAGAGATGGTAATAACCTGCCAGAACTTGCTGCCAATATGGGTGTCAGTTTTGGGACAAAAGTGGTCCATTTCCTACTGACTTCATTGGAATTCTAAGGATTGTCAAGGTACCTTCTATCATGATTTTCAAGGTACCTTCTATCATTAATTAAAGGGAAAAAAATGAAAACTGTTTCATTCCTTTTTTCTATGCTGAAGGAAAGAGAGAGAAAAGTGATTCATTCCTTTTGTCTGCATCCTTGATTGTTATATCTTTTTGTTTAAGGATAAAAGCTAAATATATATTAAAGAAGGATCTTTCTTTAAAAATACCCGGGACCCTAGAGGACATTACACCCACAGTCTAGTATGACACTCTGATTGTGTATAAAATCATTTGCCGACTCTCTAATCGTACTCTCTCAATCTCCACAATATCTACAAATAAAGTCTCGGAAACAAAACCAAAATGTTGTCCTTTTTCTAGATCATCCAAGGTCCTATGCAGCCCTGATCTTGTGCAACAGATAAGGACACGCACACTTACAACACTAGTATATCACTTAAGCCCGAAGACTTAAGCAGTCACCCGAGGCCCAACAAGAGAACACCGAGATCCCCCATTATGAAAACAAAGCATAAAGATCTACACATGCTCATCAACTTATATTAGAAAGCAAAGAGAGTAAACATCATCCACATAAACAAAGAATAAGATCACAAGACTCGTCACATTCACAAAAGCCATCCTTATATTCATATCAACATACATTCATTATCAAGCATGCACCATACAGTCTACAACGATTGCCATGAAGGTCGATCTTTACATATGAACCTCAACGATTACATATTCTTGTCCTTCAAACCCTAAGACTCATCTCCAATTTGCCTTCAATGTACAAAGCCTGTGACTTCTCAAAATGCCTCAAATGAGATGTCAAGTGTCCTATTTATAGGTTTCCCAGACCCCCTCGACCCCTGCCAGCTAGTGCTAACTCGGTTGCCAACTGTCCATCTTGACAACTGTCTGCACATATTCCTAGAATATGCTCTCTAGTTGCCAACTGTCTTGGCATATTTCCAAGATATGCTTCTTCTCAGGCTCATTCCGACCCATCCGCGTGATTATTTCTTTGTCTCTTGACACCTGTAGGATTAGTGTTACATTGTAATCATTGTTTGTGTTTCTTTCCAACTTGGCACCATCCCTCCAAAACTGTGCTTTCTTTATACCGCACACTGCATGGTGTCCTTCATGTGCATTGCTCAAACCTTGTGCACCATCCTATATTATACTGCAAGATAGCCTAGTACGAAGGAGCATGTCTCACGTGCACTCTTCCACATTTTACCTTATTTAGGTTACCAATAATTTCCAAATTTGAGGGTCAGTACATATGCCAATATTTGTGTAAATATAGATCTTGAACAACCTCTTGGGAAGATATGATAGAGATAAATCATTGTACTTGGTATTAGACACTTGAAACTCAAATTCTACCTTTCAAGTGTCGCACTTGCCACAAGTGGGAATTTTTTAACAACTGTTTAATAATGACCAAATTGAGGGTGAAAGATACAGTCAATAAATCTCAACAGTTCAAATAATAAAAATAATAATCAATGCAAAGTGATAAAGCTTCTTAAACTGTAATCCGTAACAGATTTTCTATACTGGGAAATGGAACAGAACTCTTGAGGGTATGTCTAATCAGCAGCCTTTCAGAGGCAGAGGTGAATGCTCCACAAACAAAGAACTATATAGACAATCTCAAGGACTTAATAAATTCAGGAGAAATAGAAAATCCAGTACAAAAGTATACTGAGAGAGAAGTTTCAATGCAATCTGCATACACTGCGGTCACCAAGGAAGATTCACAGAAGCCAATGGAACCTCCAAAAGTAAGCCTGGAATCTAGTTTCTAATAATAATATGTTTAGCTCTTGGGAAGCCTATGTTTTTGAAGTATACATCAAAGGAAATCACAACTCTACATATACCTTGACACAATCTTGTCTCGCAGAAAAAAGGGAGGAGGAAACCCAAACGGTTTCACCATCCACTTCTCCCAAGAAACAGAAAAATAAACCTAGCCAAGGAAATACATGAGCAAATTTGAAATCCTTTTAAAAATTATAAATGTCCAGCTGTATGTTTTTTTATCAATCATATTATTACTATAAGTCTGATCTTAGATAAGGACCCTCTGGACATCATTCAAATCCGATTATCTTTTGTGTTATTATCATTAGCTTCAGCCGCTTGTAATGTAATTTTCAATTAGCAAAAAGAGTGAGAATTTTCACTTATTAAAAATATCTGCAAGAATTTTTGCTTATTAAAAATATCTGCATTTTGTTTTTAATTTACCTATTAAAAAAACAAGATATGCATCTTTTCGCGAATATTCAAATTGGAAGAAGAATTTTGTTTCTATTTCTTCCCCTTTCCAGGACTCTTCTTACCCTATTTCTCATTTTCTATTAATTTATGCAATTTTTTCAAAGCATGTTAAGCAATTCAACCATTATTAGAACCTCACATGGGTAGCAAAGTTTCAAACATTCTGTGCATCTTAATTGTGAGCTAAAAACTCCAGTATAATATTCAGTTTAAGAAGACTTATTAATTAATTAAAATTGTCTTCTCCTTCCATAAAGTGGGAAACACAGGCAATAGACCAGAAAATGCAACTACGTGGACTTCAAATCCGACCATCTCATATTTGTTTACATCTCACATCACTTAATAAAGTTGGGACAATATTCATCTATTGCATTTTTTTCAAATTATTCCTAGAGCACAGCATAGGCTCCCCTTTGGGTTTATTATTTAAAGAACATCTTGGACTTGGAATTTTTTTATTCAATTGTTCCTGCTTGGATTTTTTTACCTCTTCAATCTTCACTCCTTGTTCATATTTCAACTTCCCTATTGTGTTAGTGTACACAGTTTTTCACAAGATAAATAATTTGACTTTCCAAAATGTAGTGCATTCATAAACCTGTTGCATGCTCGCATTTTCCTTGAATGAAGTATTATATAGTGGATCCAACAGATCTTACCTCCAGGTACTACAATGTCTCTAGTGTGATGTCTCAAACATTCCCCAGGTCACAATACTTCAATTGCTCAATAAACATCATGGTTTTGGCATGAAAGTAGCTGGCAGTCTTTGCGAATTGCCCATAAATCCTCTGTTACTTGTCTACAATTTGCATGCTATCTGTATCCTTGCAATTTACCTACAAGCTGTAGATCTGCAGGTTGCATTTTTCCTAAATTCTCTTTAAACTGCCCACATGCAATATGCAAGCCAATTTGGCCAGCAAATTGCATACGACCTTGCTTGTATTAATTAAACCTGCAACTTGCTGATAAACTATTTGCTCACCAGTTCTGCTTTCAACCATCCAGAAACATGGCCGCCGTAAATCATGCTTGAACATATTATTATTCTTAAAATTTTACAAAAACTTTTGGTTTTGTCTCCTAGGTTTATATAATGGATGGCAATGGAACCAATGTTATATTTAAAACTACTCCAGCCCATGCAGCATCATAACACAAGGAAAAGGTAGAGATAAAGTGAATACTCTCTTTCAGGGACATGTTACGTCCTTCGATAAGACACTCTGAAAAGGTAGCAACAATATTTATGATTATTGTAAAGTAGTCATAATAATGATAAACAAAGCACCTATCACACACTGAACCAGTCTTAACCAGCAACTAGACAAATCCAATTGTTTGATCCTAAGTACACTCCTCTTGACTTCAATTAAGGCCTGCAATAGTTCTTTACTTACATGAGAACTTAAAATGTAGTTTTTCCTCAAAACCAAAGCATTAACCAAATAATACCTAAATGTCATATGTTGTGCCACACAAATGCCAAGATTCATGTACCTTACAAACAACTACAATGAGGAGTCCCTACAAATATACCACACAAAACTGAATGGTAAATACTATGATTGAGAATTATCCAAATAGATACCTTGCAAACTCAGTTTGAATAATAGCTAATATTCCAAGGTGCATGTTCTTCCAACATGTTGTAGCTTTTAAACCGATCCTGAATATTTCATTTGGGCTCTTTTTGCATCCATGTTAAATGGTAAACATTAAAACCCTCCATGGTCCAAATCAAGTCCTACTTATGAGCCAGAGCCCCTGCTTTAGAGCTTTGCTTACTAACTCGTCAGAACAAATGTTAATAAATTAGCATCTTTAGGGTCACACTGCATGGGCAATGCTTATAAGAAAGTGAATCACTGACGTTTATGTCTATTTCCATCAACATCATGTGAATAAAAGAAGCACTGTTTTCCCCCTTGCAAATCATTGTCATTCATGTCATCAGAAAGTACCTAATTATAGTCTATATACAGTTCAAGGATGTTAAATATAAGATTACCATGGATAATACTTTCTATTGTAATAGACCTGATGAGATGTAATCTAAATAGATATATAGATGACCAGGAAACTCACAACATCTTAACTTGCTTTTCTAATAAGCCTTTTGCATGATATTTCACCATTTTTTCCCGGTTTCTTGGAACAGAGACTGCTGCTTAAAGTTGTGGTAAAAAGTTGTGTTGATTTACAAAAGCCTTCGCAATATAGTGTCATGATAAAAATCAGTTAAACTGTCTTATTCCAGAGCACTATTCGATGGCTGAAATATTTTAGTGAGATGGAAGATCAATGGCAAAATAAATAGTTTTGCCTAGAAAATTTTTTTTCTTCTTTTGTCCATGTCACTATATATAGTGCATGTTAAATGGATATGTTTATTTAAAAGTAAAATGACAACTACAAAAGTTGAATGCCATTTTCAGAATTGAAGATATCAATAAGGTTCACTAAACTCAGTTCAAATTACAAGCATACAAACCTGCAACAAACAAAAATATCAATGGCCAGGGAGAAGCAGGAACTGAAAATATATGTACCAACAGATAGTTGAGATAGATTACAAATCATACTTTTGTAGCAATTGAGGAGCGTCCAAGAACTACAGCATCAAAGTTGTCCAGAGAATCAGCAACCATCTCAGTCAAACTACCTGTAAGAATGCATACAGCAAGAACAATTTAAGTATTTGTTACTGCACCAATATATATATAATCTGAAGATGTGTTGACAAACATCACCATTTATGCATTGTGTATAGGATCAAAAAGGGAAAACCCTTACATTCTTACCATAGAGCAAAGAAGCAGAGAAGAAAGAATAAGGCAGCAGATCATAGCATTCAATAAAATTTGAATAAACCACAAGCCATGTTCCAGATAAAATAAAATCAAAACAGCCAGGCAGAAAAGGGATGATCAGAAACAATACTATTTATTCTCTTTTTCATTTGTGGTTATTTGGGAGGGAACTGGTGTTGCTCTCTGAAAGAAAGTGCTACAACATGCCAGAAAATGAAAATTTGTAGTTTTTTAATGTAGATACCAGTATATTTTTGTTGGCTTAGATCGTATATCCTTCCAGGGGGAAAGTAAAACAATGCCTGTACTGGAGCTTCTCGCATAGTGTGCTTATAAAAATAAGAACATGCCTAGAGGCAAAAAAATAAGGTCAATTTTCACTCTGAAAGTGAGGAAAGTGATTGTTCATTCTTGTCAATGAACCTCACGATAGCAAATCAAAATATTTGCATCCTCTCACTCCGATTCAGGGAGTCAAATAGGCAAGACCTCTTCCATTAAGTGTACAGAATTCAACTGTCCAATACAGAACTCCCATTTGCAAAAAAAGAATCCAACCTCTCACCCACTCACTTTTCCAGGCCTGAAAAAGTTCTACAAATGCGAGATACTACAGAAGTATCATGATAAGGACATATTGTGGGCAAGCTTTACGGCACTACCTTAAAAGCTCATCAGCGCATGCACATAGGAATGCCTTTCAAGCCAAGTGTAAAGTGGGATTTTGTCATGAATATTTAACTCTTCACCACATCCTCACATTGAGTATTATTGAGTAGGCATTCTTGTGGACATTAGGAAGGCTTTTGATAAGGTCCACTAGCATCTAATAATGAAGCATCTTTATCAGTTGGGAATTTTCACGAAGGTCTTCTAGGCAGTTATAGAACCATAACAAGTGTGATTGACAACTTTTGCACAGTTTACAAGCTCTCACAAGACATTCGCAACACGATGGAAGTGAAACAATGATGCCCTCTATCATTGACTAGCTGTGGCTTGTATTTTAATGAGATGAAACAATATATCCATCAGAATATTAGGCAAATAATGTATTTCACTTATAGCCTTGATATCTATATTCTTGTTTGCATGCAGATAGTGTTGTCCTACTTTCCCCCTGGTAAAAGGGGCTACAGAAATACATAGATGCTCTTGTGCCATGTGTTGTTTGGTTACGGGTACGGGTGCGGGTGCGACTCGGGTACGTGGGTACGCCATTTTTCTAGAACCTTGATTTGGATACGTCGTGGGTACGTCTATATATATATAAACAATGCGTATTACTCTTTTTTTTTAGTAAAACACTTGAAAATACATAGTGTTTGTTCATTCATTGCTTCAAAATGTTGAAAGTAGACATTTCAAATACATTCAAATTTTCAAAATACAAATCTAGAATAAATCATGATTCATCTAGATCTAGATTGTCCTCATATTCATAATCATGAATGCCAGTCCCACTAGGTCCACTTGGACCACTCGGACAACTACCACTAGTTCCACTCTCCACCCCTTGTGTTGAATTCTCTTCATTATCATCGACATCATCAACACCATTTAATGAAAGTTGGGCAAATGTAGATGTGGAGGCATCCAAGTCCGTATTCTCTGAAAGGATATCCCAAAGTTTGTAAGCCCCTCGCATATCGTCCTCAGACTTGTGTGAAAGGAGGCGCAAATTGGAATGCAAAAATACCAAATCCTCAGCCTCCTTGGATGCCAACTTGTTTCTTTTAGCAGAATGGATAAATCCATATGTACTCCAATTCCACTCTATTGAAGAATTATTGGCCACCTGTCACAAAAAAAGGTTGTTAATTGTTAGAATTTTCGAATTTAAAATTTGTAACAATGTAAAAAAAATGACAATAACTTCATAATTTTTTTGATTTAATTCAAATTGAATACCTGTGAGAGAATTTTGATTGCGATAAGTTGTAGGTAATTGGCATCATGGCCATGTGCATACCACCACTTGATTGGAGAAAAGCTAAATTTGTCAAAAAGAGCCTCAATTTCTCCCATGCTGCCCTTTGAAGCTACAAACATACCCATTTCATTGCAGATCGCACTAGCTATAGATGGATAAGGAAAAAACCTTTTGAATGCTTGCCTCGTTCCATTTGCAACCTCTACATCATCATATGGTGGTTGCCTATTAGGTAGCCAAAGTATTTCATTGCTATAATACTTCGGATTGAGAGCATAAGCAAGGAGATGTAATGGAGTGGTCATTTTATTCCACCTCTTCGTGACCAAAAACTTGATTGCATTATAAAATGTTTCTTCTAGGTCTTGCTCTTTCTTTTGTATGATCTCTCTCATACTTTCAAGAATGGAGTAAATCCCAGCATAAACCTCTCCCATGCAAGTTGCATTTATATCTGTAGATCAGATCATAGATAGAATAGGCTCTGTAAAACTGAGCACATATTCAATATTGGTCCACCAGTTATCATCAAGGATTAATGATTTGATCTTATCGGCTTTTTCAATGCCAGTAGAGCTTGTTTGCCTCCACACACTTCAAACATTGCTAATCACCATACTACTCAGTGCCTCTTTTACCTTCACAAGTCATCTCAAGACAAGCGTGTGAGCGGAAAATCTAGTTTCAGCAATCTACAAAAATAAAATAAGACTTATAAGTTTAATTGTCCAAACCGTAAACGTTGATAAACAACTAAAATTAATTATTAGAAAGTTAGAACTTCAAAAGCAAGACTTTGTTCTCGAATCTCTTATCTTCAACAGCTCCAACTTTGAGAATTTCCTAAAGATGGCCTGAGACATGTGATGGTTTGTGACAAATGTATGAATGTCATTGGCCTCTGCATAAACTTGCTCTATCCATTGGATTTTGCCAATCTTTTGCAGCATCAAGTTGAAGGAGTAGACAACACAAGATGTCCAAAATATGTGCTCGTATCTGCCCTCTACAATCAACCCAGCTGCTCTGCAATTCTTTGCGTTGTTCGTGATGACTTGGACAACATGTTGGGGGTCCACAGACTCAATAGCCTCTATCAAAATGTTTGCAATAAACTGAGCATCATTCACTTCGCCCTCACAATCCACTAACTTCAGGAACATTGCCCCTTTAGGGCATAATGCAACAACATTGATCAAAGGCCTATTTTGAGCATCTTTCCATCCATCTGCGATAATGGACACCCCTAAATCCTTCCATGAATTTCTAATTGGCTGCAAAGAAGTGTGAATATGTCTTACTTCTTTAGCAAAGAGTGTGGTGCAGACCTTCTCATAATTAAGTCCTTTGTAACCTTCTGGAGCTTCCTTGACTACTTTCAACATTTGTTGCCAATAAGACAACCTCAAAACATTGAAGGGCAACCCACATGCATAAATGAATCTAGCAACCAACTCATCGGCAATGTCCCTCTACCCGACATTGAATGCCTTTTCCAATGGTCCTTTTATTTTTTTCGTGAAGTGGCATTTGTATCATCATCTGAGGGTATTGCAACTGAATGAGCTCAAGTTTGACTTTCAATGAAAGGATAACTTGCAGTTGGAGGTGTTATGGGTGGTCTTTTTTATCTGCCTCATTGGAGAGGTATTGTTTTAGAACGGCTTCTTGAAGCAACTGTTGCATCCATTTGTTCTTTATCATTCACGTACTCAACCACTTTTGCCTTGGGAATTTCGTCACATTTTTTTATCCCCGATGGCCCATACCCAGTCAAATGAGTTTTGACCCGAGTATACAAGGACTTGTATGTGGTATGACAATCATTGCATACCCACACACGAGTCCCGCCACCAACAATGATCTCAAGTATCGTCACATATTTCCAAAGAGGGGAAGTAGGTTCATATTTCACTTGAAGTGAGATTTCATCCCGGTTTGTTTCATCGTGCCCTCCCCCTGGAGTTGAACTGGATGCCATAGAGATCCTAATTATCAAATTAGAACCAAGAAAAAAAATAAATTATAATTATTATTTATACAATATACATTTTAATTTTATGAAAGTTAAAACTTTATGTAAAACTAAAAATTAAAAATTAAAATTAATAACTAACTCTGTTTCTGATTCTCAAGATCGCATTACGCATAATGTGCGAGAGAAGACCATACGCAAAAGTTAGGGTTAGATACAGAAACTATACATTTGATTTTTTTTAATTTTTAGATTTTCAATAATATTTACAGAAAAAAAAAAAAAAAAAAAAAAATTAATGCGGTCAACTCTATTTCTAATTCTCAAGATCGCATTACGTGCAAAAGAGGAGCATACGCAGAAGTTAGGGTTAGAAACTTAGACAAAGAAAGTATACATTTGATTTTTTTTTAATTTTTGAACTTTCAATTGTAATATTTACGAAAAAATTAAAAAACTAAATTTAATGCAGCTATCTCTGTTTCTGATTCTCAAGATCGCATTATGCACAAGAGAAGAGCATACGCAGAAGTTAGAACTTAGGGACTTACATTCAAAACTAAACATAGTATTTAATGTTGTAACAAATGAAACGGAAAATAAAAAATAAAAAAATGTGAAAGAACTGAAAAATACCAGTAGTTCAAACAATTTCCTGGAGGTAAATTCACCAATTTCCAAGTATTGTTCCTCATCAAGGCATTTGTTTGCTTGCCAACCTCCCATGCAAGTTTTCTTTTTTCTTCAAAATATCTCTGTCATTCAGATATCATGAAAAGATCATAAGAGCAAAATGAACATGCTCCTCAATAGAATCAACAACTTTCTTCCCTGTCCTCCACCTCTGTGCATCTGATTGAAGCATGTCATCCTCTTGCACATCCTTTAAAGTGGACTAAAACCACTTAGGCCTCCAATGTACAAAAGTATCATGCATTAGTTGAAGATCAGCAAGAGTGTTAACCCACGCAAGTTGGCATCGCTAATATACTAGTGGAGCATTGGAAATATCAGCGATGGGTTGTTGCACTAGAGTCTATGGAGTATAGGATGAACTCAATTCCTCATCTTTCAAAGGAATGACAACACTAGATTCAAGTACCTCAAAGAGTGCTTTCTTATTACAAACAAAAAAGGATTTTGTCTCCTTCACATCAACATCTCGACTAACGATTATCTTGTTAGTGGAAACATCAATAAGTCTATAGGCCTTAGATTGGTCACAACAATCAGCGAAAAGATATCTACCACTCTTAGAATCTAGCATACTCCTCTCTCTATCAAGAACCAAAGTATATGCAACAGAACCAAAAACATGAAAAAATTGTTACCTCAGGTTTAATTCCAGACCAAGCTTCCTCAGGCGTGACATCCTGTAAGCTTTGTGAGGACTCCTCTTCAAGATATATGCTATTGTGTTCACTGCTTCTCCCCATTATTTGGACGGCATGCCCCTACTATGCATCATGCACCAAGCCATCTCCATGATAGTTTGATTACGTATCTCAACCACCACATTCTGTTGTGTAGTGTAAGGGGTTGTTAATTGTCAATGAATTCCTTCCTTGCTAAATAGTCTTGGAACTGCTTGAAAGTGAATTCAACCCCATTGTCCAATCTTAGTGTCTTGATCCGTCGGCTTGTCTGGTTTTCCACCAATGCTTTGAACTTCACAGATGTAGCAAAACAATCAGAGTTATTTTTCAAGAAATAAACCCACATCTTCCTAGAAAATACCTCACTCTGAGAACTCTAGATGATTTCAAGGATGGCTCCCAATGATCTGCATGCATGAGATCTAAAAGCCCTTGCGCATGTCAAGCACCTTCGATCAGAAATGCTTTTCGCCTCTGCTTGCTAGCCAAACACCCTACACACATACCCTGTTTTTATTGGATAGTAGGCAAACCAAGAACCATATTTGTTCTTCTAAGTTTGGCTAAGTACTAAAGGTTGAGATGTCCAAATCTCTCATACCACAAAAAAATTGTATTATCCTCCACAACTAATGCATGCAAGTTGACTTTGGCAAGATAAACAAGCTTATACAAGCCATTATGTCCAATGCCTAGAGATACTACTCTATCATGATTTACATCAGACACAATATATATTATTTCTAGAGAAATTCACTGAAATGTTAGTATTTTTAGTTAACTGACTAATACATAGAAGATTTTTAATCATTCTAAGAACATATTTCGACATTTTTTACCATGAATTTTGTAGCATTATTCAATACAATGTGTATATCTCCTATTCCTTTTAAAGCATGTGATTTTCCATCACTTAATGAAACTGGATCAAAAAAACTTGTTTTTGCATTAAATTTGACATACCAGTCCTTGCGACATGTGAAATGTTCGAATGTGCCAAAATCAAAGAACCAACGATTGAAAGGACTTTCATTTGAGCATGAAGCCATGAGAGCTTATTCTTCTTCAAAATCTCGTTCGGTTTCAACTGCTGCCACATTTGCTTGCACCTTCAACTTTTTATTATGTGAAAAAGCATATTGTTGATTTCAACAATCCTTCTTGACATGCCCAACCTTATGACAATAATAACACTTTACATGATATTTGGAAGTAGACCTTCATAATTACGTTTCCACATCCCCTTCAACTAAGCAACAAGTGCACTCTTTGTTTGTCCAAACTAGACTCACTGATTTGTGTCTGTCTTTGTTCTTTTTGCAGTAAATAAGAACTAACTTGATCAAATGTTAAGGTCTAGCTTTATGCCATCAAGTGTAGAGCCTCTGAAAAAGATTCATGGGAGGGTGTCAAACTTTTTAGAACAAAAGCCACCATGTCGTTGTCGTCCACCTTTTTGTTAATGGCTTGAAGCCGGTCTCGAAGATCTTTCATCTGAAGACGGTGTTTGTATAGGGACCCACCCTCATTCATCTTTATAGAGAATCGCAGATTTTGTAGGTATGGGACTCAATTTTTCTTCGAAGCTTCTGATATTTAGTTTTTAAACTTGTCCATAGCACACTTGCCTCAGTGGCATTCTAGACCTCAGGAATCATGTCATCTGGCGCAGATAACATGAACAAGGCCTCCTTATGACGTTTGTCATAATCAACGAAGTTTCTAACAAGTCTTGCTTCAATACCTAGAATAATTTTATCACAATATCAATATTCCGTAATTGTTAAAATCTTACGACTACAAAACATTGTAATTTTGGCTATTCAATTTTTGTGCTTCTACCAAAACCAAATTTTGAACATCGGCCACTTTATACACAATTTTTAACCTTTGATTAAAAATCAATACACCAAAGAAAGTACAGTTTTAACCTGAAAATCAATGCAACAAAAGTACAATTCTGACCCAAAAATTAATGCAATGGGAAAAGCATAGTTCTTACCCAAAAATCAATACAACAATGAATATACAATTCTATAGACACCTAAATTTGATCACAAATACTTTATAATGTCAATTTTATCCCTTTTTCACTTTAATTAAATTGTGCACTTAATTCGTACCTATTTCGACACCTTGGCCTTTCCTAAGCACTTGTGAAGCTGTCTTTCTTTTCTAACATGTCATCCATCACCTAAAAAAATGTTATATCGGTTGAAAATACCTCTAAGCATTTGTTCAAACAGAGCCATATCCAAAAACCAGCACTTTTCCTTAAGGGTCAAAAAAAGTCATGACCCCTACTTGACATTTCTAACCATTGCCTTTTAAGAATCATATTTTAAAATTAAACCCTCCCTTATGTCATCTTTCGTGATTTTAGGCTTCCCAACATGTGATTTCTCCCTTTGGATTCTATATAAGAATGTTTAAGGCACTCATTATTCCACTTGGAAATTTCAATACAGAGGCTTATTTATATAAGTTCACACTAAGCAAAAGTTTCCTATTCGTCATATTCATATTTTGATCACGAAAAGCAATCCAAAGCCTATTTTATCCAGCTCTAAGCAAAGCATGATCAATTATTCAAGCCAATTCTAGATGCATTCATATAGTCAAAGGAGCACAATTGCACAAAGCACTCTAAGTGAAAGAATTACATTGGGCTTGATTTCCTTCCTTAAGAGTATTGGATATGTAGGCATCATTCAATCATCGTGGGGCTGATTGGGGTCAAATCAGCCCAACTACACTCTTCTTTTTACTATTTGTTGGTCATTCAAATCATTGTATGCCCTACTATGATTTCAGCCTTGGAGAAGCCATCCACGGGTCTTTTGCAGATGCATGAAGGTCAAATTTGCGCACATAGACCTAAATCCAGTTGTCGCACAAGGTTGTACCCTAATTTAATTATTTTCTTCAAAGGGTCAAAAACGTCAAGTAGGGTCATGATTGTCAAACGTTCCTGACCTCTATTGGATGGTTTTGACCTTGATCATCTGCGAGTTCCAATTTATGGGTTTTTGCGAGCACTGTTGCTACTTTCCTGTTCCATTTTTTTGTCGGTCAACACAATCAACCAGAAGAACAGAAACTACTTTTGGTTTTCATAATTAGCCTTGTTTGCAATTGTTCCATTTCATCTATTTCAGTCATTTGCTTTCAATTTGTTGTTCAAAAGTACATTTTCAATACTCTATTTATTATATTTATTTCTCATAATTAGGATTAATTCACCACAATTAATTCAAATTTGGATAAAACAAATTCTGACCCAGAAATTAATACAAAAATAACTGCAATGTCTGCATACAACTTGCAAATCTATAGAGTAAAACACACTACAAACTGAAAATCCCCTGAATCACTTAGATATTGCTTTTGCAAACCACCAACAATATGCACCTTCATTCTCTTTTCCATACTTTGAATGCAACCTTGACTGTAATTACAAAAATGTTTGTAGATAACCGTCACATTTTTTGCCCTAGCAGCATCAAATCATGATTGGTACATCATGTTTTTCTCTTTCACAATCCCTGCCTACATTGCCAGGAAACGGAAACAGAAATGGGTCCGAAACGTATAAACTTGGATTTTCAAAAATCCTTGGTTTGGAAATGTCATGGAAACACCCGTACAATATACTATAAAATATATAAATATATATAAAAATAATACATGATACTCATTTTTAGTCCATAAATGATAAAACACTATAGTATTCATGAAAGTCCAAAACATTCAACATGCATAAAATTTCAGATGTCCATGAATCATGTGTCATATCATGTGTTATAGCCCAAGTTCAAACTTCAAAGACAAAATGTACATTCAAATGATTATAATCTAGAATAGATCATGTACTTTTATTCTTGAAGTTGCTCCTTGCTTCTAAATTCCTCTTCAAACCCAAAATGCTATGATGTGAGTTTTGAGTCCACCTTTATGAGGCTTTGTGCTTACTAGCTCTATGAGCCTTGCATTTCTCCGTAGATAGAATCCTTTCTGATGCAGACTACCTATTCTTTACAGACTTTTACACTAGCATTTATTTATTTTTCATAATTGTTTTGTTGGATAATGATCTCTAGTGTGGTCTATCTCAAGGTGGTGTATCTCATTTTTCACCCATGCAAACACAAGAAGATTTTAATTAGCACCCTCATTCTCCATAAATGATCCACAAATTTGGTGAAGCACTTTTGGCCAAGAATTTTGGGGATGCACATAATAGCGAATCCCAACAACATGGAAGGCAAAATCAGCGCAACTACCAACAGAGTCCAGATACAAACAATCGATCAAGCAGGATTATTAGTGGCTAGCCACAGTTCAGATCAAAATACATGTCTGCAGAAAAAATTGAAAGCATTGTTCGCATGCAACTAGTTACTGATAATACTCATAGTATTATCATGAAGTTGTGTAAGCCAAGAAAACAGCTCATTTAACATAGTGTATTCTAGAAGATGAGGTTTTTTTAAAGTTGTTTTTAGTCTTTTTTTAACTTAGTCAAATGACTTTTCCGCTGGAAATGCCTCAGAAACTGCCCGGAGATGCCCAGAAACTTTCCGGATGTTTCCGTCACGTTTCCAAGACGTTTCCAGAATACTTCCTAAGCAGAAACAGGGGGGCTGGGACATTTCCCTGCAACGTAGTTCTCCGCAAATCACGTTTTTCTTTCTACGAACTGGTCTACTTCAAATCATATTTTTCTTCTCCTAGTCTTCACATCATTGTAAACTGCGACTTTTATTAAAGTTTGTTCTTTCTCTGCAAGTTCCCTCAAGACTTCTACTTGATCCTCACGACTCCCTCTGCCTTTGAAAACCTGACTCACAATCTAGTCAATGACTCATGTTTTGGGTGCTTTACCTCACACATACAGCAAAATCCCTTTACAGTAAATCACGAACTAACTCTTTCAAGTTGAGTTTGAACCTCTTTTCTCTTGCACTATTTGTACCCTTCTCCTATGGCTTCCTCAAACAGCTACTCCATTTGTTCTTGGCTAGGGGTTTCCCCAAATGATTGGCTCTGATACCGATGTTAGCAAATATAAATGTTGAAAGAATGAAGAGAAAACTTGAAGGCGCACATTGAACTGCGTGTGTATCCTTCTTTTATTGTGAAAAATGTAGCTACGTACAGTTGGGGTAGTTGACAACTAACAATTAGTCAATGAACTAACTAATATGTTCATTAATATATTTAATAGGCTACATACAGTATGCTCGATTGGTTGTCCCAGCCGACATTCCTAGCACTTCCTCAGTTATATGTTCATGCTTTCACATTCATGGAGGGAGGTGCCTCACATTCTCTCTAAATTGTACTGGTGTCCATGTATCTAGACAATCTATATATTATTCTCGGTTTCTATCTTGAGCATATGAATAGTTTCTAATGTGTGTATTTTGTTGTTCCTACTTTTACAACAGTTTTTGGTTGAATCCACCATACTACACAACATCTGAATTTCAAATATTTGCAACCTTCTTTTACAAACCATGTAAGCTCCTGTGAGGATCCCATCTCACTAGTCATTAAATAACTTTGCAATTGTCCAAGTGATGTAAATGTATATAAGGCCCCGCACCCTAGTATATAGTTTAGTTAGCTAATTGTTAGGGCACTCTAGGAATGACTATAAATTCCTGCCTTGGCATAGGGGACCGCTGCACCTACTAGAGGTGTCATGACAGATTCTCGTCTTTTAGAAATTAGAAGACATCTTATGTATCTTAACTAATATAACAATCAACAACATTACTCACACAAAGTTTAACTAATTTATAGAGCTCTATTAAGCATTCAATTCTGTAGTTGCTTGTGTATATATCCTACACAAACAACATACCATGCTCTCCGCCACAACAACGAACCTTCTCAAGACAGGGCTTTCCATCAAGTTGATCCTCTAGATTCAAATCTATTTGGTATCAAAGCATAAGTTATTTCAAATATAAGATAAGTTTTTATGTGTTGAATGGTGTCCATGTATCATTACAAAGGAGTTAAGTCAACAATCCAATCACTAAATCAACACCTAGAGTGCGAAAGCAAACATTCCTCACTTCAGAATTTCCCAAAAGACTGAAAGGGTTTAAACACAAAAATCCCAATTTCAACAACTTCCGCACAATCATCAAAGGCACTTTAAATGCAGACAAAGAAAATAAATCTTAAGAAATCTGCTAGCTTGTTGGACGATGAGAAGTCACAAGATGTATGTAGGGTTTCTGTCTCAGACCAACATTTGGGAAAGTAAATCAATTCAAGGATGAAAACTAAAATCAGCCTTGATATACCACTTTTTAAAAGAGAAATTGGCATCAATAAACCGCACTATTGGAGTCATCAGCTAGAATTAATGATGCAGGTCAAAGTTGCCTTTGCCACCATCAAATTCCACACGATCAGAAAGGTCACCACGTGGATCATGCAAATTTCTTTGTGTCTTCAGGCAGCTTGACACTTACTCATGCAACTACCAAGTGGTAGTTGATGGTCAACCCTCCAGCGTGTCTCCTGTCCATGATTGTGCTTTGACGCTTCACACTCATTTCCCTATATCCAGTTCCTCCTTCAACGCTCAGCTCCTTCGTCATTATCTTGTCTCATCTTGATGCTACCTTATCCCTCCCTCAGCACTTGCCAATGATCTCTCAATACCTACCCCAGCATTGTACCTTGGTGCTACCTTCTAGCATTGTACTTCAGCCACATACTACAGCGCTCGCTACGTAGCAAAAAATCCAAATTTTTTCTACATTCATTCCTTGGGCATTGAGCTCCTTTCACTCCCTTAGGAAAGTCAGACACAACGACCTTAGGGAATTTCGCCAAAACCATGTTTTCCAAGCACTCCTCCCACTCCACCACAGTGCTATATACTTCAACCAGCAAGGTATTTATATCTTTACTCATCCCATGTCTCTTGTCCAAGTCGTCGTTGATTTCTTTGCCTTCAACCTTCATCTTCTCTACGTGTGTAGTGAACTCTATCACAACATTCCATTAAATAATGAATAGCCTCTAGTTGCTCCATCAGTACTTGTATTTATTATCCCAAAGAGGTCTCTTTCTCTAATATGGAAGCCTCCTTTTCTACTACAGCCTCTCAAAGCACAAGTTGCATAACAAAATCCTTCTCATTCCCGTTTGTGTCTTCTAGCACCTTGTGGTTCCCCTTCGTCTTGATGGCAATCAGCATAGAAGTCTCCATCTGCCAATTATAGGCCCCTCTGACAACTTACATCACCTTTTTGAAGTCATAATACTCCTTGTCGACATGCTTTTCAGCTCCTTTGCCCTGGTACACAATTCCTTGGGCTTTTGAGAGGTGGCCAGCTATTTGACAAATGGGCCTCAAGGAGGTGTTTTAATGAGAATCTTGACTATTTCGCGCAACTTCTCCTCAGGGGGAAATCCCTTAAGTCACTTCTAAACTGCAACCTTAAGCCTTTTGCTTTCAATCATCACTTGCATCTCCTCAATCGCTTCGATCAATTTTTGGACCCTCAAGGTTTTCATTTTGATTTCATCCAACAAATCTTTCTTCTCCCTTTGCAACCGGAATGTTTTTTTCCTATGCCCCATCAATCACAATCCACATTTTTGTTGTGCTCCCATTATGCATGATCGCAATTTGTCGGTCCAATAAATATTTACATGCCACATAAAGACTATCTCCCATCTCCACTAGATCACCTCTTGTTGTGAGCACCTAAAATTTATTAATCAATTTTGTCAAGATCTCAAATTTAACCCCTGCGTTTTTGACAATTGCCTCTTAAGGAAGTCAAGGATTCTTTCATTGTGTGGCGCTAACGACCCTAGACTTGGCCTCTCCATTTCCTACTTACTCCTTGTCATGTCTTAGGCTACCACAAACCCCCTTGGCGCTTGGTGCTCCCTTTATTGATTTGGACATTGATCCTATTGGGTTGGTATCCACTTCTTAAGCGTTCCCCTATGGTCATGATCCCTTGATCACCTCAAGACATTGTGTGCTCCCCTCCTCGTCTCTTCAGCCCCCTTCACCGAGAAAACTGCTTCAGCCCCAATCCTTATGACACTCATAACCATGCTTTAATAATGGACACCTAGTTGTGAAACTCAATTTCCTCTTTTAACAAGGTGAAAATGACTTTCCCAAGTCACCCTTTTCATAGACCTCCCCTCATTAATTGCTTCAACCTAGTAAACATAATTGTAATGTATGGATAAATGAGTCTCTTCCCTTGTGTTTGTCATGCCACCTTCTTTAGCATTCTCTCCTTCGGCACTACCTTGGTCGATCACACCCATTGTTCAACCCTATGATTGGTTCTTCTCATGGCTCTTTTTGCACGGACCTCTAGCCCGTACTTTTCCACTCCTCACTATAGCCCCTTGGTCTTTTTCTCTTTTTATGCCCTCTCTTACTTTGCCATCCAAGCCTCAATTAAGTCACCCTTCCATTCTTGCATCACTACTTCACCTTGCTTCTTTCCACAGAACCATTGTTACAATTCCTTCAAAAATCCATGCTCATTCTAATTGATTGCCCATCATGTTGAGACATCAACCACTGGTTAGATGGTTTTATGTCCATTTAAAGTCCTCTTTCACAACACTAATCATTGAATGCTACACTAGTCATTCCATGCCCATTTAAAGTGGTTGATCACAAAATCGCCCACCAAATGTTTTAAAAGCCATTTCCAAAACTCATCCAAGATGCTCAACATTTGTGCCTAGTGGCCAAAAGTTTCGATGACCTTTCCCTTGATTTGCAATAAATGACTCGTGCTTTCCAACAAATGTTCCAATGGACATCAAATATAACTTCCCCTATGTCAAAATTTTCGAACTATTGTACCTATCCTTGCAATAACTTGATTCTTATTGCAGAACAAAACTCATTTTATCTAATCCTAGAGGCCTTATTCAATAGCTTTTTCCCTCACAGCCTGGTCTTAGTCTTTCCTCGACCCTCCTCCCAGCTTATCTGCATAACCTGTACTTCCCTAGATACGATTGCATTCCTTGTTATCCACAAGTTTTGCAGCTCCCCTAGGTGCTCAATTTTGGAGATATCCACCTTCCCTACAACTACCGAAGGACTCTTCATCGGCTTTCCCTTTGCACTTACCCTTGTTATTCCCTATTGGTTGGGTTGTGCACTAGACTTCGCCCATGCTCTCCTCGTGCCCCTTATTTGTGCACCAGAGTGTCTCTCTCTTACTTGGCGTCTATTCCCTAATTGGCACTGATCCAAAGTTTGTCCCTATGCTCATCTACTCTGCTTCAACATCGGGGGTGTCATTATTTGCAGTAGTCCCACCTTGGCTTGGTCATGTTTCTAGGGGGTAACTTCTTTTGTTACCTCGAACATGGTTGGATGCAATTTTCCCTTCCTATCCACCTCTCCCACAAGGTTTGTGACATCACTTTATAGGTCGGGAACTAAATACCCAATGTTTCCCTTAGTAGCTTTGACGATGGGCACAATATAGTTCCTTGTGCAAAGAGGGCCATTACCTTGTCACGAATACACTCAAACACCTCAGTCTTCAAGGCCCCATCCTCTCAAGCACACCTCACCTTGGTCATCCCATTGCACCACATCTTTTTTATGCACATTGAACCACCTGTGGTGCCAACTCAAAATACGGAGGACCATGCTTGCTATATAAATGCACCACTACCTTTAGGTACCCACTTGCAAAACTCATGTAGCGTTGTTTACATCACATATTTGCAGTGTTCACATAGTGCCAAGGTCTTCCTATCAAATTCGGATAGTCACAGGCTTCTACCAACTCTATCACTTTAAAGTTTGCCCTAAATTCTACACCCATGGTGTTCGTTTTACCTCCTCGTATCCGTGAGGGTCTTTCCTGTGTCTTGTTTGACATGAACAGAAAATGGGACAATGGACTTAACTCCAAGCATCACATCGACATCATGGCCTCTTTTTTCAAGACATTTACCTTAGCACCCATCTCAACTAGGATATCACAAACATCATAATCACTGATGATGGCATTGATGATAGGCTCTATGTTATGGTCCATTCAAGATATTCTAACTCAGCACATCTCAAGGTCCTTTTGTTGTGGTACACTATCTTGCACTACGCATCTTAGTACTTTAAAAAACCCAACCAAATTTTTGCACTGAATTTTTTATTTTTTACACAATAATAAATGTTTTATATTATTTTGTCGTGTACGTACTAAGTACTAACAATCGCAGGAACACAAAACACTAGAAATAACAAAAAACAAACAAAACATCTTTTTTCTCTTGTTATTCTTTTGGGATCTGTTGTTCGGTTGTAAATCCGATATACAGGGCGCAATGTCAAACGGGCGTCGTGCCTACGAACTCTAAACTGCGTCCTATGAGCAGGCATTCTATTAGACAAACCCAAGACATTTCACGTGTCATTTCTCTCAATGCTACTCTACACTCATGTATCACCCTACTTTCACGTACATCTCTCTTACACATACTATCATTCTTACACATACCTTCGAGTATATAGGAAGGTAAGGTATATGGAAAGTTTGGTATATCGAGAGAATTGCTCTGTTGTACGATTACTCTTCTACGTACCTTAAGATATATAGGAAAGTGCATGGTATATTGGGCAGTTTGGCTATTGGAGATTTAGGTATACTGCAAAGCAAGTGATAAGTTGGAATGATAAGGGTTTCTTTTGGGAGTAACAAGGAAAAACCGAACACTTTCAAAACATTTCAACACCTAAACAAACAAAATTATATGCATTGCATATTTGATCATCATGCCACATGAAAAAGATTTTGTATGAAACTATGGCACGCTAATCGAAGACACAACAAACAAGGTCAAATGCAATGTTTGTGGACATATATGCAATGAGGCATATACCACTTGAAGTAGCATTTGATGAGACAACGAGAGCATGAAGTTACACCTTGCACCAATGCATGTCGATGTCACCAATCAAGGTATAGCAGCATTGCAAACATATTCAGAGTTGAAGGCCAAAAAGGCAAGAATAGATACAGAAGTGGGACCTAACTCTTTGAATGCAAGAGGTGATCTATTTAATGACACACCAAGGCCATCAACAAAACATGAAAAGAGAAAGGCGAGGTGTCAATCAACCCCTAGATCAGTACCTCATGACACAAACACAGACAGCAGAAACATTCATGCTTTCTCTAGCCCTCGCACTATCCCTAGAGCACAAATCACGCTATAGAGTACAGGTTGGAAAAAAACTATGCACAAGCAGGCAAAGAAGACAATCTCCAACTTTTGGTACTCTTCTATCTTGTTGTTTAATGTGGTCAGATTTGTTGAAGGACGTCGTAGAGGGTGTGAGCGATGTTCTTACAAAACATCGCAAGAAATGGGCACAATCAAGAAGCACTGTCATGTAGATGGATCGACAGATAAAATCCTCACACTTATCAACTTCCTTGTGTCGTGTGACATTGGCACAATTTTTCTTTAGAATGTCAATGCATCTAATATGATAAAATCAAGCAAGACACTCTTTCATCTATTTGATGAGGTTTTGATTGAGATATGGCCACAAAATGTGATCTATCATTACTAATAATGTTGTTGCTTGTGTGGTCGTTGGGAGGTTTCTTATAGACAAATATGCAAGTATGTTTTGGATTCCATGTGTGGCACATTGTCTTGATTTGACCGTGGAAGACAGGGAAAATTTCATGGGTGAAAGAGGTTTTGCAAAAGGCCCACACAATCATGAAGTTCATATACAATCACACAAGGGTGCTCAGTATGATGCGCACATTTACAGATCGCAAGGAACTTCTTCAACTGGAGGTGAAAAGATTTGCAGCGCAGTTCATTGCCTTGTTGGCAATTCGAGTATCATGGTGTATAAGGAGATTGTCTGTAAGATTGTCATTGATGTCAAATAGGCAAACATTAATAACAAAGGCATAGGGATTCGGGTTTGTCAAGTCCATATACTTCATTTGCTTTTACTTATAAAGTTTCATAAGTAAAGCCGTGTCGAAAACCTGACTGGGTCAGGAGAATGTTGATTGGGTTTGTGTACTTCAACTGCTTCAACTCAAAGTTTCACAAGTAAAGCAATCTCGAGAACCCGAATGCGTCTGGGTGAGTAAATCGGGTTTCCAAAACAACTTTACTTCGTTCAAATTCATAAGCTAAGCAATCTCAAGAACCCGAATGGGTCTAGCGGAGTTGATCGAGTTTCCGAAATGACTTAACTGCTCTCATCTTTTTAAGTCAAGCAATGTGAAGAACCCGAATGGTTCTAGCGGAGTTGATCAGGTTTTTGGAATGACTTAACTGCTCTCATCTTTATAAGTCAAGCAATGTGAAGAACGCGAATGGGTCTAGGTGAGTCAATCGGGTTTCTGGAATGACTTCATGTTTATAAGTTGAGCAATGTCAAGAACCCAAATGGGTCTAATGAAGTTAATCAGGGTTATGGAATGACTTAACTTCTTTCGAACTTATAAGTCAAGCAATATGGTGAACCCAAAATAGTCTTGAAAGAATTCTTTCGAAAAAATGGTTAAGTCGTTTTTCAAAAAATGGACCCGAACAAAGTTTTTGAAGGGTAAGTGGACCGTTCCAAAAATGCCGAAGGGATCTTTTCAAGAAGTCCGAAGGGTAAGTGGATCAAACAAAGTTTCCAAAAGGACACTTTGAGAAATTATGAAGGGTAAGTGGACCGTTGCAAAAGTTCCGAAGGGCAAGTAGACCATTGCAGAAAGTCCAAAGGGATCTTTTCAAAAGGCCGAAGGGTATGTGGACCTTTACAGAACAGCCGAAGGGTACATTTGCAAAGCCCCGAAGGGTATGTGTCCTAAACAAAAGTGCCGATAGGGGACTCACAAAAAGTCCATGAAAATTGTCTCGAAGGGGACCTGTTAAAGTTTGAGCAAGTCTGAAGAGATCGACAAAGGGGAAGCATCTCGAAGACGCCAAAATAAGCGAGATGAAGTCAACATGTCAAAGGTTAATGATCTAGTCAACATAAAAAGCAAGCATCTTTGATGATCCAACGACACATGCAAGTCAAGATTAAGAAGATCCAACAGAGCGAGTGAATCCAAAGCCTTAAAAGTTCTCGAAGGTTAATGCACAGTGGTGAAGTTAAAGACCGAGCAACTCCGGTAAGATCTATCGAAGCGAAAGCTCTCATGAGTGCCATGACAAGCGAGATATAGTCAAATCTGTCGGAGATTAACGTCTGACTAAAGTTATGGATCGAGCATATTCAAATAAATCGAAAGGAGCAAAAGCGATCCTGATATATAGGAAATAGCGAGATGTAAAAAGGAGCTCGATGATTAGACTTGACACGAAGAAAAAAATAAAAGGCTCGCATTTAATATGTTCTCAACGAACAAATGAAGGAACAGACAAAATCTGTTAATGATTGCACAGAGCTCAAGATTGATCGATCCAACCGATCAATCATCGATTAAAAAGGTTGTACATTTATGACATAAATCTAGCAGTTGCCAAACATAGTAAAGAGACCAGAACATTACGACGTGATGCATGAACCAAGACACGAAAAGGAAACGACGCAGTTATGACCAAAATCCAGCTGTCGTCAAAGATAGAAAAGAGATCTGAGCATTGAAGTGTAATGTATAAATCGAGACACGGGAATTCGCATATGTCAAAGTCGCATTGAATGTGAACAGATAGCAGGAGTCAGTGAAGAGGAGCTGAAGTGTGAACACGTTGCATACATGAAACCCTAAAACTCAATTGTATATACACGACATCTTATTCATTGTTTAGTTGTTGTTGCAATAGAGAGAGTGTTGTAGAACAACTCAAAGAGTGTCACTTTGAAATGTATGCAGACACAAAGTGAAAGACGGAGCAACAGAGAGTGAGGCAAAGAGGAAGAAAGAGCACACAGAAAATGTGCAGAGATTGAGCAAAGAGTGAGTAGTTACAGACTAGACTTGTGACAAAAAAATTGATCTTTTGTGAATCCATCTTGTATTCTAAAGTTGTAGCTTCATAGTTCTAATTGGTTGGTACCATCAGAAAACTGAGTTCGTGCTCAGTTGAGAATGGTGTCTCCTTAGGGAGTGGGTGTTTTCATAGAGTGGGTGCTCTTGAATGTAACCAGTGAGGTTAGCCAATGAGGCATTTAGCAGTGTGGCTGGATTAGAAGAATAGATTCTAGCAGCGATTTTCACCGTGATTTTTTTCTTTGAGTTTTCCACGTAAAAATCCTGAGTAATATGTTTTTTATGTGTATGTGTAATCTTTGCAATTTTCTTTGACTTGCATATGAATTTGTATTTCCTCTAAAAGGTTTAAAAGAACTAGTTTTAGCTGATCTACTGATTCACCCCCCCCTCTCAATAGATAGTTGTGTTCAAGACTTGCAAACTCTTTCCCAACAACAAATGAATTTGAAACGAATGTTCGATTCAACTATGAGGGTGGAACTTTCTTTGCTAAACATATGGATAGCAAAATGGTGGCTAACTGTGTTTTCTCACTGTCTTTTTGGGAAGAGAAAGGGCAAATTGTGTTATTCTCATAGCCTCTAGTTCAAGTTTTGAGACTCATCAATAGAAATAAATCCCTCAAGGGTTATCTACATGAGGCAATGGATATGGCCAACAAAGCTATTACGAACAGATTGAAGAGCAACAAGCCCAAGTACATGCCATTATGGGAGATAGTTGACAATAGATGGAATCGATAAATGCATTCTCCCCTCCATACAATTGGATACTTCTTGAATCCAACGTTTTTTAACACCTCAATTTGAGACAATGCAGAGGTCACAGAGGGCATATTTAAGTGCATGGAGTGAATGATTCCTATTTAGGAGTTTGAAGCAGCTATATAAGAGTTGTCGATGTACAAGCAGGCAACGAGTTTCTTCTCTATAAGGCAACCATCACAGGAAGGAAGACTTGAAACCAAATAAAAACTTTTTCTACATGCGTACAGTGAAAATGTTAATTTTTGAGTGAATTGTGAATGTTACAATGTTGACAAAATCTATTTTTGCAACAAAATGATGGGATTTCCTTGGCAAACAAACCAAACACCTTAAAAGGATGGCAATGCATATTTTGAGCGAGCAATGCAATTCATCCGCTTGTGAACGTAATTAGAGTGTGTTCGATCATATACATTCCAAAAAGCACAATCGACTCAATAACGAATGAATGATTTGGCATTTGTCCACCACAATCTTCGTTTGAAGATAAAGAAAACTCCAGGTTAATAAATGTTGCAATTCTAATTCTCAATTCATATGAAAAGTTGATTTATATTCTTGTAAAGTATTATTCGTCAAAGTCACTAACATATGCATTCTATTGAATAATGTTAGGTACCATCGAGAAAAATGAGCAAATTGACCTTGATAAGATTGATCTAGATTCTAAATGGCTCAAAAATAATGACAAGCCTATTTTGAGGATTCTGACTTCGACATCATGGAGGCTGGGTTCGACACTGAGGTCATCTCTCAAATGAAGAGAAACTTGAACCCTAGAGCTTCAACATCTAAACCTATTGATCCATAGTCTACCTCCTTGCCATTGGCTCCCTCCCATTTTTTGTTCCTTTGTAAACGACACCAATATGCATTTTGAAATGCAAATGTAATGAAATTTGAATAGTATGAAAATTAATGACAGAAAACAGTGAACTAATTTTGATGGCATACAATCTCATTTATTTTCCTCTCATAATCTATATCTATTCTCTATGCAATTGAAATGCCTAATATGTATCTCTATGTAATGGAAATGCCATTAAATTTTAAAAAGAACAGCTTTTTCTCTTTTTTCCACCTTTTTTCAGCGGTTTTAAGTTTTTTCGATTTTTTCCCGAGTAATCGAAATTTTTTGAAAAACACTTACACTTTTGAAAAACCGATTTTTTCTCCAAACGATTTATGCTATAATGCTCTAGACAATCCTACGTTTGATGGCCTCTCCTACACATGCCACAGTAAGGATGACGACAAGCACCACAATAAGGATACTTAGGGCAATAACTCCACGTATGGCCCTTCTCACCACAATTATAGCAACTTCCTCACCATAGCCTAATTGAAACCCTACTTTGCCCTTGTTTGGCAAGCACACTGCGATCAGCCCTATTGCATGCTCTATTTCCGACTTTGAATTAGCTATGAATGCCTCCAAAAGTGCTCATCATGGGCATTATCAACGCAAAATTTCACACCATTTTTGCTTGCCACCATTCTCCCATGATTAATAATCTCTATTAGGCATTCCTCTGATATGTTCCTCACTTGTCCATTTTGGACAGCCTAGTCTAGCAGCACTCAACCAATAGAACTTCTAGGCCACTTCTGCAAGTCGAACCTCTATCCAGCGATTTAGCGGGCCACGCTTACCCAATTCTTAAATCGCTTCTACCTCAGTGTAGCTTCCAGAGCTTCTCTATGTCTGATAACAGCGTTGGTTCACTTTCTTTTAATCGGAGCATTCAAATGAAAACTCAATCATTCACTCCCTAAATTGTGTATCGTATAACCTCATTTCCTCAAATTCAAGCTTCCTAATTTCTCTTATCTCAATGATATGTCGTTACTTCATTTATGGGTATTATAACTCATCAAGTAAGGCATCCCTCAATGCATCATAGTCTTTGCATGCCTAATTTGAATCATATCTACAGTATCAACTTTGGACACGACACTATAATGTCAATGCAAATTGCACAGACTTCCTTTTTGATCCCCTCGTTCCTTTTGCATGCCAAATTGTTTTACATCATTGAACATGTTGTTCGGCATCCCTAATTCCATTGTACTCAAGCAACACGAATGCAACGCCTACTACCATCTCACTCATCATTGCACTCAAAATATCAGCGCTTCCCCAACATTTTGTCATTTTCTAAGGGGCACTCACCTTTACTCTTTAAAGCTTGTACCACACATCCTAATGCAAAGTTTAGAATGCTCCAACTGAAAATCATATTGCAATCAAACTATTCTTGCTTCTATGCTTTTCCTAGTTGTTTTGGCATCCTATTATTCCTAAAAATAGTTGACGTCGGGTGGCGATACTAACATAGATAAGGGCTCAAGCGGCTTTCACTTCTTTCAAGGACCTTCTTGGACCAACTTCTGTCTTCAACATTCGAGTCTTCTTCTATCTGCAAAATCCTTGTCCTCCAACCTTGAGTGCTCCCCTATCTGCCCTTCCTCCTTTAGGGTCCTCATAACAGAATCTTGGACAACTCTCTCCACCACAATGCGTAGATCCAACCACCTTACTTCAAGAGTGTGCAGTAACATTCCCCTTACTCATCATCAGCCATATTATTTTTGCCAACCAGTCCATTCCTATTTTAATGCCATCCTTGAGCCAAGCTTTTAGTCTTCCATCAGCGCAGCGACAACCCTTTTGCTTCTTACCTACATCTCAGTTGGCACCATCCCAACAACCAAACAAATAAAAAAGAGGTTTCCAACAACATAACCAAAATTGTTGGGTCCTTTTATAGTACCCATGGTGCTTAGCCAAATAGCCATGCATTTTGTGAATACTTGGGAGCACTAACATGTCACATTTTCAAGAAGACACCATCCTTTGCAAGATGTCTCACCCAAATCACTTCAAAAAGCCGAGTCCATCTTTATAGTTGGCATTGATGATGTTGTGTGGTGCCAATTTAAACCTTACTCAACTCTACCTTACTGGAAGTAATCCATAAACATTCCCTCACCTTAATAACCAGCTAGGGTGAAATGTTTAACACAAACTGCATATCACATTCACGCATCTAATAAAAATTTGACAATGGCATAAGCAACCATTCATATAAATAACATTAGTAAGCCACCATAAATCTCATAATTGTGTTATACCACAAGGAACCACCTAGATACATCCTACAGTTGCATTACAACAGTGTTTTCCCCTTGCTACTACTGCCTTTAGTGAAATGGAAACATTTCCCTTCCACAACAAAACAGCTCCTCAAAATGGCCACGTCCCCTACAATGGAATCCATCAAAAACCCCACAACTCGACACCTGGAAAAATCAACAACCTTCCAAAGAAAAGAACCACTTTTTATTAAGTGGAAGCATCCTTTTGTAGAAGGACAACAGATCATAAAGGTCATTGTGTGAATCATGTAAATCACTAAGTGTCTGCATGTCACTCAACACATCTCATGCGATTGCAAAGCGGAAACCTTTCCTCATTGCCACTGCATGGTCACTAGTCAATGGTCAACCCTCAACATGTCTCCTCTCCGTAATCGTGCTTTTGTGCTTTGTTCCCTAGCACTTGTTTCCCTGAAACCGGCTTCTCCTTCAGCACTCTTTTCCTTGTCTCCTCTTGATGCTACCTTATCTCTCCCTTAGTGCTTGCCAATTTCTCTCAATACATAACACGACACTGTACCTTGGCACTACCTTCCGGCACTATACTTCGACATGCGATAATAAAAATTCCAAAATGTTCCTACCAACAATACATATGCAACTGTGTGTCTTTGTGTGTATAATCATAGTTGTCACCTTCAAGCCTTTCTATTTGTCAACAGCACCGCATCCAAAACCCTGCTCAATTAAATGGCTACAAGAAGAGAAAGAATTTTGTGTTACACACAAAGATACTGTCTACAATTTGTGATCTTCTTGAACAAAGACAAGGCCCTATACATCTCAATGTACTTCTCAGCAAGATTTATGTGCGCCTAAAATATGCAATATATGAAGCATTATCTCACCCAATGAACCATCTTTGTAGCATCAAAATCACCATAAAAGAGCAGTGCTGCATTCATATCCACCATTTTTTTCCCACAACTAAACACCACAAAAGATACATTAGTGCAAGTTTCATCCGTTGTGCACCTTGAACAAGAGAGGTAACAAAGCCCGTTGTTAGAGAGTTACCAAAATGCCCTCGATAAGCGAGACATGGTAGTGTCAAAATGTTGAGTCCACCATTCAATCAAGTTAATCTTTATATTATATATATTAAATGGTTCATTATATCCTCAACCACTATGGGTGACCAAAGAGATCAAGCAAAAGATGAAAAAGCTAATCCAATCAAATAAAAAGCATATCTCGTAGAACTTTAATTTAAGCATAAAATATAATATAAAAAATTGTTCTTGTCGAATGGCATGTGCTCAAGTGGTTAAATATTGAAGCTTCAAAAGCAAAGTCCCATGTTCAAATGTACAGGACATATGATAAAGTGTTGAAATTGGGTAAAATGCCACATCCAAATCACTGGGTAAAGCATACCCCAACAGACGAGGTTGGGTACAAGTACTAAGTGAATTTCACATGAGGTATACCCCTCAGTCATGGCATCTAAGCTGGAGGTCACCCCACAAGGCAAATTTACCAATTGAAAGAATATATAGAAAATAGCTCTCACAAGATGTCCTATTAACATAAACCAGTATGCAAACAAAAAACTAATACTAACTGACTTGCAGTTTCATAAACCATGAACATGTAAAACTGACGCATATTCATTGCAAGAAAAATTTAGCCTAGCAATAATAGTAAATATCAGTGAAGATGGCTCGGGAAACCTATAACATTTGCAATAACAAGTTTATATATGCTAACCTTTTTCAACAGAAACATGGACCATAGGATTAAAATCCCTTAAAGAATCCTGACAGACTTCAGCAATCGATTTTCCTCTGCACTGGGAATCCTCGGCACGAATCAAGAAATCTGCCGATAAAGTTTCTGATGTAATAGGATTATCATCCATCAAGGTTAAACTACCGATGCCTGCCAGAACAATGTTTTTGCACAGCTGAAAAGTAACAAGAAAGATTATTATAGTATAATATATCAAAATCAATATGCTTGCTAAATAAGTTGGACCAATGCATAAAGAATGTAATATAAAGAGAAGGTTCTAACTTCCTAGAGAATGTTTTAAAAAACAATCAAGTCTCAAATAGGGCCATATAATGCTTCTATTATGATTCTCAAATAACTTAATGTATATAGGGAAATTAGGAAAAAAACAAAAGATAAGTTCTTAATTACCAAGGAAGATAAGGAAAAACAAAAGAAATAAGTTCTTAATTACGAAGGAAAACTTGCATAAGACTTGGGAAGAAGACAGGATCTCTCTTAACAAAGAAGATCACAAAAGAATTGCATAAAATTTTATTTTTCTCAACATTTAAGGCAGACCTCTATCAAATATACTCTTTCCTATCCAAATGTTTAGTATTGTAAAATATTTTCCTTGTGTACCGGTTTGGTATACAACAAATGGTACCAGAGACTGCAGGAAGCTCTGCCCTTGAACTACAGACCTGTTGTTTGAATTCTGATTTATCGCCAGAAAATTCTTGACATGCCACCTACACCCATGGCTTGTGATCGGAATAAAAATCCATTTTTTACGGGAAAAGTAAAAACAAAGTGGTATATATAGATACTTATTTATATACATATATACACACACACAAACATATGAATTTTGTCTTGATGTTCCTATTAACCTTCATAGCTATGGCCTAAACACCATGGCTTGTAGCTGGATTCAAGGCAAAGTTTAAAAATAAAAGGAAATAAACAAATGTTTATATTTATGTATAAAACCCATCCTATTGAGGTAAGAGGAGATAAGATAATTAAGTCTAACCTTTTGTATCAAAAGGCTTCTCATGGAACTTAAAAAGATAAATTTCAATGGAGCTGCTAAAGGTAGTCCAGGCCTAGCAGGAGAAGGTGGATTATTAAAAATTGGGGAAGACAACCAATTCTCATTTTCAGATTTTCTCCCTCCACATTGGCATTTACAAATAATTAAGAAGAGGCAATAGCCATTCTAACAGTTCTCCACTTTGCAAAATCACTTGATCGTAAGGGCATCATTGTGCATTGGGATTCCGATATCCTAATCAACGCTCTATCCAAGTAAAATTGTGAGGCATGAAAGCTAAAATCTATTGCGGAAGGGCCTTAAGGATTAACGATAGTCTATATAGGGCAAGCTTTAATAATGTCAAGAAAAAGGGTAATCGAGTGGTGGACTTTGCTGCAAATTGAGGAGCAATTTAATCCATGAGGGGTCTGTATACAAGTGCTATACTCATCCCTTTGACAAAACTCTTTGGTCTATAAGTTAAAAACTGCCAAGTGTGTGACTACAATCGTAAGAGAATGTCACCACCAACTCAAAGGGAAATATATTAAGGGACACATTGTTTCCTTTTCCCATGCATGGGAAATCATTAATAAATACAGGGAAATGATTCATGAATTTAGTTGGACGTTGGGCATCCCAAATTCCATCCTATTTTGAATTATTGGCCTCTTAATTTTTGCTGTGCGGCAGTGGTGGGGAAATTTTCAAACAGCTTGTGCCAAAAAGGCCATGGAAGGACATAAGTATGGATTTCGTTCTTAACAGAAGTAGATAATGACTCTATCTTCATTGTTGTTGATAGATTTTCCAAGATGGCACACTTTGTAGCATGTAAGAAGACAAGTGATGCCACAAACATTGCCAATCAGTTTTTCATAGAAGTAATAAGATTACACGGTTTGCCAGAGAGCATTGTTTCAGATAGTGATACAAAGTTTGTTGGGCACTTTTGGAGAATTTCGTGAAGAAAGTTGGGAATGATATTGCATTTCAGTTCAGCCTTTCATCCACAAACAAATGGGCAAACGGAAATTGTGAATAGAAACCTTAGTAATTTGCTGAAATACTTGGTAGGAGACAAGCCTAAACAGTCGGCCACGACTTTGGTAAAAGCTGAATTTGCTTACAACAACTCAGTCAATAGAAGTACAGCAATGAGTCCTTTTCAGATTGTGTATGGTTCCAGACCTAGAGGTGTAATTGAGTTGAGAGATACAATTGGTACAAGTAGAAGAAGTTCAAAAATAGAGAATTATGCAGGATGCATGCATGTGAGTTTAGAGGAGTGAAGAGGAGTTTGGAGAAGAGCGTCATGAATTACAAATAACGTGCAAATCAGAAATGAAGAGAACAAGAGTTCCAAGTAGATGACTTGGTTTTGGCACATTTGCATAAGGAAAGGTTCCCAAGAGGAACGTACAATAAGCTCAACTGGAAGATGATTGGGCCTTGTAACACTCTGAGAAGGTTTTCATCAAAGGCTTAGGATATAGAGCTGCCGAATGGGGTTGACATATCGCCTATCTTCAATGTAGCGATTTGTACCCTTATTATGAAAGACAAACAAGTGAAGAGAATGTAAGTTCAGAATCTTCAATTGTAGATTCGGGACAACAGTTGCCTGAGAAGGCAACGGAAGAAATTGAGATGGTGTTAGATACCGACCTCAACAAGAGGACAACAAACAAGGAGTATAAAGAGTGTCTGGTAAAATGGAAGAACAAAGCAGCCGAAGATGCAACTGGGATGAGTGCATCCGACGTTGCCAAGGATGGAAGGGCAATAGAAGAGCTCACAGAAGATTCATGAGAAGGAGCTCATGGATCATTTCATTTATACAAGGTTTCTAATGCAAGAACATCAGGGTTAACAAGCAATCTTGCATCAACCAAAAACATTGGCCGATGTTTGTGCATGTGGGTGCACGTTTGTGCGATTTATCAGCAATGTCAACAACATTGTGCATGTCAAAGATAACCAACAATAGTCCAAGGAACATCATCGAGACTCCATCACCTGCGATTTCACCCACAAAGGCAGAACAATAAAAGTAATTGCGTTGAATAAGAAAACATAAAGTGTGGACCCTTTCCAAGACAAAAAGAATTTGAACAGACCATGCAAGATGTCAATGCTAGTCAATGGAGATTCGTCTGAGCCTTGCAATGGGCAGGGAGTCAGTGAGGGACAAGGGTGAGTTGGATCAGCTCCCAAGAGCAAAGAGCAAGTGAGAGAGAAGAGAGAAGACTTGCAAAGCTTGCTAGGGTGATGTATGTCTAGAACAAAGAATGCAACCAGAACATGAGAGACTAAGATTGTATTTTCTTCTTAGTTCAATAGGAAAGCACGTGTGTAGGAAATTTCTTTAACATTTTCATTTGTCAATAAAGAGAATGTTTGTGGTTGCTTCTAATTTGAGATGTGTTTGAAGTGTGTCCCCTTTGAGAGAGTCGTGATTGAGGAATAAGGCAACCATTAATTCGGCCCCCTCATCAACTTGCCATATCTTAGTGGGTATGTTTTGATCATAGTTACCAGGTTCGGAAATCCGAATGCGTTTGGGAGGCCAAAAAAATGCGAAATGCGGAATTCTTGAAAAAGTCGGAAAAAAATCCGGTAAAATCCGGTTCAGAAAAAAATAAAAATAAAATATATTGTAATATTATTAATTTATTAATATCAATATTCAACGACTTAAATAAAATAGAATTATAAAACTATACAAAATAATCAAAATATATCATGATATTACTAATTTTAATTTTATCATATATTATGTAAATAATTTATTTGTAATATACATTTAAATTTAAATTTAAAAAAAAATATTATAAATTATAATATAAATGCAAATGCAATTATATTTAATATTATATAATCTTATTACAAATATTTAAACCTAATTTAGCTTTATTTATTTATATTTAAATATTTTATAATATAAATATTAAATATACAAACTTAAACATTAATATAATTATTTTTAAATATTATATATATAAAAATACGTAAACTGAAAATAATTTTTAATTTATATTTTATAATTTTAGAGTTTATATATTTTTATTTTTATTTTATAATATTTAACTAAACTTGAAATTAAACCTAAACTTAAAACTAAACCTATATTTAATAATTAACCTAAATCTAAAGGTAGCTAATGCGAATAAGAAAAAATAACTTACCTCTGCCCATGCGTGCCCTCTGTCCGTGCGTGCCCTCTGTCGTGTGCGTCGACTGAGCCTGTAACTGCCCTCGCCATCGTTGTTGCCGTTTGCAAGATCCCATCGCTGCTTGGACTGTCGTCATCGTTGGAAGTCTATTGTCGCCGTTTTCCACTGTCGCCGTTTTCCACTGTCGTCGCTGCTCTCTTCCACAAGCCAGCTGTTTTCCTTTGCCATCGTTGCGATGATGCTCTCTTCCACCGGCACAAACTAAACCAAGTTGCTATCAATTGATCTCTTCCACATAATGCGTTTCAGGGTTTTTAAACGCTCTTTTTACTGGTTCACTGACATTTAAAACGTTTTTTTACGTTTTTTTTTTTTTGGTTTTTATTTTTTTATTTATTTTTTTGGTAAAATGACCAAACTGGATCGAATAAATTCGGAAAATGAAAAAAATCCGGATATTTCCAGATTTGGCCGAGATGCGGCCGGATTTGGTAACTATGGTTTTGATTGTTATCGGGTTTCGGGATGCCACAAGGAAGTTGGCACACCTCTCTATTTTTTTGCAGAGTATCTAGTTGTCCTTGACATCAAAATGTGTGACATGCATTTATAAATAAATGCATTCGAGTTTCAAGAATGGGAACGTCGATAAATGCATTTATTGTGGATAGTCATGTTTCCAATAAAGTTTATATAGAGATACAAATAACAAATTCAATGTGACATATGATTCGTATTTGATTTTTCTCATCTTATATATGTTCAATTGCTTGTGTAGCATGTCTCATTAAATCTTGTCATCCATTGCATAACACAAGTTTTGACACATGTAGCAAATCCGATTTGATAGTGAGCAATTTAATTAGATAATTATTTGATTGAGTAATTTATTTTTTTAATTATTGATCTTCATGTATTTGATCCATTTATTTATTTAATATTATTGACCAGAGTAAATTCTTCACAGATACTACGTTTGGCCACTACCCAAGATGGCTGCCATCATTAGACTCAAGTCTGAAATGAATAATTAAATCTACAAGATTTGCAAGGTAGGGCAAGTGCCATGACTCCATACAAAAATCTCAAAGTATGACCGAACTGAGAACTCAAGAAGGATATCACTCCAATGGACTGAAGGCAAAGATTTATGGTAAATTGAAGGATAATGTAATGAAATTACTTAGATAATTCACACCGATGGAATAATATATCGCAAAAATATGACGAAAAAACAAAATACTCCATAAGCAAATCCACAACAATAATTGACGAAAGAACAAAATACTCAATAAATATGACTAGGCCACTTCGAGGAGGCAACCTTCACAATAATGAAGAATCGAACTCGCAATATGATGATCAAAGACTAACCACTACCTCCTATATATACTTTACTTAGGCCATGGTTATTCCATAGGCCGACCCTACTAACATTATAAGTATCCTAGAGAAATGTGACAAGATAATATGAAAGGTTATGTAAGCCACATGTCGACCACACATATCCCTAGACACGCTATATATTAAAGGTGTACCATGCCCCTTCCCTTCAAACCAACATTGCCTTCAACGTTGAACAATTTTGGATGTTAATGTAGAAAAATTTCATCCTCTCACGTTGCATCTTCACGGTTCAAATTCTTCCACTTGATTAAATACTCCTCAATCTCTCTTGTTCTCAACCTTTTTATGCATGTGCGGGATCTCCTCAAGTTCTAAAATGACTTGGCCATTTTCATCCAGTTCTGGAAACTCAGTCAAGGCAGAAACTATCTGTCCAATTACCTTCTTCAACTAAGATAAATAAAATACAGGATATATACGAGTGGACTAGGGTAGCTCCAGCTTGTATGCAACATTGCCAATTTTCTACAGGGCCTTATAGGGGCCATAATATTTTGGAGAAAGTTTGTTATCCTTTTTCTATTGCTTCAAAGACACCTACTTATTTAGCTGCAAGCGCACAAAGACCTAATCACCTATGTCAAAATGTCGCTCACTCTAGTGTCAATGTCCTTGTTGCTTCATTTTATTCTGTGCCATGGCCAGATTCTCTCTCATACTAGCTAGTATCTCCTGTCAATGTTGAATGTGTTCTTCAACAGGTTGAACCTTGGGTTGCACCCTCAAAACGAAGTAATGGATAGGGGTTGATAACCATAACGCGCCACAAATGAAGATTGTTTTGAAGAGGTATGGAAGGAAGTGTTATACCACCATTTTACTAGTGGCAACCAATGAACCCGCCATTCTAGTTTATCTAATGCAAAACAACGGAGATTCCCTTTTAGGCATTTGTTGACCACCTTTGTTTGCCCATCAAATTGAGGATGATATAACGAGCTATGAGCCAACAGAGTACCCAAACATGAGAATAAATCAATCCAAAAATTACTAGTAAAGATGGGATCACAATCACTTACAATGACCTTGGGAGTACAATGTAGCTTTTGAACTGTATCCAGAAAAGCAGCAACTATTGTACAAGCTACAAATGATTGTGACAAGGAGTAGAAATGTGCATATTTTGTGAGCCTATCCACAATTACCATGATGACATTTTTACCTTCAAACTTTAGTAACACTATAATTAATATCCATGGAGACCTCCCACCTCTGGCTAAGAATGGATAAAGGATGCAAAAGACCAGGTGTCTTAAGTGTTTCACCCTTGTTATGTTGACACACCATGCATTCATCCACAAATTTCTGTATATCCCACTTGAGCCCTTCCCAAAAGGAATCTTGTTTGATTCTATGATAGGTTTTCAAAAACCCTAAGTGCCCCCTGTTGGAGATGCATGAAGCTCCTTAAGGATTTTGTTCTTGAGGCTAGAATTCTAAAATAGGTATAAGCGATCTTTACACCATAAAGCATTACCTTTCCAATCAAATTTAGTCAAGGCATCAAAGCCATGCTAGATATTCTGAATCAAAACCTGTGTATCCTTGTCATTCTTTTGCTCTGCTTGTGCCTCTTCCAACCAATTTGCCTACCAAATGGTCATTGCACATAACAATGCCTCAGTGGATTCATCCCTCCTGGATAGTGCATCTACTACAACATTCTCTTTTCCTTTTCTTATAGATGATTTCAAAGTCATATCCCAACATTTTAACCACTCATTTTTGTTGTTCTTCTGATGATAATCGCTATTCTAAAAAATATTATAGACTATTATGATCAGTGTTTACCTTAAAGTTCTACCCATCAGATAAGGTCTCCACTGCTTGACTGCATGACGAATAGCCAGCATCTCTTAATCATAGATTGGCTTTACCCTGTTTTTACCCTTGAGATGACGACTCTCAAATGCAAGGGGTCTTCATGCAATAGTATTGCCCCCATGCCATAACTTGATGCATCTCATTCAACAATAAAAGTTTTGAAAAAATCAAGGGCAGCCAAAACTGGTGTGGTGCACATAGCTTCTTTCAGCGTCTCAAAGGCCTTGGTAGCTATATCGTTCCAATGGAAAGAGTCTTTCTTCAACAAGGCTATGAGTGGTGCTATTATGCTTCCATAATTTTTCACAAATCTGCAATAGTAACCTATTAGCCCCAAAAAAACCCTGAGGTTATTGAGGGTTTTTGGCACCTGTCATTCCATCATAGCTTTGATCTTCTAAGGGTCAACTTTGACTCGTTCATGTAAAACAATAAGACCCAAGTACTCTACCTCTTGGACACCAAAAGCACAATTTGAAAGTTTGCATAAAGTTGATGTTGTTCCAAAATTAATAGTACATGTTTCAATTGCTGCAAATGTTCTTCCCAAGTCTTGTATATTAGGATGTCATCAAAAAACACCAACACAAATTTCCTCGAAAAAAACTATAAAATGGTGTTCATCAAACTTTGAAATGTTAGATGGTGCATTTGTGAGACCAAACGACGTGATCATAAACTCGTAATGGCCTTCATGAGTTTTGAAAGCTGTTTCAGGGATATCCTCATTGCAAATCCAAATCTAATGGTACCCAGAACGAAGATCTAGTTTTGTAAAATAAACAACTCCATGTAATTCATTTAGCAAATTATCAATTACTAGAATAGGGGACTTATATTTGATAGTGTACTTGTTAAGTTCTTTGTGATCTGGGCACATCCTCCAAGTTTCATCTTTCTTACGCACCATGACCATGGGGGACGAATATTCACTTTGGTTGTCCTAATAATACTCACCTCCAGCATCTTATGTACCATTTTTTCAATTTCACTCTTCTAGGCGTATGGATACTTGTATGGTCTGATGTTAGGTGGTTGACTACCCAAAAGTAAGTGAATGGCATGATCATGTTCTCTACTTGGTGGTAGTCCTTTTGGCATGGCACCAAAAACAGTTGCGTGGTCATCAAGAATTCCCTGTAGATCAAGATATGTAGATGCATTTGTTGGTTGAACCTCTATGGAGAACAATCGTGCTACAAATCCTTCAGCCTTTTTTTTAGAATCTTCATCATCTGGTGCAAACTAACCAATTGTGGAGATTTTGTTTGTAATCCACGTAATTTAAATGTCCTCCCTTCCAGAATGAAAGTGCATGAACAGTTCCTATAAATTCATCTCTATTGTGCCCAAGGTTGTAAGCCATTGTACTCTCAAAACAATGTCTGCCCCACCCATGGGATACCAAGCATAGGAGAATCTATCATGTAGTCTCCCATATCAAGCTTAATACTATGGCATTTCCCATAACAATTTACTATGCCACCGTGTGCAATCGTGACCTGAGATTCGGGAGCTAGATAAATGAAATAGCTCAAATAAGTAGCCAACTTACTATTGATAAATTTATGTGTACTCCCTAAGTCAATCAACACTGTCACCTTATGTTTCTTGAGGAAGCCCAAAACTTTAAGGGTTTGAGGCATGCTAATACCCGAAAGTGCATGACAAAATATAATAGAGTGGGAATCTACAGATTCCTCCTATCTCTTCTTCACCCTCAACTGAGGTCACATCATCTTCTTCATATTCAGTGGCTCCTTCAATGTAGAACAACTTCTCAACACATTTATGTCATTTGCTCCACTTGCTATCACAACCGAAACATAACCCTTTTGCATGCTTCTCTTCAATTTGTAGAGGGGTCAATCTTATAGGCTAAGGAAATGATTGTGCTAAGGAAATTGTGTTCTCTACCAATAGTTAAAGCCCTTCATTTGACCAGATCTCTTTCCTCTAGTTTGCATGATAATGTGATGGATTCAAATATTACACTTAGATTAATCATGCGAACATCAAGCTGGATGTTATCCTTGAGTCCACCAAAGAATAGGTCATTCATGTTGTTCTCATTGATGTCATCCATGCGTAAGCAAAGATTCTGGAATTGCTAAATATAATCCTTGACAACCCATGTTTATCGCAACTTTGCTGACTGACTGACGTAGTTTTCGAAGACAACGTTACAATAGTGCATTTGCAACTCATCAGTACATACTGACCAACAAGAAGGCCCTTCTTTTTCTTTTGATCACGCAACCGCCGACACCAAATGAACTACCCATGTTCCAGATACAAAGATGCCATGACTACACTTTGTGCACATGAGGTCTAATGTAGAACAAATAAATTTTCCATTTGATTGATCCAAGTGGATGGATCCTTACCATCAAATTTGCGCACTTCCACTTTTGACGTCATGTGCTTCGAACCGGTATTGGAGTTGTAATTTTTCTAATTGGGACAACCCGAATGGAGCAGTGGAAGATCATTTGACTGAAGATGAGCCAAGAGTGGTCAACTACCCACTGATAGTTGCTAACTGATTCTTCACATCATCGATGTACCCTTTTACCCTAGTGATGTCCCCTTTTACCGCAGCAAGATCACCTTTCTTCACCATGCTTTGCATATCTGACTACAGTAGGTGAACCACATCAGAAACCAAAGGATCCAAAGTTCCAAACTCCATGTCATTCTTGTAAAATGTTTTTGGAGTGTTTTGCTTTTTCCCGCGGCCACGAGTGTTTGGACCAACCATGCATGAACCCTAGGATGGAGGGTTTTCGGCTTGAAAAAAGTGTACCAGTAGATTATACCATTGCGATCATCTTGCCAAGATGAATCCAACGACTGCTAATTTGCACAAAGGTGCGATTTTTTTTATTTATTTTTTTTCAAAAAAATACTTGGAACAATACTGTGGTGACGAAAAAAATAAATTCTTTGCGAATTGCAAGTTATGTTTTTTCGATCCTTCAGCTCTCAGGATAACAGCAACTCCAGATCCGAAAAAAACAATGCTGCATAAACTTGCCCAAATCGACTCAAGTCTGAAATGAATAATAAAATCTACAAAATCTGCATGGCAAAGCAGGTGCCATGAATCTCATACAAAAGTCCTGAAGTTTGAAAGAACTAAGAACTCGAGAAAGATATCTCCAATGGACTAAAGGCAAACATTTATGGTATTGAAAGATACTGTAATAAAATTACTTAGATAATTCACACCAAAGGAATAATATATTGCATAAATATGACCAGAATATGCAAATCCACAAAAAGAATTGACGAAAGAACAGAATACTAGATAAATATGACTGAGCCACTTCAAGGGGGCAACCTCCACAACAATGCAGTAAGAACAGAATTCGCAATATGATGATCAAAGACTAACCACTACCTCTTATATAAACTCTACTTAGGCCATGGTTATTCCATAAGCCAACCCTACTAAAATTATAAGAATCCTAGAGAAATGTGACTAGATAATATGAAAGGTTATGTACGCCACAAGTCGTCCACACATATCCCTAGACATGCTATAGGTTAAGGGCATAGCAGATAAATAATATAAGTTGGAGGCATTTAACTTATTCTTTAGTTGCATATGGAGTTTTGTAAACACAAAGTTTAATCCTCATAGTCTAAGCCTTTGAAGATGAATTTTGAAAATATTGAGAATTATTACCATAAGGCAGGGCATGGGTGACGAGGATTGCCATTTGTTTAGATAGTACACTAAAAATGCTTAGTTAAAAAACTCTTAATAAGCAATCATATTATTAATTTATTCTTCTTGATATTATGATAAATAGTGTAGCAAGTTCTCTGTTTTTTTAGCAGCCTCCCCTCTAGCAAATTCATTAAGCTAAACTTTGATGGAGCAGAAAAGGGGAATATAGATCTAGCTGGTTGAATTGGGGCAACCTATCTTAGTTTTCTTCATTATATATTGGGATTGATACAAATAATCAGGCTAAAGGTATAGCAATGCTAAAAGGGATTGAAATAGCTGTAATAGAAGGTTGGAAGAAGTTGATTATTGAAGGCTATTTATAAATTTTAATAAATAGAATAAAAAGGGTAATATGGAGTCTTGGCACTTGAAGATAATTGTCGATGGGGCGCAATGGTTGATAAGGGGTCTGCAAGATGTCTCCTTGATCCATATAAAGATGGTAGGAAATTAAGTCGTTGACCGACCTGCAAATATGGGAGCCAATATATTTGCAACAAGCAGCATCCCAGATCAGTATTGGGTTAAAAAGTTACATGATTATTTAAGACAATTGGTTGTTAGGGATGCTAGGGAGGAGTTCTCCAATGAGAAAATGGTGACCCCTAATTAGATAGATATACGAAAATCATTAAATAATGAAAAGAGGGCTTTAGATAATGTCTTGGGTGGTGAGGATTCAGTTGAGGTAAAAATATAAAGTTATCATGAGAGTGCCTTGAATATTGATGGGACTATTAAGATGGAAAGATCTAGTAGCGCGTGTAAGCTAAGGGACCATGCTCGTTTTAAAGGCAGTGAGCACTTGGAAAAAATGTTGGTAGTGTCGAGGAGATAGGTGAGAGGACATATCTTAACCTTCCAATGTATTGCAGTAATCATCTTCCGTGTGAATTGATTTGGTGTCCTCTGCTGGTTCGCGAGGGAAGGTTGTCAACATGAAAAGAGGGCTGCAAGGGCAAATATGAAATTACTGGAGAATCAGTAAGCAATGCCTTCTCCTATTTATTAGATAGAAATGCCTTCTCCAAACTTTTAGATAGAAATTAGAAACCCTCATACACATATGTGGGTTGAAAGTGTCTGGAAAGTAGCTAAATAATTAGATTATGTAGATGTCAATGATATAGGGCAACATATGAAAAACCTCCTTGAGGATCCTGGCCATTCTATGGGGTGCAAGAATTTGTTCGATATGGCTCAAAGTCTGAGTGATGCTAATGTGCTAACACCGTTGTAAGTTATTTACTGCATGAGGATCACAATGCTATGGAAAAGACTTTCTTTGCAACTCATGGAGAATCCTGCTATCATCAGCATAAGATTTTGGATGGCAGAGGATTGGTGCAGGGGCATAAGAAGCTTGTTGAAAAAAATGGTGTCAGTTGTCTAAAGTGACCATCGTGGAGATTCCTCATTGATGTCCTCATTCCTTCAGTGAGGAGGAAGAGGAGGCTCGTCACTGTTGTCCTCATTCCTTTAGTAAGGAGGAAGAGGAGCTTCATCACTGCTATCCTCATTCCACCAATGAGGAGGAAGAGGACGCCCATCACTGCTGTCCTCATTCCACCAATTAGGAGGAAGAGGACGTTCATCACTGCTATCCTCATTCCCCATGTCAAAGGATCATGAGAAGGTTATGATTTTAGAGTAGGACCTAGTTTTGCAATGTCAAAAAACTCTTTTTTGTTTATTGTGTAAAGTGGTAGCTGTAAAGGGCCTGTGTATTTTTCCCTAGTCACTCCTGAAGACTCCGCTGATAAGATGACTGTGAAGCAACTCCTATAATGTAAGCTAAAAGATATAATATAAAGACATAGAGATGTTTAAATATTATATGCTACTTTCCTTTTCTGGATGTGGAAATCCTGGGTTTGTCGTGCTTCTTGCTATAAATATGTCATCTATTAAGGAATTAATCTATAAATCTATAGACTAGTCAACGGTTTTTTTCTAAATTCATTCCTTACTGGTGTAATCTCTGCTTGAACCATGATGAAAATTTGTGAAAGGAGTGAAGTAGTTGTATTTGTCATCTAATGTATTTCTGAATGGTTGATGTTGGTTGTCTGAATGAAGTTGTGTTGTTGTGAAAATTTGAGCTCCCTGTGATTTAACGTTTTGTGGTATGAAAATGGTTTGTGTCTTGTTCTGAATTTGCTTGCATTACGGTTTGGTTTCAAGGATGTATGCACATGCTCACACACAACTGGTGCTAGTGATTGGAATTTTGTCTGTTTCTGCGTAAAGATATGCAGTGGTTGAAGAAGAGGTGATGATCCTTTGTTTCTTGTACACTTTCCATGAAATAAATTGAAGGGTAACAATTAATCTTTTTGTGAAGAGATGTCTTGTTCGGAATCTGCTTGCATTACGGTTTGGTTTCAAGGATGTATGCACATGCTCACACGCAACTGGTGCTAGTGATTGGAATTTTGTCTGTTTATGCATGAAGATATGCAGTGGTTGAAGAAAAGGTGATGATCCTTTGTTTCTTGTATGCATTCCAGGAAATGAATTAAAGGGTAACAATTAGTATTTTTGTGGAGAGATACTTAGTTATATTTTCTGTCACCTTTATTGCACAATAATGTGCCCTTAACTTGTGGAACTGTTGAGCCTTTAATTCTGACAGCTTCTGGTGCTTTGACAAAAAAAATTGGTCTAGGAACCTCTCCCTAGGTACTTTAGCAAACAAAATGATAAATAGTGCAGCATATCAAACAAAATTAAATATGGTTACATATCAAACTAACATAAAAACATCTCTACCCGCATGATAAACTAAAGTTAGTGATGCTCATTGCTCCCAACTTCAAAGCACATTTTCTAAGCAAAAATATACTCAATGTTTCCATTAATACAAGTTACAAATTACAATAAATTAGTGAGTGGGAGATTCATAAATCATCAACAGTAGCAGCAACAAGATGCTCGGAAGATCCATAAACATCAACTGTAGTTAAGCCACTATAATATCTTGCAATATTTGTTGCAATGTTAACAGGCATTTCAACAATCTATGATTTTTACTAGTGTGGCTGCTTAGGCCAACTGCTGAACTGAGCCTTGTTGTCTTTTCTCTCTTGCAACTTCTTCAAGAACTTATCCTTTGATATCAAACGCTGCTATTGTTCCAAGAAGATGGCAAACCTAGACCAATGAGAACTTTAATCTTCTCATGCATCCCCTGTAACAAATGAATGCACTGATAAAGCAAATTTTGTGCCTCACTCAACTTTGCAGATTTCTATATCATTGCAGATGCCTTTACGGCTGCATCCATTTTGCTCATGATGCATGTTGCTGCCAGATCAATATCAGAAAGTGTATATGCCATGTTTAAAATTTGGCCTGCTTTATTTTAAAAGTCCTCTCTTGAGTTCAAATTTGGTTTAGCAGCCTCAATAAACAGCTTCACCTGTTCGCACTAGACTATAAAACCATCCATGTATTCCAAAATATCCCTTTTTGCAATATATCTCCCTACATGGTCTTGCATACATTCATTAACACCTCTATAACAATAACGTTAGGCATGGAGGCAGTCTCTTTTCCTTCATCCAACGCCTTTAAGGATTCCAACTTCATTTCTACTTCATGACACTTACTTAAATAGTCATTCTTCAAAACATTTTGATAATTGTAACATGTTCCAATTCCTTTTTCAGACTCTCGAGTTCAAGTGGATCAACCACCTTTGAGGACTGGGATTGGATTTTTTTCTCCAAGTTTGATATCTTATTTCCATCTGCTCTCTTGTGACTTCAGTGAAACAATGTCGGCCTTAAACTTTTCTACTTGTTTATTCAATTTATTTCTTCCTTTATCTGCTTTTACCAATGATGCATATACCATATCGTTGTTTCTTTTGAATGCATTGATTTTGTCATGGATTTTAAAGGATTTCATCTCTATTGAAACAGTTGTCATAGGATATTCGCTCGAATGCATCTGATCCTCTAGATTGAAAACTTTGGTTACATATTACATAGTTTTTCTTTAATGACAAAAAGCAGGCCATGTCCAGGGAAGCCATCAATGGGCCCATCAAGTCCTCCTTGGTCTGATTATTGTGTCGCGATCTCCTCACAAACTTTGCTTAATAATCAATTTTTGGAGGAACATCCAACTTCTTAATTGACACTGGAATGATAGGGAAGTTTTGATGGCCAGGGGAAGTGGCACTTGAAGCTATGAACTGTTAAGTTTGCATGTGTCAGGGACTTTAAAGGCTTTCACTGCTAATGGAGGACACCAATTGCCCCGTATCCAAACTATGAAAACTATGCACAGGAGTTTGAGGTCACACAGTGCTTGAAGTGGACACAGCAGCAAGAGCACTAGCTGTTAGCATAATAGAGTTAATCTAGGGATTAACTTTAAACCATAGTTACATGAAGATGTGTCCCTTTGGTCCCGCAGCCATCTAGGATGTACTAGGGACAGCGGCATGGGGGGGAAATGTCCCCCAGAGTCCCCAAATTTTGGAAAAAGGGGGGGTTGTCCCCACTGAACTTCAACGACGTCCCTGAAACATCCAATTTTTTTCATTATATTTTTTACTTTTTTAATTTCCTTTTAATATTTTAAACTTTATTTCTATTTTAAATGTATAAATACTAGTACAAATATCTTAAATATGTTTATCTGAAAAAAAGCCTACCATACTGATTAAGGACTCCATTACAATCTCCACAAATTCACCGCTAATCGGTGACAGATGGCCACAATCTAGCTACACCACTACATTGGGCTCAAAAAAATCCTTCTAGGACAAAAACAAAACAGGCTCCAACCTCCACAAAATGCCCAAGATATCACAATTTTTCAATCACCACCTCCAAGCAAGAAGAAAAACTCCCATATGATGGTCAAATAGATGTGAAATTTAAGATCGGTTATTTTTATTGACATCTCCACTTAGCTTCTTGTTGTTGATGTATTTCAAATTAATGATTAATCATAATGGTGTTATTTGGTAATTTATTCATATTGCTTGACTTTAAATTTATTAATTGAGTTTCAGCTTATTTTAGCTATTTTGAGTTATTTTTTTAGTTTATTTGTATATTTTTAATATATATATATATATATAGTCATCCCCCCACCTGCCCCAAAATTTGAAAAAAAAATTGCCTTCCTAGAAACTCCGTATCGTCATCATGAAGTCTTAGGTAACTATGCTTTAAGCATATCTGGATCATTCTCACGCTTGTGCCTTTTGTCTTTGTGTCCATCCCCTGCCTTTTCACTCATATCCTTTTTTCACCCCTAACCCCCACCAAGAGGTTGAATGCTTTTTTAAGAATGTCTTAGTAAGATGAGCAGGTTGAGGCTGAAGATTGGAAGAGCATGCCACAATTTTAAAGGTAGTGCTAGACGTTGCAACTAGCATGGAATCATCATGACCAGAAGCTCCAACACCTAACATCTCTCCTTCACCCTTGGGCCCCAGACCACCACCTTGATATTACTTCTGCCCCCTTGGTATACTTTTCCTTTATCTTTATCCAAAGAATAGGCATAATTGTAGGTTTGAAACTCCCCACCTTGGCCTTCTCCTTCGATTAATACTTCACAATCAAAATCAAAATAATCTTTTTGCAGGGGGTTTTCTTGGTCCCATAAATTGCAGAATTAAGCATCCTCGACGATTTCATCGAATTCAACGTATGTTTTAGGGGGGCCAAGTTCTTCCTCATACTCTAGAAGATCTATATTTTCCCTCTAGTCCAATTATCCTCTATAAGATTTTGCATTAGTTTGTCTAGGATGCTTTTGGCGAAGGGACTATCCACCTTTGCATTAAAATTGTTATAGCTCCTAGGAAGTGAAAGATCCAGCACTTCATTGACATCATGCTGATATGTGGTGCCTTTCTCAACAATTATTTGTTTGATGGTTTCCACCACATCTTCCCAAGAATCCTTGTTTCAAAGCTTTTCAAACAAGGGTTTAATTTGATGTTGCTTTTTATTTACAGAAAACTTCATTGCAATAAGCTTTACTTCATTGTACCAGATCGGTCATACTTTCAATAGAAGCGCGGATCAAAACAATGAGAATTTAAAATCCTATGAGGAACATGGAATGGCATTCGATCAAAAGTGAACTGTCCACAAGAGAAAGGCAAGGAAGGAAATATAGACTTCCTGCCAACACCATTTAAATTTTGTCTATCTAAATCGTCCATCTGCCTTATATACTCTAGAGCAAAAACCGTATCAATAACATGTTTTGGCAGTTTGAATGGTTTAGCTTCTGCACATTAAATATGATGACAATGTAATCTTCCATCAAGAACTAAACCGCGAATTGGATCTTTGTTCCTAATTGGATGTGATTTTTGAAACTTTGGGGCATTCTAGGCATGCTACTACCTACAATGGCTTTATACAATGGGGTGACAAAATAATCCATGAAATGGATATAAGAACTCTCGACATCAGACATCCTTATATTGTGTGACCAATCACATATTGGAAACAATGTTTTGTGGTCAGCATCTTGATAGAGCTTGATCTGAAGCCTATTAGTTTCAAACAAAGACCAAAACCTCCACAGAAAAAATTGAGACAAGTATGTGCCGAATCTGAATGTATTAGAACCATTATTTGAAATTTACCCCAATTGAAGATGGATGGAGTCAACTATGTGCTTAGCATATTTGTAACAAACCATAGGTTTTGCATAAAAAAATTTGAAAACCGCTTCTAGCGCACAATCCTCCACAAAGGTATCACTATCTAACCCCAAAACAAATGTTAACATAAATATTGTTTCCTTAACCCAACCTTTAAATATTCTCAAATCATAGGGAGGATGTCGTGTTGGTACCTTTCCATGTGTTCTGACATTACTCAAGAACAAGGACTTCGACAAATGATTGCATGCTAAATACACCCTAGAAATTTCTTTTGGGTCTATTGAAGTGGTTCCCAAATTCAAATCCCCCATTCCAATGAGCCCCAATAAGCCGCCAATATCTTCCTCCCTTATGAGCACATGTTTCCTACTTGGAATTGGGTTGCATATTCCTAGTTATGGTTCAAGTTGGTGCGTCAAAATTCCTACCACAAACCTTGATGAATTTGGGGCATGTTACATCATTTTGCACAACCCGACCTTCCATACCTTTCCTCAATTAGAATCAATTCTCATGTTCATTGCCTTATAATAAGTAGACATTCTAGGGGTACCAAGGGTGGATTTTTGAAGGTCCGGGTCATGTATATCTGGTATTCATCAATAAATCCAATTGTTTTGTTTACTCCTCCACATGAGAAACAGTCGTGGACTTTAGTGGTGGATTCTTTTTTCCTACATTATTGCTAGTATCCTTCCCTAAACCACTACTAGTACTAGGATGAGGACTTTGAACTTGTGTTGGTTTACCCCTCTCAAACAACTTGATTCTAGAGTTATTGAATTCAAGTGAAAGACAAAAATTAACCTAAACTAAACAATCAAAGGGTTTTTCTTAGTCTCAATGCTTGCTTAGTAAAAATGTGTCCCTTTACCAATATCAACAATCTGGTAGAAGAATCGATCTAGATGCCTAGCAAGTGCGAATCTAACTACTAAGTAGTAGTATGCAAGTTGTAGCTTTAAAGCTTAAAAATCAATCAGCAAACTCTAGAGAACAAATGGGAGAAACTAAAAATGAAGACAAAAACAATGGCTACATCAATCGAGAAACGAGATTAAAATTCAGTGATAGTATTAAATTAGGGAAGGCAAATTGATTAGTTTTTTTTTAAATTCGTCCCACCCTATACGTGGCACTCCTTGCTTTCTTAATAGGTTGTATTTATTTCAATTTTATAGCATGTTGTGAAAGCCTTCCACGTAATTTGCAAAACAATAAATTGTAACTGATTACCAACACCAATAAAGCCTACGAGGTACATCAATTGTCCTTAATGCATTAAATGCAGCTTGTATTTATAAATTTGGTTGTGCAAAATCTGTTGGAAATTGAATAGATTGAGTAGGCATGTGATGCATTAAATAATTTAATAACATACTTTGCATCATCCATATGTCATTTGACGGCTTTAATACCATATTAGTAATTACTTACACGGGATTTTCAAGATTATTCATCTTAGAGGATTGACGATCAGTAAGTAATCTCACCAAAGGACAAGCCTTTGAAATGCAACTTACAAAACCAAATCGAACTTTAATCTCCACAATTGATATTGTGAAATCTAATGGCCGAAACTTTGTTGTAGATTTGTCATTTCAAGTTTTAAAAAATTAGCATGGGTAGGCATCATGTTTGTACAATCGATGCTATTTTATAATAAGATGGATAGGTATTTTCTAGACTGTAGAGCAAGGGTAAGCTACTGGTGATAGAAAATTTAATGATGCCCTGTAATTTTGAGAAGTACTAATTGTAGCAAACCTTCAAGTTTTAAGTTTTAACTATTAGATCTCATAAGATCAATGGACAAGGTGAATGTTCAACCAAAATTTGTGTACAATGCATGACAAGGCTTTGGCTTGAGAGACATTGAATGCACATAGTTGATCCTCTAAGATCAATGGTGTTAAAGTCACCCTATCTTATAAAGGTTGGCTTTTTCTTATTCTTCAATCTTCACTGGTTAACCATAATATTTGAAGCCCACAAATTCATGAATATTTGATTGCCTACTCAACATTTTTAATTTGTTTTTTGCTCTTCAAATGCAAAAAAACATTATACAGTAAAAAATTTACCATTGAATGCATAGTCCGCATACTCGCCGAGTATGCAAGTAATCACCGAGAAATTACCTAGGCGAGTATTCACCGTAAAAACTGGCAGGATTTTTTTTTTAAATCGGCGATAATGTACACAGTCCTCGCCGAGTACTGGCGAGTACTATGTATATACTCGCCACAAAGGTTTACACGCACAGTAAACTCTAAAAACGCGAAAAAAATGTTGCCAAGTATTGGCAAGTATTTGCCAAGTAAACTTTTTTTTTTGCCTAGCCAAGTACTCTCCGAGTACAAGTATGCGAACTATGGTTGAATGTAACACGATGCATGGAAGTAGATAAAATTTCAAGCAAATTTTGTACGAAACATTTAAAAGGATGGAGAGGAGCATAAAATTCCAAGCAGAATTTGTATGAAACATTTCAAAGGCTCAAGCTTGGGTCATATCACATAGATACCATTGATCCTCTAAGATAAACAGTCGACAAAAGTATTACATGTTATCTTATTTTAGAAGTAAAACCCTTGCATTGACTAGGTAAGAATATTACTTTTTTATGCATAGACTTAAATATTGCATGTCGTTTTTAAACCATGGAGAAGTTAAACCTTTGAACAATTAATAGCAAACATTAAAGTTTTAAAAAATGTATTTTTTGGAATTAGGATTCAATTGCAATGCAAAGAGATGATTAGGTAAAAATATCCTAAAAGGCATTAAATTGTTTTAAAGGCTTTCATAAAACTTCCCCTAAGGAAATAAATTACTTTATAGAACCACACTGAATTTCGTTGTAGTAATTGAATTAATTTTTGCCCCTTCCTGGAACTTCGCCTTACAACTTAAAATAGTTTTTTTTGTATTGGGTATGAATTCACTAAGGAATTAAATTATTTTTCTATATTAGGTGAAAATTCGCCAAACATTATATTAAAAAAATCAAAAATAGACTAAATTCACCTAGATAAATAAGCTTCTATGACAGAAATTCGCTAATATTTCATTTAAATTTTTAGGACACTTTTCTTAAAATTTCCCCTCACCACACTTATTCTAACATCAATTATTATTTGACTTTAGCAGCATAGTGGATTGTGTTGATTGCTCCCAAGTGTGAAGAGTACTTGGGCGCTCTTGTTCTTCAAATTGCATGGGAAATCCTTAACCAAGTGCCCTATAACTTAACAAATCTCATAGAACATTCTCTTTGGATTATTCACCTTGGTGTGACCATCTACCTTGTATTTTATACAACAAAGATCCTTGCCTTCGTTCTTAGTATGTCTCGCTTTAGCTCTTTCATCATTCCAGACATATCTCTTCTAAGGGCTTCTTTACCAATCCAAATTCATAGACATAGTCGAGCCTTTGAATCATCATCTTTGCTCCTCGTCCTCAAGCATATTGATGTTTTGTTCTCACTTTCTATATCCATTGCTATATTATATGCATCTTTGTAAGACACGGTGGAACCATCTTCATCTTCTAGACCAACGAGGATACAAGTCCCTAATTGAACCATCGCTTCTTTAGACCGTCAGCGTGTTCCTTCTAGAGTTTGCCCAACAATTCCTTGTCTTTTGTTGTAGGCTCATACAATCTCATGTTTCCTCTACAAAGTGTTGTAGATCCCTACAAGAATTTCGTTGTAATCTTTGAGGAGCTTGAATTATTTTTCGAATGCCTTCTACAATTTTTCCCATGACAACTTGTCAATTGTTGTTGCATCCATGAACCAATCAAAATCCACTCCTTTGAGCATAGTTGTAAAAGACCACAATCAATGATGTTCATTAATCTAGCCATTGCCAGTCCATATGGTGACAAAAGTTCTACAGTGCCTCACCAGGGCTTTAAATCCATCACTAGTAAACTATGAAAGCTTCAGTCTTTATGAAGTTGGGCATGGCGAGGTGCCCATAGTTGTAGGCAGTGGATGATTATGACATGGCTCTTCTGGTACGATCCTCCTTAGGAAATTTTGTGCCACACATTTCTTTTCTATCACAGCACCATCGGACACGTCACTACACTCAACCCTTCCTTCATCCACAGTGATCCATATACTACTTTGCTCACCATCAATATTCACGCTTGTGTTAGTAGCTCCAACTTGTTATATAGGCTGCCCTAGTGTTTTTTGCTCGACCTCTTCAATTAGTAGATCGTGAATTCTACAAATATTTGATTTGTAGGCCTCTCTCTTTTCTCCCAAGAAGAAGCATTCCAACTTTGTTTCAAGATAAAAACTTCTCTCTGAACAAAGGGGCTCCATAGACTCTCCACTTGATTCTTCTACAACACCCCCCACCCATACCTGGTTAGAAAGGTCCACACTTCCTCTGAAAGGGGCGATTGTCTTGCAATCTCAAATCACTCCTTACTCATGAGTGGCATAGGGCCCTCTGGTTCCAACTGAACCCCTTCTTGGTTTCAGCTTCAACTCTGACTTCTACATACGCTTCGGCCTCAGATTTCACTCTAGCTTTCACTTCTGTTTCGTAATTCTCTTGATGGGTTTTTGGAATTCACTACGTCTTCTTTCTTGTTATTCAACCAATATAGTAGACCATATGATTTCTTGGTCCACTACCTGACAATGTTGTCTTCTTCTACAGCCTTTGTTTGGGCTCAATGGCATTAATTCTTCCTCATATGGCATTGATTTTCAGATCTTTCTTTTTCTTCTTGACAACAACTCTCTTCATACCATTGTAAAATATTTTGTAACTGTTGCTTCATGGTTACATTTGCCAGCAAGATTTTATAAGATTATGTAGTGCCTTGTCGTTAATGGTTATTGTCGACTGACATTCACTTCTACCCGACTTCCCAAATGCGACAACGACATAGATGTACACTACCAAAAGAATATTATTGCAAAATTGTAAGCACATACTATAACATAGCACAAAAGAACATGAAAGAATAATAGATTTATTGCAGAAGGCACTTTGTTACAGGGAAGACCTGTCACATCAGCACTCATACCCTAAAATTCATCTTGCATTTATAAGATTAAAAACCCAATGACTTTTGGTTAAAACAAAAATGTTTGCTATAAAAGCTACACTACTAAAACAATATTATTGCAGAATTGTAAGCACATACTATAACATAGCACAAAAGAACATTAAAGAATAATAGAATTATTGCAGAAGGTACTTTTCAGTACAATTGCTCGGTACAGAGAGTACCTGTCACATCATCGCTCGTACCTTAACATTCATCTTGCATTTATAAAGATTAAAAACCCAACGATTTTCAGTTAAAACACAACCGTCAACTTCAATCTTTCACAACTAAAGACTCATTAATACACTACATAAAGCCAACAAAAGGATAACAACAAAACAAAGTCAGGTACCAAAACAATGCTTTTATTTAACTCAACAGTCTACAACAACACTGGCAACCTCAAACATAATTAAGGCCCTTCATCAAACAAGGGATCTTGTCTCATTTGTGACTTAATTTAAGGGTGTGGGAGAATTAATGAGAAAAAAGGTGGGGTTGCAACAAATATTAGTGCAAGGATCATGCTGGAGGCCTCCGGAGAATCCCCCATCATCCACCCTGCTGAGATTTATCAATCGAAATCAAAAAACTTATCCTCCCTTTTTATTCCCTTGAACTCTCATTTTGGGGGTAGGTGGGGATACTTTGGTTTCCACAAACTCTCATTTGGAAAATGTTCTAGTGATTATTATTGAGAAAAAATCTGCTATCCCTGTTATTGCTAACACGGTGATAAATTTGTCATGGTTGATTGCCTATATGTCCAGTGAAGAAGTGTGTTTCTCCCAGGTGAGAACCCTCCCTTAAATATCCCTTTGGGCAATGAGAAAGAAGTGAGATTGAAGAAGACAAATTTCAAGCTGGTTACTTTTATTGTCTTATGGAGCCACCACTTCAAGAAAATTTTGAGCTGAGTTCAGACTGTACGGATTAAATATGTCCTTTTACCCGATAGATTCAGGTTTCTTAAGAATAATTTGTTTTTTGTTTTTTTCTGTCAAGTAAGCCAGCAAAGGTGATTAAAAATAAAAATTGAAATTCTGGTTGTAACCTATTGAAGGTTTTCCTTTCAAAACCTGACTGTGGCCTTGATAAATTCAAGAACTCTGATCTCCTAGACAGATTTAATTTCAAGGCTTGAACCCCATCGCTAAAGTTTTCTTTCAAAGATTTGAAAAATTTGGTGTTTTGAAAATTGATTGAGCAAATAAATTAAATGCTACAGTGAATGCCAAGATTTTGTTTGCAACTTACTTTTATGATTTTATGCCTAACGAAATCTTAAAAACAACTGGTCGAAGGAATGTTTATGTCTTCAAAATTACTGGTTTAGAACTCAATGGGTGTTTATTGATCAGCATAAGTCAGCACTATTCACATTTATGAATCGATAATTTCCGAAAATGAAATGATATACCGGTCCACATAATTCTCTGTATTCACTCAAAACTGTTTGAAAAGAAATGGAAGCGATATCCTTTTAAAGAGCAAAGGAAATGATAAATGTCTTTTATGAGCCATCTATGCAATAACTTAGTCATGTATTACTAGTATTTATGTTCTATTATATGTCATGTATAATTGAGGTTGCCTTTACTACTCATTCGAGCACATAACAGGCGAACACGATAACAAGGCTCCCGAGTCAATGTAATGACAGATTGGAGAACTTGATAAGTCTCTCATTTCCCCAATGAGGCTGGTATAAATAAGGGACCTAGTACCTTGGTGAAATGGCACCCTATTCGACAGATCTGGATTAACCTTACTTTTGATGGAGCTGCTCAACAAACCCCAAGTCCTGAGGGATAGAAAATTTAGAGATAAAAAATGGCAGCCTATACTCATGTACAGTATCTACTCTGGAATGTATGGCCAACTGGCTGAAGCAATAGCCCGTTTGAAATGTATTCATTTAGCAATCAACAAAGGTTGGACTAATCGAGAAGCTGAAGATGATTCCAAACTCGTTAAAGGGGATGTTAAAAGGGGGTGATTACACCAATTGGAGTCACGATAGCATTATTCAAGACGTAGTCACTCTATCTGCTCCTGTTAGCAATATCTCTTTCATCCATACCAAGAGAGAATGCAACAAGGTTGTTGATCTCCTACCAAACAATGGTGCTGCCCTTGGCACAAGGAGTCGAAATCACTTCACCATAGTATAAAATACCCCTCCAAAATCAAACGTAAATCTTTTAATAAATTAAAAGACCAAGGGGAATGGTTTATTATTTGAAATGGAATATGAAGTCAGACTTCACATGTATCTTGATGCAATGGTGATGGGATTGCTCAAGTCTGAGATGAATTAGCTAGATCATTCTGCCATTATGGCAAGGTGTGATAATCTCCACTATAAAGTCATTGCTTCTTGGCACCGGCATTATGAAGCATCTGCTTTCATTTTGAAACAATGGTGCAGGATGTCAATCTCTGACAATTTGGGATTGATTACCAAGTGAAGCTCTGTCAGTGAAAATTTGCCCTTTCACCTGTGCGGTGGTAGGTTCTGGAAAACCTCGGCTTTCTCAGCTGTTGAGTTTATATTTTTTTTTGCTTCAGTGGGTATACTTTGGCAGTGAATAGTGTTTTGCTTGTCAAAGAAAATTCCTCTGTTATTAATTGGCTATTAGTAGTTAGGGTTCGGTAAATTTCTCCCTGAGCACTTCTGTAAGGATTTTCTACTCTGTCATGTCAAATTCAGAAAAGTTAATCACTTCCTATTCTGAGGATTGAAATCCCAACATGGTTGAAAAGAAGGGGAGAAGATGGGTTAAGGTTATACCTAGAAAATGCCCGAGCTTTTACCCTGGAAGAACGGAAGCAGGGCATTTCACAAATGAGAAGAATAAGGTGATTTTTATCCGTGGCAGTAGAAAGAGGAAATCCTCAGATACTTATGGTTTCCATCCTATTCAGAACGCTATCAGATCCTTTGCAAGCTCCTCTAAAGGTGTCAAGTAGATAGTAAGGGAAAAAGAATAGCTTATTCTCAAGAGTAGAGAATCAAATACCCTGTTATTTGTAGATAGGAGCGGGAAAGAAATTCCTTAGTCTCAGAATGCTGAAATCTTGGAATCTGAATCTGAAGCATTGAATCCAAGAGCCTCCAAATCATATATGGATGAAGGATTCTATAAAATTTTGGCTAACATTGGACGGTGCAAAGAGGTCAAGCACAGAATCCAAGTCAAAAACTCATTCCCTGATTCTGCAAGCACCAGAATTGAAATTATACTGGCAAACAGTGATTTGTCTCTCCTCCTGCTGGAACTTCTGAAATAAATCAATGCTCTGAAGATTACTTAATTTTCCAATATGGTAAAAAACAATGGATGATATGCAGATAAGGGCGGCTATTCTTGATATGGCTGTTTGTGCCTGGGTGAAAAATGCCAGTATTACTCTGCTCCCGGAGCTCCAGATTCCCACATTTCTGGACCAGGTGGATTATGAAGAGGAGGAATACTCTTCAGATGATGCTCAGCAACTTGCTCTGTCTCTCCTTTTGGTCTATGTTTATGTCTGTTGTGTAAATAATATGTTTGCTGTCTGCAGGTTACATACAATGTCTTAATAATGTTTGCTGTCAGCTGGTATGGAAAAGGATTATGCTTTACTCCTTCCCCTCAATCAATGAATATTAATGTTACCAATTTATCAGTTTTTAGTCTAATTACACTCATTACAGGACTATCATTAGGACTTTTATGCTTCAGGACCGAAGGTTTATTGGTAAGCATAAAAATGCATTTAGTAAAGTATGTCAGCTCTCTTAACTGCTATCATTCTCGAGCTGCCAGAGTGATCTCATATATCTCCCTCCGTCTGGGGACTGAAGGCTGGTAAGCAATCTAATGTTAGAAAGCCTTTTGAAAGGGCTTAGGCCCCATCAATCAATGCCCCGTGTTATCATTTCTGAGAGTCCTGTGTTAATTTCACACAATTGAGGCTTTGCCTTCTCACCTTGGCCATTTACGAATCACCCACATAAAAGCCATTAAAAAGTGAAGATGAGTATCAAAAACATCAAATGAAACTAGCTGATGGCCAAACCTTATAAGAAAAAATTAAGCTGTTAAAAGTCAGAGGTAAGTATCAAAAAATATATGTCACAACCAGTAGATGGCCTCTTTGTAAGAAACATCATGTATCTTTACACTTATTCCCAATCTTATTTATTTTTAAAGCAATATCCAGATATTGTCTCATTAAGATGTAGATTTAATTCTTCTCGTCAACTGAACATAATTAAAACTGATCATTCATTGACTTTGCATACAAACGAATTTTCGATTTATTTCACAGGTAAAAACAAGAACAAAGAGAAACAATGTATGACAACTGGAATTACTGAACCTGTAATTTTAATCTCATAAAATTCAATATTATTGAAATAATACTTTTGTATCTACTCTCACAATCTAAATCCTGCCTGTAATATATGTTAACATACCTCTGAAACCACGCCTGTGATTCCAATAACTAGGACACGAGATTTGCTTAATCTGTAGCAAAAAACACACTTCCAGATATCAGTGCTATTGAACTAACATTTTGAACGATTATTTCTTTTGTGTTTGAAGATTGCAACCAATTGTGAACCAGAGATTGCAGCTGTATTAACCAAAGAAAAGAAAACTCAGTAGTACTCTTCCTCAAGTGAAATAAGCATCTTAATGCATTAAGATGATGGCATTTAAAAGATGTAGCCTATTAGGAACCAAAGGTTTCAGTGCAATCAGAATGGTTGCAAGAATATCTACATATTTGAGTATTGTAACTGGAAGTTATTGGCATGCACAAGGAATAAAGCAAGTTGCAATAAAGCTCCTTGCAGCAATCTAAGTAAGAAATTTAAAAGTTTTGTCTCCAAAGGGCATGACCATATGCTCCTAGATTAATCAACCACGAGCCAACTGAATAAATAATTGCCATGGTGTAAGAATCATTTGAACCATATGCAACTGAAGTAAACAGTGCATAAAATTACATAATTGTCATAGTACACAAAGCATAAAATTACAGCACATGGGAGTACCATAACTGTGAAGATGGCATGTGGTGGAATTGATTATCTCATGTTGATGATAAAAGCATTCTGCAGGATCTTTTAAGTAAGAAACTGGAGATTCCAGCTGAGAGTGCCTTCAACAAATCCCAGATAGCATAAGAACTTAAAGGCATTTACAGGCTTCCGAAAGTAAGTAGTTGGAGGTTCAACATGAGATTGTCTTAAAATATTCCAGACGGTAGATTGTCTAGCTAGCCTTTCACTTTGAATGTCTTGTGGTGGGACCTCATTAACAAGCTTGTATATTATTATGGGCATAGTAGCATAAATCGCTGAAAAAGCGCAATTACCCGCAAGTATACTTGAAATGTGGCAGAAAATGCTTTATTTGACCCTAGAAATCGAGATTTGTCCTAGGAACAGTCAATAGCAAAACACCAGTTGAAAATTGCCAAAAAATCCTAATTTTAACACGATTATTTTGCTATATATAGCAAAAAAATGGATCTTTTTTGTCATTTTCAAAAGATTTTCAGAGATTTTCGAAGGATAATCCAGTTAAAGTGAGAAGACCAGATAAAACCCTAACCCTATTAGCCGAGGAAAAGACTTCAAGGAAGATGACATCTTTCAAATATCGCAAAAAGAAGATGAGTTGTTGGAAGACTACAAATGTCACAAATGCTACGGGCACTGAATTAACAAAAATACAGCATGTTGAGAATGACTCGGAAATGAAAAAATATTGTGAAAATTGCTTCGATAGTGAAGAATTTGAAGGCTATGGAAAAGGAAAAACGTGCTTAGCTTTGGGGGCTCTGCCCCTCGACCCCACCCTGTACCGCGACAGGAAGTGCCCCTGAGGCACTACCCCCGGACCCTACAAGCCCTACCCCTTGACCCCATAGCCCAAAGACCCCAACTTTCAGATTCCAAAACCAAAAAAGAAATCACTAGGGGAGTTGCACCAATAAAAAGTGTTATTTTTTGAGCTTGCCTCATGGAACAATTCAAAAGCACTTATTACTCCTATAGCAATGCTGCAACCACCACATACAGTGAAAGTGTTAACTTTTGACTACACTGTGCATATTACAAAGTTGACAAAATATGTTTTTATAGCACAATGGTGGGATTTATTTGGCAAAGAAACCAAACACTTTCGATAGATAGCAATACGCATTTTAAGTCAACTATGCAACTCATTCATTTGCGCGTGTAGTTGGAGTGTGTTCAAGCATATACATTCCAAAAAATGCAATCGACTCACTCAAAAATGGATGAATGATTTGGTGTTTGTCCACCACAATCTTCGCTTGAAGATGAAGAAAGCTCAAGAATAATAAATGTTGCATTTTTAATTCTCAATTCATATAAAAAGTTGATTTATATTCTTGTAAAGTATCATTCGCCAAAGTCACTAACATATGTATTTCATTTGATAATGTTAGGTACTATCGAAGAAGATTAGTCAATTGACCTTGATGAGATCGTCCAAAATCTTAATGGCTCGAAAAATAATGATGAGCATATTTATGATGAAACTAACTTCGACTTGTTGGAGAAGGTTGGGTACGACACCAAGGTCGTCTCTCAAATCAAAAGAGACTCTAACCCTGGAGCTTCAACATCTAGACCTGTTGATCCTTAGTCTACCTTGTTGCCATTGGCTCCCTCCCCTTTTTTGGTTTCTTTGTAAATGGCAATAGTATGCATTTTGAAATGCAAAGTTAATGAAATTTGAATAGTATGAAAATTAATGAAAAAAAAAGGTTGGCTGATTTTAATGGCATACAATCTCATTTATCTCTCTCATAATCTGTATCTATTGTCTAGGTAATTGAAATGTCTAATATGTATCTCTATGCAATGGAAATGCCTTTAAATTTAAAAAGAAACAGTTTTTTCTCTTTTTTCTACATCATTTTGGTGGTTTTAAGTTTTTTCGATTTTTCCCAATTAATCACAATTTTTTGAAAAACACTTGCACTTTTTTAAAAATGAATTTTTCGCCAAACGATTTATGCTACTATGGTTGTGGATACAATACAAATGTTATGGCACAGCTAGTTAAATTGATGAAAACATGATCTAATTTGTGACTTGTTTATGTGGCAAAATTATAAAATGTTAAGTGGCATAACATCAAATTTTGCCAAAACTTAAAGCCAATGCCCAATCGGCCAGGGTAAACCCTCTTGCTAAGTACGCAAAGGTGAGACTATTGGACCTTTAACATTCACTAGGTCTAATCCCCAGGTCATTAGGGTTGCCTGCCTCCAGCAGCCAATGGATATCCTCTCTTGTAGGCAAGCTTTGAACTAAGGGCATACCAATAAGTAAGAGTCGGTGTTTAAGCCCTAAGCCTGACCAGCTCAAAATCAAAAAATCACAAAAGATGTATAGAAATGTTGTAAGTTTGGTAAACAAAAAGGACAATAGTGGGAAATATATGCTAAAGAGACAGCATTTATCATAACCATGTGTGTATTAGTGCAATTAATGCACGACTTTGGGAGAGTATGGCATCCTTATGTTCAACAGAGAAGACTTGCTTCATCTACATTTGTTAAACTTGTCCCCAAAAATAAAGTGGACCAACGCTTCAGGGGATCAAGGCGAGGGTACCATAGAACTATTAGGAATAATTAGGATTTAGAAGGATGTTCACTGCAAGCTGCATGATTATACAACATGAATCATGCATTCACATAAAAGTAAGTTTTGTCAGTAAACATTATGCATTCTCCCAAAACTAAAACCTCGCACATAAGAAAAGGCAACAAATCAATGCAAAAAACCACAACTCTGTATTCCAATAACACTATATGAGTGTATGACATAAGAATGATATGTACAACAAACTGATTGGTAAACAAACCATATAGCCGATTATGTATGGCCAGCATGTAAACTCAAAACCTCTCCTCACTAATTAAAATTGTCTATTTTTTATTGTTGGATTTGATCACTAGTAAATCTAAGCCAAAATACCATTGATTCCAAACATAACAATGTGATTGGAGATTGGGTACCTACAAGATTATTTTTAATTCTCATCTTTAGACATATCTATAGGTCTGCTAACAAAAACAACTTCACCAATAAAGGTTTTAATTTAAAGGGGGGAATGTTTTGTTGGAATATTGTCATTGATGTCAAAGGCAAAGTGAAGGGTAAGCTACAGACTAGCTCAGTAGCTTCGGACTCGCCCAAAGCCTTAGACCCACTCAGTGGCTTCGAACTCGCCCAGAGCTTCAGACACACATAGTAGCTTCGGACTCGCCCAAAGCTCCGGACTCGCTCAGAGCTCCGGATTCACTCAGTAGCTCCAGACTCGCCCAAAGCTCCGAACTCACCCAGTAGCTCCAGACTTGCCTAGTCAGTAGCTACGGACTTGCCCAGTGTGACGGACAACAATTGACAAGGCCAACCAACAATAAAATGTTTTTAATTTGCAATTGATATATATTAATGATGGCCAACCACCTTTGGACAGATCATATCCATTGGGAGAAATCACACCCTTTTCAAAAGGCATGAAGGGGTATAAAAGAGAAATGAATGGGAGTTAGAAAAAGTGTGTAGAAATAATTCTTCTATCATACACAGAGAAGAAGAGGGAGAAGAGCGAAACATGATTGTGCCATCATTTGTTGACAAAGCAACAATGAGAAGGTGGAAATTGTTTAAGTGAGATCAGTGTCTCAAAACAGAAAGATCGGTGTCTTTCGCTAAGTCAATGCTTGGCAGTGAAGTTGGTGCTTCAATTCCAAGAGATCGGTGTATCTTGCTAAGTTGGTGCTTGGCATTGGGGATTGGTGTCTCCAAGTAGGTTGGTGCCTACAAAATTTTTGTAAAAAGAATTATTAATCTTATGGCTGCATTTGGACAGTAGATCCAAGCAGCCTTTGAAGTGTGGTTTTTCCCCACCAAGAGTTTTCCACGTAAATTTTGTGTTATGCATTTACTTGTTCTTGTGTGAATGGTTTCTTTATGAAAGTTAATTAGAAAGAAAGTAAATTATTATTACACACTGATTCACCCCCCTCACAGTGTGGTGCGTGCTCAACAATTAGTATCAAAGCAAGGTTACTTCAAGATCAGTTTAACCACTGGAAGGTAGATCCCAGAAGCACACGTGGCCAGTCATCCGGTTCATAAAGGTTTCTCCACCAACAAGGCTCCATTGTTCAACGGGACAAATTACGCATCTGGAGTATAAGAATGAGGTCATATCTAATGGCCCTTGGTTCTAACATTTCGCAAGAAATTGTGGATGGATACACAGCGCCACAGACTCCACCAACAGATATAGCAGGAAAGAAGGCTAGTGAAAATAACGTAAAAGCCATGAATGCTATTATGTGTGGTTTGTCAGAATCTGAGTTTGTAAAAGTAATGCAGTGCAACTCGACTAAGAGATCTGGGATAAACTTAAGACCATCTATAAGGGAGATAACAAAGTAAAGATGGCCAAGCTTCAAACTCACAGGAGACAATTCAAAAGTTTGAAGATGAGAGAGGATGAAAACATTGTGGCCTATCTACTTTGTGTAGATGAAATTGTCAACATTATCAGAGGGCTTGGTGACAAAGTCGAAGAATTTGTAATCGTCCAAAAGATACTAAGGTCTTTACCTCTAAGATTCGATGCAAAAATTTATGCGATCGAAGAAATAAATGATCTAAACAAATTAACAATGGATGAGTTACATGGAATTCTCACAACATGTTAGATGAGGATTGAAAAGGAAAAATCATCTAATAAGGAAGCAACCTTCAAAGCTTTTAAGAAAGGGAAAAAGCGATAGCACCAGCAATGAAGAAGATGAGGAGGCCTTGTTTGTCAAAAAGCTTTAAAAAGGGATCCAGCAAATACAAAGGTAAGCAAGCTACCTTTCAAGTGTTTCAATTGTGGTAAAATAGCGCACTTTGCTGCTAAATGTCCACATAAGGATGATAGCAGGATGAGAAAAATCATAATGAGGAAATAAATAAAGAGGAAAGCAAACCTAAATACAAGAAAAGCTTCAAACAAAACAAAAATAAGAAAAAGTTTGGTAAGTACAAGAAAAGTCTCTATTCTAAAAAGGATAGTAGCTCAATTGAGGAGAGTGATGAGATCATTTCACGCAGTGACAGAAAAGAAACTTTGTTCATGGCTATAGGAATAACGAATGATGCCTCTACAATTTAAAACACCTTGAAAGAGGAGGAAGATGTGAGGATGGAGAAGTAAATCTTGTAGAAGAACTCATCTATGCTTTAGGTGAGATAAAAGTTCTTAAGAAGACCCTGAAACAAAGATTACAAATTCAAAAATACGAAGAAGAAAATCGTGACCTAAAAACAGAAATGTCTCATAGCCTTGAAGAGTCAAAAAAGGTCATCATTAGTCTAAAGACTAAAATAGAAGAAGCCAAGAAGACAGAGGAGGAAGTAAGAGTCTAGCTTAAGGCAAAAGAAGACCACATTGCCAAGCTAGAATCAAAAGTTGATTTCTTAAAGAAGGAATTGAAGAAGACATGTGCTAAATTGAAAAACACCAAAGTACTGGATGAGATTCTCAATCGCCAAAGGTCATCATGCATCAAGACTGGTCTTGGTTATGAAGAGAACCAGAAGAGCACTAAAGAAGAGTAGAGTGCAAAAACTACAGAACCACCTAAGAAGATAAATATGAAAAAGCCAAAGAGCTATGCAGATGCACTTAAGAGGTCTGTGAATATAGAAAGCGAAAAGAAGACAGCATGTCAATTCTCATAGAGAAAACAGAGGTAAGAACATCCCTATTAGAGATCTCAGAAGATCATTTCCATCAAGGCAGAACAATGTGATAAGGTACACAAGCTACTTCTATGGTTATTGTTATTCTTGCAATCAATTTGGTCATAGAGCAATAGAGTGTAATGCACATGCAAGAAATGAATATGCATGGAACTATGGTAAAGGCACTTATGGAGTTTCCAATAGAAACTATAACTCATTTGCACCATTATCGAATTACAAAGAAAGTGACATTGTATGTTATAATTGCTATAACCTTGGTCATATAGCACAATTCTATATGAGTGTTTTCATAGAAACCCTTAAACAGAACAAGAAGGTGAATGCCCCAGTTATAAAAAAACGGAATCTGAAAAAATATGGAGAGAGAAGCAAGAGGAAGTTAATAAAAAAAAGAAAAAATCTATGCTTGTTCAAACATCGTTTCATGCACAAGACGAAGGGCAGCAGTGGTATATTGATAGTGGGAGTTCAAGCCACACGACAGGTGATAAACGCAAATTTCTCACTTTGAAGAAAATAAGTGAAGCTACAGTAAAGTTTGGGGATAATGCTACAGCTAGGATTTCCGAAAAAGGTACCCTCAACGTTGATAATGGAAAGACAAAAACTGAAAATGTTTTGTACGTTGAAAGGTTGAAGCATAACCTATTGAGTGTCAGCCAAATGTGTGAGCAAGGACACACGCTCACATTTTATGCTCAAGGTTGCAAGATTAGGAAAACATACACAAGAAAATTAGTTGTCGACTCAAACAGAACATCAAATAATCTGTACATATTCAGTGAAATAAAAGGAGAAGAATGCTCCATGAGTCAAGTCGATGAAAGCTGGGTATGACATAAAAGAATTGGCCATATGAATTTTGACAATTTAGTGAAAATCAGCACTAATAATAATGTAAGAGACATGCCGAAAATCACAAAAGCTTCAAACACTATTTGTAAGCAATGTCAGCATGGGAAGCAAACACAAGCGAGTTTCAGATCAAAAGAGTACTTGACCCACAAGAATGCAAAGCATACAAGGAACAAACTGAATGAAGATGGCAAGGTAACAAGGAACAAGGCAAGACTGGTGTGTAAAGGCTATGCTCAAGTAGAAGGTGTTGACTTTGAGGAGATTTTTGCACCTGTGGCAAGATTAGAAGCCATAAGACTATTCTTAGCATATGCTGGATTCAAAAATTTAAGATCTATCAAATGGATGTGAAGTCTACATTTCTCAATGGGAATCTTGAAGAAGAGGTTTACATAGAGCACCCTGAAGGTTTCTCTCTATCAAGGAATAAGGACTATGTGTGTAGGCTGAAGAAAACATTGTATGGACTAAAGCAAGCCCCTAGAGCCTAGTATGCTAGGCTTGACAGAAGCTTGATCAAGGTTTCAAGAGAGGAGTCGCTAACAATAACCTATACATCAAGACATCAAGACCGAAGGTGAGAACCAGTTAATTGTGGTTGTGTGTGTTTATGACATTATTTTTGGCGGAGACAATGAGAAGATGTCTCAAGAATTTGCAGAGATAATGCAACAAGAATTTGAAATGTTTATGTTAGAAGAGTTGCCATTTTTCCTTGGGTTGCAAATCACTCAGTCAAGTAAAAGAATCTTCATCTCTCAGACTAAATATATTAAGGAAATGTTGAAAAAATGAAATATGGACGATTGTAAATTAGTAAGTACTCCAATGGTGACAGGGTGTAAGTTGAGCAAAGATGACGAGTCAAGAGAAGTCAATCAGACCTTGTATAGATCAATGATTGAAAGTCTATTGTATACTACTGCATCAAGACCAGATATCATGCATGCAGTAGGTCTAGTGGCCAGATTTCAGGCAACACCAAAGAAACACACTTGCAAGCAATCAAAAGGATATTCAGGTATCTCAAAGGCACTATGGTTCTTGGTTTGTGGTACCCAAGAGGAAAGGACTTCACTTTGACAGCTTATACTGATGCAGATTAGGAAGGCAACATTGATGACAAAAAGAGCACAAGTGGAGATGCATCCTTTCTTGGAAAGAGTCTTGTGTCATGGTTAAGTAAGAAACAGCCCTCAGTGTCCTTGTCCACCGCTGAAGCTGAGTACATAGCAGCAGCATCATGTTGTACATAGGTCCTTTGAATGAAACAAACCTTGAGTGATTTTAGAATTCAGTATGTCAATCCAATTTCTATATTTTGTGACAATACATGTGTAATAAACATCTCCAAGAATCCAGTTATGCATTTAAGAACTAAGCATATTTTCATCAAATATCATTTCTAAGAGAACAAGTTGCATATCAGCAAGTAAAGATGGAATAGATTGTCAAAAAGAATAGATAGTAGATAGTTCAAAAGAAACTTTTGAGTTTGTAACGCAGAAATTGGGAGTGATCCATTCTTTATCTAGTCATTAAATCCATCAAGAAAAGCATGGATTAAGGGGGAGCTAATCATAGTATTATTTTGTTTCGTGGATATTTTGGTGATATACATTGTGATTATGTTGTGTCTCTTTGCCATTGATGTCCAAGGGGGAGAATTAAAGAAAGGGGGAGCAAAGGAGGAGAACTACAGCAAAAGGGGAGTTCATGTACTATTTTTTCTACAAGGATTGTCATCAATGACAAAAAGGGAGATTGTTGGAATATTGTCATTGATGTCAAAGGCAAAGTGAAGGGCAGGCTATGGACTTGCTCAGAGCTCCGGACTCGCCCATAGCTTCGGACTCACTCAGTAGCTTCGGACTCGCCCAAAGCTCCGTACTCGTTCAGATCTCTGGACTTGCCCAGTAGCTCCGAACTCGCCTAGTCAGCAGCTACAGATGCCCAATATGACGAACAATAATTGACAAGGTCGACCAGCAATAAAATGTTTTTTATTTGCAGTCAAATATGTATTAATGATGGCCAACCACCTTTGAAGAGATTGTATCCTTTGGGAGAAATCACACCCTTTCCAAAAGGCATGAAGAGGTATAAAAGAGAAATGAATGGGAGTTAGACAAAGTGTGTAGAAATAATTCTATCATACACAAGAAGAAGAAGAGAGAGAAGAGGGAGATGAGCAAAACTTGATTGTGCCATCATTTGTTGACAAAGCAACAGTAAGAAAGTAGAAATTGTTTAAGTGAGATCGGTGTCTTTTGCTAAGTCGGTGCTTGGCAATGAAGTTGGTGCTTCAATTCAACAAGATCGATGCTTCTTGCTAAGTTGGTGCTTGGCATTGGGGAGGATTGGTGTCTCCAAGTAGGTTGGTGCCTACAAAAATTTTGTAAAAATGATTATTAATCTTATGGCTAGATTCGGACAATAGATCCAAGTAGCCTTTCAAGTGTGGTTTTTCCTCACCGAGGATTTTCCATGTAAATTTTGTGTTGTGCATTTACTTGTTCTTGTGTTAATGGTTTCTTTATGAAAGTTAATTAGAAAGAAAATTAATTATTATTACACACTGATTCACCTCCCCCCCCAAACCTCTTAGTGTGGTGTGTGCTCAACATGTTTGTGTTAATTTAAAGGAGGAATGAGATTTATAACAACGACATGACAAACACATTAAATGGTAAAAAAATCAAAAAGAGGGTGCCTCGGAATTGCCTGACATTTCGTACAAAAACTGTTTGACAGGATGGCAATGCTGGAGAAGCTCTAGATCTCATTAATTGGGCTAGTTTCTATGAAATGTCGAGGAAAGAGATCCTTGATAGGACTAGTTTCTTCTGTCACACCGACACCTTAAGACTCCATCCTAATGGACATTGATCAGCTTGGTAAGGAGGAACAAAAGATTTCACCCGAATGAGTTTTTCTTATGGCAAAATTATGTTAGTTTTATGGCAATAAGAGGATCCGTTTTTATGTCCAACCATCTGTACTGGCCTGACTAGAAAAAGGATTAACATTTTAAATAGGGATAATCAATGGAAAATTCCTATTTGCCAAATTTGGATAAAGTTTTATGGAAGATTGGCGTCTCTATTATCCTGAATCAGTAGTCTGGGTATGACGTTGTGAACATTTTAGTCAAATGTTTTATCAGTGTATGGAGATCCTTATGGGATTAGTAAAACGCATTATTTGTTCAAGGAACTCCTACCTGGCACCTATACTCAGATATGTAAAGTTTGCATTATATGTAATATAAGGCTTCCTCCTTTTGCTGATCAGAAAGAAAATTTGAAGTTGTCCGCTGAGGATGTAAAAGAAATCTTGTGCAAGATAAGAAGTTTAGAGTGAGGCTTTCTAAATCAAGTTGTTTTCTATCTAAACTTACCACCATTAGCAGGTGCACATACTACATGGCAAACACCATATGATTTTTACCTTGTTTGTTATTGAATGAAGACAATCATAACTAATGCAGCAAGCATTAGAAAATTCCCTTAGGTTACCCTTAGAGAATACTGAATTGATAATGGTGAAGTCTTTTTTTCCTATTATTGTCCCTTTCATATTTCAAAGCCCATAAATTAAATCAACCCTTAAGTGTCCCTAAGTCTTTTCCTATTTGAATCTTATCCATCTTATCCTATGATATCTAAATCTATGCATCCTAAACAAGATTTATAGATATGACATTCAAATACGCATACTGGCACAAATTTAAAAGTCTCCGCTAATTTTTACAACCATTTAAATTTCTACATCCTCTGCATGTTGAAAAACAAGTTCTGAATGCCAACTTAAAAAAAAAAGATGTTTATCCTATCCCAGACAACTCATTGCCCCTGTATTTCATCAAATCTTCTGAATGCCAACTTTTAAAAAAAAGATGTTTATCCTGTCCCAGACAACTCATTGCCCCTGGATTTCATCAAATCTTTTACAGTTGCCCATGTGTTTTCAAAATTCAGCGACCATTTTCCAATTGATTGGATAAAAAATTTATTTCCAGATTTTGTGGCCATTATTTGGGTACCCACTCTTTGTTTATCTGTCCCCTCTTTCTGCTTATTTTGCTTTTTCTGATGTCAAATGATGCAGCAAGGCTGCAAGTGATAGAAAACCGCAAATTTTAACTTTAGAGAAAGAAAAATATACCTTCAGGAGTTTTATTACTGTTCCTCTGAGATTTAAAAGTCTATATAAAGCAACCCTCAAGAATATGTAGAATCGTTTTGTATTCTATCTTTGTCAAGCTATAATCATATTCTAACTTCTTTTCTTAATTGGTAACTGAGGTTGGCTACAAAAACCCCACCCTTAAAAAAATAAAAAAAATATGAATGCAACTCAAAAACCCGGAGTGCAAGCACTCAAACTACAAAGTTCCCAGAATTACAATTTATATGTCATAATTCTGCTATTAGGTCTGGAATATCATATGTTTGCACCATAAGACACCAAAAAATTAAACAGAGCTGCCTGTACAGAGTCCGAAATCGGCAATCATCATGAAGTGTCCAGATTGTTTATATGGCCTACATATTTGACAAAAAGACACAATGCATTATGTCTGTTTGTCAAATAGTTCGCATGCTTCCTGTAACTTACCACAGTTTGCATCAGAGAAGAGAATATCAAAACACCTGACAAAAAACATCTTTCGATTAGTTGATGAAGGATCTCCATACCCTGTCTCGAAGAGCCCATCTTGGTACTGTCTGGGAGAAAGATGGCAAGGGATACTGAGATTGGTATCATACCTCCCTAAAACATTTGCTTGAAAATCACCATGGCCTTTTCACCGATCCCAGATTGAGCATATCCAGCAATGATTGCAGTCATGCACCCACTTCTCGGTCTATCAGAGCAATCACAACTAGAATATATTATAAGGAAGTACATTCGATCAATTTGATGATGGATCTTAATTCCGCGTTACCAAGCAGCATGAGGAAATAGAGATGGATTACATTTATAAACTCTGCCAAGAAGCAGCAGCAGCATCGACTTTAATCTGAGAATTTTTGACAGTCTATAATCAGTAAAAGTCCCCAACACTTCTATTTTGCATTTGATCCATATCAGATAAAAGGAGCAGGGTAAACATACAGCTTCATCAAATTGTATCTAAAAACTAGATTCAAAAACTGCACAGGTTCTAGAGTCTGCAATTGCATCTGGGAATTCTAACATGTCACTGCCTTAAAGACGGATGAAGCTTCCCCAAATTCGACAGGTTGTTTTGCAGTGGATCAAAAGGTGTCTCTTCGTCCTCACCACACATAGAACACTCAGAAGGACTTTGCCATCCCAATCTGCAGAGCCTGTCCTGTGTAAGAATTCATTCTTGTCCAGCCAACCAAGTGAAAGCATTTGCCCTGCACAAACCATACTTGGACCAAGTGGCAGTAGCCACTTTCCAAATGAGGTAGATCAATTAGCTGCATTACATATCCATTCTTCACTTTATGTGATCCAGCTTTGTTGCCCATCCATCCGAATACGTCCTCTGTGTCACTGACAGGGATATCTATGGCTACCAAACATTTATTCTGGTAGTCCACTTGGGCAACCATGATTTCCAGTGTGGGAGCAATCCATTTCCACTCGCTCTTAAGCCCCACTAGCTGTGCTGATGAGGTCCAATAATCCTGGACTTTTACCCGTAGACTGGAGAAAGCTTGTTTGGACAAGACCAGCTTTGTGCCTAACACTGAGGTGTTTGTGCACAAACCACGAATACTACCAGAATTCCACTTTCTCAACCTTACCTCCAAGCCAAGCAATCAACTAACCTCTGTTCTGCATGACACTACAAAAATCCACATGTGAGACCCTTATGGGCAAGAGGTTACAGTAAAGATTCTTGTTTGGTCCATTGAGTTCCAGTATTTCCTGCACAGCATTTGGTTCCATAGTGCATCTTTTCCTACATAGACATGCCAAACCAATTCGCCTCCACAGCAATATTCATCATGCCCAATCTATGCAGGCCTGTACACCTGGATCCCATATGAAGAGGAGGATCTTCTTGTCTGTTTTTTAAATTGAAAATGCATTGTATACTATGAAAATAAACAGAAATTTACATCAATTGCAAAAAATAGTTACAAGGAAAAACTCTCCCTCTAAAAGCAAGGAAAGCACCTAATCAAGTGCTCCAATGGGCAAAGAGTCAACATATTTATGAAACCATTGCCAGCTAGCTTTAACAACCAAAGCTAGCTCTTGCTTGAAGAGTGTCAAAATCTCCATGGTGAGCGGAGAAGAGTTGTCCTCAAAGGTAGATTTGCATCGTGTTTTTCACAAGAAGCTTATAGAGGCCAAACAGACAGTATGCCAAACGCTTTCAGCGTGCAAAGAGTCAACATCTTTATGAAACCATTGCAGGCTAAGTTTAACAATCAAAACTAATTCTTGCTCGAAGAGTCTCAACTTCTCCATGGTGAGCAGTGAAGAAACATCCTCAAAGGTAGAGATTTGCACCGTGTTTTCCACAAGAAGTTCATAGAGGCCAAACAGACAGTATGCCAAACACTTTTGGCATTGCACCTAATCATCAAAGAGTCTCCCAACAAAGCTCCTTGCCAAGACAGAGAAGCAATAAAGAGGAAATGAAATTCAGCCTAAAGCCAAGCCCAAAACGACTTAGCTGCAGAGCATCTCCAAAAGATATGATCGATTGTCTCCTCTCCCACATAAGATGCACGAAGAGTTTGTGATGTCCACCTTGCCCAACCTTGCTTTAACAACTAATCCCTGATGAATCACAAGCCACCCCAAAACTATGCTTGAAATAAATGTACTTGCAGAACAAATAGCTTGGCAACATCTTTGCCATCTTCTTGTTTTCGTTAACTCCCTACCAAAGGAAGTGCCTCGTGAAATGATTTAGCTGAAATATGAGCAAGCCCCGAGTGTGCTGAATTGAGAGCATGTATGTATACCAAGAGTGCTTGAAGGACCAAGAAGAGAAGCTGAATTCTTCCAGCCAAGGATAGCCAACAGGCCCTCCAAGCCTATAGACATCCTTTCACTTTCTTGGTCAACTCCTTCCATAGGATAGCAAAGAGCAGGAGGCCCAAATATTTGCTAGGAAGATGATCCATAGCACACCCCTAAATATGAACTCGCTTTGTTTGCCTCCTAGGACTCATATTAAGAAAGAGCATTCTTCAATTATCCTTGCTAACCATTTGGCTTGAGGCCTCTAAGTAACCCTGTAGAATTGCTCAGAAGTTCTTTGCTTTCTCAATCAATGCTTCCCCCAAAAGAATGGTATTATCGAAAATTTGACAATGGGAGAATAAGTTTGTTTTTGTTACATGTGGCCCTCTTATTTTGTCAACAACCTTGACCTCCTTTAGTGCCCTACCCAAAACCTCAACCAATATGATGAAAAGGTAAAGGAAGATAGGGTCCCCCTAACACAATTCCCTAGAGGCCTCAAAGAAGTTGGTCCCCCTGCCATCGATCACGAGTGTGAATAAGGAGATTGCTAGGCAATTTTATATCCATTCACACCATGCTTTGCCAAACCCAACATTCTTAGAACCTTCATCAATAAACTCCAACTCTACTCTATTGTATGCCTTGCTAAAGTCAAATTTGATTGTCATTCCCGCACCTTTCCTACTCTCTATTGAATGTATGACCTCATGTGTCAATACAATTCCATCCAAAGTTTGCTCTCCCTTTATAAATACATCATGTTCTTCTAAAATGATAGTTGGGATTTTAAACCGCTCCAAGTCATATTTAGCCATTATCTCTTGTTCCTTTTATGCTCTATCTAGACTTTGCTCAAAACGATTCTCCACAACTCCCTATTGAAGGGTTTGAGATTCCTTCACTAGAACCCAATCCTCACGTGCAGCTTATGATTCTTCCTTGTGTACTTTGTCATGCTCTTTTGTAGATTCTTCTTTATGCTCTTCTCCATATTGTTGATCACTCAACTCATACAAGTCCTTGTCCTTGATCTTTGTTGGTTCCTCTTGCCCTGTAATGCCTTGCAATGTTACCTTCTTCCTTTTCTACCAAAGCTCTAAGAGCTTATTTTGCAATTCAAGATTGACTGTTCCCAATCTCTAACCAAGAATGACGAAGAAAAATATCCAAATCATACATAGGTATAACATACAAATAGAATATGTTTCCATAGTGACCTTTCAAAAATTTGAGCCTATAATTAGCTATATTGTCATTCAAATATTGTAATCAATGTTATGAATAAAACAAAAGTTTTATCGCCGACTTGGTTGTCTCATCAATCATTGTATTGTTGGTTTAGGTAGTGTATTAATTAATTTTTGGCTATGCATGGTTTGGTCTACTGGTTGTGTCTTCACAAACCACCGTTTGGTCGACTAAACTCAGGGTAAGGGCATTGACGTGGCAGGCCCTCCCCGTACCCAAAGCATTGCATTGTATTGTACGCTACCTTGTTCAATAAAGATATCATTCTCTCGATTATTTGTTTTTGCCTTTATGGCATGCGATTATGTTTCTATGTTAGTGTGATTTGATAGTATAGCATTATGTTGTAAACATTTAACGCATCGTTTTAGTGAAGCCAGGTTGGGCTGAAGTCAAGGGTAAGGGAAAGTCAATCAACAAAAACCACTAATGATGACGCATTGCAGGATGGAAGCATAACAAAAAGTGAATGGGTCAACTAGTTGATAAGCCAATTGAGACCAAGCAAGGAAAATGTTATGCAAGCCTTGAAGTATCATGCAATACAAACTTTGATCCGAGAAAATTTGGGTGTTGCGGATTTGGCCAACATGTGGGCTAGAGGCAATAAGGGAATTAAGAAAGAATTAATGGCAAATAAAAAAAATCGGTGTCTTTTTGATGTAATCTCTTGTCAATTGGTTGGAAGGACTGGGATTTCCAACACTACAATTTCGATGACATATCGTATGATAGGTTTGAGTAGAGAAGAGATCTATAATTGGGGAAAGCTATTGTCAAACCAGATTCATGAATTCCTCTCACTCAAGAACAAAGTCTTCTACATGACCCAACATGCAATTGGGTTGTTCCTTGATGTTGTGTACACACGAGACATTGGGAAGTGATACAAGTTCGAACACAAGTTATGTGACCCTACATGGCCATCCATTTTTCAATGGAAACATTTGAGCATACTATTGGTGGAAGCAAAAGGTCAAGAAGATAAAGAGAGAAAATAAGTCAACCCATAAGAAGAGGAAGTAGGTGTTAGTTGGGGAGGTTGTCACTTCAAAGGATGAAGAACTTAGTCAAACTGGAGAAGAGGCGAAGAATGGTGAGGATGAGGGAAGACGAACACTCAAGCTATCCCAAGTTTAACATGTAACTTCATTTGTAATACAAGAGCCTTCTCTCACTTCTCTTGTATGTGCGACCACCTCTTCATCAAAAGATGTGGTCATACCATCTGTGGAGTTGTCCACGGATATAGCGATGCCCTTAGAGTAAGTCGATTTTACCCCATTGCCAATGGGAAATAAAGCATTGCACATACAGGATTGGTTGAGTTGATTAGGGGCACCTGTCAATCCAGATTTGCTTGAATCCCTAATCAATCCTATGAGGGCACAAGTACAACACCTATATCTAAATGTGTGTTTGTGTCATGCATGAGTACAAGTTGGATACTGAGACGTTGTAAGGAAACATACAAATGGAGGAAGAAGAAGAGTTAAGACTCTTCCTATGCATACAATTTGCAAGAAGGGCCTAGTGAATCTCAGGCACCTAAGTTGAAGTTCGCTCAAATCTATCTACCTCAACCAGAGAACAAGTATTCATATGGCACATTATCATTTTTTGAAAAACCATGGGTCCATGTCAGAGATCATGCTTTAAATCATCAACACAGTAAAGGACTTGGATTTGGTGGTGCAGCAGAAGCAACCTCCATTGCTCCTGAATGAGGCATCCCAAATAAGGAAACTTTTAAAAGGGGACTGTCACCTTGAGATTGCATGCATTTTTGTGAGTCAAAGGTTGCCAGAGCATAACACTACAAGATGATTCAGCAGTGACTCCTCACCATGTCTCACTCAAAGGTTTATTCTCTTGTCCTACCCAAATGTTTATCCTCGTCCTAAGTGTGTTTGAGGCACTTTGTTCCATTGAACACACCTTCAAATATAAGTATTTCAAGCTACAATCTGTTTTGTGGGAACAAGGTTAACTACAAAATGCAAAGGCAAAAGCAGTACAAGAAAAGGAGGATTTGCATAGTCAAATGAAGGAGCAATGTGCAAGATTTCAAAGACAGCAGAATCAGCTTACTTAAGATCAAGCCACTAAGATCACTGAGTATGAGCAAGAGTGGGTACAGCTGAAGGCCCGAGTGTCAGTACTTGACAGTTGAGGCTGAAATGGATCGGCTGAAAGGGAAGATGCAGGAAGCTGCTCATATGCTGAAGTGCACACATGAGCGCAAGATAAAAGCTTAGCACCACTTGACGAACCACACTAAGGAAATATATGCATTTTGAGCTTAAGTAGAACAATTGAAGCCAAAAGCGTCAGCCTTTTCAAGATTCAGATCAGTTGAAGCAGCAGCAATAGGTCCATCTGATTCCGCTTTGACAGCAGCAACCCCTTCTTCAGCAGCAGCAGCCCTTCCAGTGACATCTTCTTCCTGCTATCCCCCTCTCATTCTTCATGATTGTGTATCTACGTTGTGTCAAAGGGGATTCTAACTTTTCTAGAGGTGTGGATAATATAGTTAGTTATGTTGTCATTCAAGTATTGTAATCAATGTTATGAATAAAACAAATGTTTTGTCTCCGACTCAGTTGTCTGATTAATTACTGTATTGCTGGCTTAGGTAGTGTATTAATTACTTTTTGGTTATGCATGGTTCGGTCTACCGGTTGTGTCTTAACCGACCATCGTTTGGTCAACCAACCAAAAAAGAGTAAGTCAAAAGCCAAGCTAATGGTGCTGATGTGGCAGATCCTCCTTGTACCCAACCATTGCGTTGTATTGTACACTACCTTGTTGAATAAAGATATCACTCTCTATTATCCATGTTTACATTTATGGTATGTGATTATGTTTCTACATGTAGTGTAATTCGGTAGTATAGCATTATGTTGTAGATAGAGCCTTCTCGCCATATACCTAATAAAAGCCAAATAAAACCAAATAAAAGAAGATATCACACAACACGAGAGATGGTAGGTACCAATTTACCCCTAATACTCAATATACTCCAACATAGAAGAATACCCTTGAGTTAGGGAAACACGACACACACTCCTTAATGAATCAATCACTCTAAATATCCTTGTTATGAGAGCCCAAACCGAATATAATATCTTTCCATGATGCTTTTCAATGATAGATGTCTCTAAATATATCCTTTCATCTGATAACCCTAGGGGTTAGGGTAAACCATTAACTCGCCTAATACACATTAGACTGACTAATTAACAATATAACTTTTTACACAATTGATCCATTCAACCCAATAAATAAGTCACCCATTCGGCCCATTTATTTGAACATGAGTTTCAGCCCATTTATCTGAAAATGAGTTATGTGTGCCACAAGTTGGTTACTCCATAGCCCATTTCTATCATAATATCATATACCTAGTTGAATTACACAAAATGAGGTGTTTGTGGGCATATATAGACACAATTGTTACTAAAAATTCAAAGACTGCCATGAAGAATCATTGTGGGAGCAACTAGAGCGTCACTCTCTTGCCATTGCACTAGTAAGAATGGATCCAATGTTCTAATTCTTTTGTTCCCGAGCCATTGTGAGGAGTCGAGGACCTCAAAATTAGCCTTGCTATCTTGGCTCATATTTGCTTCCAATTTTTGCCCCAAAAAAATGGATCGTCATTATCCCTAAATATTGGGGTGACTTATCTTATTCCAACTTAATATATATATATATATATATATATATATATATATATATATATAATTCAGATGGCATTTAATTGTGCATGCCAATGCAAGTGTACAAACTAACATTGATTATAATTCATCACAACCATTTCTTAACCATGTACATTAAGAACGAGTCGGAGCCAAACAATTGATTGTCCACAAACGAAAAAAAAGAAAATAGTAGTAGATTTATTATAGGTAGTCTAGACATCTAATTTTGGTACAAGGCTCGTTATTGCAATGTTTTTAATACATAAGGATCATTGGTTCAAATTAGGGGCTTATTGGCGCTTGATTGTGTATTTTCATCTCTCTCCTTCTCTATGCGATTTTGTGGTATTCTCTTCTACTATTTGTTTCTCCTTTGTTTGTTTTGTGCCTGCAAGCCTATTTCTCCTATCTATCTCTATCTTTAGTTGTTTCTACCTCTAAGACGAATTCATCTGTCCCACAAAATTTGACCTGGGCAGATTCAATGGACCTGCTAAATCTATCCATTGTTTTTATGTGCGCCCTTCTGCCCTTCTTCACATCCTTCAAATGTTTGGATCCATGTATGTTAGTTCTTTCTTTTTATTTGGTCAGCGTGTGCGTCAATAGGTCTTTAATTCAAACTTTAGAAATCTATATATACAAATCATCTAAAGGCATTTAAGAAGAAGTATCAAGGAGAATCATTTATCATTTCAAGTCTAGACACACTCTACAAAGATTTGTTTTCTGCTCTTAAGGACTTGCACTCAAGGTTTTAGTTGCATCTTGTACCAAAAGAAGGATAGGTGAATGTGCATATAGTTGTATCTCCACCTAGGAAAAGGAGGATTAAGCCCTCACTTGAATTATCCATTCACACTGCAAAAGAACTACATGGGATCTAATTATAGCATGTGAAATACGTAGTTGCAACTCCCTTGAAGTTGTCCAACCCAACTACTTCTTCCTTTCTCCTTTTGCAATTGTTTTGTGGCAAATTAGGTTAAGAAGACGAATATCAAATCAGACAATTTGTCCTGCAAATTCTAGAGAGCGAAGACACAAGACTATATGACATTACCCTACGCACCTGCCCAAAAAAATTCAGAATAAGAAAGTGAGTGAGGTACAAATCGGCAACAAGGGAATCTATTCGTCAACAACAGTGGAACAAATTTGTCTGTCTCATAGAAACTACCCAACGCAAATTCATCAGTCAAACAATAGGTGCCAAATCTGTCCCTATAGATTCAAACCCCCACTTTCACACAAAGCTTGTTCATTTCTTCCAAACCACTATTGCAATTTCAAATTTATGCCAAGGTGTGACTGTTCCATTTATTTTGCTTTTAATATTGTCCATTGCTTGTTCAATCAATTTCATTTAAGTTTGTTTGCTATTTTTAGCCACTAAAGTAGATTTGATTTACTGTTTTAGACTGTTATATTCTAGATCTACCTTATGCACTTAATTTTACCATTTACTTAGTGTCATTATGCCCTAGTGGCACATTTTGGTAAAACCAATTGGTGAACTCCTTCGTTCTTCAGACGCCTATATCTTTTGAGGTTTCCCCCTAAGGTTTCATTTCTGATTTTTCGAGTTTGAGCTTAATTCTGATATATATCATTAACTCAAACCCTAGCTTTCATTCTACTTCGGATTATACCCGCCTTTGTGTGTGGCTTTGTGAATTGACTGCTTTGCCTTTGTTGGATGGTAAATTGCAAATATGTGAATTTTTCCAATGATCAATGCATTATTCAATCTCTAAAAGTACATTTCTTGAAAATCCTAATCTTATTGATGAAATTATACATATGGCTAAACATGCAAAGAATGCAAATGATTCTCATGAAGATTCCCCTGGGGCTTGTGATTGTGTTCCTTCATCTTATATGCTTTGTGATAAGTGTTTCGCTTCAAAACCCATGAGGAATAGTGTTCCTACGGCTACTATCAATGGTAAGACTCAACCCTTGAATGAGCCTCTTCAAGATCCTAGAGTGCCCTCCCAAGAGATCTTATCCATAATGCATGAAATAGATGAATTACAACAGAAAGTACATGATCTATCCTTAAAATCCATTGCATCTTGTTCTTGGGCCAATTCCAATGCTATATTTGGCCAACCGATAGTTTGTAAGGTATGTAACTCACCCTTGCCCCGTGACTTTGCAATGCCTACATTTACATTATTTGATGGATTTGGCGATCTTTACTTACACCTTAAGCACTTTCTTGCTTCTTTCGGGAAATATTATTTCAATGATAGAATCTTGATTAAAACTTTCCCTAGAAACCTAACAGGGCATAACCTAGTTGGTTCCATAGAGCTCCTAGTGTTTCTCTCCATACCTTGAGTAAAAATAGATCTTTTTATCACAATATATCAATAATATGGGACCATGTGCTACTTTTGAGCATCTTCCCTCTCTCCACCAAGGTGAATCCGAATGTGTTTATGACTCTATCTTAAGCATTAAGGCTGCTATACACCATTTGATTTACCAACCTACGAATTTAGAGATGCAATACATTTTTTGCAGAGGTCTCGTCTTTCCTTTCAAAAAAGAAATTGTTTTATCATACTTGCCAATCTTTCAAATCTCTATGCTCTGAAACTATTTCACTAGAAAAGAAGCTTGCATATTCTAAAGAGCTTGGTCATACTAATAGCACTCCTACTTCTAACTCTCCAACTAAAATCCATGTGTCTCAAAATAATACATCTTCACCATGGGATAGGAAAAGAGTGACTCCTACAACAAGTCCTACACCTTACCTTAGTGGATCATGTCAATATCTTAAGTTCAATGACTCTGCAAATGTAATATTGAAGAAAATGCTTAATTCAAAGTTGGTTGTGCTTCCTCCCATTCGTAACACATCTTTTGCACCCAACTCATTTAGATTAGGATATCATTGTGTCTATCATAGAACTCTTAGACATTCAACTAATAGGTGTTGTGCTTTGAAAGATACAATCCTTGATCTTGTTGACAATGGTGCAATTGAGCTTCATCCATGTCCTAGCAATCCCGAGACATCTCCTAAAGTGGATAAGCGTACTCCAATTGTTTTGCCATCTCTCGATGAAGAATTAACTGAAGTAGATTTGCCTAAGAAGGATTCTCCTAAGCAATACATCCCTAAGAAGACCAATGCTCCAAACAAGGTTTCCAATGAGCCAACCAAAACTTATATTTCAACTGCAAAACCTTTGTTCATTGCTTATATACAAGAAAATAAAATGCAAGAACATTATGATTGATGATAAGACTCGAGTCAATACATGTACTATTGTTTTTCTTATATCTATTGGATATAACATTGAACATTTGACCAAAAGTTCTTTGCCTAAGGGCGTCAAGATGGGGTACATTGAATTGCATGTATCTCTTGGTCCCAAGACATGTCTTGCTACTTTCCATGTTGAGCCCACTTTCCTTCAGTACAATGCTATATTAGGAGCCCCTTGGTTAAAATCAAATTGATGAGATTCATGATCATATCACTTTTGATTTCCAAGGTAACATTATTTCTATGTCAAGAGATCAAACAACTAAAAATGAAGATGAACACCCCAAAGGTGGATAAGGTTATATCTCAAAAGTGGTTACTCAAACAAGTGCCTAATAACAATGATAGTATTGAATAACCAAAAGAACTAGAGCCACTGTCACCTAGCATCCCATATCTTATAGATGAAATTCTCAATTATAATGGCATGTCTCAATTCACTAGTTATGATGATGATGACTTATATGACAATGATGCATCACCTTCAAATACTACGAGCTAGGTTGTTTTGGTACGGGTACGGATACATTTTGGGTATGCAAAAACCTCATTTTTCAAAATTTGGAAACATCGTGGGTACATTTTATTATTGAAAATATATATATATATATATATATAAAAAAAAAATTACTCATTTTTTTAGTAAAACACTTGAAAATGCATGGTGTTCATTCATTCAAAAAGTTCGACGTAGCCATTGCAAATACATTCAAATCTAGAATATATCATCTAGATTCGGATTGCCATAATAATCATGAATGCCACTCCCACTAGCTCCACTCTCCACCCCTTGTGTAGAACTCTTTTGATTGTCATCATCAACACCAAGTAGTGAAAGTTGGACAAGAGTAGATGCAAAGGCTTCCAAGTATGTAGTCTCTGGAAGGATATCCCAAAGTTTGTTAAGCCCTTTCTTATAGTCCTCAGACTTGTGTGAAAGGAGGCACAAATTGGAATGCATAATTACCAAATCCTTAGCCTTCTTGGATGCCAACTTGTTTCTTTTAGCAGAGTGGATAGAGCCATATGTACTCCAATTCCACTCTGCTAAAGAATTACTAGCCACCTATCATAAAAAAAAGTTAATTGTTAGAATTTTCAAATTTGAAATTATTAACAATGTAAAAAAAAATATGTTTATACTTAATAACTTAATAAAAAAATTCATTTAATTCAAATTGTATACCTGTGAGAGAATTTTGATGGTGACAGGTCGTAGGTACTTGGCATCATGGCCATGTACATACCACCATTTTATTGGAGTCAAACTAAATTTGTCAAAAAGAGCCTCAATTTCTCCCATGCTGCCTTCTGAAGCTACACATACCCATTTCATTGCGGACCATATTAGCTACAGATGGATTATGAAAAATCCTTCTGAATGCTTGCCTAGTTCCATTTGCAACCTCTCCATCATCGTATGGTGGTTGCCTATTAGGTAGCTAAAGTATTTCACTGCTATAATACTTTGGATTGAGAGCATAAGCAAGGAGATGCAATGGGGTGGTCATCTTAATCCACCTCTTCATGACCAAAGACTTGATTTCATTATAAAAAATTTCTTCTGGATCTTCCTTTTTGTTTTGTATGATCTCTCTCATACTTTCAAGCATGGAATCAATCCCGTTATAAACCTCTTCCATGCAAGTTGCATTTGTATCTATATATCGGATCACAGAGAAAATAAGCTCTGTAAAACTATGTGCATATTCAATCTTGGTCCACTAGTTATCATCAAGAATCAATATTTTGATCTTATGGGCTCTTTTAACACTTGCTTGCTTTCACACGCTCCAAACACTGCTAATCACCATATTGCTCAACGCCTCTATTGCCTTCATAAGTCGTCTCAAGACGAATGTGTGAGAGGCAAATCTAGTCTCAACAATCTACAAAAAAAAAAAATAAGACTTATAAGTTTGATTGTCCAAACGATGTTAAACAATTAGAATTAGAAAGTTAGAACTTCGAAAGTAAAAATTTGTTCTCTTACCTTCAACAACTCCAACCTTGAGAATTTCATAAAGACGGCCTGGGACATGTAATGATCTGTGACAAACATTTGAATGTCATTGGCCTCTACATAAACTTGCTCTATCCATGAGATTTTGCCAATATTTTGCAGCATCAAATTGAGGCAGTGGACAACACAAGGTATCCAAAAAATGTGCTTGTATCTGCCCTCTACAATCAACCCAACTGCTCTGCAATTATTTGTGTTGTCTGTGATGACTTGAACAATATGTTGGGGGCCTACAGACTCAATAACCTCTATCAAAATGTCAGCAATAAATTGAGCATCTTTCACTTCGCCCTCACAATCCACTGCCTTCAAGAACATTGCCCCTTTAGGGCATACTGCAAAAACATTGATCAATAACCTATTTCGAACATCTTTCAAGCCATCTGAGATAATGGACACTCTTGAATCCTTCTAGAATCTCTAACTAGCTGCAAAGAAGTTTGAATATGTTCTACTTCCTTTGCCAAGAGTGTGGTTCGGAGCTTGTCATAATTAGGGTCTTTTGTAACCTTGTGGAGCTTCATTGACTGTTTTCAACGTTTGTTGTCAATGAGGCGACCTCAAAACATTGAAGGGCAGCCCACACGCATAAATGCATCGAGCAACCAACTTATCAGCAATGGCCCTCTTCTCAACATTGAATGCTTTTTCCAATGGTTCTTTTGGTTTTTTTCATAATGTGGTATCTGCCTCATCATCCAAAGATATTGCAACTGATTGAGGCTGAGTTTGAATGAAATGATGACTTGCAAATGGAGGTGTTGTAGGTGGTCTCCCTGATATGTTTCTTTGGTGAGGAATTGTTCTACATCGAATTCTTGAAGCGACTTTTGCATATGTTTGTTCTTGCTCTTTCATGTACTCGACCATTCTTGAATTTGAAATTTTGTCACACTTTTTTATCCCTAAGGCTCCATACTCGATCAAATGAGTTTTGAGTCGAGTATACGAGGACTTGTATGTGACATGGCAATGATTGTGTACCCGCATACAAGTACTCCCACCAACAATGTTCTCTAGTATCCTCACATGTCTCCAAAGAGGAGAAGCAAGGTCATATTTCACTGCAATCGAGTTTTCTTCCTTGTTTGCTTCACCACACCCTCTCCCTAGAGTTGAACTGGATGCCATAGATATCCTAATCTGTTTTTGATCACTAGGATCACCTAAACGGTGCAAGGTGAGAGCATACGCAGCATTAGGATGTTATCAAATTAGAACCCAACAAAAAAATAAATTATAATTATACATTTGCATCTTTTTAAACTTTACGTATAAATTAAAAATTTAAATTTATAGCGGCTAACTTTGTTTTTGATTCTTAAGATCACATAATGCGCGAGAGAAAAGTATACCCAAAAGTTAGGGTTAGATAAAGAAAGTATACAATTGAATTTATTGTTCAGATAAAGAAAACTAAACATGGTGTTTAAAAGTTTTAAAAAATAAATATTAAATAATTAAAAATTAATTAGAAAATGGAATTTCGAATTAATTTATTAAACACAAATGAAATGAAAAATACCAGTTCAAATCAGCAAAAGCTGCCTTCAAATCACTCCTTGTTGCAATGGGTGCCTCCAAAACCCTCCTTGTTGTAATAGTTGCCTCCAAAATTCTCCTCTTTGCAATGGGCCAATGGCTGCCTCCAAAAAGTCCTCCTTTTTGCAATGTGCCAATCGCTGCCAACACAAACGATTCCTCCTTGCAATGGCAAAGTTTCAAACAACTTCTCCTTGGCACCTTGCAATGACAAACAACTTCTACTTGCAATGATAAACTCCTTGCAACTACTGCAAACTCTTTTGCTACAGTTATGGCTGTTGTAAACTGCTGCAAACTACGGCTGCAACTGGGCTTTTTACTTGTTTAAAACTACAAACTTGTTTGTCTTATTAGAGTGAGGGGGTCTCTTTTTATAGCTTTTTGGCCAAGTTTAGGGTTAATTTTTTAATATTTTCGCAGTTTTTTAAAATTATTTCTTGTGTTTCCCTGTGGGTCCCATTGGAAACATGACAGAAACGCATGGGTACATCGTGGAAATGTCTGGAAATGTCCTGAAAATATCACACATTGGAAACATGACAGAAATGTGTAGGTACATCGTAGAAACATCCAGAAACGTCCTGGAAACATCACGGGGGGGGGGCGGGGGCGAGGGGGGGGGGGGGGGAGGGGGGACATTCACTACAACGAAGACTATGAGTGGTACACTCCCACATTGGATGATTTTATACTTTGTTGAGTCCACTTGCACACATATCATTGGATAAGTGCTATCGCCTACTTGCTATGAGCTTCAATGTATATATCTTTCGACACAATGACATCGTATATGTTACATCACATTTCCTTACTTTCCTTCACAAGTTATGACACTTGTTTCAATGGGTTTATCACCAATTACGACACATTTTCCATTTATTCATTGTTGCACTATCATGAGTTGCTACACCTAGTCATCTACATCATGAGCTTGTTTACCACTTCTTTGGAGTACAACTATATATGACATATCTAGACTATTACATTTACTTCTTTGTGGGAAGTGCTAGCAGCTATTATAGCCCATTCTCCACAGTAACTAACTCGTTGCCATCAGTTCTTGTTCCTACTACATTTGTGTCTCCGACGCCACCACTATCCCCTGAACGAGTTCCTCGAGCTCTGTCTCCTACATATGCTTCCTCAAGTCCTATAGTTCGTACTTATCCACATCCCAAGATTAATTTACAACCTCTCACTACAGATCATTTCCAAACATCTATTTTATCATGATAAATTCCTATGCACGCTCCTATAGAAGTTCCAGCAACTCTTCCAACTCACTCCACATCTCTCCTTGAGATGATGATTGCATCTATTACATAGCATGTGACCATTTTTCCGATATTACGGATTATGACAATGTAGATCAGAACATCGGATAGCCATGCTAACCTATATTTTGTGCTTCACTGATATATCATTATTGTACCATAGATACTTATTGTACATAGTTGATTGTTTCTATAAGTCATATCCTTCATGTGCTTTCCTCCCTTGAGTTTGATTGCAATCTTCATTTATCTTCTAGATTGGACACTACGACACTTGCATTCTATTGCATCGATATTCTTCTAGCCACTTAGTTTTCACTGCTTACTAAGTTGCATTGGCCCTTGTCTTTGATTGTTTACCCCATTCCACGTGCTTGAGGAGATTTCCCAATGATGACAACATATATATTGAGACATTTTGTCCTGGCATATATTGAGTTTTGAGGAAAGTTCTAGGTAGTTTGGAGTCCTCTTCTTGTATGTTTGCACCCTTTGGCCTTCCTATTTGCATTATTTCTTGCTTGCGCCCCTTCGCTTCCTTTGTTGCTTCTTCTAGAAAAATATAAAAGACAAAGGCATTAGAAAATAAAGAAACCAAAAATTGCTTTATCAATGGATACATATTATGCTTTAATACCTATGCTTGAGGTTTTTCACATCCATGTCTTACACACATGTTTCTCATGGAATCTCTTTGAGTGGTGAATTTTACGATATACAAGATATATATGATTATGAACTACCAAATGTTACACAACTAGTCTCTTGCCCAAACCATGGTGGAACATGATCACATTGATGGTATGTAGTATGTACTACCTTAGGGGAATCTCTAAACAGCGGATTCTATTGTAGTATCTTTATTGCTTTCCATTTATCATATTGAGCCATTTACATTGATTATATGTCTTGTTATTACCTACATATTTTGTGTTACATGGATACATACATTGTATTATTTCATCGTTACACGGATGCATGCATGTTACCTTATGTACCATGTGATCGATACTTACCTATTCCCTATGACTTGGTGTCATTTCATCCATGCTTCTAATACTACACATGACTCATTGCTATACTTAGCCCTCTTAGGGGTGCCTTGCCTACATTGTGGCATACCATTGGTTCCTATCTTGCCTTCATATGGGGCATCATACCCACACTTACTTTTTAGAACTTCATTGACAATGTCTATCTTTACCTTACCTATGAGGGCATCATACCCACATATATTTCTCCACGCGCTTTATTAGTACATGCTCTCCTATATACAGAACTTCTCACACCCTTGTGTCTTGCAATCTTTACATTATCTCCGTATCAAGGTATGACATTATCGTACATACACCTTGACACATGGTTGCTATTCACAACGACATATACATTGCAATATCTCACCACATTGGGGCATATTATTTACCCCTACACTTTCCTATCTTGAGGATTGTATGATATTATCTATACTGCATGGTTCTATATGGACACATTATTTGTCCATCTCTCCTACAGTGAGGAATCCAATTTGCCCCCTACATCATATCATCATAGCAAGACGTGCGCACCTATCGAGCTTTGCATGATGTTATTTATATAGATAGTTTCACATCGATGTACCACCTATCTATCCTCTCACCTATGAGTTATATTTTTCCATGGAATTGTACACAATGATATTTGTTCTATATGATGGCACTTGGACATATCACTTGTCTATTTTACTATTGATCTTTACATGGCAATATTTTACGATAGTTACATACATGTGCTTATACATATTTGCAAATATTTTCAAAGCTTTGACTATATATCATTATGCCACATGATGCTTTTAACTCTATCATTTGAGATACTGATCATAGGAGCAAGTTTTACAATCCCTCACCTCAAAAGAGTGGCATATATTCAAATATTTTCAAAAACTAAATTTGAAATTGAGCAAACAAGATTGAGCGAAATGAGAGCACCAAAAATGGTCCATTTCTCTACTTCTTGATCAAGAAGTGGATTGGGTTGCAAAAACTCCCGAAAAGTTCTCATCAAAATAGTGTTTTGTATTGTTTCTTGTGAACAGCGGCAACTTTGGTACCACCCGATGTAGTCGTTCCTATGCTACCTCTTTCAATTTACATTTTTCACATTACTACATTTTTCACAGTGATTTGACATTGACTACTTGTTACAATTGGCCATTGTTTTCAAGTAAGTCCACATTTTAATATACATCAAATCCGTGTGGATGTAGCTTAGCTTGAGCATCATTCAATTCATCCTTCCTTCCCTGGGTAAGTTAAGGTGCATGCTTAACAATTATTTATTTTTTATAATTTGACACACACATACAATCACTCACATGTGCACATCAAAGTAGGGGCATTATCTAGACAACTAATTTTGGTAAAAGGCTCATTATTCCAATGTTTTAACTTTTAAGTATTATTATGTGCATATAGATCATTGGTTTGAATTAAGGGCTTATTGGCACTTGTTTGTGCGTTTTCATCTCTCTTCTCCTCTGTGTGATCTCATGGTATTCTCTTCTTCTGCTTTTTTATTTTGTTTTCATCGTTTACTACCTGAAAGATTTTTTCTCTATTCTGCCTCTTTTTTCTATTGTTTCTTCCTCTGGGACGGATTCATTAGTCTCACCAAATCTGCCCTGGGAGGATTCGACAAACCCGTTGAATCTGTCCCTTGTCTTTTTATGGGCCCTTTTGTCCTTCCTTGCATCTTTTTGATGTTTGGATCAATGTATGTCGGTTCTTTTCTTTTTCTTTGGTCAGCTTGCACACCAATAAGTCTTTAATTCAAACTTGAAAAGTCTACATATACACATCATCTAAAGGTATTTTAAAAAGAAGCATCAAGGAGAATCATTTACCATTTGCATGTCTAGGCACACTCTACATTTCTGCTCTTAAGTGCTTGCATTCAAAGTTCTAGTTACATCTTGTACCAAAAGACGGATAGGTGAATTTGTGTGTAGTTGCATGTCCACCTAGGAAGAGGAGGTTGAAGTCGTCACTCGAATTATGCATTCACAATAGAAAAGAACTATGTGAGGTTTTATTCTAGAATGTGAGATACGTAGTCACAACTCTCTTGAAGTTGTCCAAAACAACAACTTCTTCCCTTCTCCTTTTGCAATTGTTTTGTGGAGAATTAGGTCAAGATGATAAAGAAGATCAAACCAGACAATTCGACCCGCAAATTCTGGAAAGCAAAGATACATGACTGTACATCACTTTGCGCACCTACCCTGGAAATTTCAGAATCAGAAAGTGAGCATGGTACAGATTCAACGATGAGGGAACATATTCATCGATAGCAATGGGATGGATTCATAGGTCTCACAAAAACTGTCTTTGGCAGATTCATCCGTCAGATGATAGATGTTGAATCCATCCCTGTAGATTCAGACCCGCAAATTTCACACAGAGCTCGTTCATACCTTCCAAACCACTATTGCACTTCCAGAATTCTGCCAAAATGTGACTGTTCCATCCCTTTTACTTTTCATATTGTCCATTGCTTGTCCAATGATTTTCAATTGTGCTTGTTTAGTATTTTTTGCCACTAGAGTAGATCTATTTTGTTTATGAGATTGCTATATTCTAAATTTGCCTTGTGCACTTAATTTTACTAGTTACTTAGTGTCATTATGCACTAGTGTCACATTTTGGTAAAATAGGTAGGTAATCATTGCTTAAAACAATTATGTGCCTCAAGGAATCAGATAATCTAACATTCAAAATGAATAGATGTTAACTAGGAAAGGAATTAAGCCCATCCCCAACAAAAACAAGCACGCAATAAGTTTGGCATTATGATGAACGAAACCATTTCTAGAAATAATTCTTGGCTATTCAACCTCTAATATCAAAATAAATTATAAAACCCTATATTTCCAATTATCCGGTTTATATTAATAAAACGGGTAAGGGAACCTATCAACCCTTTATTTTACAAATTAAAATAAAATATCAAATAGTTTTTCCCCACTTCTTTCCAGAGGTTTTGCAAACACGCGTGGAACTTATTGTGATATTCCAAATACTTGGATTTCAAGCTTTCAGCAGGGTCACACTTAATCCTGCTCTAATTGTATACTAACAAATAGAGATAAGAATGTGAAATGTATTAGAAAACACAAAACAATGGAAAAGAAAACAGCTAAGCTTTGTCATGAACTTATGCCAAGTTTCCATAAGGTTTGAGATGGTTCAAGAAGACGACAGTACCTTCTTTGTGCATCTACACCCCAAACACGGATTTGACGATCATACACAGCAGTTTCCTGGTCAGTCAACACCTCACCATTCATTTTGCAAGCAATATCCTGCAATAAACCCCCGAAGAATCGTCCTTAGAAGCAAACCAAAAAATTCAACAGAAACATACCTTAAGAGATATGATTTGCAGCAGCTTATCATGCAAGAAGATAGTTCAAAACCCAAAAACAAAGATCTTATGGAGGAAAGGACAGGAAGAACTGAGACAGCTAATCTAAGTACAGCATAATATCAATAAATTGTAAAGGCGGCACGTTAACGTATATCGTAGATTTAAATCTTCCCTTTATATTTTTGACCAGCCAGAAATGGCTTATATCAAGGGTAAACAAGGTCTAGTTGGAGCAGGGAATTTTCTATGGGCTATTTTTTGTGAATTGGCTACCACATCCCGCCGCATCTCGGCCAAATCCGGAAATATCCGGATTTTTTTCATTTTCCGAATTTATTCGATCCGGTTCAGTCATTTTACCAAATAAATAAATAAATAAAAACCAAAAAAAAAAATGTAAAAAAACGTTGTAAATGTCAGTGAACCAGTAAAAAGAGCGTTTGAAAAACCTGAAACGCAGTATGTGGAAGAGATTGATTGATAGCAGCTTGGTTTAGTTTGTGCCAGTGGAAGAGAGAGCATCATAGCAGCGATGGCAAAGGAAAACGGCCGGCTTGTGGAAGAGAGCAGCGACGGCAGTGGAAAACGGCGACAGTAGACTTTCAACGATGACGACAGTCCAAGCAGCGATGGGATCTTGCAAACGGCAACAGCGATGGCCAGGGCAGTTACAGGCTCAGTCGACGCACACGGCAGAGGGCACGCACGGGCAGAGGTAAGTTATTTTTTCTTATTCGCATTAGCGAACTTTATATTTAGGTTAATTATTAAATATAGGTTTAGTTTTAAGTTTAGGTTTAATTTTAAGTTTAGTTAAATATTATAAAATAAAAATAAAAATATATAAACTCTAGAATTATAAAATATAAATTAAAAATTATTTTAAGTTTACGTATTTATATATATATATAATATTTAAAAATAATTATATTAATGTTTAAGTTTGTATATTTAATATTTATATTATAAATTTAATATTTAAATATAAATAAATAAATCTAAATTATGTTTAAGTATTTGTAATAAGATTATATAATATTAAATATAATTGCATTTGCATTTATATTATAATTTATAATATTTTTTGTTTTAATATTTTTTTAAAATTTTAATTTTAATTTATATTACAAATAAATTATTTACATAATATATGATAAAATTAAAATTAGTAATATCATGATATATTTTAATTATTTTGTATAGTTTTATAATTCTATTTTATTTAAGTCGTTGAATATTAATATTAATAAATTAATAATATTATAATATATTTTATTTTTATTTTTATCTGAACCGGTTTTTATCAGATTTTTTTTGAACTTTTCAAGAATTCTGCATTCCGTATTTTTTTGGCTTCTCGAACGTATTCGGATTTCCTAACCTGGTAACTATGAATATTACACAATTTTAGAATATTAACAAAAGCTCGCCAATGGGGGAAGAGGCTAGCAGGTGAAATACCCGAAGCAATGGATTTAACGACGGTTCCTGCCCCCTACTAACAATTAAAATGGAGAGATTGTGGGGGACCCTCAGAGGATTTCTAAAAAACTGATTAGGCACTTCAAGGGTTCACTTTCTAAGGAAGAGATAGACCGATGAGATACTCGAGATCTTTTTCTCAATAGCATTCCCAGTTTGATCACGAAATCCCAAAATGAGGATCTTTAAAAACCCATTACCACAGAAGAAGTGCAGGGTACACTTTCAGACATGGCAGGGATAGAGCTCCAAGCCTAGATGGATTTCCAACTATGTTTTTTCAACACTTATGGGAGTTATTGGGTGTCGAACTACTTGGGGTGGTTGAGGGATCCATAAGTTCTCCACTATCGTTAAAAGCATGAATACAATTCCTAAAAAGGAAGAAGTCAGCAAACTTGAAGGTTTTAAACCTGTAGCGCTTTGAAATATGATCTACAAAGTGATCTCCAAAGTTATTACTTCGCAAGTTAAAAAGTGTTGCCTTAGATCACTTGGGACATGAACTTGTCATCTATTTTCTGAAAAGTAGTAAAAGGAAAGGTTTATGGATAAAATTAGATATTGAGAAGGTTTATGATAAAGTTAATGGGGAATTCTTGAACAAAATATTGGAGATAGAGGAAGGATGGAGGAAAAAGATTACAAATTTCTAACAGACTCTTAAGTTCATAGTTCACATCAATAATGTCGATGATGATTTTTAGTAGCACTAGAGGGTTGAGGTAAGGTAATCTTTAATTTTTCTATTTTTTCATCATTATGAGAGAAGCTTTGGGATGGTATCTAAATAATCTCAAGAACATACAAAAGATTAAGAGTATTCAAGTTTCTACGAAAGGGGATAGGCTAACACATCAACAATTTGTAGATGATACCATTATGTTTATTTTGCTACGCCTTCAATAGATAAGGGAAATCAAAGGTGCTCTAGCACTCTATGAAAAAGTTTTAGACTAAAAAATTTAATAAGGGAAAATTCAAAGTGTTCTTTCTTAACTACAATTAGAAAGAACAAATCTTTTTAAGTAGGAAAATAGGTATAGCAATAAATTTATTGAACAACTACCAAGGCATCCCTATATCCATAGAAACTCCAAAGAAGCAAATTTGGAACTCTCTCATATAGAAAATCAAAGCCAAACTTCTAATGCGGAAAGATAATTGGCTTTTGGCTATTGGAAGAGTGATTATTGTCAAAGCAATACTTGAAGTAGTTCTAAATTACTAAATGTCTATTCTACAAGTGCCTAAGGAGATTTTTTTTTTTTTTTAAACATCTTGAGAAAAAAAATTGGCAGGACTCTCAAAATAAGTAAATAAACGCTTTCTTTGGTGGCATGGGATAAGGTTTGTATCCCCAAAAAAGAGGGAGGAAGAACTCTTTGAAATCTGGAGTTGGCTAATAAAGCCTTTTTGGCAAAGCTGAACTGGAGAGCATTCAAAGAGTACGATAAGGGCTGCAGTCAAATGTTACAATGTAAATATCTCTAGGAGGACCCTGAGAGGTTTATTCAGGAGGAAAATAGCCCAAAAGGCTCAGCTATCAAGAATAACATGCTAGGGGCTAAGGAAATTATCACTAGGAAGTTCTTTGGAATCCTTAAAGCAAGTACCAAAGCAAAGTTCTAGAATGAAGATCGGATCTAAAGCAAGCCACTTGGTTAGAATTTGAACTTCATGAACCTCAGAGATCCAACTACTATGACTTGGGATCTAAGGTTAATAACTATTGGTTGGAAAGAGTGCAAAATGGTTTTATCACCAAAAAATGGAAAGACATCAAATAACTCTAGGAAGTTGATAAGGAGGTTGTTATCAAAATGAATGAGCTTCTTACCATCTACAAGGTTTCTATCATAAGGGAGGAAGAACCCTAAGGAAGGGATCACAAGGGCATAGGTGAATACTCTATGGCTAAAGGTTACAAGTAAACTAGGATTTCAAAATTTATTTCAACTAGAAAATCATTTGGAAGACACGAGCTTGGCCCAACACCAAGATGTTCCTTTGGCTAGTCATGCAAGGAAAAGTTCTAACAAGAGAATATCTCAAGAAGAAGGGATTTATTGGCCCAAGTAGATGTCCATTATGTAAAAGGGTAGATGGAGAATATAATTATCTTATCTTAAATTCCCCATTTTCCAAACAAGTGTGGACTTTATTTATTGAAAGCTTCAATTGTAAATTAGTGCACTATGGGGATATGAAGATACAGATGGATCAATGGACCAACTAGATTTCCTTGAAAATTCTAAGAGAGATGTGTCCCTTTGTGCCTGTAATGATCTGTTGGAGGCTCTGGTTGGAAAGGAATTATAGGATTTTTCATAGAGAAAAAATGGAGGCCTAAGGTTTGCGAAATAATCAAAACAAATATCAATGAAATTTTTGGCCAAGATAGATTCAGTAAAAATAAGGAAGCCAACCCTACTGAGGAGGAAATTCTGAGGAGATGACCTAAGATCAGGGTCACTTCAACTCTATGCCAATCAAAAGAAAGAAAGAGAAAGATCAGGAAGGTTGGATTAAAGTTTAAACCTCCAATGGATTGATACAGCAATTGAATTTTGATGGAGTTCCAAAATCTAATCCTAGAGAGTCAGGATCAATTTTCATCATTAGGAATCATAAAGGGCAAGTCATCATTTTGGGAGCATCGTAGACAAGCATTGGTTCTAATAATATGGCAGAAGGAAGAAGTTTAGTGCTTCACATCAAAGTTATTTTGCTTAAAGGTTTTAAAAATCACGTAGTAGGAGACTCAAAAACTCTTTTATGTGAAGATAATGTTGGTTCAATGCCAAAGTGGAGAATGCAGAGCATGATAGAAGAAGTTTAGTGTCTTGAAGGGAATCTTGATCTAAACACCTTTTAACATACTTATAGGTATAATAATACCACATGTTGGGTTATTTTCCTACATGCTTGCTAAGACATTTGTGCCATTGTGCTTGCCCTAACAAATAAGAAATCACCGCATCGGCAAATCACACAAGCCAACTTATGTGCTCAACCAAGGTGTAGAGACAAAAAATTGGGTCATGTTGGGTTAGTTGTAGAGGATGACTTAACCAAAAATGTCATTAATGCATTCATGAAAACTAAAATAATGAAGCATTACTTAACTAATACTACATGCATGCATAAGAATCATGGAAAGTTATTGTTGAACACATATACTCCATTAATTGAATTAAGACTCCATTAATGAATACCAAGCATGCTTAATTTTTAAATAACCTATATTTCCATTAATCTCACATTCAACTTCATACATCTAATGTGTATTTTAAAATCCTTGCAATGATCATAAAGCATGTTTCTCAAATAACAATATCACAACAAAATCATATTACAATTAAAAAAATACAACGTTGGACCTAGGTATGAGGTGGGCTTTTATAGCCACAAGCACCACCCCATCAGTACATCTTTGGGTTATGCCCCCCAAACATAGTGCAATGGATTTTTGAATATAGTCGAGTATAACTTTTTTTTTTAAATCTCTTAGCCCACACATCCCTAGATTCACTCGAGTTGTTTTAGATTTGTTCTCTGTGAAGCTATGTTCAATGATTTACAAAAATAAACTATATATTGTTGATGACATAGCCTTCATGCCAGCTCTGAGTTGACTCACACTCCTAGTCTTGCACTATATGACTTTCAAAGCTCCCTCCCCAACCATGGCACTCTGTAAGGAATGTTGGTCAATCTTTCATAAAGTCCACATTGAGATTCTAATTAGATGGCCTTTTACTTCCTACACTCTTGGGGTTTCCAAACTTCTCAAAAAGTCACATCCTTGCACACCATTGAACTGGTTGGCACACTACTAGACTTGGTTAAAAACTATTTTATCTCAACCAGTGGTAATACTTGGTATATGAAAACCTTGCACCCTATTCCTTCGTGCACTACCACTCAAAACTCATGCATGTTGCACTCTTGTATAATAGCCATCAAAACCATAGGCGCACCTATATACCTAATCAAAAATGGGGGCCAACATCACCCCACACTAATTATCTTGTTCATCCCTAGACAAGTTATCCTTTATGCATGGTATATCGAAAAATATCTGGTCCATTTTTGTGGACCTCCTCTTCAAAAAGTCTTTATTATTCAATTCTGGCTTGGACTGCAATAGTTCTACCTAGAAATTTGGCTATCAAATTCATTAACTCAAAGGTTTGTTCTTTATTCTCCAATGCCTTCTCTTTAACTTGTTAAAATTCCGATGAAATGGCCTTCATAGGTTTTGTGCACTCATTATTAGCTTTTCATTGCAAAGTTTTGAAGGTCTTTGCAAGTTCCCTGCATCAATTTGTTCTTTTAAATAATTGATGGCTTTAAAGAATTTTCCCCTCTCGACCTTGTCCTTTGTTTGAGAAAAATTTCCTCGAGCTCTTACTTTTGTCATTTTCATAAACTTTGGGGAGACTCACTCAGCTAGTATTACCTTTTACTCAAGCGAGCTCAACAAGTTTTCACCAGCCCCCAGCTGCTCATCAAGCACCATTTATGCTTTAGCTTGATCTCGTTGTTTTGATTCTTCAACACTTGCACATTTTCTTCTAAGTAGCAATGTTTTCACCATTATCTCAAATTGGTCAATGTGCTCTATCCCTGCAGTAGGGATTTTTGTTGCCAATTGCTCACCCTATTTTGGGCTCTATCCTTGTAGTAGGGATTTTTGTTGCCAATTGCTCACCCTATTTTGCTACCTTTTTACAAAGCTTGGCTTCTTTCTACACTAGGACCACCAACTTTCTTTCCACCATTATGCACTTTTTGTCAACTTCTTCCAATCTTTTCTTTCAATTCTTCACAATAACATTATTGACAACATTTTTCCTTCGCAACTCTAAAACCATCTTAACCAATGCGCACCTTGACTGCTGTTCAAATAGTGAAAATGGGTCAATGTGCATGAGTTTTGCTTTTCCCATTGATGTATAGGGCACATCTAAATGTATACATCCTTGTGGCATTTCAAACATTGGCTCATCTAGATGTGTATAAAATATGAATAAGAGTTGATATCAAGTTCTTATGAAAGCATTTTAATTTTGAAATACATTCCACATGAATAATTCTTCATTAGGCTTCTCTTTTGCACCCTTTCTCTTATGATTTCACCCTCTCCATCCCTTTATTATTTTTCTTCCTTTGAGGGTTCATTGGTGTTTGATTACCAATGATGAAAGGATGTTAATGGTCTTCTTAAACTTATCTTACTCATGCATGTCACCCTCTTTAGTGTCCCTTCGTCATCCATTTTCCACATCCACATTTCTACTTGGGCCATGCAATTTTATGCCCGTTGTACCAACCTCAACATTCTTGATCTCCTTTGCAGGTACTTCTATAAAAACACTTGCATCTTTGTGAATTTCAGTTTAGGACCCATCTCTTACACTTTTGCCAAGTGGCCCCTTAGGCCCTTGATCATTGCTCTACTACAGGCTTATGTGCGTATTTGAAGTTTATTTTGGGGAGGGGGTTTTGCGAGCTATCTCAATTTTTTGCACCTCTTCCCCAACCATTTTTTTTAAAGTTTTAGACACGAGACTATCCTTAGTTATTGAAATTTTCTTTGGACTTGCTTTCTTCTTTGATGGTGGAGACGTTTATGGTAGTTTTAGACATGAGGGTGACTTCATTGTAGGAGTCTAATGGTCGATCCATGTTCAAAATTTGCACATTTTCCTCCTCCTCATCCTCAAACTCATCCAACAGATTATCTGAGTCTCCAACACTTGAATCTACGTGCTCTAAATCATTGGGATTGGCTTTTACCTCACCCTCAGTGTGGCAGTTCCATTGCCTTGCTCTTTACCAATTGTGCCACTTATTATTGATTTGTGTGGCCCTTCTTCCAAATAAAGTTGTTCGGTACATGCTTTCTTCCTCCTACTTGTGACAAGGTGCTCTCCAGAAGACTCCTCTTCATTAGTTTATGCACACTTAGCCCTTTTGCTTGTATATAGTGACTTTTCTAATCTAAGCATCTCTTTGCACACATCTTGTATTTTTTTCCATCTCAATGGTTTGAGCACATGTGTTATTCAGTAATCCACCTCTATACCAACCCTTTCCACAAGCAAGGGTTTTATAGTTATAAAATCATCATTTAATAGAATCTCTATGGGATATTCGAGAATCACCTTAAGCACCAAAATGACTTTATTCACATTTTTAACATTAATCCTTTGTTTTTTTGCATTAGTCACCCTATCCAATGTGCACCTCACATAATCTGTTGAAACCCCAAAGGGAAGTTTTCACCATCCACACATCTTTCCACTATCTAGCTTTATTTTTTAACAGAGAACGATGTTTCAAAACTACTGATTCACCATAGGCTCCACAAGCCTCTAGCATTCCTTAGGAATGCTCCATTCATCTCCAAAATTGGTAACCAAGTTGTCACACCACCTCTCCATCTTGAATCAATAACTTTTATTCATGGCATCTGGACATGTGAAGCCTTTGTATTTTTATGTCACGGATGCATTATCAGCTAGGTAAAGACCACATTTGTTTCATGTATCCATCTTGGATACCAATTTATTCAAGTATAAGTAAAATAAGAATGGATCCCCAATGGAATGTTATTCCCTTCTTGTGGGCCAACCATGCGCTTTCTATCAAGTCATCACTAATGAACTTGGCAATCTTAAATTGGGCCTTCTCTGCTCCCATCTAGTGCACAACATATAAGTTTTAATTGTTGATATAAATCCAACACCTCATGGAGCATAGCTTCATCTTGATCAAGCACATAGCTGTGCACATGGCACAGTCCTCCAATTTATATACAAAAAAAGTAAACTTTTCCTCCTTATACTTTAGCAACTTGGTGATTTCATCAACCTTCATCATGTATTCTGATGCCCATGTGATATCTACCCCTGTGCTCGCAAGTCCCATCACCTGTTGTATGTCTTGGGTAAAATCTTCAATCTGCACCCAATGAAGTAAAAATAATTCCCACGAACCCATGATAGAAGGAACTTAACCATTATTTCTGGTTTTCTAAAATATGGTAGTTCAAATCACTAAAACACCTTATTAGCCTCTAGAGAAAGCTTAACCTTGGCAATGGAGACAACTAATCTATTTGATCATACCTATGTTCCCTACATAAGGTAGTATTTTCTCAAATCTTGCTCATTCTTTGCTTAATGGTGGTTGAAGTCCTTAACTCTACACATTGTAATCTTCAAGTGCCAATCTTCATTGTGCATATTATTTTAGGAAACCACATTCTCAATATCTCCATGGGTGGGGGATCTACATGACTCGAGTTCGTATTTTCTGACTATTCCTCGACTTATTCTTGTATTACGGCCATGCCAACCCCTTTTTTATTAAACCCCCTCTATTGTTTATCCTTCTCTATTGGCATGGCCACAATCTTGTGTTTTGCCAAAAAATTTGTCCCCTTGATGTGTCATCCAACCCTTACTACAATTCCTTGTCAGCTTAAATGCCCTCTTATGAAAACCTCAAACCCTTCAAGTGATTTTCTTCCTCTCTCTGGCCAAATATAACCCTTCTTAGCCTAAAATCCCTTGTATGTGATCCACCTTCATGTATACTACCAATTTATTACTTCAATTGTGTGAAAAACATGCAAAGTTGTGTGAATTTTGGCATACCCTAGTTGTTTTTCCACTTTATTCAAAGTTAAAATACACAAATGATGCTTTACAACCCCAGGGATCAATTTATACCCACTTGTCAACGTTAATTTACCTAATGGCATTTGATATCCCAGCTACTCTCCATCATCTACCACTTTGTACCTAACAATCTGTACACATCTTTCCACCTAATGATATAATCAATGCACTACTTTATTTAGATGTGACCTATGCTTCTCTTCCTTCCTCCGCACATGGGCACCACCTCAACTTTTTCATGCCCTCTCACCCTATATAGCTCTCCTATCTGGATACTTGATCATTTATGCACATGCATCCACCAGCTTCTTTAAACAATGTGAGCCATTCTTTCCAACTTACCCAACACTAATTATGTGTATGGTCCTCCAATGCCATAATTATGCCCCAGACTTCTACAAATTCACATGAACACGCATTCTAGGTTTAAAATATCCTTATCGCTCTTCTCCTAGGTGTACTTGTCCTTTTGGTGCAGTGCAGTTGCATGCCACTTCTTTATCTTAAACCCATGCATGCTCTTAGTTCTCTTATGCTCATGTTATACAATTACGCACAACTTCTATGTTTCAAAAAAAATGTGTTAACTCATACAAAACATATATATGGATCATCATGCAACATTCATCTATTCTACTAGTGCATACACAAAAAATTTGCACACCACGACAAGGAATAATTGGCTCTTATTAGTAATGGAAGAAACCAATTATAGTCATTCTATAAATGGTGCAACAAATCCTTCCTTGGGCTAGTTAGACGTTGGCATAAGAATCCTGAAGGGTTCCTCAATTGATTCACCCAAATAGATTTTAAAAAATGTCTCTGTTATTAATGTATTACCTGACACAACAAATCCCTCCCAAAACTACTTACATGTCTAACATACGAATCCCAAAGGATTCCTCGATTAACTCACCTGATCAAAATTGTGGGAATGTTTGTGCTTATTTGCATAAAGTAAAAATAACTAATGAATAAACTAGAAGGTAGTAAATATTTTTGTGTTACAATCTAGCATATGCTTTATTCACAATAACCCATCAATGATTACAAGTAAAAAGGATTGAGCTAACTCCCATTGAAATACCTTGGGAGCATTTCTCCATCCAAGGCATGCAATTAGCATACACTTGTTTCTAGCATATCCTAGATGATATAAGGGCCCATCCATCAAATGTGTAGTTTGCTACGGTATTTCATGTACCTCGAGTTGTAGAGAAGAACGTGTGATTCCTTGTGCAATATTTTACCATTGATGTGCTTATCATGCCACACCTTATGTTGTTACTTCTCTATCCCTAGACTCCATTTGGATATGACGTGCTTTACATCAAAGATTCATTAGCTCCTCAAGACACATATCTAGTGATTCTTTATCATCCAGTTGCCCCACACAGGCAACATGCAGGGACAACACCATAAATTCCACTAGCAAAACCATGTATTTACCAAACACAAGTCAAAAAAGAGTGGACTTATTGAGCCTCTTATAGGTTGTCCTATTATCTATATGCTCAAACTACTACAAAAACTCAATCATCCCAATTTTCATGCCCTACATCACAAATCTTCATCAGATTTGTGCCCATTTTTTAATTAATAGCCTCTACCATCTTGTTAGCTTACGGGTGGCAGGCAGTAGTTTTGTGGTGCACCATCATAAATTCACTCAATAAAATGCACACCATTTTGGCCAAAAAGTGACTACCCCGATCACTTGTGAGACTTGGTGGACATTTATATTTGCTTATGATGTTTTCCCATAAAAATCGTAACCATAACTATGATGCAATCTTTTGCCAGTGTTGTATCTTCTCACGTTATCTGATAATCTATTACTTTTATGATGTACCATGCCCCAATGTTTCACACAGTGAGATAAATAGGTCCTACAAAGTCAATAACCCATTCCTCAAAGAGATATTAGGTAATGATTGGAACCAACAACATTTTATTTCTTATGTCCATCTTCACAAAGCACTGGTAGATGTCACCTTTATGTGCAAACTCTTTAGCATTCTTGTAGATCATCGACTACTATAGCTCAAAGAATAAGATTTTGTGTGTTGTTGCTTCATTATCATAATGACTACCTATGCTTCCTTCATGAGCTTCATGCAAGACATCCTCTCATTCATGTTCCATGACACATTGATGTGACACCTCATTGCAACCAAGTTTGTATAATTCTTCACTGATGAATTGATATGGTGTTGCGCAGACTACCAATTATTTGTTGTCATTGGCCTTTAATCACTTGGAACAACACCTAAAGTGAGAAAAGATATAATGTTGGCCATGTCCTCAAGTACCCATTAGATTCTATAAATTTTCATTTTGGCATGTCATCTTCTATATCTTGCACGTCCTTGCGCATGTTTATCCATGATAAATGGTCTAGACCACAGTTCTGTTTTCTAGGGTTGATGACCATAAAAAACTATAATTCCTTAAATAAGACTATCCATCTAAAAATTATCCCATGCAACACTAGATTATTGATGAGATAATTCAATGCCTCATGGTCCATGAAGAACATGAACATAGTCGTAAGTATTGTTGAAACTTTTGGAGAGCATTGACCATGGCCATCATGTCTTACTTAGTGGTGGTGTAATTTCACTTGGCTATAAAAAGCTTCCTACTCGTAATGTATATTGGATGGTTAATATTTGAGTCCCCTAGCTATGCATGGATAAAGCCAATGGCCGATCCAAAGTCATTAATATAGACATGGAAGAGTTTCTTCAAGTAGGAGAAATGTAAAATTGGCATGCTTGCCAAATTTTATTTCAATTTGTCAAATGCGTCCTGTTATTTCATTGTCTAGATGAAGGGTACATCCATCCATAAGAGTTCCTCCATTGGCCTTGAAATTTTCACATAGTTTCAAACGAGCTTACGATAATATTTTGCATGATCAAAAAAAATTTGCACATCCCTTTAAGTGTTAGGATCTTCTAATTGCAAGATGATTGCAATATTGGTGGGATCAAAAAGCATCCCTTCCTTACATATGACATGCCCTAACAATATGCCAAAAGGTGTGACAAAGGCTTTTTTTTTAGGTTTAGTGAGATTTGCATCTGCCTAAATATCTTAAACATCAACCTTAAATTTTTCAAGGGATCCATCACCAACTTATAGATGGTCCAATGATAAATATAAATTTTCAAGAAATTAAGAATGAAGTCCTTGAAAGCTGCTACGATAATGCGTAAAAAGGCCACTAATGTTTTTTTAACCCAAAAGGCATTAAATTATAGGAAAATGACTCCCACTCATTTACAAAGGTGTATTTGGACTTATCCCCTTCTTCAATTTGTAACTTATGGTAACCAAAGAGCTCATTAGTGAATGTACTGACTTTACAACCATTGAAACATCCAAAAATTCCTCAATAAAAAGGGTTAAAAACATATCATTTACATAATCAAAATTCAATAATCGAAACACAACATGAAACCAAATATACCCATCCTTATTAGACTGATGATTGTTGGGCTCACCCATTCTAACTCATCAATTGCATAAATGACTTTTGTGACAAACATATTGTCAATCTTTTCTTTGATCCTTGTGCAAAGGTTAGGAATCATCCTATATGATCTTTTATTTACTAGCCTTGTGCCTTCAATTAGCTTGATATTAATCTTTCCCAATAAAGAGTGCATGCCTCTCATTTCCCTATACTTGTGAGGAAACATACCTTGGAAATCATGTAATAATTGAACTACCTGTGCCAATTCTTCATTCATCTAATAGTCTCCAATGGTCATGATGTTGGGTTTTACTTTTGTACCTATATTGACTTGCTTGGTTTTCAGAGGTTCATTATAGTACTTATTTTTATCACTCTATACATCCAAGATGTTTTGTTCCCCAATGGAAGTATTCACTTTCAAGTGATTTGGGTTATCATCAAGGTTCTTTTCTTCCACTTTTCAAAAAAAAATCTCCTTATTGAACTTGAATGAAAAGTTCATCTCAACCCATACATCATCATCTTCTTCACTAGAGTCACCAATTTCACTACCATTATCTCCAAACAACTAGGTTAGTTCAAAAACTTTATCATTATACATATTTCTCATGCACTCTTCCATAATGGCATTATCCTCCATGATGGCCCTACAAATCCAATGAAATGGTTTAGAGAGCTCAAGCTTGGTAGAGGAAAATGAAAAGGTGTGAATGGAGTCCCCATTTATCATTCCCCATTCAATTGTCTCTATTTTTATTTCTATAGACCACGCGTGCACCCAAGTTTTTAGGGCACTATAAAAGGCAAGAACCTAAAGGCTAGCTAGTAAGTAATTCGCACTCCTTGTCCAAACTTCTTCACAAACCTACAAATATATTTATGGTGGAAAATATTCGCTATAAATGCGCAGTCTTCTGAATGTTGTTGCATCAAATCTAGTGTAGATTGACTCCTTGACAATATCCCAAGAAAGTACGGAGGGTTTATGGGTCACCCACCAATGCATGGAAGTAATTTTTAACATGTACACCAAAGATAGCAGGCACTCCTTTTCTTTAGGTATGTATCCTTCTAAGTAATTAACATATGTTGATGCACATGTTGAGCCATCATAACAAGGGAGCTTGGCAATCTCCCTATCACTAAGCCAAGAAACTCTTCACTTGTTGTGCATTGTGTAGTACCCAAAATTTTGTACTAGAAGTCTGGGTGGCATTAGCCTTAGTCATCCCAATTTTCCTTGTGCTCAAATAACTATCTTGGTTTATTTTCATGTTTTCACACTTACACCTAGTCACTTCATAGGATTCATGGACCCATCTACCACAGGTAACACTCGTGGTGTCTAACACAAAGACTATATCTTCCCAGCTTGGAACTCTGTCATCATGAGGGTTCAAGTGTTATACTCCTTGTGCAGTGAGATTGCAGATATGGTTAATCTCTTCATACATGTCCACACTTTCCACATAAAGAGAACCCATGATTGTTATCTAGTGAAATGACCACATGATGCTCATCATTCATAAATCTCATATAATTCTTTTTAAAGTTCATATCTACATTTTTTGCATAACACCAAGGCTAACCAAGCAAGTCTGGGTAGTTATTTGCCTCTGCGAATTCAATAACTTTAAAATCAACACTGAACTTTCCCCCCATAATGCCCACAAAGACAATTTTCAAACTCCCAATGGGTTACATGCACTTGTTGTTAGCCATGAGCAAGACATGTGGAGAGGATTTTAATGAAGGGTGAAACCATGTTGTGCTAGGCATCCTTATTGAAGATGTTTACCTCCATGCCAATGTCAATCAAGATATCACATATTGCCCACCCACCAATGGTGGGGTTGATTAGAAGTTCCTGATCATAATTTGCATTGGATGTAATTCTTATCTCTCATCATGTCCCCCTTTTAGACATAAGCATGGAAAATGACCCTTGGCCTTATTTTTGGGTGCTTACTTAAGGTTAAGGGAATGGGACATAAAGAGGAAACACTAACCCAAAGGTAATTTTTGGTTAAGTTGTTCTAATTTTAAGTTAAGAAGTGGGATTTTTGAGTTAATGGGGCTCACATACCCCTTAAGTGATTTTAAAAGAAAGTTAAGCTTATAACATATTGCACCTTCCCTCCAATTTGAGTCCTCCATGTAAGGAGTAGGGTATTTAAGGATGACTGGGTTTCTTTTGGAAAGGTTATGCATATGATGATAATTGAATTTTTGAGTTGAAGCATGAAAAGATTGACTTATTACCTTAAATATGAAAATTTTCGTAGGTGACTGAAATCAAGGATAAAACCCCTTAATATTCAGCCAGGGCAACTTCATTCAAGAATTGTATTAAGAGTACTTGTTCATCCAAAGTTATTTTGAGCACCATTTTGATTGCAATAATGAATAAAGACACTTTTAGGAGAGGTGACCTCATTGGATAGTTTGGTGAGTAGGTGGATGAGTAGAAAAGAGGGCAACAAACTACCCAGGGTTTCAATGAACCCTTGGGAAAACTAACGACAACCCTCCTAAAGTGGGCAAGTGGCTTCCAAGGTATAAATTGACCTAATTGAGCATTGAACAACAACATAATATTTTTGGTGATTTATTTCCAACCATATATATTTTCAAAATCCATTTTTTGAGCCTAAATTGCTAGTTTTAATTATTATTATTTTCCTATAATTATTTAATCATAAAATATTAATATTTTTGGGTGAAAAGGCCTCCGTAAAATTCTGTAATTTTCCTTTACATTGATGCCTTAGAAGATAAATTTAGTTCATTGAATTGATTGCTTAATCTTAATTGAAAAATTCATTAAGTTGCTGATAGGGTTTGGAGCAATTTATTTTAGATTTTGTGAGGGTTTTGATAAGTAGGGTTTTGATGGAAAAATCAAGAAAAAAACTCATCTTTGCTAGGGTTTAGTGATCTTAAAAATTGCATATTTAAGTAGGGTTTGTGGGAAAACTCTATTTCAGTTTCAACCCTAAAAGGGATAATTTAGTGGTATTAGAGCCAATTTCTTGCCCAGTTGTGGGGCATGAGTGACTACAAAGGATTGACAACCTAGGTTTTTGCCAAAAGAGGAATACAAAGACCCCATTCAAAAAGTGGGGATGAATAAGAGGATAATGGATGAAGTCACAGATGACTTGTTGCAAGCTATGCAAAATTATCATAAGAAACTAAGGGCAAAGGGCCAAAGGATTTGATAAAGGCTATATGGTCAATCCGTAGGCATCAAGAACCCCCCTTAGAAGAAGAAAAAAGATCAACATAAGTCATGAGTGTTTCATCATCATAAAATGATTTCCCCTTGATAATGAGAAAAGAAGGAGAGATCAAGGAACATAAGCCCAAAGGAGAAATAAAGTCAAATTTGTAAGATGGGGGAGAGAATTATGTGGTCAAAGTCCAATCATTGAAGGATAAAGTTGACAAATAGCTTGTTGATTTCTAGAACAACAGTGTAGAGAGACATGTATTTGAAGAAGAAATAGGGAATCATAAGGATATAAGGGTTTCCAGAGACCTTGATTCATCAAAGGAGGACAATCTTATTGTTTGTAGCCCAAGGTATGAAAGTCTTGGTAACATATCAGATTTATTGTGCCACACTATGCCATTTTAGATTTGTTGCCCTCATGAGAAGCATGTTAGAAGGGGTGATAAAAGGAGGCATACATTTTACAACATGGGACATGGGTACCCCTTGATTCAAGTTGATAATTATTATTACCAAAAGGTGTGGGATCTTAGTAATATTCTCATATCTACAAAGGGTATAAATTTTGATTTTAATATATTTGCAGTTGTTCCTTTCATTCAAGTAAGGGGAAAAATAGAGTTGGTTTCAAATGAGTATGAGGAAGCTTTAAGGTATGTGAAGAATCATTTAAATTATTGTTTTAAGAATTTTAAGAATTTTAAGAATTTTGAAAATTTAGGTTTAAATCAATCTTATGAAAGGATTGAATTTCAGTTTGTGATAAGGAAAGAGAAATCAGATTTGAATCAAAAAATTTGTACCTTGAAGCTTGTTGAGTAGCAGAAGGTCAACACCTTGGGGTGACAAAGTATCGAAATATGTAAAGTTCAAAGATCATAATTTATTTTGAAGCCCAAGAAGATTTTACAACTGAAAAAGGGACAAATAAACTCAAAAATTTATGAGTTGCATGATAAAAATTTTGAGTTGTAAAAATCAGAGTTTTTGGGACAGCCAAGTGAGAATTTCCAGCATGATGATAGGCAACTAATAGAGCAACAAAGTGAGGGTTTCTAGAAAGGGTATGAACAATAAGGAGAGTTGTTATTAAAAGGGGAAAATATTATAAATCAAGAAGAATAAAATTCTAACCATATAGCAAGGACCCAATAAAGGTGTGAAAAGTGGCTAAGGAGGGCAAAGGAGGCAAAATTGGTAGCCTTTCAAGTTAGACAACACCTACAGGAGTTTAAAAGGGAAGGTGAGTTCTTAATACACCACTATGATAGTCTTAAAAATGGATAAAAATTAGATTTGCATAAGATTTGTAATAATGAACTTTAGGAATACCTTGTTGGATAGTATGCACATGAGGGAAGTGTCTCATTAACTCATCGCGATGATCTCCAACTTGTTGAAGTTTCTATATCCACATCTGAGGGTAAGAAAAGTGACTATATTATTAGTAAGGGTTCATTACATTCCACTCATACTTTGTTTTTACCCCATTTTGATTATGATAAGCATTATGCTAACAATAAGGATGAGATGAAGGGTACTAAATCACGAAAGGAATTCTCCCAAGAGAATTCATGGATATGGAATCGAGGTAAGCCTTACAAGCATAGTATTGTTGTTATTTTATGTTGGGGGACAAGGGATAAAATATGGATAACCATGGAAATGGTAATAAGTAAGAGATATCATGATCTGAAGATCGAACGGAGGGTTGTGTGTGACTTGTTAACTACTATTACTCTTATTTTGCTCATTTCTTTCAATGTTTTATGTTACCAAGGTAAGTTTTGACTCTAAGGGAATGTCTTTTCCTCTCCTTATCACCCTGAAATTTTTCAAAACATGGACAATTGGATTTCTAACAAATATAAGAATGAATTTGAAGAAGAGAATGACATGCTACAACCAGGATAAGTATGACATAAACACATCTTTTAGAATTCATATGAGAAGGGATTGTAAGGGAAAATCAAGGAATTAAAGAGGATTTCATATCATGTTCATAAGTCCTGATGAAGTGATTGAAAAAGTGTTACTAAACACTCTTGTTTTCACTAACATGTTTGTTTTATGTGCAGGATCACTATGTGGACCGGTTAGTGACTATTATGGCCTATTTCTAGCCCCCATATGGTTGGATTTATACCAAATATTTGAAGGTACAACCCACCCTTCTTGTGAATAATGTGGCCTACATGAGTATTTTGTCAAATACAGGGGTGAGAATGGAAGTGCCATCTTGGCAAGGACTAATTGGATGTGTCACATACTAAAAATAAATCAGATTTCAAGCATCATGAAGATATTCAGTTGGAGGACATAAGGCATCTTGGAAGAGGACTATGGGAAAGATGAGAACTTCATTGGGATCCAAGGTGAGGTTGCCCTCTTAATGAAGGGATACAAATGGGAATTCCTAAAATGAGCACTCAAATAGATTCCAAGAAAGGTATGGTTTCAGTTTTGTTTAAATTTACCTGTTTCAGAAAGGATTATGAATCACACCATAGGTGGGAAAGAAGAGCTTTGAGGATCAAGGGCAGCCATGAGGGGTGTTTGGGTAACACCCTAAAGGAGAATTGTTCATAAATTTGGGGAAGCATTATCTAGAAATGGAATTTCTAGGAAGTGAGAATGGGGAATTCCACCAAGGAAGGAGGAAGGCACCTCTTTAAGGTGCATGAAGTGATAAGTATGATGGAAGGCAACCATTACATCTCATTTGACCTTGTTTCCCATGACAGTTCCAGATTGTTTTGAGTAAGTTAGGGTGGAATAAAATTTAATTTAAAGGATTGTTGCAAGAAGGATCTTTCCATAGGTGAGTTGTGTGGCAAAACCATCATAATCATGGGTAATCCAAGGGCTGTTATACATGATTATAACCCACTAATCACATGACATATGGCTGCATATAGCATTCTGTTTGCAAAAATGAATGGCTACATGTTAATAAGAGAAGATAAATGGATTTTAGTCATGTAGGGAAAGTTTTTATCCCAAAAAACATGCATAACTTTGAGTTTGGAGGCTTTCCAGGAACATGTTGGCAGCCACTCTAGGTTTGGCAAGAGTAAGTTTAGCTAGGACAATCTTAAAAAAGGATAAGTGGAAAGCATTATTGTTTTAATACTTCCAACACATGCATACAATGATCTTCTCATAGGTATAGTAACAAAAGGCTTCAAAACATGGTTTCCTTTTTATGGGAAGAAGCTACAAGTGGGATTTACATGAAGCAAATTGTTGGGATAACTCCATGGATGTTTCTATTGCTTGAGGACAAGCAATTTTTGGTGGGGAGGATTGTCATGTCCCCCTTTTAGACATAAGCATGGGAAAGGACCCTTGGCCTTATTTTTTGGTGCTTCCTCAAGGCTAAGGGAAGGGGGACATAAAGAGGAAATACTAACCCCTCTTCAAATGGTAAAAAGATATGTTTTGGTTAAGTTGTTCTAATTTTAAGTTGAGAAGGATTTTTTTTGAGTTAATGGGTCTCACATAGCCATTAAGTGATTTTAAAAGAATGTTAACCTTATAACATATTGCACCTTCCCTCTAATTTGAGTGCTCCACTTGAGGAGTAGGGTATTTAAGGAGGATTGTGTTTCTTTTGGAAAGTTTATGTATATGATGATAATTGATTTTTTGAGATGAAGCACAAAAATCTTGACTTATTACATTGAAGATGAAAACCTTCATAGGTGACTTAAATTAAGGATAAAACACCTTAATATTTAGTTAGGTCAAATTCATCTGTGAGTTGTATTGAGAGTATTTATTCATCTAAAGGTGTTTTGAGCACCATTTTGATTGCGACAATGAATTAAAACATTTTTAGGATGGGGTGGCCTCATTAAAGAGTTTAATGAGTAGGTGAAAGAATAGAAAAGTGAGCAATGAGTTTCCAATGGTTGCAATAAACCCTTGGGAAGACTAGCGACTACCCTCTTAGAGTGGGCGAGTGGCTTCCAATGTCTAAATTGACTTAATTGAGCACCGAATAACAACATAATATTTTTGGTGATTTTTTTAATTTATGTCCAGCCATATATATTTTAAAAATCTTATTTTTGAGCCTCAATTGTTGGCTATAATTATTGTTATTTTTCTATAATTGTTTGATCATTAAATATATAGATTTTGGATGAAAAGGCCTCCATAAAGTTCTATAACTTTCCTATACGTTGATGCCTTGGAATTTAAATTTGGTATGTTGAATTGATGCCCTGATATTCATTTAAAATTTCTTTAAGTTACTACTAGGGTTTGGAGCAATTTATTTTAGCTTTTGTGAGGGTTTTGATAACTAGGGTTTTGTAGGAAAAATCAAGAAAAAAATTCATTGTTAGCTAAGGTTTGGTGATCTTAAAATTTGTATATTTAAGTAGGGTTTGTGGGAAAACCCATTTATTTTAGTTTTATCCCTAAAAGGGATATTTCATCTCTCCACCCCTTGTTGGTTGCTCTTCCATCGCCCCTGCCACATTCTGCTCCAACCAAGTTTTTATGAATGGTATGACTCCTTCTGATCGTAAGAGGGTGAAGATCTCTGAGAGTTCCTCAACCTCTTTTTCACTAGGCCCTTCGGGGAGATTCTATATGGCTATTGCCTCCATATGTTGCGAGTGTTAAAACTCTCCTTAAAGGTTCCTTATCACGTCCATGGCTTCTTGTAATGTTAACTTTTGGGCTAGGTCATCAGGGAAATTTATGACTGGAGAGGTGGCACAGGCTAAACCTTCTCCTTCAATGCTTCCACCATTCATGGTTGAGTGTTAATACCACTGCACATTATGATGTTCATTTTTGGTCCTAGAGTCAACCTATGCTCACCTTCTTTTGACACTCATTATCCCTTGGTTTCACAATCCTAATCATCTTGATGCCTTTTTCTACCTTCTCCTTATAGTGATCTTCACATATAAATTGGGACATTCCTCAATCTTGTGTTCCCTTCAATAATAACCATGAGTGGGGAACTAGGGGCAATCTCTGTGATAATGTTTTGGTGAGCCATATTTGTAGCAAGTGTGTTGATGCACTTAATGTGCTCCATGTGTCACTAGGGAACTGGGGGAAAGTAATAAACTCAATTTTTAGTCTTGGAAGACTCAGAGCTTGAGTTGTTTATACAACTACTGTTGAAAATAGAAAAATAGTAGAGACATGGCCACCACTTGTAAATCTACAAGCAGACTCTATTGTAGGGACATCAGATTATACGTAGTGACACTTTATTCTTTGCTAATCTTTGTGAAATTGTCCTAAACTTTGCCAATTATTGCCCAAGCACAAACAAACAATGAATATTTATAGAATGAGATAAACTAAAGTGAGTCATGTGAAGATCCAAAGGTAGGCAGGGTAAGGCAGAAAAGAGATTTTGCTTCAGATGATCAAAGGTATCAATTCCTTTAACCTTTATGGCAATAAATTGTAAAACTAGCATTCATCAACCCTAGTGTAATACTCAAAGCCAAATGAATGTAGTTGAAGCTTCAGAGGAAAAGAAATACAATAGTATAAAAGTATATGTTGCATAAAAGTTACTTTTTCACATTAAATTGCATAAGAACATTCAACTACAAATAAGATGAAAATAGACCACATATATTAGTAGATTTGTTAGCCTAGTGTTAAACTCAAACCAACAGATGTATATATTGATGTTATTGTTAGATTAGTCAGCAGAAGAGAAACCATCAATTCTCTACAAACTTGAGAAATAGAATTGACATAATACACAATAAAGCATACAGACAATCTCTTGAATTCTAAGCTCTTTTACATTATTTATATAACAATTATTTCTATTTACGAGGGGGAAGACCCTATATATGGGTCTCAAAATTACCTGTACAAGTCTAAGTGGGCCCATTAAATGATTCTTAAATATATCCAAGTGGCCAAAATACCACATATTACAATGGATTGTTCTAAATTTAAATTTACAAAACTAAGCCAAATATTCGTCAAGGTCCTGTTGGCCAATTTTGTCCCACATACCAAGCTTCTACCTAGAGGGAGAAGTTGATCAGAGTCTTGATTGAAGGGTGATCCAATGGTGGAAATAGTAGATAGATTTTAGGAGAATATCAATTGCCATTTTCAAGCTTTTGAAGCACTTTAAGCACGCTTAAAGTGTGAATTTGGTGATCTTAAGGAGCCAAACCATCATGCCACATCTTACAAGAAAGAACATATATGTTTGGTTCCACATTTGATATGTGCACTTAGAAAGCCTCTCGGTCTAAAATATCACATGGACATGATGTTTTTATGCCTTGAGCATCCTTTACAAATTTAATATCTTGATAAGTTTTCTATTTCAAGATATAAGCATTCAAAGATGAACTAGCAGAATGGGATGTACACGGGGATGTCAAATTAAAACTAAAACAAATAGCCATTTGAATTCAAATGTTTCAAGGATGAACATGAAGATAACAAGTGGTAAGATCTTAAGTGTCCATAAGCAGATCCAATGGCGAGCACACGATCAATAATGTTAGTGGGTTTGAAAGACCTAACAGTGCATGTTTAATCATGAGAAAGTAGATCAACAGTGAGCAAGAGGTCAACTAGTCAATGGATCTGTAGAATAAATGAGAAGCTACCAAGTGCCATGATCATTGTAGCTACCAAGTAAATCAACAGTACGTATTCGAGCCTACAAAGGAAGATTGATGGTGTATGTAAAGTCAAGAGTCAATGCTCTTGAGGTTAAATGTGAGAACGCTATGTGGTGCAAGTGCATTAAATCATATAATTGAAAGTAGGATCCTATAGAAGAATGTAGAGCTGATAAATGTCATAATTTGGAAGGCCCAATTCAAGATCAATGGTTGACATTAAAATTAAAAGTTTGGAGATTTCAAACAAAAGTCAAATTTGACTCAGTTCAAACCAAGGCAAATATTTCAAAGGACATACATCGCCATTAAATTTTAGACACAGAATAGGTTTTCCTAAACCAAATATATTTTATAATGGGACTATGTAGCCTATAAACCTTCCATTAATAGGGCAACTATAGGAAAACCAATAAATGAATTGATTTTCAATTTATACAAAGATTTGTGCCCATATATTGTGATAAGAACATGTATGTGATTAATGAAGGAGTGTCTCATCTTCCAATATAGTCACAACCTCGAAAAACAAGTACATATGGATACCCAAAGTAGACATGGTTATTGCACTATCAGGTCTAAAGATATGAGGGCTTTGTCTTTACAACAAAAGTGAGTGGGAAGCGGCATAGAATATTAGAGCAAAGAGATCTGGTGGTTAGAGAAGTAGTTAAAGCATTCAATACTATTCAAACTATAAAGATATTTTCTCCAACAAACTTCATCATGTCTCATCATGCAAAACAAACCCTTATCTTCTAATGGATCGCTTATCCAATGAAAAGAACTTGAAGACTATTGGAGCAAATGAAGGCTAATTTATTGACGAAGAATCAGTTCTGATAGGATTAAAAGAGTGGTTCAAAATTCAAGAAAGGTGGCAGCTTAATTAATGATCTTAGATGGTGTGCTCTCCATCTCTCTCCCCTTTCTCCTATATATTATTGGGGATCAACCAACAATTTGATTACACTTATGAAAGCAATAAGCACGGAATTGAATCAAAATGATAAGTAACTAGAATCAAAAATAGCAAAGAACAAGAGATACAAGAAACCACACTAAAAACTTGTATTAAACTCTTTACAAAAGGAATACAATTGAATAAACTTCTTTTTTTCCACTCCTCTATCAGATTTACAGATCTCTCTCTAGATCTCTTTCCCTCAAGAGCTCTCTCTCTCAAGTACAATCAACTCCAACAACCTATAATAATTCAACTATACAATTCTATATTGTTCTTCCAACATTCACATACACTACAATAAGCTAAGAAGATCTATCCTAATATAGAATTAGGAAACTTGAGCATGCATTTACAACCAACAGTTATGCCTCTTAAACAAGGGCTCTAAAAATAGTCTTACTAATAATAGAGACGCGGACTTAAGACTATGACTTAATCTCATCATGCAAACACTTGGTTCTATCCACGGAAATAGGTCTCTAGACGCATAGGTAACCGACGCCGGTTCCTGCCTGCTTGCCTGTGACCGATGTCGGCCGATCCCTGTCGACGCCGGTGTCTCCTGAACTGCTCTTAACTGACGTCGGTCGCTTCTGACCGACGTCGGTGACTGTGTAACTACTACAACCTTGCAAAGCGCTCCTTGGTGAAGCTTTTAGGCTCCACACCTTAACAATCTCCCACTTGGAGATAAAAAACTGCACCAGTACTTGTACAACAACATCTTCTAGCTCCTCCATCTTCAACTCAATCATGAAGACCAACATAAGTTGAATGAAAATTCAACTTCTCCTTTGTAACCAGCTTGGTTAACATATCAGTAGGATTCTTATATGTATGGATCTTCTCTAGCTTCAACTCACCATCCTCCAATACCTGTCTTATGAAGTGGTATCTAAGCTGTATATGCTTTGTTCTTGAATGAAAGGCTGAATTCTTAGCCAAATGAATTGCACTCTGACTATCACTGTATAATCTGCAACTCTCTTGCTATTTTCCAAGCTCTTCCATGAACCGTGTCATCCATATCATCTCTTTGCTAGCCTCTATGACTGCAATATACTATACTTCTGTAGTTGACAAGGCAACAACCTTCTCTAACTTTGATATCTAGCTAACCGCCATTCCACCAACAGTGAAAACATAACCTGTGGTGCTCCTTCTGCCATCCAAATCACCTGCCATATCTGAATCTACATAACCATGTAGAGAAGTATCTAAACCTCCATAGCACAAATGCCTACTACTGGTTCCTCTCAGATATCTAAGGATCCACTGAACTGCTTTTCAGTGTTCCTTTCCTGGATTGGCCATATACTTACTTACAACTCCCACTGCTTGGGCAATATCCGGTCTAGTACACACCATTGCATACATTAAACTCCCTACTATGAAATAATATGGAACTCTACTCATGTACTCTACCTCATCATGTGAATTAAGACACTGTTCTTTACTCAATTGAAAATGTCCAGCCAAAGGTGTGCTTACCGGTTTTGCATCCTGCATATTGAACCGTTTCAACACCTTGTTCACATAATCCTCTTGAGACAAAATCAACCTATGATTTTTACTGTCTCTCTTAATGCTCATGCCAAGGATTTTCTTTGTTGCTCCCAAATCTTTCATGGCAAACGTGTGAGCTAATTTCACCTTAAGCTTAGAGATATCTTACATGTGTGATCCTGCAACCAGCATATCATCTACATACAACAATAGAACAATATATCTACCATTATCCAATCTCTTAAAATACACACAATGGTCAGATTGACACCTACTGTAGCCATGCTCAGTCATAAACCTATCAAATCTCAAATACCACTGTCTAGGAGCTTGCTTGAGGCCATACAAGCTTTTCTTCAATCTGCACACTAACTTCTCCTTACCTTTGACCTCAAATTCTTCCGGCTGTTCCATATATATTTCCTCATCCAAATCTCTATGAAGAAACGTTGTCTTAACATCAAGCTGCTCAAGATGCAAATCCTCAATAGCAACTAAAGACAATACAGTCCGTATAGAAGTCATTTTAACAACAGGAGAAAAAATCTCACCAAAATCAATACCTAGCTTTTGTGCAAATCTTTTCACTACCAATCTGGCCTTATATCTCATCTGTCCATTCTCACCTTCCTTCAATCTGTAGGTCCATCTGTTGTTCAGTGTCATCTTACCAGCTGGCAACTTAACCAAATCCCATGTTTGGTTCTCTCTTAAGGACTCCATTTCCTCAACCATGCCACGCTCCCACTGATCCTTGGACTCCACCTGTATTGCTTCTTCAAAACTCTCTGGTTCTCCACCATCAGTTAGCAATAAATAGAATAATGAAGGGGAATATCGAATTGGAGGTTTACTTACCCTTTTTGACCTCCTGATGGGCGTCTGAGACTCATCCACAACACGTTGTCCGCCCAAATTCTCTGACAGTGATCGACCTCGATCACTTCTAGGCCTGTAACTGGTCGACATCGGTTCTACCTAATCGACGTCAGTTCCTGTCCTGCCGATGTTGGTCTCTGTATGATCGACATCAGTTTCTGTCCTGCCGATGCTGGTTCCTGCTTGGCCGATGTCGGTCTCTGTGTTTTCCTGTTTGTGATTAAATTTTCCCTAGAGCTCATTTTGGACCATCACCTCGTCCAATTCTCCATTGCTCTGCCCAGATTGATTCAGCTTCTTCAACTGATCACTATACATCACTTTTTCATTAAAAATAACATCATGGCTCCTAATTATCTTGTTAGTTCCTAGATTCTAAAATCTAAAACCGAAATCATCAGAGCCATAGCCAATAAATGTGCACCTCATAGACTTGGCATCCAACTTCTTTCTATTTTCCTTATCAACATGCACAAAGGCTTCACAACCAAAAACTTTGAGAAATGAGAGATCTACATTTTTACCTATCCATGCCTCTTTTAAAATTCCACCATCCAGAGCTGTAGAGGGTCCTCTGTTAATCAGGTACACTGCAGTATCAACAGCTTCTGCCCAAAACTCTAAGGGCAAACCAACATGCAATCTCATACATCTTGCACGCTCCATGATTCTTCTGTTCATCCTTTCAGCAACTCCATTTTGCTGAGGTGTCCTTGGAATCATCCTTTGCCTATGGATTCCATGCATATAACAATACCAATTGAACTTATAGCTGTAGAACTCACCACCATTGTCAGATCTCAGGCACTTCAATCTTCTGCCTGTTTCATTCTCAACCATAGCTTTCCAAATCTTAAAAGTCTCAAATGCATCAGATTTCTTCTTAATACAATAGACCCATACCTTTCTTGTAGCATCATCTATGAAGGAAACATAGTACTGTGATCCTCTAATAGAAGCAACCTGAGCTGGTCCCCACACGTCTGTGTGAACAAGCTGTAACTTATGCTTCTTCTTTGTTGACCCAGTTTTGAGAAAACTCACTCTCTTCTGTTTTCCAAAAACACAATGCTCACAAAAATCTAGATCTATGCTTTTCAAATCTGAAAGCTTACCTTTAGACTTAAGAATTGACATTCCCTTCTCACTCATGTGGCCAAGCCTTGAGTGCCATAATTTTGCATCTACATCTGAAGTAGATAATACAGAAGGAGAATTGTTAGTAACACAATTACATAAATAGAGAGTACCTACTCTCTTACCTTTGGCCATTACAAGTGCACCCTTGGTCACCTTTCAAGATTCAGCTGTGAGAGCTACTGTACAACCCTCATCCCCTAACTTTTTTGTAGAAATCAAATTCCTCTTCAAGCTAGGAACATGCATAACATCTCTCAACACCCATGTGTTGCCATTATGCATTTTCAGCTGCATTTTACCTTTGCCAATAATTTTACAAGGCTCATCATCCCCTAAATACACTATTTCAAAATCTCCATGGATATAGTCACTAAAATATTCTCTATTAGGGGTAGCATGAAAAGATGCACCAGAATCTAAAACCCAAGATTCTATATTACTATGCAAAGAGAATATTAAAGCATCTTGTGCAATACTTGCAACCTTTGCTTCTTCTTTTTCTTCGTGCTGATTGTCCTCCTTAGACTTTGACCAGCAATCTCTGCTTATGTGCCCTATCTTTCCACAATTCCAGCATTGTGGCTGTCTGCCATTTCTGGATTTGGATCTACCTCTCACCTTAGACTTAGACCTTGATCTCCCTTTCTTGCTCTTCTCTTTTTGCCTTCCCCTGCTCTCAAAACTTAAAGCATTCCCTGATGTTTCTTTTGTGCTTTTCTTGCAAATTTCCTCATTCAAGATAACACTAACAACATCCTCTACTTTTAAAATATTTGAAGCAGATGCAGTATTACTAACTGCCATTACTAAGCTATGCCAGCTTTCAGGCAAAGAACGTAATATTAAAAGAGCTTTAATTTCATCATCAAACACTATATTGACTGAACTTAATTGATTTACAATTCCATGGAAATCATTCAGATGATTAGAAACAAATCCACCTTCCTGCATACACAAATTAAATAACTGCTTCATAAGATATACCTTATTAGAAGCTGAGGGTTTTTCATACAAATTTTCTAAAGTAGTCATCAACTCTACCGTTGTCTTTGCCTGTGATAAATTAGATATCATAGTAGATGCCAGACTCAGTCTTATAGACCCCAGAGCCTTTCTATCAAGAACTTCCCATTCTTCATCAACCATGTCTGTGGGCTTCTTTGCAATCCCACCTAACGGTAAGTATAGATCTTTCTAATACAGATAATCCTCTATCTGCATTCTCCAATGTTGATAATTTTTGCCATTAAACTTCTCTATTTTCAGTTTACTTTCTTCTGCCATTGCTTCTCCCACTCAAACAGAAATCACTACAGAAACCCCTGTGAGTAACCTGTAATCAATACACACTACACATATCTGAACCACCTGTTAGTGAATCTGAGCTCTGATACCACTTATTGGGGATCAACCAAGAATTTGATTACACTTATGAAAGCAATAAGCGTAGAATTAAATCAGAATGATAAGTAACTAGAATCAGAAATAGCAAAGAACAAGAGATACAAGAAACCACCCTAAAAACTTGTATTAAACTCTTTACAGAAGGAATACAATTGGAGAAACTTCTTTTCTTCCACACCTCTCTCAGATGTACAGATCTCTCTCTAGATCTCTTTCCCTCAAGAGCTCTCTCTCTCAAGTACAATCAACTCCAACAACCTGGAATGATTCAACTATACAATTTTGTATTGTTCTTCCAACATTCACATACACTACAATAAGCTAAGAAGATCTATCCTAATATATAATTAGGAAACTTGAGCATGCATTTACAACCAACAATTATGCCTCTTAAACAAGGGCTCTAAAAATAGTCTTACTAATAATAGAGACGTGGACTTAAGACTATGACTTAATCTCATCATGCAAACACTCGGTTCCTGTCCACGGAAATAGGTCTCTAGATGCACAGGTAACCGACGCCGGTTCCTGCCTGCTTGCCTGTGACCAACGTCGGCCGATCCCTACCGACGTCGATGTCTCCTGAATTGCTCCTGATCGACGTCAATCGCTCCTGACCGACGCTGGTGACTGTGTAAATGTTGCAACCTTGCAAAGTGCTCCTTGGTGAAGCTTTTAGGCTCCACACCTTAACATATATCTTATTTTCTTCTACATTTTAAGCTCTCTCTCTCTCTCTCTCTCTATGATTTTAGACTCTCACAAGGACTCTTTGATCTTAAAGAGTAGGGGACTCTCTAAGATATTATAAGATTTTCTCCTCTTAATTAGGCTAAACCATGTCAAGCATTTTTAATAACTACCTCTTGATGCAATAAAAGACTTTCTTTATCTATCTCTTGATTTGTATTTATGTTGAGTGAGTTGTGCATGAAGGCATTATGAAGGAGAATCTTCCTCATCCATTGTCCTCCTTTAGCATGTTTTCAAGCTATTATAGGTCTAGATTAGTGTTTTGCCTGAACCTAGTCCATGAAACACTTATGCAATTAGTTGGTCTATGATGTTGTGTGAGTTAGCATTGTCTTCTACAGATCTAGTGTGGGTTCAAGCTAATGGGAGTTTCCAATTTTTATTTTGTGCATCACCTTTTAGCCTTTTAGGATCCCTTTTCCCCTTTCTAACTATTTTCTTAATGTAACATTAGTTTTAATGATCCATCGAGAGGAAGCTAACCTTCTCCAGAGGTTTAGACCCATCATAGGTTACCGACAACCTTAGGTTGTTCCTATGTTATGGCTTAGTTGGAGGGAGGCCAAAGAAATCTCTCCAAGGGTGTAGATTAATGTCATAATAGTTTATAACATGCTTAGTGGGATTTACTATGTTATTCACTGGTGAAGAATTTAGATGTTCTATTCATCTAGTCAACCTTTAGAAGTAAGTTTTCAAACATCAATGGCGACTCTAAGCATCTATCAGTTGGTTTAAGCAGCCTAACTAAGTGCCTGATCATCATAATCTAGTATCTACAATCAACCATATTTTGATCAATGTGATTATTTTGTACCTCAACATCACACTTATTAGGCAAATAATGTTTTTGTGTTCCCACAAAATGGCCCTCAAATAACCTATCAGCCCTATCATGCCCTTTGCCCTCTTCCCACTCCTGCATATGACCAAGGTTAGCCTCCTTTGCATTCAAATCAGTCTTTTAATTGCTGTTGTCAAGACCAAACTTATCCTATTAGATCTTTGTCAGGAGTTGATCAAAAATTATTAGTTTATATTGAGTAGATAAGGGAGATTGGTAGGGGTTTGGAGTTTTATGTAGTCACCCCTATCCATGTTCTACAAAGGGCATGAAGTGATCTTCAGTTTGTCAAGAACAAATGGTCAATTTATGAGGGTGAACAATGGTAATTTTTTAGGAATGAGGACATCGCAATGATGAGAAGCATGATATAGAACACAAACAATGTGTTGATATCTTATAAAGAGCAACAGGCTCATTTGGATTAATCTTACATGTCATCTCCCCTCAAAGATCTTCAAGCTCAACCTTCAAGAGTTTCTAATCAACCCCCTCATCATCCTTGTTAAAGGCCATCCTTGTCAAAACTCAGAGAGGCAATACTTGACCAAGGAAGAACAATCATGAAAATCAATGAAGGTGTTAAGCTTGGACAAGAATTCCCTATTCATGCCATGGAGGGGATAGGATTCTTCTTACAAGAGTTTTGGAACGTGTGGGCCTTAATTGAGGAAGCTAACTATCCATAGGTTGAGAAGCAAGAATTGAAAGGGTGGGTATTATCCATTGAAAAGGTGTTTGGCAGTGGGAGAAAGAGTATGTCAAACCTAAGTCAATCAATTTACCCTCTCCTACCCCTACACCCATTCCCACTCAAGAGCATAAAGCCATTCCATCATGGATCCTCTCCAACACATTCGACCCTGGCTATGTCATGCCTTCACTTATGAGACCACCCTCTCTTATAACCGTTCAAAAGGAAGAAAATTTTTTTATTCCCAACTCATTTCCATCATGGAAATTAGTTCAAAAGAGCATATAGAAGACTAAGGAGGTGTTGGTTGTGAAGGCCCAAGCACCAATTCAAGAGCCACTAAAGAGACCATTCAAAGTCCTTAGCTGGAAGCATACTCTCATAAGCTACAAGCAAGGTTAATTTCTTCACCCTCCCACCATCTCCCTCTTGGAGAAAGAACCTGTTCTTTAGAGGATAGAGGATGGACTTGCAGTCATAGGTGAACCTGAAGAGGACAATGAAAGTGTCTATGATGAGGAGATGATGATAGGTAACCCACTTCATTCATAAGGGGAAGAGTTAGGTTTGAACCAACCTTCTTGGCATGGATTTGACACTAATGAACTAGATCTTGATGAGGACAATCCTCAAGTTGAAAATAGAGTAGACCTTGAATGGACTATTGAAGGTCCATTCTACATAGATTAAGAAGAGGATCAGAACTAGGTCCCTGAGGTTGGTCCACTTCCTATATGAGGTGTCAGTTGAGGATAACCCTAATATGTTGGATCTAGAGGAAAATAAATCAGTTCTTGAGGAAGAAAGGTGTGATGATTTTGGCCTTGGATGGTCAAATCAACCCTCATTTAAAGTTAAAGAACAATATGAAATCTTGAGTGAGGTTGATGAAAGAGACATATCAAGTGCTTAGGTGATGCAATTTGATGAATATACTAGTGAAGAGCCCGAAGAGTTATGGCAGTAGTTTAATGCCATAACCAAATAGTTTGAAGAGGCTAAGAGACATGTCCTTCGAAGAACCTATGAGCATGTTGCTCTAATCATGATCAATCCTAATTTGCACGAGGATAAGGGGGAAGGATATGGACTTTTTGAGCCACCAAGTGAACCAAGTGCAATTGCTCCCAAGAGCCTAAATGAAGTCTTCATGCAAGGATTTCTCAAGGGTGATGAGAAACATTGAGTAAGTGCTCATGCAGTCCAACATGAACCAAGCTTGGAAGACTTGGACTAGTATATCTACATTGGAGGCACATTTGTTCCTTTTCATCCATTGGAGAGCACATCAAAATAATTGGCCATCAAGCTGCCTGGTTTACCAATTCTGGTGCCTCGAAAGAATGGTATTTTTCATCTTGGTTTTTTACAAGTGAATGATACTAAAAGATTCCCATTTGACCCATGAGAGAGGCAATTATAAATTATTGTATATATTAGAGTAGATTTCATGATTTTCTTTGAGTGCCTGTGTGCACATTTGTTTAGTAGGTTAGCTATTTTTTCTTTCCTCCAAATGCCTTTGTTCAATTACCTTTGTTATTTTTTGTTGTCCTTATTTTAAGAGGACTTATATAGAGGTTGGAAGCTAGTTCTCAGTTTTAGATCAACTTGTGACCCCATGCTTAATGGATCAGACAAGATAACTGGTATGGGTTCTCAAACATAACATGCATGCTTCCCTATGAGTCGCCAAAGATGTTGTCTAATTTTGGCCCACATAACAAGCTTCTGCCTAGAGGGAAAAGTTGAGCAGAGTTTTGATTGAATGGTGATCCAATGCTAGAAAGAGTAGATAGATTTTATGAGAACAGTTTCCATTTACAAGATTTTGAAACACTTTAAGTAGGCTTAAAGTGTGAATTTGGTGATCTTAAGGAGCCAGACCATTGTGACACATTATGCAGGGATTGAATAGATCAATCTGGTTGCACATTTGATATATGCACTTGGAAATCCTCTCAATCTAAAAGATCACATGGACATGATGTTTTTCATGCCTTGAACATCCTCTACAAATTTTGTATCTTGACGAATTTTCTATCTCCATATATAAGCATTCCAAGATGAACTAGTAGAGTGAGGCGTGCATAGAGACGTCAAGTTAAAGATATGACAAATATCCATTTGAATTCAAATATTCCAAGGATGAATGTAAAAATGACAAGTGGTAAGATCTTGATTTCCCATAAGAAGATCCAATGGTGAGTGTGAAATCAATGATGCCAGTGGGTCTAGAAGATCTAATGGTATGCATTTAATCATGAGAAAGCAGATCAATGATGAGCGAAAGGTTAACTAGTGAGCAGATCCTAGGAATGAATGAGAAGCTATTAAGTGTCATGATCATGTTAGCTACTAGGTAAATCAATGGTATGTATTTGAGTTATACAAAGGAAGATCGATGATACGTGTAAATTCAAGAGTCAATGCTCTTGAGGATGAATACGAGAATGCCATGTGGTGCAAGTGCGTTAAACTATGGAATTGACAACAAGATCCCATAGAAGAACATGGAGCTAACAAATGTCATAATTTGTAAGGTTTGGTTTAAGATCAAAATGACTGACATTAAAAGTCAAAGCTGAGAGATTTCAAGCAGAATTCAAATTTAACTCAGGTCGAACCAAGGCAAATATTTCAAAGGACATACATCGCCATTAAAGTTCATACACATAATAGGTTTGCCTAAACCTAATATATTTTATAATGGGACTATGTGGCCTATAAGCCTTCCATTAATATGCCAACTATAGGAAAAGTAATAAATGGATTAGTTTTTGATCTATAGAAATATATGTGCTCATATATTGTAATAAGAACAGGTATGTGATTAATGAAAGAGTGTCTCATCTTCTAATATAGTCATAGCATTGACAAACAAGTACCTATGGTAGCCCAAATCAAACATGGTAATGGTGTTGTCAGGTTTAAAGATATGATGGTTTTGTCCTTATAGCAAAAGCAAGTGAGAAGAGTCATAGAAGATTAAAGGAAAGAAATTTGGTGGTTAGAGAAGCAATCGAAGAATTTAGTATTGCTCAGAACCATAAAGATCTTTTCTCCAACAAACTTAGTCATGACTCATCATGCAAAACAAACCCTTGTCTTCTAGTGGATCTCTTAGCCAATGAGATTAACTTGAAGACTATTGGAGCAAATACTCACTAATTTGTCGATGAAGGATCAATCTTTATTGGATAAAGAATAGTTCATAATTCAAAAAAGGTAACAACTTAATTAATGATCTTGGATGGTGTGATCTCCCTCCCTCTCCTTTTTTAATATATTTCTTATTTACTTCCACATTATAAGCTCTTTCACTCTCTCTCTCTCTCACAAATTCTAGACTCTCACAAGGACTCTTTGATCTTGAAGATTATGGGGACTCTCTAAGATATTACATGATATTCTCCTCTTGATTAGGCTAAACCCTGTCAAGCATTTGTAAGAACTACCTATTGATGCAATAAAATATTTTATTTACCTATCTCTTACCTTAGATTCATGTTGAGTGAGTTATGCATGATGGCATTGTGAATGAGAATCTTCCCCATCCATTGTCCTCATTTCTGACCTCCTTTAGGATGTTTTCAAGCCATTACAGGTTTGGATCAGTGTTCTTCCTGATCCTAGTCCATGAAACACTTATGCAATCAAATGGTCTGTGAGGTTGTGTGAGCTAGCATCATCTTCTGTAGATCTATTGTGGGTTCAAACTTATGGGATTTTCCCATTTTTATTTGGTGCATCACCTTTTAGCCTTAGTAAAATCCTCTTTCCCCTTTCTAACCCTTTTTTTAGTGTAGCATTAGTTTAGGTGATCCATCAAAAAGAATCCGACCTTCTCCAAAGGTTTAGCCCCATCATAGGTTACCCACATCCTAGGGTTGTTCCCATATTATGTCTTAGTCATAGAGAGCCTAAAGAACTATCTCCAAGGGTGCAGATTAATGTCATAATAGGTTTTAGAGGAGGTTGTTGACCAGCTTGTTGTTGTTGCCTTTATTTCTCTGCCTCTTGCTTTGTCTAAACTTATATTTATGCCAAGTAATCATGGTTAATTTGGTAGAAATATAGGATCATAGGCTATAATAAATCAAGCATTTATTGAATGAGCATACCATTTTTGGAAATTGCATGCCTTAGTATTTCTTCAATAGCCTCGGCTTTCTCTAACCTCTGGTTGACAAAAGCCACAATGTTTATTATCTTGGTGGCAGTCTTTGCACTATCTATGTCCTGTTAGAACTTTACACAACAAACACCTTCATTTGAGCCCTAAATTCTTGGTCATACATGAAGGTGCCATCAGGTTAGGTCACCCTAGTGACCATGGCATCCTTTAGTAATAGGGCAATCTTGAATTTTATCTTCCTTAAGGATACTATTACATCCTTGACCTATTCCAACCACCTCTTTAATATCCTTCTTCTGTTCATCATTATAGTTTGTGTTGGGATGATATCCTCAAGTGGAAATACCTTAAGGTATGGGAACTTGTTTCTCATTTCAACTCTAGCTAGGTTTACCAACTTGGCATCATAGAGTGCAAGTTTTTTTATCAAATTTAATGACCACATTATACTGCAAAATCCCATATTCTTGTCTTCTTTTCATGATCTTGTATAAATTGAAGACATTGATAACTGCATTAATCACTTGGATTGTTGTATTGTTTAGTACTATAGGCAATGCCTATTCCCTTGGTCTCTTCATCTCCTGCTACATGCCTTTCACCAAGATTACTATGGATTCTGCATTGGCTTGGACCATGGACAAATGATCCTCAGCATGCTCATCCACTTCACCTAGGCTAGCCTTCCTTTTCTTCATTGAATTGAAGAGGGATTCTTCACTTTCATAGGCCACCACTGAGCTAGACTAGGTATACTCAACCTGCCTCCTCACCACTCTCTTCATTGTGCTTGTAGCAACATCAATCTCATGCTAATTTATGGTGCAAAAAGGACTACCTAAGGCCTCTCTTGTCTTGTTGCTAGTATAATATCTCTGACCCAATTTGGGATAGTAGTAGGCATTGGCTTTGTCGTAGGTGGCTGTAATAGAGGTGCTTAGATTTATTTAGAGGCTAGAGTTGTAACAACAAAGTGAGGTAATTTTTTTGGGTCTATCTGCCCAAGTGTGCTAGATATAGTTCTTTTAGGGCCCATATTAAGAACAAATGAAGGAAATTTGGGAGGCACACTCACCTTTGCATTTGTAGTGATATTGAATGGGAATGCAAGCAAAGGTATCTTTGGGAAGGTGAAGAGTTTTGAAATGGGCCTTAATGGCCTTGCAGATGCAAAGGAACCAATGGCAAGTGATGCACTTATTGTGGCTACCTAGTAAGGAGTGGAACCTACAAGTTGAATAACATTAGTGCATTGGGAGCCTGATGAATATGCAATATTGGTAGTGGTATGGGAAATGAAGTGGGGGATGGTAAATCTAAAGGAACTACTAGCTTGGGTTATGCTAGTATCAACTGAGGACTGAGTAGTGGTAGTTATAGTTATGCTTATTTATGGGGGAGCCAATGGGGAAACAATGGTGGGAGGAGCAAACATAGAAGTAGAAGCAGATGTACTTGCAATTGGGAAAGAAGGCAGCGGGAAGGTAATTATATTAGGACCCTGTACTCCAAGGGTAGCTTGAGGTGTGATAGTGGAAGCAACAATCACTTGAGAAGTAGATGGGGAGGTTATTACTCCTCTCATAGTGGCTTTAGGTTCCCTTTTCCTCTTGTAGACCTTCTCAATGTTCCTCCTAGACAATGCCTACAATTCTTCCATAAAGAGCTCAATGCCTAGTTACAATTCCTGAAGGTCAATGGCAGCAGGGTTAGGTTGACCTAGAATCTTCAAAACAACTCCCATAATAGATGCATAAATTATTTGTTGCCCTTGGGAGGGGCCAGGCTGATTGTTAGATCCTCCTTACTCAAAGATTGGAGGTAGGTCATGACTGCTTGAAGTGGAAAGTTGTGGAGGCCTCCTAGGTCTATTCCTAATAAGAGGAATGTTGTCTTCATCTTGCTCTTCCTCACAATTAACATCAAACATGGTCCCATGGTTTGGTGGTGGCTAAGACTTGGTAATATCGTCGTTTTTCTTCTCACTATCCAGTTTCATCTCTAGCTCAATGTTCTTCCTTATTGAATTCTTGAGTACCACTTCATCATTCATAGTATCTTTCTATATCCACTCATGAAATTCATCTTAATGCTTATACTCCATTACTACATCTTTATTGAATTTAAACAAATGCTTGACAGTGACATTGTTAGGATCCCATGGTCTAAAGTCATCTTTAAGTAATAGGTAAGAATCTTTTTGCCTAGTAGCTATAATAATATCATGCCATTTGGTAATTTTGGTCCTCCCTGGTTTGTAAAGAACCTTATGGGGGGTTATCTTCTTGTTCTTGAAGATTCCATCTAATCCATGCAGAATTTCATAGGTCATCTCTTCTTTAGCTAGCTTCATTGGTACATAACTTTGCAGTCGAAGAGAGGCCACCATCACTCCCTCTATTATGATGACTATGTAGTCTGGGTATAACCATTAGCTACCCATGTTTCTCAAGGTTTGCTTCGCTTCCAAGGGAACCCTTTGCATCTCACATTTGGTTATTGACTTGTAAACCACTAGGTACAACTCTTATATAATCATTCTTATGTTGCATTTGAATTGATGAATGTGCATTATAGAGAGTAACTGAGGCACAATCTCTTATTGCTCAGGAGACCATGAATTCTGACCCATTTGAGATGTTGCATAGATTTCATCCATCAAGTAGCTCATCATGAAGAAGGGGGAACCATTATTGAAAGTCTTTTGAATTGCATATACCAAATTATTTTTGATAATTTCCCCAAGTGGGGGAATCTATTGGTCCTCTAGGATGATCTGTAGCAGCAAAATAGCCCTTATGTCTACATAAGCAATGTGTGAATTATCAGATACTCTATTTAAGAGGGTCAAGCATATCCTAAATTATTGGATGGGAAAGTTTCCTTGATCATCAATGAGAAAAGCTCCCATTGGGTCAATTACCCATGAAGCCAAGACCTTTTATAGGGAGTGTACCTCATACTAGTTATCGATGATGACCTAGTTATACTCTCTCTATGGTGAGGGGAGGTCATAGTACTTCTCAAATCTTGGTCCTACTATGAAAGTGACTAGGATCCCTTGGTATATTAACCTGAGCATCCCATCTTCACACTTTGATATCCCAAAAATACCATAAACTAGGTCAGTGTATGACATGATCTCTGGCTTAGATCTGGCTTTATAGAGACCAACTTCATTAATGGTGAGGATATCTAAAGCCAATTGGAATATATAAGGCATGGTCTCATCCTCATCAACATCCATAATTGCTTCCACATTGAAATATATGTTGTTATAGTGCATGTCGCTAGATGTTATGGCTTTAGGAATAAATTTGGTATCCTTGAAGATAACCGAAGTACTATACTGGAATAGAAAGTCATCATTCCCAAATGAACTGCTCTTACCTAGAGTAGAAGGACCTCCTTGTACCATCTTCTACATTTCCTTAGGTAGTAATCAATTTATATTGACTTGTTAGTGCCTTGAATCAGGCCTCTCCATCACTTCCCTTAGGTTTTGATCACTTGGTGAACCTAGGCATGAAATATTGATGCATAAATAGCCATTTGGAATTCCAAATCTGATCTCATTAGTGTTTTATAAGTTCAAATATAGTGGATAAACAATCACATTACTGGTGCATCACGTCCTTTATATGTTTTCATGTATTTTTACCCATTTATATCCACCTTTTCCTAGTCATAATTTAGTTTAGGTCCCTTGATGTAGAGTAATGCCTTTTGATTCCATGTTTCTCATAGTATTCTATGAACTCATTTGAGGTGAATTATCCACCTCTATTAGATCTTAATAATTTGATTTTTCATCCAATCTCATTCTCTACCATGGCCCTAAATATCTTTAATCTTTCAAATGCCTAAGACTTGTCCTTCAAGAAGATTACCCATGTCATTCTTGAGTAATCATCTACCAGTAGCATGAAATATCTTTATCCTTTGGATCCCCTGGTCTTAGTAGGACCACAAAGATCGGTATGAAGTAATTCTAAAGGATTTGTAGTTACATACTCCTTTGTTTGAATTCTGACCCTTGTTTGGTTGCCTTGTTGACATTCTTTACAAGTAGTGTGTACAGGTTTGGTTATCTTAGGCATATATCTAACAAACTTATTTGAGATCACCTTAACTAGGTTATCAAAATTGACATGACCTATTCTTCTATGCCATAACCAACTCTCATCAATATTTCATATTAGGTAGTTATTACCATTCACTTCATTAATATTATCAATTTTGCTTTTAGTTATTTTCCCTTCTACAACTACTATTATAGATTTCCTTATCTTGCAGCCTTTTGCATTAAATATGACCTTATATCCATTGTCACACATTTCGTTGACACCTAAAAAATTATGTTTCAACCCTTCAATGTAAAGGACATCATGTGTAGGTAATTTTCCATCTATGTTCAAGGTTCCTTTACCATAGATCTTTAATGTAGTATTATCTCTGAAGATGATAGTTCCTTCCTTAAATGGGTATTTATGTTAGCTTCTTCAAAATGTTCCAAAAATGGGTTTTTCTAGTTATTTATAAAATTTTCAATATGCAAAAAAGAGTAATTAATGAATCCCTTTGGAATGTGGGAAAATCATTATTTAAAGTGGTTTCATAAAACCCTACTTTGGAAAGTCGGGACTTGGTGTTCAAAATGGCCCCTATATGGGTTGATATTGAAAATGTGCCCCTGTATTCTGCAAATTTCAAGCTCCAATAATTGAGGTTGGGAGTGTAATTTGTAAATGGATTGAGCTTTGTAAAACTGTGAGAGTGCAAACAACAAATAAAGCAAACACATATAGCTTTTGGAATGCAAATAGAAATAGCCTTGATTGTGTATCCTTTTGAAAGATCACCCTGATTAATGCAATGTTAATGGTGATCTTGATTCATGTTGTATTAATGGTAAGATTGTCAACCTTACATGTATTTGAAACAGCTTTGAACTATTAATTTTGGTAATTAATTGCACCATAATTCAAATTTAGCGTCAAGTCCTTTGATTTGCTATCAATTTTAGATTTAAATCTAAAGATTGCCACCTTTTGACACATGGATACCACCTCATATCTAGCTAAATATTTATAGGGCTTGAATATTGACTAAGCAGCCTAGTTAGCTTGAAATTTAGACATGTGGCACCTTTTGATTGCCTTATGAGCTCTCAAAATGCAGCTTTGCTTGATGACTCTTTTGTATCCTACTACATGGCATCTTTTAATTCGTAACGAGCTCTCATATGGTGTTATTCAGTTTTTATTGGTCATAGGAATGCCACACATCGCTTTCATGGCTAATATTAGCTTTTCTTTGCCAAGTATCACCTTCATAGGTAATCACAACAATGCTTGGTAGGTGTTTCTCTTAAAAGGCTTTTGGACAACTATCGACAACTTGGTGTTAATCATGTGGCTCAAGTGGAGACACACGTCCCTCTTGAAGGCAATATTGTAGATCTCACATAAGAACAATGTCAAAATAACATGCATCATCATCATGTAGGTCCAAAGGGCACACTTCATTCTTACGTACTTCTAATCATTCTTCTACCAAGTATCATTCTCAGAAGGTGTCTCAGATAGTTTTATATCATCAAGCCTTGATCGGATAGTTTGGGTGCAATTATGTGTTTGCTTTACGAGTTCTCATGAGCCTTGGATCTATGTAATATGGCATGGACACATGGTAACCTTGGATGAACCTAGGGGGACATGTGTCACCTCACAATTTTGATTGAGTCTAGATGGTTGTGATTGAGACATGTGGTGACATCTCATAGGCTTTTGTATTATGGCAGGATGCATGGCAGATACCTTGTAAGTTGGATTGAATGGGCTTGTTTATGGGGGATAAGATTCTAACACATAGCCTATGGATTTAAATTATAATAGCTAGCTTCTTCATGATCCCTCTAGATGTTGCCACGTAGCTCATAGACTTGGTAGATTTTCTCTATGTGTCTTGCATAGGATGTGATGAATGCTTAAGGTATTGCAAGGCCCAACAAGGTGGACACCTATCCTTTTAGGCCAGAGTTTGAACTTTGACATCCTATAAGGCATCATAAATTGTAACTTTAATTTGACATCCTACAAGGTCAAGCAAGAAATCAAGTTAGCTTATTAAAAATCTCATATCCCAACTTAGGTGAATTTAAACAAGTTTAACGTAGAAATTTGCAACCAAATGCTTTAATCATAACACAATGTTAATTTAATAAGACCGAATTAAGCTTATTGTGTTTATGTCAATTAGAAAGCCTAGTCACACTTTCTTAGCAAAATCATGTTTGCATATCATCGAACGATCCATGGTCAATAATTCATTATTGAATAAAACTCAAAGAAGACTTGCAATAATTAGAGCATTTCTAAGTACTAAGCTTTTTTGAAAAATGAATAATTAACTATAAACTATAGAAACAAAAGTAATTGTAAATTAGATCAAATCTATATGCAGTCAAACATTTTACTATGCTAGGCATCTTGGGCACTTTTTAAAATTGATGAAAGGAGGGTCTACATTTAGAGAATTAGGGAATGTTGATCATCAACAAGGTGCATAGGGGGAATCTTCCTCCCCTTGTCCCCCACCCGCTCTTGTTTTATATTTACAGTCTCCACCATACCTTCTTAGTTCATAATTCCCTTGATTTAAAGGCCCTGTAATCGCTTGGAACATTCCTTTCACCTATGATTAATGAATCTCATCGATCACCCAATAGCTAATAGTGTCATGAGTGGTAATTCACAAATCCTACAATATAAGGATACATTTCCCTGTGTCACCCTTTGCAGCATTAAACAAGTTCACACTTTATGATCTTCCCAACAAATTTAACAAACTTGATAAGTGCTCTGACACTGTGCCTTAGGCAGGTTATTTTTATTGTGACATTTCATTTTTCAATTAGTACACCACAACCCACTAAGGGTGTCATGCACATTCTTGGTAGTCAACTTTTGGAGTTGAGTAGCCATCATCATAATTTTTGCTTCCATTAAGGGGCTAATATTTGTGTCCACACTTCCCATTACTTCAAATTTTAAGGGTTCTTCTAGGGTTTCTCTTGGTTCAGTGAAGGTTTTCATTGACAATGTGCATTTGAAAGATGAACAAACCACCTACAACCATTGAGCATGCTTCAAAGGGTGGATTTCATATGATTGTTTAAAAATCAAGGTTTTAAACCTTGTATCATAGGTGGAAACACTCTTAGTGAAGTTCTATTTTATTTCCTTGAGCGTAAATATTCTATGTCATTCAAACTCTAGAACATCAAATTATTTTAGAGAGGCACCCTTCAAAAGGTCATAATCTAAGACAACTTATTGTGGATCAAATTTGTGGTATTAGTTGTGTGTATGATTTAGAAGGGTTGTCACGAATTGGTTTGCCTTACTATCTATCATGATGATGCCCTTTGGTGAGCCATATTATCTCACATTTTTGGACATGCTCCGCAACATTTTCCACTCCATTGTATTCTAGAAGCTTCATAAATGTTTTATAGATGAAATGTTGGTGGGGACGAACTTGCACTGGCTACACATTACTTGTTACTTGAGTGTCTACAAGTTGACTTCCTCTGAGTTCACTTTTATTTGAGATATTAATATTTCCTCTAGTTGATGGTGCAATTCCCCCACGTCCTAAGTTGGGTTGCATAGGGGCTAGGTTTGTGATTGGATTAATAAGTGTCACCACTGCAACTATTGTTCCTCTTATTATATTGGTATTAGTTTGCACAGTAAGATTATCGCCTCTTGACTGTCGCATGCCTAATAATGCTGGGTTGTTTGATATTACTAGTGGTGTTATCACCAATCCTAATTGTTGGTTATGTATTATTTGCTACAAAACATGCTTTTAGGCTTCTTACATTCTAAACTTGCTATCTATGATCACTCCACATTATCTCACCAATTTTCTTCTTTTTGAGTAAGAAACATAAGGGTTGTCACTTCGAGTAGATTTAAGGTGGGCATTCCCTCAATTATCATGTAGTTTTGTATGTCCAAAGGGTTCCAAATAACCCCTTTAACTAGCCCTTCCAGAGTGTTGAATTCTTGCTTGATGGCATGCACCTCTACATCAATGGAGTACATCTCTTCGACATGAGAGTTCATCCCATGCCCTTGCCATCTTTTGCAGGTCCACATAGACTCTTACTGACTCACCTTGGTAACTTCTTTCTCAATGACATGTGCCTCTACATCATTAGAGCATATCTCTTCAACATGAGAGTTGGTCCCATGTCCTTCCCATCATGCTTAGCTCCTCATGGCATCTACCTGGCTCACCTCTCCCCCCTTTTTAGGGTTCATAGTGGCAATTACTATTTGTTGGCCTTAATCATAGTTGCAATACCTAATCTTGCTAGTCATCTACATTATCCATTTTAGATCTCTTGGTGTTTTGCCCTAACCGATGCGACATGCAAATCTTGCCCTTCCCTTTCTCCTACCATCTATTTGGCCCATGTGTAGGAGGGTTTTAACTCTCCATCATAAGATATTTAATACTACAGTGTATCATTAGATATTTGATCTCCAAGGGTGGCTAAGAAATAAAAGATCATTTTTTTCATGCAAGAACTGGTATTTTGCTTCTTCTGATCAAGAGTATGTAGAGACTGAGAACTCTAGTAGATAACTATTTAGTGCACCTCTCCACCACACATCAATTGATCTAGTTTAGAATTCACCAGTTTGTTTTAGTTGTTCAATCCACATTGTTTTCCAAGGATGTTTTTTACGAAAATTTTCTCTTTGGCTCATAACATAGGTGGCCAATCATGCATGCAAGTATTTAGGTAACTTGTAGAGAGATACTTTGTATAGAGAATATGATAAATACTCCACCCATTTCTTAAGGGACAACTTTCCTAAACTTTTATGATTCTTCACAAAAGTGTTCTCTTCATCCACTAGCCACCTTTCAATGTTCTCCAAAGATATTCAATGAATCATCTACGAACATCATTTTTTATAGCTAACTTGACACATCTTGACAATGAAACCAAAATGTTGGGGTGTTTTCCTATGCACGTAATAAGACATTTTCACCACTTTGCTTACCCTAACAAATAAGATAAATCACTATGTTGACATATCACATAATCTAACTTGTGCGCTCACCTAAGGCACAAAGAGAGAGAGAGAAACGAGTTATCTTGAGTTAGTTGCAGAGGATGGCTTAACCAAAAATGCTGCTAATGAATTCAAGGAAACTAACATGATGAAACATTACTTAACTAATACCATATGCAAACATAATAATCATGTGAAGATATTATTTAACACAAATACTCCATTAATTGAACTAAGACTTTATTAATGAATTCAGATTCATACATAAAGAGTGTAATTCAAAATCCTTAGTCTTACAATGATCCTAAAGCATAGTTTCTCAAATAATAATATCACAACAAAATCATATAACAATTAACAAAAAATAACAACCTTAGACCTAGGTACAATGTGGGCTTTTATAGCCACAAGCACCACCTCATCATGTTAACTTTGGGTTATGTACCACAAGCATAGCATGATGAATTTCTTAATATGACCATCCATAACCATTTGATTTAAAATATCTTATCCAACATATCCCTAGATTCACTCCAATCATTCTAGATTTGCTCTCTGTGAAAGTTTGCTTAATGGTTTCCAAAAATAGACTAAAACATTGATAATATAGTCTTCATGCTAGTTCTTCCTCGAGTCCCACTCCTCGTGATATGTGGCTTTCGTAATGCTTCCTCGATCATGGCACTCTATAATGTATGATATCCAATCTCTCTCAAAGTGTACACTAATATTCCCACTGGGCGGCCTTTCATTTCATGTGTTCCCAGGGTTTTTGGACTTCCCTCAAAGTCACTTCCTTGTGCACCCTTGACTAGTTGACATAATGCTAGACTTGGTCAAAAATGCTTCTCAATCGGTGGCAATGCTTGGTATATGAAAACCTTGCACCTTATTCCTCCATGCGCTACCACTCAAAATTAGTGCTTACTACACCTGTATAATAGCCGCTAAAACCATATTTCCCTTTGTTCCTCTATTTTTTTACCACAAAAATTTTGCACATGTTGCACTCTTATATAATATCCATCTAAACCATAGGCACACCTATATACTTAATAATAAATAGGGGCCAACATGGCAGTGCATTGGCTTTCTAGTCATGGTATTACCTACAAAAAAAGAAGTTTTGGCAGGAGAGGAGAAAGACATTGATGGAAATCAATAGTTAGAGATGTTGAAGAATATTATCCAAGCAGATAACAGAGAAAAAAAATAATTACAATTTATATCCTCCTGATAAGTAATATTTATATGTAAAAATTATCTCATTGTGACGTAAAATTATAATAAGAAGGTTGTAGACAACAATCATATAAATATTAGCCTCTGCTACAAAAACGTTTGGGAAGGGCAGACTATAAATGTCCCCTTTTTAAAATATTATAAAAACAATAAAGTTAATATTTTAAATTGTGTAAGTAACTTACTTGTAAGTGACAACTTAATATCAACTTATTATTATTATAAATATTCAAGAAAGGGGTGGGAAAAGTAAAAAATAAAAAAAGGACAAAAGTGATAAGTGGACCCTTTTGTGTTGCACATGCTTAGTGGGTTTCACTATTGTTAGCTTTTGCTAGTGGATTATACTATTGCACACATGTGTATGCACATGCTTGATGAATCTTACTATTTCAAGACTTTGATAGTGGAATCTACTAGTACACACGTGTGTGCACATGCTTAGTGTATTTTTCTATATTGCACCACTTTCTAGCCCCTCATGTTGGAAACGTGTTTTCCTTATTTGACAAAAATTTCCATTAACCATGTAGTGCACCCCCTCTCAACCCCTCTTTCTTGGATCTTTATGTCATGTGTGTGCTCCAAAAATCCCCTCAACACCTATTTATTCTCCCCTCTCATACTTGTTCCTCATGTATTTTTTATATTTAAAAACCTTATTTCAAAGTTTGAGCCTTTGGTTCAACCTCTTATCTCTTAGGGTGAAAAACCTTGGAGTGCAGAGATCTTGAGGATGAAAACTCTTGGTTTCCATTTTTGGGTTGGAGGATTAAAACCCTTTTGTTCATATGAGGTGATTCCATCTGGGAATCGTATTTGTGCCAATAATTTTTGTAAGAAGTTGTTGTGAGTTTACTACTCTCTTTATATGTATTCTTTAATGTTAACAGTGTAATCATCTCCTTGAATAAATATTACAGTTGGGTATTATCAATTTTTAATATTTTAGTTGGATGGTTTGTTTCATCTTGTATGATTTCATCCCAATACAACAAGGGTTTTATGAAAATCCAAAATTGTTCTAATTTATCCAATAAGGGACATTACAACATTTATATGTCTTTATATTATATCTTTTAGCCTACATTATAGGAGTTACTTCACGGTCTTCATCTTATCAGTGGAGTCTTTCAGAGTGATTAGGGAAAATTACATAAGCCCTTTATAGCCACACTTTATATGATTAACAAAAAAGAGTTTTTGGACATTTTAAAACTAGGTCCTACTCTAAAACAATAACCTCCTCCTGATCCTTAACATGGGAAATGAGGATAGTAGTGACGAACATCCTCTTCCTCCTCATTGGTGGAATAAGGACAACAATGATGAACCTCCTCTTCCTCCTTACTAAAAGAATGAGGACAATGGTGATGAACCTCCTCTTCCTGATCACTGGAGAATGAGGAAATCAGTGAGGGATCTCCATGATGGTCACTTTAGACAATTGACACCATTTTTTTCAACAATCTTATTCATCCCCTGAATCAATCCTCTAATGCCATCTAAAATCATATGTTAATGATAGTAGGATTCTCCATGCTTTACAAACAAAGTCTTTTCTATAGCATTGTGATCCTCATGCATTAAATAAGTTACAACAACGTTAAACAAACATTAACATCACTTGAACTTTGAGCCATATCGAACACATTCTTGTACACAATAGAACAACTAAGATCCTCAAGGAAGTTTTTCATATGTTGCTCTATACCATTGACATCTACATAATCTAATTATTTAGCTAATTATTATACCATTTCAATGCATATATGTGAATGATGGTTTCTAATTTCTATCTCAGCTAAGATCCTCAAGGAGGTTTTTCATATGTTGCTCTATACCATTGACATCTACATAATCTAATTATTTAGCTACTTTTCAGACCATTTCAACCCATATATGTGAATGATGGTTTCTGATTTCTATCTAAAATTTTAGAGTAGGCATTTCTATTTAAAAAATTAGAGAAAGCATCGCTTACTGATTCTACAGTATTTTGATATTTGCCCTTACAGCCCTCAACATCTTTCATGTTGATAACCTTCTCTCGAACTAGCAAAGGACACCAAATCAATTCATACAGAATATTAATACTTCAATACATCAAAAGGTTAATATATATCCTCTCATCTATCTCCTCATCACAACCAATAATTATTCCAAGCGCTCACCACCATTAAAACCAACATAGTCCCTTAGCTTACATGCACTAGTAGATCTTTCTGTCTTAATAGTCCTATCAATATTAAAGGCCCTCTCATGATAACTTTATATCTTTCCTCGATTGAAACCTCACCACCCAAGATAATATTAAATGCCCTCTATTCATTATTTAATGATTTTACTATATATATTTAATTAGGGATCACCATTTCCTCATTTGAAAACTCCTCCCTAGCATCACTAACAACCAATTATCTTAATTTTTTGGGTAAATCCTTAACCCAATAATGATATAGGATACCACTTGTTACAAATATATTGGCTCCCAAATTTGTAGCTCAGTCAACGACTTGATTTCCTACCATCTTTATACTAATCAAGGAGACATCTTTCAGACCCCTTTTTAACCATTGCACCTCATCGACAATTATCTTCAAGCGTCAGGGCTCCATATTACCCTTCTTTATTCTCTTTTTTAGAATACATGAATAGCCTTCAATTTTCAACTTCTTCTAACCTTCTATTACAGGCATTTCAATCCCTTTGAGCATTGTTATACCTTTAGCCTAATTATTTGTATCAATCCCAATATATAATGAAAAAAATTAAGATAGGTTGTCCCAATTCATCTCAAAACACTCTTACCCCACCAGCTAGACCTAGATTCCCCTTTGCTACTCCATTAAAATTTATCTTAATGAGTTTTCTAGAGGAGAGGCTGCCAAAAAAGTAGAGACCTTGCTACACTATTTACCATAATGTCAAGAAGAATAAATTAATAATATGATTGCTTATTAAGATTTTTTTAATTAAGAATTTTTAGTGTATTATCTAAACAAATAACAATCCATGTCACCCATGCCCTGCCTTATGGTAATAATTCTTAGTATTTTCAAAATTCATCTTCAAAGGCTCGAACTATGAGGATTACACCTTATGTTTACAAAACTCCATATGCAGCTAAAGAATAAGTTAAACATTTCCAACTTATATTATTTATCTACTACACCTTTAACCTATAATGTCTATAGTGATATGTGTGGATGACTTGTGGCTTACATAACCTTTCCTACTATCTTGTTACATTTTTCTAGGATTATTATAATGTTAGTAGGGTTAGCCTATGGAATAACCATGACCTAAGTAGATTATATATAGGAGGTAGTGGTTAGCATTTGATCATCATATTACAAATTTTATTCTTAATTCATTGTTGTGGCTCAGTCATATTTATCAAGTATATAGGTCTTTCATCAATTATTGTTGTGGATCTACTTATTTTGTTCATATTTTTGCAATATATTATTCCCCTAGTGTGAATTATCTAAGTAATTTCATTACATTATCTTTCGATACCATAAATGTTCGCCTTCAGTCCATTAGAGTGATAGCCTTCTTGATTTCTTAATTCGGTAAAACTTTGTGACATTTATATGAGATTCATGGCACCTACCCTGCCTTGTAGATTTTGTAGATTTTCTTATTCATTTTGGACTTGAGATGACTTGGGAAAGTTTGTGTGACATTATTTTTTTGGGGATATGGTGTTGTTATCTTGAGTGTTAAAGGATCGAAAAACATAACTTGCAATCCAGGAAGAATTTATGTTTTTCATCACCACAATATTGTTCCAAGACTTTTTTTGAAAAAAAAAAAAATTCACACCCTTATGTAAATTATAAGTCATTGGATTCATCTCGATGAGATGATCTTATTGGTATAATCTATTGGTACACATTTTTTAGGCAAAAAATCCTCTATCCTAGGGTTCATGCATGGCTGGTCCAAACACCTGTGGCCGTGGGAAAGGGTAAAACACTCCAAAAATTCTTTACAAGAATGACATGGAGTCCATAACTTCATATCCTTTCATTTTTTATGTGGTTCATCAACTTTAGTCAGATATGCAAAGCATGGTGAAGAAAAATGATCTCGATGCAGTCAAAGGGGACATCAATGATGTGAAGAATTGGTTGGAAACTGTCAGTGGGAAATTGAAAACTCTTTTGGCTCATCTTCAGCCAAATAATCTTCACTAATCCATTTAGGTTCTCCCAACCATAAAAATCATAGCTCCAATACTAGTTCAAAACACATGATGCCAAAAGTGGAAGTGCACAAATTTGATGATAAAGATCTATTCACTTAGATCAACCAAAGAAAAAAAAATATTTGATTTACATCAGATCTCGTGTGCACAAAATCTGGTCATGACATCTCTGTATTTGGAACATGAGCAATTTATTATGTGTTAGTGGTTGTGTGCTCAGAAAAAAAAAAAAAAAAAAAAGGGCCTTCATGTTAGTTGGTCAGTATTTACTTATGAGTTGCAAATGCACTATTGCAATGTCATCTTCAAAACTACTTCAATTAGTTAGCAAAGTTGTGACAAACATGGATTATCAAGGATTATATTCAACATTTCTAAAATATCTCGTTATGCATAGATGACATCAATGAGGATAACATGAATGACTTGTTCTTGGGTGTGTTCAAGGATAACATCCATCTTGATGTCTACATGTTTAATCCAAGTTCAATATCTAAATCCATCACATTAGCATGCAAGGTAGAGGAAAAAGATCTAGTCAAATAAAGGGTTTTCACTACTGGTAGAGAACGCAATTCCCTAGCACAATCATTTACTCATCCTATAAGATTGACCTGTTTACAAATTGAAGAGAAGCATGCAAAAAGGTTATGTTTTGTTTGTGATAACAAATGGAACAAATGACATAAATGTGATGAAAAGTTGTTCTACTTTGAAGGAGCTAATGCATATGAAGAAAATTATGCAACCTCAAGTGAGGGTGAAGAAGAGACAAGAATAATTTGTATATTCTCACCCTATTATCTCTTGTCATGCACTTTTGGGTATTTACATGCCTCAAACCCTTAAAGTTATGGGATTCTTCAAGAAACATAAGGTGATAGTGTTGATTGACTTAAGGAGTACACAAAAATTCATCAATAGTAAGTTGGCTAAACGATTTCATTTACCCAGCTCTTGAATTACAAGTCGTAATTGCAGATGGTATAACAATAAATTGTTATGGGAAATGCCATAGTATTAAGCTTGATATGGGAGACTATAGGGTAGATTCTACCATATTTTTTATTACCATGGTTGGGTTAGACATTGTTTTGAGAGTACAATGGATTACAACCTTGGGCACAATAGAGATAAATTTATAAGAATTGTTCATGTACTTTCATTTTGAAGAGAGAACATTTGAACTACATGGATTACAAACAAAATCTCCACAATTGGTTAGTTTTCACCAGATGATGAAGTTTCTAAAATAAAAGTTTGAAGGATTTATAACACTAATGTTCTCCAAAGAGGTTCATCCAAAAAAGGTGTCTACACATCCTAATCTACAGAGGATTTTTGATGACCACCCAACTATTTTTGACACCATGCCAAAAGGACAACCACCAAGTAGAAAAGATGATCATGCCATTCACTTACTTATAGGTAGTCAACCACCTAACATCAGACCATACAAGTATCCATGTGCCCATAAGAGTGAAATTGAAAAGATGGTACATGATATGTTAGAGGCATGTATTATTAGATTTAGCCAAAGTGAATATTCATCCCCTATGGTCATGGTATGTAAGAAAGATGACAGTTGGAGGATGTACCTATATCACAGAGAAGTTAAAAAATATACCATCAAAGATAAGTCCCCTATTCTAATAATTTATGATTTGCTAGATGAATTACATGGAGTTGTTTATTTTACAAAATTACATCTTCATTTTGGGTACCATTAGATTCATATTTACAATGAGGATATCCCTAAAACAACTTTTAGAATTGGTGAAGGCCATTATGAGTTTATGGTCAGATTGTTTGGTCTCACAAATGCACCATCTAACATTTCAAAGTTTGATGAACACTATTTTTAAAGGAAATTTGTGTTGGTGTTTTTTTATGACATCCTAATATACAACAAAACTTGGGAATAACATTTACAACAACTAAAACATATATTTTTAGTTGTGTAACAAAATCATATTTATGCAAAACCTTCAAAATGTACTTTTGGAGTCCAAGAGGTGTAGTAATTGGGTCTTATTATTTCACATGAAGGATTCAAGGTTGACCGTTATAAAATCAAATCTATGATGGAATGGTAGGTGCCAAAAACCCTCAAGAATATTAGGGTTTTTTAGGGCTAACATGTTACCATTAGAAATTTGTGAAAAATTATGGTGGCATAGCAGAACCATTCATATCCTTATTGAATAAAGACTCTTTCCATTGGAACGATACAACTATCGAGGCCTTTGATAACCTAAAGGAGGCTATGTGCACCACTCCAATTTTGGCCACCCTTGATTTTTCCAAAACTTTTATTGTTGAATGAAATGCATCAAGTTATGGCACGGGGGTAATATTCATGCATGAAGGAAGACCCCTTGCATTTGAGGCTCATCAACTCAAGGGTAAATATAGGCTAAATCCCATCTATGAGAGAGATGATGGATATTCTTCATGCAATCAAGCAATCGAGACCTTATCAAATGGGTGGAACTTTAAGGTAAAAATTGATCATGATAATTTATAATATTTTTTATAACAAAGATTGTCATCAGAAGAAAAAAAATGGGTGGACAAAATGTTGGGATATGATTTTGAAATCATCTATAAGAAAAGTAAAAGAGAATGTTGTAGTATATTTATTGTCAAAAGTCTCCTCTACACATGGTTTGTATCATTATGTCTAGACCTATGAGTAGAATGTTTCCACATGGTAACATCTTGGGAGCATGGGCGCTTGGAGTGGGAACGATTTTGCTGAGACCTCCAAATGTCAGGGATGTTGGCATGTGGCAACATCCTACTAACCTGGGTACTTGGAGGGGACTCAGATATGCTAGGACTTGAGGGTGCCTAGGATGCTAACATGTGGCAACATCTTGGGAGCTCAGGGGCCTAGAGGGGACTTAGTTGTGCTGAGACTTTTAGGTGTTGGGGATGATGCCATGTGGTAGCATTTTGGGAGCCCTTATGCCTGAAAGGGTCTTGATTGTGGGGAGACCTCTGGGTGCTCGAGATGATGGCATGTGGTAGCATCATGGGAGCTTAGTTTATTGAAGGGGACTCAGTTATGTGTAGATGTGGTATCATCCTAGGAGCATGGGTACCTAGAAGGGAATCAGCTATGCAAAGACATGGTAACATCCCAGGAGCTTCTGTGCCTAAAGGGGATTTGACTATGTTGAGAGCTTCAGGCACCTAGGTTCTTAGAGGGGTCTGGTCTTGCCTATGTTGAGAGCTCTATAGGTCCAGGATGCTGCCACATGGCAACATCATGGGAGCTAGGGTGCCTAAAGTAGTCTTGACTATGTCTAGAGCTCTGGGTGCCTATAATGTTACCCCATGGTGGTATCTTAAGAGCTTAGAGGGGACTCAACACATTATTTGAGATAGTGCTACATAGTAGCATCTTGAGATCCCAAGTGCCTAGAGGGTTCTCGCATGTGCTAAAAGCTTTGGGTGCCTATGATGCTATCGTATGGCAACATCATAGGAGAATAGGCACACAAAGGGATCTCAATTATGTCGAGAGCTCTAGGTGCCCAAGATGCTACCATGTAGCAACATCTTGGGAGACTAGAGGGGACTCAATTATGATGAGAGCTCGAGGTGCCCATGATGTTTCCATGTGGTAGCATTCCAAGATCTCAAGTGCTTAGAGGGTACGTAGTTGTGCTGAGAACTTTGTGTGCCTAACATACTGCCACATGGTAATATCTTGGGAGCTAGAGTGTCCGAAGGGGTCTCGACTATGGTGAGACCTTTGGGTGCTTGGGATGCTAACATGTGGTAGCATCTCGAGAGCCCGAGCACTTGGAGGGGACTTGGTGAACTTACCTACATAATAAATTCAAGTTTCTTGTAAAGTACACACCTATTTCTCCATTAATTATCCAATGCATCTATACATGATTCTCATAAAATGGCATAGAGTTATAGATAACCACTAATCTTTGATCAACAATAATTATTAAGAAGGAGAAAAATGTTAAAACAAAGCAATAAATGACAAGTCAACTATTTGTCTAGCTAGTTATTTTCACCGACCTATTGCACACTCAAATTTTAATTTTTTTGGGCCATGTTCCTATAAAGTTTCCACCATTGTATAGGAGTGTAAAAATTTATATCTAATCAAATCTGTATTTACCCAACAAAAATGTCATCTTATAGCATTATATTTAATGAACATTTAATAAATAAATAAATTTTGTATTTTTATTTATCACTGCATAGTGAAATCAATGCTAAGTCTTTGGCCAAGTCTTAATTCTTGCAAATGATTCGACAATCTTAATTTTTTACATTTTTTATTTGAAATTCACCTATTTTCCTTAGGAAAATAGTCATATCATGTCACACCAACCAATGAGAAGCCATGTAAATAATAATTTTTGAATTTTCCATTATAGAAATTACTTTTAACCCTAAAAAAACTTTAGAAAGTGGGGTTTGCATGTTTGCCAATGCAGAACTAATTTCTTCCACCTAATTGTGTGTGCACTCAATAGTGATTTACTAGAATGCATGTAACCTGTGTGGCTTTGAACACTTAACAATATATAATTTTGACCTTGCAATAGTATTTATATTTGGCTTAGTGGTTGTTCCTTTGAGGGATTTTGAGATATGGATGTTTTAGGGAAGTGTCTCAAGGATGAGATGCATTCCTTAGTGTTCTAGTGATGTATTATGTGCTTTACAGATAAGTGTTAAATTAGAATAGGCTTAGGATTAATGTGTATATATATGCAACTCTTTAGATCATTTTTGTTCATAACCAAAATGTGAAGTGTGTGGGCCAACCCAAGGGAAGGGTTTGAATTTTAAAAATAATTATTTGGATAACCTGCAAAGGATCCAATGAAGGCAAATGATATCGGTAACCAGTATCATCTGCCTATTGCTAGATCTATCTAGGAAGGAGAAAATAGTGATCTTGAGGATGAAAATAGTGTGTTTAAGATGACATAGAATTTAGGCACATATTAGGAAAATATTTCATCTGTATGCCATAAAATCAAGAAGATCAAATCATAATTAAGTGAATGGCTAGGAGAGAATGTGACCAAGATTAAATTATGTATGTAAAAGTCATGTATGTTAAAGATTGGTCAAAGCTGACATTTTCAAGTGTCTAATACAAAATTGATGTGTTTATAAGTGTAAATCTATTTTTGACAAAAAATCATCCACATCATCAAGTTTGTAATCATCTTCATCTTCATCATTGTGAGCATGGCTAACCTATCTTTAATTTTTTCCAGAGCAGCTATCTACAATTTGGACTGTTGAGAGCTTTAGGAAAAAGCTATAAATAAGACAAGCTTCTTTAATCATTGTCATTTTTTTGGGTTGGCTTCTTATCAATTCTAATTACTTTTCCAAAGACCACCAATTCTAAGTACTCTTCCAACGATCACCAAATCTTACACTAAAATTAAACCTAATATTATGTTTGTCTTACTTGTAGATTTGAAATTTAATTAATTAGACTTGATTGATGTTATGTTGATATTGTTTAACATAATTTAAAAAAATGATATTTATGTCTCGATTTATTTTAAATCCATTACCCATATTACAAATATATACTCCATTATAAATACATAGTATGAAAATGGTTACCATCAATGACAACAAAGAGAACAAACAACATACTAGAAAGCATTTTTTTCTTATCAAACTATTTTGAACAATGCACAATCGATAAACATTCAATAAAATTAAAAATTCATAGATCAACAATTATCTCTTGCTATAAAAAAAATGACCATTACGGGCAAGATTGCATTGATTTCTTAGGGAACAAAATATATAGGAAAAAAAACTAAGCAATTAATTTGGATGGCTTATTTTCATAACCCAATTAAATATCATATGCATTTCTTAAGGACAAAAAGTCAAGGGCCTATCTCTATTGGTTATAATATATATGTGTTATCTATCATTGTGTAAGTCATAATTTAGAATCACAAACACCTTGGCAATTGATGGGCTAAAAAACAAGGGCGCCATGCGCCAAACGAGAGGTTAGAATAGTTTTGAAATCTGATTTAAGCATTGATTATAGAGACAACTCTTACTCACTATAAGCGAAAACACTATCAATATGAGAATAAGACAATAAAATATGACCAATTCCCAAACAATGTTATGAAATACACATGAAGTTGAATCACCACCAATGAATTTGGCATGATTCTATAGTGAAATATTCACGTTTGAAAGTTAAACATTTAAGTTGGTATAACATGTCACCCAATTGATGGACGATTCAAGTGAGATCCTAGAAACAGAGAAGATTTTTCTATATACCTTGTACTGGGAATAGTACACTTCAAAATTTCTAAGTTTGGAGCAATGAAAACACAAGCAATCCACATTTGATTCCCATAGTTAAAAAAGGCATAAGAACATTGTAAGTCTAGCTAATTTCCATCACATCTGCAGTCTAACTTAGTGGCCTAAATAAGACGGGACATAAATTTTTTCACAAATCAAGATGATAGAACTAGTGCTTAAGTAATCACACCCCCAAAGATATAAATCTCATAAAATTTGGCTACGTGAACTTGCGATTCTCACTGAGAATAGCATTTAGAAAGGTCAAAAAATGTTTAGCGATAGCAAATCCACTGACATATTTGGAGTCATTTTTTACGCTTGGTCTGGAATTTTTAGATGAAACTAGTTGATGCCAATATGTTTTTCTTATTATTTAAGCCTCTTAGTTCAAAAAATAACTTATTCTCGTACACAACTAAAGTCATTGGAACCTACCTGAACCATGTACGTATGCATGCAACTTGTCAAAATCTACACAACCTTGACATGTGACTCAACGGTGAAGCATTTCAACTATTGGCTACATTTGATCAACTTCTATGGATCATAATGACTCACATTAACACGACAAATTTAGTCTTCCAGATACATAAAAATCTCACAAATTCAGTCCTGCAAATATGGAAAAGTCTTGTAAATTCTCTCCTACAAATATAGAAAACTCTAAACCCCCTTAATTTAGGATCAAGTGACTGAATCACACAATTGCTAGGATCATTACAGTGGCTAGGGCTAGCTAAAGACATAGATTTCATATAAAAATACAACACGTGACTTGCTTGCTCTATGGTTGCAGGAGAAGAAATTGCTTTCTTTGTTTTTATGCTGCATCCAAATGATGTCTCTGGAGTAGTTGTGCCTTCAGAAACTGCTTGTATGTTACCAATATTTTGTGTGTTTGATTTTAATCCTTAAGCATCCTTGGCCTTACCCTTAGACTCTTGTTCATCAATCGGTGCTCTCTCTATAGTAACTATGAAGATAAAAGCATTAGACTATTATACTTGTCCTAATTTTCAAATAAAGTTGGCAAGGAACTTTCAATTGAAAATGAGGCTGAATCCTATTGTCTGGATACTGGAAAATTTAGCGTTGACACTGGGGCATAATCTAAATAAGATGGAGTCCAATTCAAAAGTGACTCTGAGGCTAAACTCATAGGTCTGGATAGTGAAAAAATTTCCATTGGCACTGCCACTAGTATATCAGCTAGATAAGATGTAGTCCATCTAAATATTAGCTCAAGTAATTCATTTTATTGTTACATAGATTCTTGACAAGGGCCTTTGTACATCTGATCCAAGATATTTTTGAGGGGAGATGGTGGGGAAACCTTCAAAATCAAAACAAGTGGGCATAGTATGTGAATTCCCCAATCTAATAGTTGTGCCAACACTTTCTTGGCAAGAGTTATTTGACTACTAAAAAGTCAAACCCCTTAAAAGTCTTTGTCAATTTGCCTATTGCATTATCACATAAAAAGGAAATGCATTAAGATGTGTGGACTTGTACAGAATCGTCATTCGGGGCATAAAGCTAGAGCAATAGTTTATGAGATTTACTGGTAGCATCAATAACCCCAGTGAAAATATCCTCTTTGAAATACATTGATTTTAGCCCCATGATTTACATTTACTAGTATAATGGCGAGGTCATTATCGTCAGCATTACTTACCAGTAGGAGCTTGTGATTATGTATATTTTTGGTTGCATATAGTTGACAGTTCATGTCATCTCTAATCATTTTGATTTCCACAATTCCAATAGGTAAAATCTCCAACTCTTGCAAACGTTTCCCTCTAAATAAAAAACCCAAAATATATTAATTCCCTGATTAGCTCTATGAAAGGACGACTTTCATTTAATTCCCTGTTGATTGATATAATTTTATCACTTATGAAATATACGTAGAGTAATATCTATATTGTATATTTAAATTTATTGATATGCATCTAATCTTAAGCTTTGTTTTACTATATTAATTTGAAAGGACTCTCAATCTTTTATGGGAACTCCATAGCTCTATCGATCATCTTAAGTCGATCTTGATTCCCTACCATGATCTACATAACTATCCAAGTTTTTGTGTTGTGTACTCTAACAGAATTAACAGAACATTGGTATAAACCAATAATAAAAAATTAATAAAATGAACTTTCCCTATTTAAATTTGGGACTACTTGTCCATATCCATATGCATTTATTCTCATTGCTAGCAAATCTAGCAGGAATTGTGTATTAATGATCTGGCTGCATTTATTTTAATGTATTAGGTATGACATCAAAAATCTCTCCCTTAATAACATGTAAACAATTTTAACCAATGAAAACATGGATAAATGCTCTTTTTCACAATTTTTTGTTAAGAAATGCACAAGTTAACTATTAAAAACTACCAAATTTTTCAATGCACTAAAAATAATAATTTATGACTGGTGGAGAAGGGTGAGTTTAATCTGAAGTTAAAACACATTGATTCCTTTACTATACCCCTTTGGACTAATAACAAAACTTGACCATAATGCCAAAGGGCTTTTTTCCTGTTGTAGATCACCAAAAGATTATTGTCACTGGTTTAGGTTTTATTCAGCAATAAATATTACAAACAAGTAACAAATCAATCTGTTGATCATGCACTAAAATGAAATGTCAATTCTAATTTATATATAGAATCCTTTTTCACATGAAACTCTAAACTATGAAAATTTAAAATATCTTATTAAAATTGCATAATACTTTTCCACATACCCAAGTTGTGACAGGGTTACACTACAATGCCTTACCCTAGTTGTACTTCTCAGAGTAATAGTGCAAAGAACACAAACTATTTCCACAATGACAATTAAAGCCCATCAATCTGACAAGTTTCCTGTAAGAATGACATTGGTTTGGTCCATTCTTTGCCTGAACTTGTCATGAGTTGTGGCCGTGCCACTTGGTACCTTCACAACCCCTGGCCCTAATTCAAACTCCTAAGCCTTTTGAGTCTCCAAGCTCTAAGATGCTACCACTTGGTAGTTCCATGGCACTGTATAAGCTCAGGGGGCTTAGCCCAAAGGTTTAATACCTCTGGGGTTTTGAGTCGTCAGATTACTACCATTTTGTAGCACCATAGGACTATAGAAGCCCAGGTGGTTTAGTCTAAAAGCTTAATGCCTCTATGGTTCTAAGTCCTTATAATGTTATCATTTGATATTTGTATGGGACTGTGCAAGCTCGGGAGGCTTAACCCAAAAGGTTAATGCATTTGGGGTTCTAAGTCATCAAAATACTGCCACTTGGTAGCTCCACGGGAGTACAGAAGCTCAAGAGGTTTAGCCCAAAAGTTTAATACCTTTGTGGTTTCGAGTCCCTAGAATTCTATGATTTGGTAGCTCCACGGGACTCTGGAAGCTTGAGAGGCTTATCCTAAAGGATTAATGCCTATGGAATTCTGAGTCATCAAAATATTGCCACTTGGTAGCTCCACAGGTCTATAAAAACTTAGATGGATTAATCTAAAAAGTTTAATGCCTCTGCAGTTTTGAATCCATGTAATGCTACCACTTAGTAGCTCTATGGGACTACAGAAGCTCAAGAGGCTTAACCCAAACACTTAATACCTTTAGGATTCTTAGACCCCAAAATATTGCCACTTAGTAGCTCCAAGGGACTACAAAATCTTGAAACAATAAAAACTGCAATTGAAATATTCTTTATTTTTCGTGTTTTGATGTTTTCACCCCTTTCAACTTTAGTCTAGTCTAGTGTAAGTTCTACAAGGATCATAATGGGGTTTGTTTTGATTATCTAGTCAAATTTAAACCATGCACCATTTTTTATTTGATAGATTTAGAATCTTACAACCTTTAATTGCAAATAATGCACTTTAAGTAAAGCACAACTTACCAAATAAGCGAGTTATGTTTCAAATAAGTTCATAATGTTCTATTAAGTTTTCATACCCAGACATAATGCCTCACAACATTTATGCCATGTTTTTATTTATCATTCTTTATTTCTACTTTGCCATACAATAAATGTTTATACAATAATTAAGATCAATTGCCTTTTCCCAAAAGATTTTGATCTTCACCATTAAGAGATTATTGCCTTAAAAAATGTATTCTTAAGGGAAAATAGTAGAGTAATCAATGTATTAAATATCCACATTTTCCTTTACGGGCTCAATATCATTTCATTCACATGGTTCAAAGCGACGGACCGATGAAACACTTTTATCCATTCTCTCATTCTATCAAATTTAATCCATAATATTTTGGCCACTACATAAAGCTATTGTGTTGTTATACGTGAACCCATACCATCCATAATGAACCACATTTTATCTTGGCCTTTTTATTTTAATCAAATAACTTCTTTGATATTTCTAAGGCTCTGAGAACTCGTTACATGGTGAGTTCCAGGGAGCCTAGAGACTTAGTCTAATGGTCTAGTTGCCATGTAGTGAGTTTCTAGGACCACAAAGACTTAGTATAAAATTGTTGTGATTTTTTAATATAATGATCAATTTATTAGTGGTTGTATTAGATTTAATTATTTATAATTATTGATTATTTGGGCATTCTACTGTCTGGAAACTTTTATTAGACTAAAATTATTTCTTTGCTCTACACATTTTGGTTTGGTAGATATTGTATTGATGTTTCAATGTATTGCTTTGTTATTCTATTTTATGATTATAATTGGTTTTGGACACTGATTGTTATCAAAGAATGCTCAAATGATCACAATATTACATGAATAGATCTGGATGTGGGTTTATATGTTTAGTTTTAGTTTTTTACAAGGATACAAGTATGAATGTTATTTTTATATTTGTCAAATGTTATAAGGAGTGGAATGTTTTGTTATTCAAGTTGGGATTTATTATTATTTCCTTGTTTATAAAGTTATTTACATATTATATTGACACATGTGACCATTAAAAAGACAAGTTATGCAATTATCTTTATCATGTATGAAGAGGATGCAAGTGTTGGTGAATGCAATATGATCATGCAGAGGCTTGGTAGCTGCCTTCTCGAATAGAACATCTTATTTCCATTTCCTCCCAATTTTAGCACTAGATAAGTATTTTACTATTCTATGTATTAGGACTTTTTCAATTGAGCAATTGTTATTTCTATATGTATTGGGAATTATGCCAAAGCCAAGTCAATGAGTTGTTGGGCCCTCAATTTTGAATCTATTTTGGCTAGGTACTTTTTAAATATAGTGATGTGAAAAGAAGCATAAGTGTGAGAGAGACATGACACAAAAGACCGTGGCATGGAAGATCATGTCGTAGAAGAGGCAAGTAATGTGCAACAAGGAAACATGAAACATGAAAATTAAGAATGTAGGACTCAGATATTAGCAAAAGACTTGGGGAAAGGCACGAAAAGTAGAGATGGTTCGGGAATGGTTTACATGAACTTTGGATAAGAATAGTCAAGTAAAAATCTAGCACTAGCCCATAGGGTGATAGGCACATGGTGATGAGGATCTAGCATATAGAGCATATAGGGGCAGTTAGGCCCAGGTCCTTAGGAATTCAATGTAAATGGATTACCATGATTTATTATCATTAATGGTCATTAGTGAGTCATCTTTATATAATTAATTCTATAACTAAATGGTCAAGGTAGACCCAAGTATAAATACCCCTTGATTTTTCTTGATTTTGTTGTTGATCATTGTAATCTTTGAGTTGTAGTAATCTTGGCTATGATATATGAATGTAACGAGAGGAAGATTATATGTTGATGAATACTTGTGTAATCTATTCATGAATATGATGGATTTATTACTATTTTGTTCTCAATTTGTGCCCAACTTCTTTTTCTTTGGTTAGTTAAGTAGGAAAGGAATAGTTAAAAGTAGACATGGAACTAATAATGAATTTAGAGCTAAATGCTTGTTCAAGCACCCTAGCTTGGGAAAGTCAATTAATACATTATCGTGCTATGAAACCAACAAGAATTGGTTTTAAGATGCATGCTTCGAGTGAGCATGTGAGAACCTTTTCTCGCATGATGTGTCGACACACTAGCTCGTTGGAACTCTTATTCTCTTAGGCACGTGACTAGGGAAAGATATGCTAGATGAAAGGAAAAGAGCCCAAAATTTTGGTTTCATTATCAGGATCCATTATGCTTGTTTACATAATGGTGAGGAAATGCTCTTATCTCTAAAAAATTTCAAACATTGGGTTATTATTGTAGAAGAGAATTTTTCACTTCAATATGTTGAACTAGGAATTTATGCGCACGCATGTGTCGAACAATGCCTTTATGACTCACTCTATGAAGCTTTCTTTGTATAAGTGCCTATTCATTTGCAATGCTTAGCTTTCAGTGTATGTGCAAGATCATTCAAGGAATTACGGATGGAAGATCTAGTAGTCAATAGAGCGTCAATCGACCTTGGCAAGATTGGGAGCACCCTGGATGAGCATGATGAATATTTGGTGGTGAGGAACACTTAATAGCTATATTTTGGAATACATGGTCTCTACATACTCTTTTCTAGAGGAAGTCCAGTTTAACTTCCTTGAAGAGCCATGCAAAAGATATCTTAGGAAATTTTCGTTAGACATTAAAAAGCTTATAGTTGACACAATACTTGAAAATATCCACATAGATGTCTAAACTCTTCATCACGTGAGCAACACATTCAGTGGGGAAATGAAGGGGCACATACTAATATAAGATTGTTGGCTCAACATGGAAGCCAGTGAGTTTGAGTTGTGTAAGCACAGGTATGATGAGACTAGGCAAAGTGCTACTATTGGAAGTGATCTAGGGAGGGTTGAGAGGACTTTAGAAGTGTTGTGAGGATCTACAAGGAGGTGAAAAGACATAATTAGGATTTCCCAACCATAGGACTATACCCTATGATGACAAAGGTATGCGTAGGAGAAACAAGTCAAGCATTAGTGACTATAGAACTCAATCTAGATAGACCCAATTCCCCACCCATAGCGCATGCCCATGCCTTTGAGTTAGATGACATTCTTGTAAGAAATTTGGAAACAGATAGTGTAGAGTCAGACTTTGAACCTATCGAATAAACTTTTGAAGTAAAGAATTAAGATAACAGTTTGTTATTAATTTCTTTTTTGTTACAATTCAATCTTATGGATCACTTTGGAATGCCTGGTAGACCAAGTATAGCTAGTGGGTAGAGTACTAACCCTTTCATAGTTAATCAACCTACTTATGTGCCCAAAATATCAGATGCTTCTATTGTCATAGGAGGTATAGGAGGTGATACTGGAGGTGGTTAAATTGGAGGATCTGGAGGTCTAAGAGGGATTAGAGGTGTGTCGCAATATGATCCATTACCAATACCTAGTCTGCCTATAGTTTACTATGAGATGATGCTCTATCTACCTGAACATCATAGTGTTGAAAATTCAATAGAACATGTTCATAAGTGTGAACTTATTTAGTAGATGCATGGCATTACTTCTACTAAATGGAAGGCAAATTAGTTTGCCACTACCCTTTTAGACCATGCACATAAGTGGTATCAAAAGTTTGATCGACAACAAGCTATGGTAAACTATGAATAATTGAAGATGGCTTTTATCTGGTAATTTGACATCCCATAATTTGAACAACAGAGTATTGCCACCCTAAAGGATATTAAATAAGAACTCACTGAGATTGTGCACAAGTATGATGCACATTTTTAAATGTTTCTTTCTAAGTTATCATTTGAGATAAACACCACTCAGCATGTCTAGTGGTTTGTAGGAGGCATGTTACTTCCTTTTTGATGTACATTGTCCCAAAAGACCTTTACTGAGCCACATGAGGTAGTAAAAGTTGTCCTCCATGCTAAATCCATTAGAAGTATAGATATAGGGATTAGTCCCTTTATGGAAGTCCAAATTATGGCTATGACATATCATTTGGAGAAGCTCATTGAGAACAATACTAGAGATACTCACAACAGTTTGTGGTGTGTTGATTGTGAAATTGAGGGTCATAATAGGAATAATTGCCCTAAGAAGAGTATTCACACCATGGTAAAGTAGTCATGTAAAATATGCCAAAAAGACCATGATGTGAGATATTTCCCTTTACTTTAGCATGCTATTCAATCTAAGGTATCATCATATTATAAAATGTGTGATGCATATGCACATGATACAAATGATTACCGCCTTGTTAGTGAGATTCATGAAGTGCACATGCATGGTACTTGTCAAACCTATGTAGCCAACAATTAGGATAATTATGGGGGGCAGTCCTTTAGAGGTCATGATCATGGATGCAGAAGCGGTAGTTTTCCACCTAGAACTTATTACAAGTGTGAATCTCTAGAGCATTACCAGCACGATTGCCCATTTTATCCAACCTATGCCTTTTTTAAGAATGAGCATCATCTAGAGGAATGCCTAGACTTGTATGATGCCATCAACAAGGAGCAAAATGAGAAGGGTGATAGAATGATACGAATTGAAAAAAATCCAACTACTCAATGGAGACCATGTCCTACTACTTTGACTAGTCCCAAGGTAAATATTACTACATGAAGTGGTGTTCCTTCCCTATCTATTTCAAATCCACCCATTGCTAAGGTTCATGGAGAAGAGGCTTGGTGAATCGCTACTTAGATGATCAGGAATTTAAAGAAGTATTATAGGACATAATGACTTTGGTACGGGAGCTACAAGGTAAATTTCAGTTCCTTAAAGATAGAGATGCTACTATGCATGTTGAAATGTAGAAAGCTTTAGTTCTCTAAGACTTAGCACATGATGAGTTTCATGAATTTTGCAAATGACTTCTTGATAAAGACATAATTCCACTTTTGATGAATTTGTCGAGTCATCAAGAACCAAATTCTATGGAGGATCATCAGTTTAACCATGCATGATGACAAGAGGCTTATGTCCAACCTAGTATGTAGTGTGATAAAGAAATATTAGTAAACACAACTATTAATGGTTAGATCATTCGAGATATACTAGTCAACACTAGTGTGGAGGTAAATTTACTAAGGATTCTTGGAGAAAGTTAGTGAGCCATACTTTTTAGCCCTCTGCACATGTATTGTTCATAACCAATATGACTCGTGCACTACTTATAGGAGTTCCTAAGGATGCCACTATTGACATTTTAGGCATCACTTTCAAGGCTAACTTTAAAGTAATTGAGTCAACTGAAGCTGATGATTTATTGGCTCTTTTGGGTTGTCATTGGTGTTATGCATACAACGCTGACTTGAGCTTCAAAAAATTCTACATCAATTTTGAAAATGATGATCAACGCATCATGATTCCCCTAGATAATGATTAGGGACCTCCTTTCGTTAAACTAATTAACATTGTTGAAGACGTCAATCATATCTATAATGTCATGGCTCAGGGAACTGAGCATCTTGATCTTAGTTTGGGTGGTATATTACATTGGGCAGACATATAGTCTATTTTTTATGCTATTAGGAATGCTTGCGACCATTGGGCTCACAAAGAGTATGATCTTACTTGATGAATTTGTGGCATTGTTGGTAGATGTGAGGATGTTATGTACAAGCTACTTAAACACCATAAGTTTATTATCCTTATTCATGGACATTTGATGGTTTAACTCACTGTAGTTAGATCAAACACCTAGGTTTTATGGTCAAATGGAAGTCCAGGTGTTACATCTTGATTTCTCGCTAGACAAACTCCCTAGATTATCCATGGATATTTGCAGTTAACAAATTCAAATTTGATTATATTTTTGACTAAGTTTGACATTTATGCTATTTCAGGATAATAGAATGTTGCTTATTTAGATGTAAATATATAATTGATTATTAAGAACTTATTTATGTATGTGTTTACATTTTAAGTATATTAATGTATTGATTCAGTTATATATTGTTGTTTATGATTATCATGTGAAATGATCTAATGACTTGTGTGTTGTGAGGTGGATGCAAGATAATTCTTCCCTTAAGCGTATCAAAGGGAGAGCATCTTCAGAGAGGATGGTGTAGATGGAGACATCATAGGTCGATAGGAAGTTGACAAAACCCGACACACACACATAGTATAGTTAATTATGGTAGAAATACATATAATTGCTTATGGTGTGTTTGATACTTGTTTGGAGTGCTTGTTTTCTGTGATTTGCCAGAATAGGTAAAATATAGAAGTAAATTCTTTTGCATATATAGTAAAGTTTGCCATTGTTAATGGTAGGAGTAATTTTAGCGAAAGTAAATTTAAAATATGGGTTATTTATGAATTTTAGTATTTTTCATTAAATTGCGTAAATGTAGTTAAATACTAATTAATTAAAATATGAGATTAGACATTTCATATTAAAATATATATTAAGAATAAGAGAAGAAACAATTAAAAAATTAGAAAAACTAAAAAATTAGAAAAAAAGGAGAAAAACTTAAATAATAGAAAGATTTTAATAAAGCAAATAAAATAAAGAAAAAGCATGAATTAAAAATAAATTATGGTTTAAAAAAATAAGAATCTTCTTTAAAGCAGGAAAAGAATTACTCCCTTTTGGAAAGGAGGAGAAAATTATAAAAGGAAGGTACCGATTCTTCTGTGAGAGAAGCATGGATAGGGACATAGAGAGAAGAGAAACGTAAGGAAGCGGGGAAGCTACTTCAAGGTAGTCATTCTTCAGAGGCGCGAGGGCTGGAGTTGAAGGCATCCTAGCATTAAATTTTATTCCTTGGCCAGATTCATAATCAAGCACGCTTCTATTCTCAATTTTCTTTATCTTTGTAATAAGTCACTCTTATTTTTAACTAGACAAGTTAATGCTATAGAAGTTAAGTGTTGCATTCTTTTATCAGAGATATGGTAATGATCGATATGGATAATGATATGTTATGCCGTTTGGATCGCTGGTAAATTTAATTAAGCCAACTTACAGATTGATTTAGAAATTTCAAATAGTGTTATATGTGGATACACCTTTAGCTCCCTATATTTATATGTGGAAATTTAGAGTCAAATAAATTTAGATAGCGCCTTAACACCTATAGATTGACTTGTTTACTCAATGCCATATTTAGTAGTCGGAGAATATTAAGGGATAACCTACTTTAGCCAACAATAACATTGGCATTGAACCATATAAAAATCTTGTTCTCTTTGTAAATTTGATTTCTCAATAAGGCGTCGATATGTTTTCCCTATTCCAATCGATCTGCTAACATCTGGGTGTTAAGAATTATTTTGTTAAAAGGAACTAAAACCTTATTTTGATAAAGCATTGATTAGATTTTGTTCAAGAATTGGGTCTGGAGTTTGAGGATGGAATTAAATGGAATATTTGTATAAAGCGTAGACTTACCTCAGCCTTTATTTATTCATCAAAACAAAATTTGAATTTACTTTCTTTCCATAGGCATCGACCTATTTATTCCAAAATATTTATTTAAATTTTTCACAAATCTAACTTAGCACCGTAAGGTCTATATAAAAATAAGAAATAAACTATATATATTTATATGTTACCCAGACTGTATAAATATTATAAACTAGAAGTTTTGGAAAGGGTAGCTTTGACAGTTATGTCAACTAGGCATTGGGGCGTAATGCTTATCTAAGACGGATTCAATACAAACTTATTGTATATGGTAACTTAAATACACTTTTTATTATTATATGGTGACCCATAAAATTGAGATAAATAAGTCATAAAACAACTTAAATGGGATTTATACATGTAAAACATGAATTTTGTATGCTTGGAATGGTTAGAATGAATATCAAGTTCCTGTTAAGTGGTGCCAACTTACCCCGTTATCATCTCAAATTTCTGTTGATGTGTAACCAGTTTGGGACATTTAGGATAAATCATACAGTGGTATGAGAAAAGGAATATTTTGTTTAGCCAACTTTTGGGTGTCACTCCTTACCATTCGGTCAATTGAGTTTCCTTGAAACCATTGCATATATATTTTACTTTCATAATGATGCCTACACAAGAGCAAAAAATCATATAAATAGAACTAAGATTGAATTACTATTTGATTAAGGATTTTAAATGTGTTACTGGAATTCAATCATTTGGATATATGCTAAATTTAACAGGTCATAACACTTAAAATTCCTGGGCACGGGACAGATTCTTATGTGTCATATTAATACAAAATGGTTTTGATATGATGTTATCATATCAGTTGTAAAGATATAAGAAACTCTTATTTAGAAGTGTCTAGACTTTATTTAAAAATATAATATTATTATATATAACCATAACAAATCATTTCATTTATGGAGTCATTAATGGATAATTTATGTTAATGTGAAAATAATATACATTGATTTGTAAACCCTTGTTGTTCAGAATAACAAGTATTTTAGGTAAACAAAGCAACCTAATAACGTAAAGTAACCTTGTGAAATATAAAGATCCCTTATTACAAGAAGACCATGACATAAAATTTAATGATTATAACAAGTTGTGTGTTAGTGTCTATTAGCATAATATTTCTTCTAAAAAAATAGGGGTAAACAAGCCTAATAGCCTATTTAGAAACTTGGAGTGTAATTTTGGATGTTATAATTCTCTGGTGGATTATTAACTAAAAATTGGTAGGATTATTCATGAATAACTTAGCAAATGATTGCTTAAAAACACCTTAAAGGTAAACCAAATGTTAAAATGGTGGTGAAACTGAACGTCTTATGTTTCGAGAAAAATGAAATTCTAAGTTATTATATGAAATGGGTGTGTTCTACATGTTTATAACTACTTCATGAGTTGATTACTATGCCTAGTAGTTATAATTAAAACTCTAAACTATGGTTTAGAGATTGCATAACATTAGAATACTTACATGTAGTGCACATTAAGATGTGCAAGTACTTGTATATAATGGTTATACCTATAATTTATTAGATGATTTCACTAAGTCGTTAAGCTTCATAAGAACCAGGAACTATAACCTTCATAATAATCTCTTAAAAGCAAATGAGTTAATAGGATAACAGATTATCTAACCCACTATTAGTAATGCGAATGACTATCTGTCTTAATGTATTTAGTATGAAATACTTGTATGAAATTACATACTATGAGTGTGTTAAAAGTATTGTTAAACTTAGTGCTTAATGGTGTATCATGATGCATGTTTTTATGTTGAGATACCTTAACATGCTTGTATAGAGAATATACCTGAGTGGTATAATACTTTACTATTTGTGTATTATTAATTATATGGTCTAGTTGGGTATTGAAATTCACAAATATGGTTTATATGTTGTTATGTAGTTGGAAACCTATATAGTATGGGATATCATAGGGTAATATAGTATAGAAGTATATTGTACTCGGGTGGTACTACTGTAGTTATTATACCTAACTCACATTTGCCTGTATAATGTATACATACTAGTTATTATTGTGGATAACATGTGGTTTTACAGTTGGTAGACTTGTGTATATGTGCATGCAAACTCTAAAAAATCAACAAATGTTGTGTTAGAATGTTATTGCGTTCCGAAGGAACGATGACTTACCTTATTATATATATAGTTAACTGTGTAATGTTTGTGTTTCTATGTACTTGAAACTATTTCATATGATTGATTGAAGAAAAATGGTAGTTAAGTCTTAGAACACTAGTCTGTGGTAATAGGGTGTAGATAAATGGAAACTAATTATATTGTCTAATTGTATAGTTAAATTGTATGTTTACTTGGGTGGTATGTTTGTAATCATTATTTATAATATGGGATAGAATATAATGAAATATTCATGCATATGTTAGACAGACTTAATGTATGTTTTTATTACTCCTACGAATAGCGTGTTGTGTGATGCATTTGCTAGTAGGATGTAATTTGATGAATCTTGGGGTTGAATTGTATTTGATCAATCTGCATTACTAATACAGAGTAAGGAGTGAGATGCACTTCACTAGTTTACTGGCATTGCAATGTTAGATGAAGGCAATCTGATCAAGTGGTGTATATGAAATTGATTGATCTAGATCATTATTATAAATTATATGTAAAATTTTGGGTCAAAATATGTTTACTGAGACATTATCATTTTATGAGTATGGTTTACATGTATGTGCAATATCTTGCAATAGATAGAGTTTTCTATTATACATAACATGTTTAGTTAGTTAAAAATCATACATCACATGTGTACTAGTTTGTCTCTCTAGATTCATGCGCCATCACTATCTACCCATTTGTGAAGGGAGGGCCATATCACGATGGGATTAGTGTGGGGGATCGTTGGTCCATGGTTGGTGTGAAAAAGCGCTCGAATGATGTTCTCCCTCCTCATAGCAGTAATACTATTAAGACGACACTTGAGATTGCCACAAATACTAGAGAGTCTGGGGAACTCATGATCTAGGGAGCCATGTATCTATATGTACATTGAATTGTATTTTATTTTATTTAACATTGAGTTAGTTACTTGTTATTGTAAATCAAGAATAGTAGCTGTAGACTTGTAACAGTTGTAGTTGAGTTAATGTAATTACTTTTTGTACTCACTTTTTGATGTGTACTCTCTTGGTATTAAAGATTAGTATTATGTGATGTATTATGCTTGTTTATATTGTTAGCTTGTATAATTCTTCTGATCTCTATATATTCTCTTGGTGTAATCTATATTAGGTACATGTGTTTTAAAAAAAAATTCACATATTTCTATGTCTATCCCAATGGGGTTGTTACATGTGGTATTAGAGTTGTGGCTCAAACTTTATGACCTAATGACTCTATTATCATTTTCGTGTCTTTTGTTCATCGGTGTAAACTAGTGTCATGAAGTATTGCACTATGACTTAGACTTGTCATGTCTTAGTGTGGAACCACATGACACCATGATTGGAGTTTTATGACATTCCTAAATGAGTTGTTTAGGAGATTGGTTATTGAGTGTCCCATTGGTGATGGTTGTATTCAAGGTTTAGGTAGATGAGTATATAACATAGTTCATGAGTTATGAACAAAATCTTTATACCATAGTTGGATCACTTAAAAAAAACACCTCGAGAGTGACTAAACCTTTATTGATTATAAAGTCACCTTTGCCATTTATGTTTTATGAGTGTTTGATAAGCTCGGGATGCTTCTCATTTAAAATCTATGTGCTTCAATTTTGTGTCTATATTTATAAATCTTAAAAGTGGAAAATCTTATAAGATCATTTTTCTTTTAGTACCACCTAGGGTGATGGAAAATATTCCTAGTAGAGTGTAATTGTATTACTTGGTAATTCCTTTGTGTTAGGAGTTCACTTATGGAATTTACACTCTTAAGATATGTGGTGTCATCCCTCATAGATGGCATAGAGATTGAGTCATTATTATCTTATTCTCTTTTGACATTATTATGATGATGCTAAAAGAAGTCTTGTGTGCATGATGATTGATTTAGTGTTCTCTTTTATTGAAATTGTTTCTAACTATTGTCTGACTGTACTTCCTTGAAATTTGTAAGAGAATTTTTTTCACTTTTGATAAGAGATAAGTTTTAAGATTGGATGGATGGACACATCTTTATGCTGGCATATATCTCTCTTGGATATAGAAGTAGATTGGGATACCATACTTACAAGATTAGGTAATTAGGTAGTGTTTGTGAAACATTAAGTTGCAGTGTTTTCTTTTTACCTTGGGATTGTAAGTAGGAGGTTTTGAAATGATAGCTTTCTACTTTTCATTTGTGACTCTTTAGAGTCACTATTTGATCTAACTTGTGATTTTAAGACCACGTGAGGTGGTAAACCTTGATTTATAAATTAAAGTATATACTGAGGTTTATAAGTTGATTATAATTAGTATAATATTATTCACCCTTGCATAGATTGATATTGATCTCTTTTGCTAAATGCATGTTATTTTAAAGAGATATTGTATACCTTTCGCCAGAAGCAAGTAGGGTATAAGAGGCGCAGGACATCTTAACAATCTAGAGGCTGGAATAACTTTTAACTTGTTGTATGTAAGGAGACATTTTTTTCTTTATTTCCCTATAAGGTTGAAATAACAATGTGATTCTTGGCCGATGTATGTTATGGTAATATAACATTATTTCTGTTTAATCATGAGCATAATAGAATAAGTTAAGTTGTGAAATATGATGTTAGTATATTTAACTAGTAGAAACTTAAAGCAACTATGGATTAATTGTATGATTTTTTTGTATGTATGAGAATATTATATACACATAATATTTTAAAACTTTTATTTATTACTGATATTTTATATCTTGCAAGAACTTGTCGAGTCTCAATCTCTCCGAGTGCATGTCTTAAGGGGTGTATCGAGAAAGGGGTGGGCAAACCATCAGTGCTTCATAAGATTGTCATTCTTTTTGCCTCTTGTCATCCACACTCTTGTCTCCTAAAACCTTAAACCCTAAGCTTATTCTTATCTTGCCTAACCATTCCCATAATTTTCCATGACTTATCCATCTTTTCCTTGCTTTATCTCCCTTTTTCCCATTCAACAAACTAAGTCGGCCACCATGGCTGACCTAGTGTATTTTCAAGCTTCTTTTTCAGTAAACTAGGTCGACCTGATCGACCTAGTATAGTTTAGGGACACTTTAGCTCTTTTAGTTTCTTAGCCTCCCAGCTGACCTAGCAAGACCTAGTGAGTTAGCCTAAAAATGTGCTAGGTCGATGTGTTAGGTCGATCACATCGACCTAGCACAACTGACTTTCCCAAATGATTTTAGGGTAAGATACTATTATATATAGAAGGTCATTTGCCACCATTTAAGAGAGAGTTGAATTAAGTGAAGAAGTGGGAACAAACATCTGCTTATTGACCATTCTACTTGAGGAATAAAGCTTTAGGGTTCAATACTTTCTTTGGAGCTCCGATCTTGTCTTATGGAGAAGTATTTTGGATGCTTAGGTAGGTTGTTTAGCCTAGAGCTGATTTATTTTGGTTATCCTTACAAACCATAACAATTTCTTACAAAACACCTTGGCCAAGGGAGAGATTGAGGCTCGGTAGGTTCATCTTCAAAGGTAAGTTTTCTTAACTTTATTTTTCATTTGTAAGAGTAGATAGATAATGCAATATGTATTATTCTCTTCCATATATTAGGATTCCATATACACTGACATGAGTATATGTCTCATGTGCATGTTTAGTTTAATTGTTATTTATTTGTTTTGTTCTAACCCCTACTTTGAGCCACAAGCTTTGGTGCGCACTAGATTAGTTTACTTTTCTTGTCATTAGAATAGTTTACTCTCTTGTTTGTTAGCATAAGTGAAATATCAAATCATAGGACTCTCTTAGGGTTCTTGTGTGATTATGATAGACTGTAACCTTTGGAACCCTTCCTAGCATGATATGTTATGACAAGTGATCTAAGTGATCCCCTAATCGGATCTAGTGGATCCCCATATTAGTCATGCTCCCACTTAACAAGTGTATACCCAATCGAAAGTGTAGGTGTGCTCTATCTCATTCGATTTAGGATTAATTCATGTACATCATTCAATTCTAATTGCATATATTTTGGTGAGCCCGACGTGAAACTTACCCTTGTAGGATTTATTTCACTTATTTCATTTTATTTTGATCATCATTTTTATCATATAGTTTGACATACTAGATTGATTCTGTCGACCTAGTTCTTTTTTTCTATGCATAGATTTTTCAAGAATAGGCAACTAAATCGATCAGCTCAACCTAGTACATGTTTCAATTTTATAGACTTTTAGATTAGCCTACTAGGTCAACCAACTTGACTTAGTGCATTTTTAGACATCCTGTTCAACCTACTAGGTTGATTAGGTTGACCTAGTGCATTTTAGAACTTTTCTAGTAGGGTTTTGCATTGCTTGCTCAACCAACTCGACCTTATTTATAGGTTTTTTATAGATTTTTCCAAGTTTTTTGATCAATAATATTCTCATTTCCACCTCTGAACCATCAAGGTTAGTCTTTTATTCTTTATCTCTTTCTATTTTGTACTTTCCTTTCAAGTTTGTAATCTTCAAAACTTTCCATGCATAACCAACTAAATCAACCTGGTTGACCTAGTTCTATGTGTTGTCTGAAACAACTAGGTCAAGCTGGTCGACCTAGCAGGTTTTCTAGACACTGTCTTCAATAGTATTAGCTCAACCCTGTCGACCTAGCTATGTATGTTGTGCATATAGTATTTTCACTATACCTTGTTTCAAAGTTGTAATTCACCTTGTATGTTAATCACATATTTTATTTCAGTTGTTTATATGATTAGCATAGTTCACATAGTCTAATTAAGAAGTTTTTAATTAACCACTTAGTTTCATTATTTCTATTTTATGCACACACAATAAAATTACATAAAATCAACAAGCATTTTAACATTTGATGACCTAGGCCAACCTACTTGAATTTCATCATCAAGGGGGAAGCTGAGTTGATGCTTTGGTTAAGTATAAATTATGGTTAAGTGTATATTATAGCTAAGCACCCGATACCTTTATCATTTCAGTGTGTGAAGTGAGGGGTTACAACCTAATACCAAGCATGTATCATTGCCACTACATCCCCTTACATCCTAAACTCACATGAAACCATCCATAGATTGTTATCTAGTACATTGCTTACAACCTACTCCCTATCATTTAAAATCATTTTTAATAATCTAATTAACATTCTAGGTTAACCAAGTAACTAGTTTTACTTTCAAGTTGCTTGCTTTCTCTTTGATCAATTATGTGCACAAAAACTTGCACTAGCTGGTGTTAGTGCAAGATTTTGCTTTGTGTGCATCAATTGGATTGACCAGCATTAATTCAATTGACTATTTATTTCCATTTAGTACTTATTGATATTTATTATTTGAAAATTGTATTGTTTCAATTCATAACTTGATATCAACTTTATCATATTCCCTACATCATCATGAATACAATGCATTTTATGGTTTGAAGAATGAATAAGTATAACTAAAGATATAGGTAAAACAAGAACCCAGTTTGTTGTACTAGGTCAACCCTGTCAACCTAGTATCTTCTTTAGCCTATGTGCACTGTACTAGGTCGACCTGGTTGATCTAGTACTATTTGTAGCCTCTTTTACCTTTTATTCTAGTCTCTATACACTGTACTGGATTGACATGGTCGACCCTATACAATTTTATAGTCCTTATTTTTTCATTAGGTCGACCAAGTCAACCTAGTATTGTTTTTTATCACTTATTATTTTCCTTGTGTGTTTATCTAGTCTTGTTTCATCATGATGACATATTTGAATCCTTCCATTATTAAAAAAGATTGCATTATTAAATACTTGGATAGTAACCTCGCTTATTTCATTACCTCTGATGAAGCTATCCAATTTCTTCCTTCCCCTTCTCCTAAGCCTAAACCACTCACTACACAATGTAATGTAGTTGAGATCGTTCATCATAATCCTCATCCCAATACCAATGCATGGATTACTTCATCACATCATATCAATCAAATTGATAATCTAAATGGTTCATGAATATTCAAAAACCTTGATGATAATACTATTTACACTCATCACAAGAATGGTGGCTTGACTAAGCTTCCTTCTTCTTCTAACACACTTAAGACAACTAACACCAATGTTGGGAATCCTCCACCTAAAAAGAATACTCTTCCTATCAACATTAATACCCCCCTACAAGCACTAATCCACCTATTGATACAACTCAACTTCTTTCCCAAGTCATTCAATAAATGACCATCATGCAAACAACCAATCAATATCAAATGATGAGTATATAACAAAATGTATACAACATGATTAGTCAACCACCACAAGTCATCATGTCTCAACTAAATCAAAATTTTATCCCTCCTCTTAGAGATACCAATGAGAATATCATCCCTCAACCTCTAATGAATAACAAAATGCTTCAACATTTTCAAAATGATCCTTTAACCCCATTCATTTCTTCTATAGACATTGGAAACATTTCTCCAACTATCACATATAATGTGACTAAGGACTCTACTCTCTTTCTTAAGTCTTTTGGTAATATCTATAAGGAATGGGTCCAAACTAACACCATTGCTACCACCAAGCTCTTAGCCAAAACCTTTGTTGGTGATGCACTTGAATGGTACAACCAACTCCCTAGACATTCCATCCCACAACTATAGGACTTAGTCAATGCTCTAGTGAAGGAATTCCAACATGATGACCTTCCTGAAAATTACCTTAGCCATTTCATCAATGCCAAGTAACCTCTTAATGAATATGTTCATACTTTCATCAAATGATGGAAGTCTCTTGCTCATAAAGTGGACCATAACATGAAATATGATACTCTTTTAAAATTATTTTTCACCACTCTTATGGCCCCTATTCAATAAAAAGTTTGAATCTTTTCACCTCAAACTTTAGAATAAGCCTTAGACTAAGCAAAAAGGCAAGACTTTCTTATGACTCAATTTGAAACACCTCAGACAACTACTAAAGCATCTTTCTAATCTTCTTCTCATACCATTGATTCATCCAAGTCTCCCCAACCTCAACATGGAGCATATAATTCAACCAATTTTAATCCAACCCACCCTCCCTTAAGTTTAGAACAACTTATGATGAAATTTCCACCCTCTAAACCCATGAGCTTTGATCCTTCCAAACCTCCTCCAAAATGGTACAATCTTGATAAATTTTGTTGGTGGCATGCCACTATAGGTCATTATCATGAGTCTTATTGTGATCTTCACCAAATTTTTATTTCTTCCCTACTTGATCCACGTTTCAATCTTGATACTGTCACAAAAAATGTTATCAAGACTATCTTCAAGCTTCTCAAATTCAATCTCAAGAAAAACAATCACATCAACATCAATTAACTAATGAACAAACCTCATGTGCTAATTTTGTTCAAATAAAAATTAATCATTCTTCATACACCAATAAGGAAAGTATATCTAACATGAACAACATTAAACATATTGTTGCATCCATTGACCCTCAACCTTTTGGGTCACATGAACTAAAAGAATACCTAGTTCAAATTCTTACTCCAAAGCATATCATCCATGATCCTCCTTTACCTCCTTTATCTCCTCATACCTCTCCTACACATCATATGTCACATTCAACCTCCTTGAAATCTAACAAACCAACACATTTACGTATCTCCCAATGCACATACCAAACCAATGCAAGTCATTCTATTTTTTTAATGTTATCTCACTCCAACTCACATGTTGGGACATCTTGCAATGCTCATCCACATTTCACTTCAGATTTTGGGGCATCTTGTGATGCCCATACATATATTTATTTAGACATTGGGGCATCTAACGATGCCCATCCCTACATCCACTTAACCTTTGGGGCATCTTGTGATGCCCACTCTTCTTCATCAATGCATAATAACAAACAAATCCAGCTTCAAGAAACCTTTAGAGACTTATAGACTTGTCTTTCACATGCTCATATTTGATACATACATTAGCATAAATTTTACTTGTTCATTTTGTCTCATGTTTCTTTGTTTTTATGCATTTTTCTTCTTTTATTTTCACTTTACTATCATCATTGTTTTCCTTTACATTCTTTCACTTTCTTATACATCACATTTGGCATTTGTTTTCATTTTTGTCCTTATATATCTCTTTTATTCTTTGTATTTTTTATGTCATTCTTTGCCTTATTAGATTTATGATCATTTTTTTCCCTATTTTTTAGTAGTTACCTCTTGATGTACCATAGTCTTCTTTATCTTCTTGCATTTTATCTTTTTGACACCCCTTGAGTTTTTCTTTTATGAGTTACTTTGTAAGAGCATGGATAGGACCCAACATCCCTCACAAAACCACCATCTTTTTGCTCACCTCATTCTATTTATTTCACATGTTTCTTTTTGGCACCCCTTGGGTTTTTCTTTTGTGACTTACAAGGTAAGACCACAGATAGGACCCGACCCTCCTCATAAAATTACCATTCTTTTCATGTTTTTGATCCTTGTTCTTAAACTTTAGCTTTTGCTTCTTTTTCTTAATGGAATTTGAAAACAATCTATGTTAGCATGTTTTCCTCCATTTCTCTCAATCTTATGATAAGGAATCACACTTTATTGTTTTAGATTAAGGTAAAAGCAGGTTTTGAAGGGGCCCCAAAACCCTATTACAGAAGCAATAAAGATAAAATGTTTACAAGCACCAGGAGAAGCATTCCTGAATCCTACTAAGAAGTAGCAACAACCTTTGGTTATACTAGGACGGCCTCAAGATTCAATTACATCCAGCCCTCTAATTTCCAAATAATAGTTTAATAACTATTTTTTTGGGGTAAAATCCAGAATTGTTGCCTGCCTTCCATCAGCTATATTCTGCTTGCTTTTTAGCTCTCTGATTTTTCTTATGGGTTTTCTTCCGGGTTTGTCTGGACAGCCAACATCCGCTTTCACTTTTGAATTCTGCTCTTCTCTTTTTCCAGATTTATCCAAAATAGAAGCACTGTTTTTCGCCTTCATTTGCTGGTCTTTTTTGCTGCTTCTGGTTTCTATTCCTTTCGTATTTGTCTTCTTTTCAGCCCTTTTCCTTTGGTTTGGAAAATGCTTTAAATTTTCTCCTTTAACGTTCGCAGGAAGCTCTTCTAAAGGCAATTCATTATCAACCTGATTCTTCATTGGCTGAGAGAGAAGAGGAACTCTCTCCTTTAATTTATTTCCTGTATCAGCCACGATTTCTCCTTCCTCCAGCACTACTTTGCCTTTTGCCTCTCTCCGTAGATCCTCTACCCTTTGGTATAGAATGATTTCCTTTGATAAATCTATCAAATCTTCTTTGCTATGTGTGGGTACTGTGGTTTCTGATTGCCTTCCCTTCCCTTCTGTCTCAGAATTTTCTATATCTCCCCAGCTGTCTTCTATCTTTTGATAGCCAACAATTTGTTTAGTTAAATCTATCAACTCATCTTTCCTTTGTTCAGGATTTGTGATTTCTGGTTGCAGCCCGTATCCTTCTTGCTCAGAATTTTCTTTCTCCACCACAGACTCTTCATCCGCATCTGATTGTGGATCTTTTGATTCTTCAATAGGGATCTCTTTCTCCTCCTCAACATGCAGTACTTTAATATCTTCATTCTTCTTTAGTTCTTTTTGATTTTTTTCTTTAGTTATCCATACTTTCTTGTTCTGAACCTTGTTCTTCCTTTCATCCAAAACACTGCTTGAATAATATTTCCTTTTGTAGGGACAGTTTCTGGCCCAGTGCCCCTATTTTTTACAAGCATAGCAGGAATTGGGCAAGTCTTCAAACACAAACCTTTGAATTTTTTTACCATGCTTTGAAATTAAATCCATTTTTTCTGGGAGGTTGTTCAAATCTGCAACTTTAACATAAAGTTTGGCATGTTGAAGTTTGGATCTGGTAACCGTTGCATTGTCCAATGCCACAAGTTCACCAAAAGCGCTGGCTATACCTCTAAAAATGTCCTCATGCCAGAATTCTAAGGGGAGTCCAGGAAGTCTTACCCAAATGGGAGTGGTTAAGAAGAAGGAATCTGATAGGTCCATATTGGGCTCCCATTTTTTGATAGTTAAAGAGCATTTGCCAAAAGACCATGGTCCTCCACACAGTGTTATTGTATCCCTTTTTTCCCTTTATCAATTTTTTGTGATTTGAAGTAATTCAAAATTTTCCATGTGTCATCTCCTCTTGATTTCCCCTTTCTTTCATCTCCACATTAAATAAAAAAAGGTTGAAATCAAGATAACACTTTTATTTCACCTATATTTGTGAGACTCTTAGATCCCATGCTCTTTGAAGTTCTCTCTCCTAGCAACCTTGTCCCAAGTTTACAAATCAAAGTCATCTTTAACACCCATGTTTGGTCTTCCAAATTTGTATGGAGGAGGAATCTAAAAAAGCCATTAAAATAAAAATAAAAGCCAAATCATTTAAAATAAAATGCAATGATATGTAAAAATGCAACATACAAATTTCAAAAGTCAAATTCACACCAAAATACATGATTACAAGTACATCTCCTATCTCCAATCAAAGCTCAAATTCTATAGTCAGCTTCACATAGAGCCAAAGTCCTTTGAGGTGTGGTAGGCCAATAGATTGGAATAGGGGAATTCAAAAAACTCTATGGCACTACCTACTGTCTCACGCAAGTACCCAATCTTCGTAGTAGACTGATGGTTCTGTAAGGGGTCCTAAAGAGTGGAGAACAGGTTGTGGGAAGGTAGGTCCATTTTAATTTTCATGCATATATCCCTCATGGGATGCTATATATACTCCTTTTTTTGACCTAAGGCTTATGTAGCTAAGAGAAGTTCTTCAAAATCCTTAAGGTGGATAGTCCTCTTGTTTTGACATAACTAATTTGAGTGTCTTGACTTCGATAAAGATTTCCTCTACCTTGATTTTCCTTCATTTTCCCCTCCACCCATTTCATTTTCCCCCCTTGACATGCAAATTGTGATTCCAAATTTTTTTTCCCTCTTCTTTAAATTCCCTCTTCTTCATCTCTTAAAAACATGCTAACACTACTTTGTTTTAGTTTTATCTATCTTTAGAGTGAAACAACATGTTTGAGTAACTATGAATCACACTTTTATTTCATTTATCATTATTGTATTACAGTTGACTCTATATGCTTTTGCCATTATTACATGTTTCTCTTTATGTATGCCTTCTTCATGTTTTTCTTACATCTTTACTTACGTTTCGTTGGACATTCTTTCATATTTTTTTTTATGTTTTTCTTTTGCCTATCTTACATAAGCTTACTTTTTAATTTATTACATATCTTTGTTAAAGTTTTTTTACATTGATATTTCATTTGTCATTCATGTTTTACATGCTTCTCAACGTGATTTAGTATGTTCTACATTCATTTTTGCCATTTATGTTTTACATATTTTATAATGTGATTTATCTTGTTCTCCAATCATTTGTCATTTATTTCCAATCATTTATCATTCAATTCCAATCATTTGTCATCCATTTGCCATCCTTTTTTGTCATTTATTTGTCATTCATTTGCCATCCTTTTGTCATTCATTTTCCTTAAATATTATAAACCTTACTTTAAAAATCCTAATTTTCCAAATTTTCCTAAAATCTCAATCTAACCACTATATGCCTATCTTCCATTTTTTTTGATTTTTTGCTATTTTTTGCACTAATGTCTACAGGTTCACCTAGTGTGCTTTACATTGGATGCCTTCACTTTCTTGTAGTCTTCTTTATCTACGACACTAAGGTAAGTTAAAGGTATGTGTTTTTTAATTTTGTCTTTCCATTTATATTATTTTCTACTTACTACACCATACTTAGCATCAATGTTAAGTGTTATCATGTTCTTTTCTCGAAGCACCATATCATGTTGTACTAACATGACACATAATGAACTTCAAGTGGGGCATATGTATACACATAATATTTTCAAATTTTTATTATTACTGACACTTTGTATCTTGAAAGAACCTATCGAGTCTCAATCTCTCTGAGTGTATGCCTTAAGGGGTGTATCGGGAAAGGGGTGGGTAGACTATCGGTGCTTCGTAAGATTGTCTTTCCTTTTGCCTCTTATCATCCACACTCTTGTCTCCCAACACCTTGAACTCTAAGATTATTCTTCTCTTACCTAACCATTCCTATCATTTGTTATGCTTTATCCCTCTTTTCCTTACTTTATCTCCCTTCTTCTTGTTCAACAAACTAGGCCAGCCACCATGGCCAACCTAGTGTATTTTTAGGCTTCCTATTCAACAAACTAGGTCAACCTGGTCGACCTAGTACAATTTCAGGACACTTTAGCTCTTTTGGTTTCTTAGCCTCTCGACTGACCTAGCACAAACCTAGTGAGTTAGCTCAAAAATGTGCTAGGTCAACCAGGTTGACCTAGCACAACTGATGTTCCTGAATGATTTTAGGGTAAGATACTACTATATATACAAGGTCATTTTTGACTATTTAGAGAGAGTTGAATTAAGTGAAGAATTATGGATGAACATCTCTTATTGATCATTCCACTTGAGGAATAAAGCTTTAGGGTTCAATACTTTCTTTGGAGCTCCGACCTTATCTTGTGGAGAAGTCTTTTGGATGCTTAGGTAAGTTGTGTAGCCTATAGCTTATTTATCTTGGTTATCCTTACAAACTACAATAATCTTTTGTGAATTACCTTGGCCAATGGAGAGATTGAGGCTCAACAAGTTTTTCGTCAAAGGTAAGTATTTCTAACTTTATTTTTCCTTTGTAAGAGTAGATAGATAATGCATTATGTATTCTTATCTTCCATGTATTAGGATTTTGTATACATTGACATGAGTATATGTCTTGTATGCATGTTTAGTTTAGTTATTGTTTATTTGTTTTGTTCTAACCCCCACTTTGTGCCATAAAATTTGGTGTGAACTAGATTAGTTTACTTATCTTGTGATCCAGGCAACAATTTAGGCGACAATTCGGGTGACAGTTCCACCCCAATTGATGAAGAAACTTCTGGGAGCCATAACTTTTGCACCGTAGCTCCAATTGACTCACCGTTTGAACCATTGGAAAGCTAAGAATGAGGAGAACATCGTGAAATGGCATGGAGATCTGATTAATGAAGTTTGACCCATAAAAACCTAATGGAAGTGCCCTAAATTTCAATTTTAATAGTGCAGTCTAAAAATAGTAAGTTTCTAAAAATAGTAATTCCTCGAATTCTATATTGTTTTAAATCTTGGAAGTCAAACCACTTAATCTCCCTCAAGATTGGCGACCTTCCACATCCTCTCCATGCTTTCAAAATGTGTATAAATGAAGAGGTAACTTGAAATGTGAAGACAGACATATCTTCCCAGAGATAATCATATATTTGTATTGCGATCTTGAGTAATACTACATCTCTTCTCAGAGAATTCATTGTTACTGTGTTATTTCTATGCTATTGAGATATTTATCAACCAGAACTTATGAGTTTTGGATCAGTGGTATCAGAGCTAGGTCTCAAGGTTGAGACCCACAGAAGCTGGTGGGCCTGATCCACATCTCTTCTCAGAGATAGCGATCCACATCCCTCCTCAGGGGTAGTCAGCTGCCACGTGTCTGACTGGGATTGCCTCAAGTGTTTCATGGCTGGCCATATAGGGATTTGGAAGAGGACCCAGATCAATCCAGAGCTTTTGGTGTGATAGCCAGTCCTCTATTGGTATCAGAGCGATTTGTCTTGAGAGTGTATGATCCCGAGGATGAGGTTAGGCTACAAGAAGCTTGGGTGGGAAACAACAGAGCTTCCAAATTTTCCACCTATTCACTCCAAATGACTTCAAATGGTAGATGACACCAAGACATCTGATCCTTTCAAGTAAATGGTGAATGAATCCCTCTAATGGAAACAAGTGTAGATGCTACAACAATTTTCCCAAATTCTTCAAACACTTTCGATGGGAAATCTTGGCTTCGCGGCTCCACGTCTTGGCTCCTCATCCAGGGAACATCCTTTCAGTGCCCCAACACCCTTCAAGGTTCATGTAAATTTTGATATTCCTACATTTGAAGGCAAAATCAATGCTGATGCAGTAAAAATTAGTTGGATCAACTGTCTTCCTACTTCTCTGTAAATAAGTTCATCGATGGAGAAAAGATTACTTTTGCTCTTTTGAAATCATCATTGCCTATGAAAAACTGGTGGGAAGTGTACAAAAAGAGGTTCAGTATAGATGACATTAGCCTTGAGGTGGAACCTACCTGGGATGATTTTGTGGAAGCGGTGAAAGAAGAATACTATCCCATCAAAGCATATGATGATCTATACATATAGTGGCAACAACTTTGCCAAGGTAAGGACCAATCTGTTCAAGATTACACAGACACTTTTCATTCTTTGTCTGCAAGATTGGGCATTCAAGAAAGTGAGAAACATAAGACTCTCAAATATCATGGTGGACTACAATGGTACATATGGGGGGAAATGGAACTCTTCAATTTGGAAACCCTCGGTGAGGCATACAAATTCGCAGTGAAGATTGAACAAAAGCATGGCAGAAAGAATATGAAGATTCAACCCTCAAATTGGAAAAGTGACAAGGAAGGTCAAACACAAGGCCAAAATAGGAAGCAAAAGGAGTTTCAAGATAAAAAATCCCATAAAGGGAAGGCTGGAAAATGGTGTGATTACCACAAAACTGGAACTCACTCCAAAGAAGAATGTCGAGCCATCAAGTCACTACTTTCTGAGTCATAATACTCGACATCTACTACTCTACCTCATACACAACCCACAGTCGAAGAGGATGAAGAAGAAATTGTAGATGCTGAGCCTGACACCATTGTCACTTCATCACAGACCCGTGAGGAAAGACCAGATGACAAGGAAAGATTATTTCACTCCAAATTATGGGTAAAAGGTAAGCCTCTGCATTTCATTCTTGATAGTGAGAGTCAAAATAATTTAATCTCTGCTAAAGTTGTGAAAAGTCTAAATCTATCCATGAAGCCTCATCCAAAGCCCTATAGTATTGGATGGTTGAGCCCACGGAGAGACCTCTGTGTCACCCATCAGTGTCTTCTTTCATATGCTATAAAACCATTCCAAGATGAAGTCTTGTGTGATGTGGTCAATCTAGATGTTTGTGATGTACTCCTTGGTTAGTCGTTCATGTATGAGCGACATGGCATCTATGAATCACGAACCTAAAGGATCACCCTCACTCTTGGAACACAACGCTATAGGGTACCAGAGGTACCATCTTCCACATTTGTCTCCCTAATCAGTGCTAAGCAATGAAAGAGATTGGTAGAGAAAACAAAGCAATTTGTTCTCATGGTGGTCAAACCATAGAAATCCAAGAAGGCTGATGTTGGAGTCCTGACTACACAATCAACACAATAATGGAAGTAGATAGGATGAATCATAGGAGAATATGATGACTTATTCAAGTCACCCACATGAGTTCCACTGCATTGCCAGGTAAAACATTCTATCGATTTGATCCTAGGATCACCTTTGCCTAACAGTCTTGTGTATCGCAAATCAGTTTTAGAGAATGATGAGATAAAAAGATAGATTCAAGAATTGATCCAAAAGGATCACATCAGGCCAAGCTCTTCACCTTGTGGTAGCCCAATTGTCTTGGCACCATAGAAAGATGGAACATGGAGGCTTTGCATTGACTACCGAGCCCTGAATAAAATCTTTGTGAAGAATCGCTATCCTCTCCTTAGGATTGATGACCTACTGGATCAACTCCGTGGTGCGAAGTTCTTCACCAAAATTGATCTCAAATCTGGTTATCACCAAATTCCCATTGATCCCATTGATTTCTGGAAGACTGCATTCAAATCTAAGGAGGGGCTTTTTGAATGGTTGGTTATGCCTTTTGGCTTAACTAACACACCTGCAACCTTCATGAAGATGATGGATGACATCCTATGACCCTTCACCAACTCATTTATGGTTGTCTACTTAGATGACATACTCATCTATAGCACAACATGGGAAGAACATTTGCAACATGTTTGTAAGGTGCTTCAAACTGTTCGGGAGCACAAGTTGTATGCAAATCTTGATAAATGCACATTTGGGATGACAACAATTTAGTACCTAGAGTACATTGTGAATGAGGAAGGGGTGCATGTTGATCCAGAAAAGATTTGGGTTATTCAAGAATGGCCCACACCAAGGACCCTCACAGAGCTTCACAGCTTTTTGGGTCTTACAAATTTCTACTGCAGGTTTGTTCTTGGATTTTCACATGTTGTTGTGTCATTAACCCAAGTGACTAAAGGAGGAGCTAAAGCTACATTTTAATGGGGTGAAATACAATAAAATGCATTTGAGAATTTGAAGAATAGACTCTGCTAAGCCCCTGTTCTTTCCTTGCAAGATTTACATCAACCTTTTGAGTTGATGACAGATGCATCTGAATATGCCATGGGAGCTGTCATCATGCAACATGGCCATCTTGTTGCATATCACAGTGAAAATTTCACTGATACAGTCAAGAAATATTCAACATATGATAAGGAGCTCTATGCCATTGTGCAAGCCTACAAACAATGGAAACACTACATCTTGGGGAAAGAAACGGTCATCCACACTGACCACAGACCATTGGAATTCATCCAGATGCAAAGCAAACTATGAAATGAGAGGCACCAAAAGTGGGCCACATATCTTCAGCAATTCCACCTAATAATCAAACACAAAAAGGGGAGCTCAAATATAGCTGCAGATTGTCTGAGCTGCCCACCAATTACTGCACTCACAATAGTTCTGGACCTATGCGAACATGAGACTGCCACTTGGGGTGCTCTGTATGAAGCAGATCCTACCTTTACTGATACATATCAAGCACTTCAAAAAGGTAAACATGTTTTTTATTTCTATTTACAGGATAATGTCCTCTATCATGTTGGGCACATCTATGTTCCAGTTGCAAAGCAACAAAAGATGATATGGGAAGCACACTTCAGTAGGATAGTTAGACACTTTGGTATTGAAAAGACATTGACAGTTCTTCAAAAACACTTCTACTGGCCCCATATGTGAAAGGATGTGGAAAGATATCTCAAATATTGCACCCCATGTGTGATAGCCAAGCCAACAAATAAGAAACAAGGATTGTACATGCCATTGCCAGAACCAACCAGGCCTTGGGAATCTGTCTCAATGGATTTTCTCTTAGGTTTGCCCACTTTAAAACATGGTAAGGACTGTATTTTTGTGGTAGTTGATCATTTTTCAAAAATGGCTATCATGATTGCTTGTAAGAAAAATATATCTACTAAGGAAACTGCTCAACTATATTTGAGTCATGTATGGCTCCATTTTGGTCTCCCCAAGTCCATTATCTCAGATCGAGATAACAGGTTCCTGAGCATCTTCTGGTCCACTCTATGGAAGATGATGGATAATAAGTTGATGAAGTCCATAGCCTTCCATCCACAGACTGATGGTTGAATAGAGGTGGTAAATCGCTTGATTGTTCACATGATTTAGATGTATCACTCCAAACATCCACGCACATGGGATGATGAACTTCTTTTTATACAACATGGATACAATCGAGCACTGCACAGCTCGACCAAGCACAATCCATTCTAGGTATGTTTTGGGTTCCAACCCATGGCACCAATTGATATAGCTATTCCATTTTCCACCATGGAATACAAACCTCTTGGAAGATCTGAGGCAGCAAAAGTAAAAAAGTTTATTGAACAAATGCAACACATTTAGCAACAAGTTCATGACATCCTTGAGAAGATGAATCAGAAGTATAAGCAACGCCATGAAAAACATAGGATTGCACACCATTTTGTTGTAGGTGACAAGGTCTGGTTGTGGCTTCAGAAGGAATGACTTGTAAGCCCACATAGAAAGATTTGGCCTCTGTGATATGGTCCTTACACCATCACCAGAAGAGTTGGAGAAAATGCTTTTGAGTTGAACCTACCAGCCTACCTTGGTCTGCATCCAATATTCAATGTGGAGCTCCTCAAACCATATCACCCACCTATATTGGACAATTCAATTATAGTAGAACAACTAGACATTGATGAGCTTGATCCACATAGTTTTTCTCTAGTGGAAGAGGATCAAATTGTGGATACCTGGATGAAGACAACAAGAGGATGCTCTATTCCGCTTTATCGAGTGGTCAAAAGGGGCCAGTTTAACCATCAAGGTGAGTGGCTCATAGAGAATCAAATCAAGAAACAACTACCACACCTGATGGGGAACATTGACGCAATGGGTACCATTGCTTTTCAAGGAGGGAGGAATGATCTGAGCAACAATTTAGGTGACAGTTCCACCCCAATTGATGACGAAACTTTCGGGAGCCATAACTTTTGCACCGTAGCTCCAATTGACTCGTCGTTTGAACCGTTGGAAAGCTAAGAATGAGGAGAATGTTGTGAAATGGCATGGATCTTTGATAAATGAATTTTGATCCTTGAAAACCCAATAGAAATACCCCAAATTTCAATTTTAATAGTGCAGTCTAAAAATAGTAAGTTTCTAAAAATAGTAATTCCTCAAATTATGTATTGTTTTAAATCTTGGAAGTCAAACCACTTAATCTCCCTCAAGATTGGTGACCTTCCACATCCTCCCCATGTTTTCAAAATGTGTATAAATGAAGAGGTAACCCGAAATGTGAAGACAGACATCTCTTCCCAGAGATAAACATATATTTGTATTGCGATCTTGAGTAATACTACATCTCTTCTCAGAGAATTCATTATTACTGTGTTATTTCTATGCTATTGAGATATTTATCAACCAAAAATTTTGAGTTTTGGATCATCTTGTTATTAGAATAATTTACTCTCTTATTTGTTAGCATAACTGAAATATCGAATCATAGGGTTCTCTTAGAGTTGTTATGTGATTGTGTTAGACTATAGGCTTTGAAACCCTTCTTAACATGATATGTTGTGACAAATTATACAAGTGATCCCTTAATGGAGTCTAGTGGATCCCCATATTGGTCACGTTACCACTTAACAAGTGTATACCCAATCAGAAGTGTAGGCGTGTTCTATCTTATCCAATATAGGATTAATTCATGTACATCATGTAATTATGATTGCATATAAATACATATAGAATCATGTATCATATATCTTGGCTTTTAATTATTTGATAACATAAAATTATGATCTTTAAAAATTATTGTGCACATTTTAGAGATCATTAGGTTGTGAAGACCTAAGGGAGGAGTGTTGAATAGGGAATGTGAGTTCTAAGTGATATGATGGTATCCTACTTAACCTCATATTAACTCAGATTATTGGTACTGAGTTGGATCAACAAATCAATTTGTTGAATCTAGGATTTGATAGGAAGAACTTATCAAATTTAGTCGTATGGCTATACACATGTATACGATGGATAGAGATTCTATATGGATGAGTATTCCATGATTTTTGTATACTTTATATTTACCACTCCTATTCATCATCATACTTATCAAGAGACCCATGGATCAATAACAATATTGACATGTTATAATTATTTGAAGCTATGTGGAGTAGCAATAGTATTAACATATACATATTATTCTTGCCATATTTCTTAATTACTTTTCTTCAGGATGAGAAAAACACTCTCTAGGATAGAGAGATGTGTTGAGAGCTAGAAGATTTTGTGAAACTCTCCTTGGTAATTTATTTTGACTTGTATGATGATCTTATGTGTTTTGACAAGTTAGTGACTTTCAATAAGACATGTGGGACCCTTCAAGGTAACAGAAGTGGTCGATCCTATAGTATATAGGCATGTCTTGATGATTATGGACCTCAGGGTGGTCATAATAGAATTGGTCAAAGTAAGTAATACTCACAAAACTTATTTTTATAAAAGTAAATGTTATTGATTAGGTTCTTAAGGGACCAATACACTAGGAATAATGTAACTTAAAGGAACTATGATGAGTTTTGTGGGTAATTTTCCATTTATTTGCTTAATTTGACATTGTATATCATGTTATTGTTATGCTAAGAAATGTTTTTGATCGAGAATTTATCTTTGAATAACATTCATCAAGGACAATGACTAGCTTTAGGGAGGAAGGATGTTACATCCTAATTCCTTGTAAGATAAACTCCCTAGATTATCCATAGATATCTGCAGTTAACAAATTTGGATTTGGTTATATTTCTAACTAAGTTTGAGATTTATGTTATTTTAGGATAATAAAATGTTGCTTAGTTAGATGTAAATATATGATTGCTTATTATGAACTTGTTTATGTATGCATTTACATTTTGAGTATATTAATGTATTGATTCAATTATATATTATTGCTTATTACTATCATGTGAAACAATCTAATGACTTGCATGTTGTGAGGTAGACGTAGGATAATTCTTCCCTCGATTGTACCAGAGGGAGAGCATCATCGGAGAGGATGTTGTAGATGGAGACATCATAGGTCGACAGAGAGCTTGCAAAACCTTGCATACACACACAATAGTTAGTCATGTTAGAAATGCATTTAATTACTTATGATATATTTGATACTTGTTTAGAGTGCTTGTTTTTCTGTGATTTGCCAGAATAGGTAAAATATAAAAGTAAATTCTTTTGCATATTTAGTATGATTTGCCATTGATAATGGTAGGGGAAATTTTAGCAAAGGTAAATTTAAAATATGGGTTATTTAATAATTTTAGAATTTATCATTAAATTACGTAAATGTAGTTAAATGATAATTAATTAAAATATAAGATCAGACATTTCACACATTTGCATCATGATAATCACGTTTGGGCCACTTAATGTTATGATGGTATTAATGCCCCAGAAGCTCATCTTATGGCCTGTGAGAACCTTTGAAATGTTGATGAGACATATTTGCCTGACTGTTTATGGGTTTATGCATTTTATGGTACTCTATGCACTTGGGTTAGAGCATGGTACATTCATCAAGAGTGATGCCTAGACACAAATTCTTGGAGTAACATTTGAAGTAATATGATTCTAGCACTATCTTATTCATCCCCTCACATGGATTTATGCCTATCCCTACAAGCCATCCATCAAGCTATTATAGGTGATCCAATTTTAGTTGAAGACTTCATACGACATATACATGGTGTGCATGAGGATACCTTGTCCATTTTCCAAGAATCAAATATTCTTGCCTCATCTTCTTCACAGTTTGACTCTCAATCTGACCATGCATTGAGGGAATAGATACAGAAGGTCAAATAAAAGGTTGTCTACCAGGTTGAAAAAGCTACCAATTCTAACCCACAAGATTCATCCATTGACCACTTGGATTTACATACTAAATATGGAGCACGTAATATCTAAGATACCATACAAACTAACTAGCAACCATATTTGGATTGACTATAGATGGTTCAACATAATATTGGAATAAAGGATGCACCCAAAATGGCCATTATCGAGAATCATTTGATATTGAAATAAGCAAGGTTTTTGAACTCTTAAAGTAATATCAAAATGTTTTCCCACACTATTATATATAGATGAAGGGTATGGATCATTCATTACGCAATATTCACATTAAATTAGTTGAGGGTGCTTGACCAGTCAGAAAGAGACCTTATCAAATGATTCCTAATTTACATGCTCAGGTTTAAGAAGAAATTGATAATATATTATGCATTGGAGTTATCACTCTTATTAATGAATTTGAATGGGTGAGCCCCATGGTGATCCATATCAAGAAAGATAGTCGTATTCATAATTCTATGGACTATCAGATACTCAATGTTGCTTGCATAACTAACCCTTTTCTGACACCTTTCACTAAGGAAAATTTATAAGTGGTTGTTGGGTACAAGATTTATACCTTTTTCTAGATATCATTAGGTCTAAATCATATAAGAAGATATACCAAAGACCACTTTTGTAACCAAATGAGGTTCATTCGCCTACAATGTCATGCCTTTTAGTTTGAATAATGTTCTAGCCATGTTCTCACACATTATCGTAGAGGATTTTAAGAATTTTATTCATAAGTTCTTTCAAATATACTTAAATGATTGGACCGTCTATGGTTTAATGCATGATCATTGTGTCAATATTCACCCATACTTGAGCGCTACTATCAACTTCATATTTATTTGAATCTGAAGAATTGTGTGTTTACTACTTATTTTGGCATTTTATTGGGTCACATTATTTGTCATGATGGACTGCTAATGGATCCAGCTAAGATTATAGTCATTATTCACCTTCTAGCATTGACCATCTAGTGTGAGGTTTGTGACTTCCTAGGACACATGGGGTATTATCAAGAATTCATTTGGGGATATGCTAAGATTGGAGCACTACTAGAGGAATTACTTAAATAGAATGGTCAATTTATATAGATAGATGCTCAAAAACAGGTATTAGTGGCACTCAAAGACAAGCTAATCACTACCCCCATTCTCTAATTTCTAGATTGGCTAAATTTATTTCATGTACATGTTGATGCTTCATGTATGGTAGTGGATGCTATCTTTACACAACCTTAGGAGAGAAGTCTTTATTATCCCATCTAATTTGCTATTTGGAAGCTCACTCTAGCTAAATAGAATTAATCAAATACAAAACATGAAGCCTTGTCCATGGTTGACATGCTTTAGAAGTTTCACTAGTATTTTTTGGCCACCTTGTTCACTTTTTTTATAGATCATGAAGCACTCAAATGCCTTATGAATAAGCCAGTATTATATTGATGCATTTGATGGTGGATTTTTCTCTTTTAGGAATTTCAATTTTATATGATGGTGAAAACAAGTAAGGCTAATTTTGGACCAGATCACTTGGAATGCATTGAATTTAGTAAACTAGAATGTGCCATTGAGGATGAATTACCTGATGTGTGACTCTTTCAAGTCATGAATGTGCCTGAAGAATTGGAGGATATTGTAAATTTTCTTAACATAGGTTCAACACCAAACCACCTCAACACTCAAGAGAAAAAGCAGTTAGTTATTCGTGCTTTTTTTATAGCTTATTAGTGGTGATGTATATAAACTTGGATGGGATGAAGTATTATGACAATGCATAATGCAGCATGATCACGTTAAATTTATTTAGGAGGTTCGTGAAGGTGTCACTAGAGGACATTATGTTAGTCATGCTACAACATGGAAGGTTTTATTAGCAGGGTTGTGGTGGCCCACTTTATTTAAGGATGCCAAAGCTTATGCGCACCAATGTGATATATGTCAGCATGTGGGTAAACTGAATCTGAGTGATGTTATGATCCTTCATCCAATACTTGCTCATGAACCCTTTGAAAAATGGTCTATTGATTTTGTTGGCCCCATTACTCCAGTATGGAGGTGTACTGGCATGCATTATATCTTTATTGCCATTGAATACCTCACTAGCTGGGCTAAAGTAGTGCCAACATGGGATTGTACTGCTACCACTGACATCATATTTCTTTGGGAGAATATAATTATAAAATATGGATGTCCTTTAAGTTTGACTAGTTATCATGGAACTCATTTCCTCAATAAGACAATCTACATCCTTTTATTAGAGTTCATGATTGTGCACCACAAGACCACCATATCGTCCTTAAGCTAATGGTATATCTAAAACTTTCATTAAATTCTTGGGTCACATGTTAATGAAGATTTTTAATATTGGTCACACTAACTGGGATGGTCATATTATGGGCATAACAGACCATGTATAAATGGTTAAACAAGAGTATTGTTTTTGACCTTGTCTTTGTAGCTGAAGTCATTTTCTCAATTGAGTTCTTTAAACCTTCCTTACATATTGCTCGTGTTGGTCAATTAGATGATGAGGAATCTTTGAAAGCACACCCATATGCTTTACTATAGTTGATGAAACACATTTTCTCATGCATTGGAGTCGAGGCATGGAGAAACAAAAATAGAAAGCCTTGCATGATAAACATTTCAAGAATAAGAATTTTTTTCTTGATATATATGTGTTGGTCTGACTCCAAGTTCACACACCATTTAGGAAAAATTCACGTTCATTGGGATAGTCCATTTATCATTCATAAAATTCATCTTATAGGTGTGTGTAAGTTGAAGAGGTTAGATGGCTAGTTCCTTCTAGGCCATTTCAATGGTAGTCATCTTTGACCCAACCATTCTGAGTGATCTTCCCCTTTTGTTAATAAGGCATATGCCACTAATGTTGTTTAGGATTTTGGTTTGTTTTTTAATAAAGTGTGGAACTAGTTGTGTGCCTTTTGCTTAAGTTTAGATCAACATTTGGTTCCTTATTTTCTTTGTTATGTTGTGGAGGAACACAAGCATCTTTTAGTGTGGGGTAAGAAGTATGTATAATTACAACTAGAGAGTGAAAAGGAAATGATGGAAGGAAATGTGCACAAAAAAGTGTCATGTAAGTGAAAGTGCATAAAGACAAGTAGATATACAGGATGCACGTGTAACCACTATGAAGGAGTCAAGATAGATGGAAAGTAAGTTCTCACCTTAAAAATGGAAATTTTAAAAAACTTTACAGCTATCATGTACTTCAAGAAAATCATGGGATGGGACATATGCGTTAAATGTAAAAAAAATAATGTGTAATTGCAAGTGTTCCAAATTAACATTGTGATAATACCAATAGAGGAAATAAATGAGTGAAATGATGGATGAGGTCATGGGGAAGTAAATTTACATTATGCCTCAAAGCTACAAAAGGTTAACTAGTCATCATTTTAACACTTTACTATTGAAAATTCATGAATTTATAGAGCCAAGAAGAGATTTTTTCAAGCTACCAGAGGAGAATTTATAAAATTTTAGTCACCAATTTATAAGTATGAAGTAAGGTAATCATTGTGAATAATGATTTTGGTGGAATAATTATTGGAGAACCGTAGTTAAAGGAATCATAGGTTACTAGTGCCAATGTCCACCACTAGAGGAGGTTGAATCAAGAGATCTGAGGGAGTTAAAACAAGAACCATGTACTTTTTAGAGATGATCAGATGATCATGCCTCAACCCTTAGGATCCTTAGACTACAATTTGGATACATAAGAAGGCCCAACAAAATGAGCCCTTACTTATGATTCATAAAGAAGAAGAGTTTGAGGGTGTAGGAGCATAACTAGTTTTGATAAGAGAAGAAGTGCCTAGTGAATTCGACATGGAAGAGGAAAGCTTGACATAACAAACTAAGAAAAAAACATTAAAGAATACATGATGGCACATGAGATGAAGAAGACAGTAGTGGTATTGCTCACACCCCCTTTATTAATTAAAGAAATGCAATATCCTGAATTAGTGTTGTGTGTGGATAAATGGGAGTCTAATAGATCGACCTATTAGGTATTTGAATTTAATCATTGCTAACTAGGTAATGAAATAGAGTTGTAGCTCAAATATAAGGTTGAGCAGTAGAACACTAGAAATGAGCTCATTTATGATCTTACAATTTTTAATCATCTTAATGATGCTAGAGTTTTTAGGTATTTAATGTACCTTATTTTGGCAAACCCATGGAGGTCATGAGGTTTCTTATCTCACACGTTCATGAAGATTAATTTTACTTCATCATGCACAAAATGAGTATCACAACCTAGAGAATTAGTAAAGTCATAGGTCTATAGTGCTTGGGCACTCTCAATGGAGATTTGAAGGACCAAAAAGAGATTGAGAAGACTACAATGGTACTTGAGTACAAGAAGCAAGACCACGTAATGTACATAACTAGTCTTCATGATCTCACCCTTCAAGTAGTTGCACGCTTGGCTATGACCAATCTTGGTGGAATGAATAGAAGGAAAGAAGTAGATATAATGTACATGTATGTACCTAATTAGATGGCCTAAGGGGTCAAGTATAATTATTTCTAGTATTTTTCAAAATGGATTTTTACAGATGCAGTGAAGGTCCATCACCTGCCTAATTATAAGTTTTCCTGAGGTGTGATTATTTTATTATTGGTATTTGATGATATTGGTGTACTATAGTACATAAAAAATGAGTTAAAGTGGGCTTACCCACCTAAAACAAGTCTTTGTCGAAGTAGTTTAAAACATTCACTTGCCTTGGCATTATTACCCCCACTCAAAATTCAAGGTTAAAGGGCTAGTATGATGGAATGAAAAAATCTTTTGGGAATGAGTGGCACATCCCCAAGGACTTACCTTGTAGATAGAAGACCAAGCCCAATTTACAGTGAAGCAACACTATTTTTTAGCATGCATCTAGATGAGCCCTTCAGATGATATGTCTGGGTGGATTAAGTTGTCATATGCTTTTACTGCTACATATTTTATGAACTTTGTCAATATAATATACGTTGCATGCCACACGAGGATTGACATAGATAAAATTGATGATGAGACTCACACTCTTTGTCAAATGTATGTGTATATGGGGAAGAAAGTTTATAGAGAAAAACTAGAATTAGATAATAGCGATATTAAATCCTAATAAATTTTGGTCGGGGACTCAATTAATTTGTTTATTTATATGTTGAAGACAAGGAAGAATACATCAGGGATTGATGATGATAGGAAAGAATCCATTCCACCCCTGCTAGATATCATAAGCCACCAGAAGTAGAAGAGGCTGGGGCATATTGCTAACTCGAATGCACAACTAGAATAACCAAAATGGTAAAGGATTGCCCCTTTGATACCAAGAGATAAAGTGCCTACTGGTCAACCCAGAGGCCCTGATTCTACCATTCAAACATCTATTCCTCTAGAACAAGATACTTCAGTGCCTAAGGATTGGGAACTTGAACAGAGAGTGGTGACTCTAGAAACACAACTAGAGAGGGTACCCTCCTCTAAGGAACAAGAAGAAAGGAGGACACACCAGAGCCAAAAAAAGATCCTTCACCAGTGCATCATGAAAAAACCACCCTTGATGACACATAAGTAGACATTGGGAGTCCCACTGGTGAAGAGGGGGATGACATAGATACAAATTTGGACATGAGTGACATTGATGTCGGTCCAAGTCAGCAAGAGGAGGAGTAGGATGTTGAAATACTTGAGCATAACCCTACTAGAAGGAAAGGACCTATTGATGAATATGTGCAACAGAGGCCACTAGATACCATAGCAACTCCCTCCCTTTGCACCCAATACCAACAAAATATACCAAAGAAGGATTTGTATATATGGGAATATTTTCCCAAGGAGGACTCGACTGAGCAGACTCAATGAGAAATTTATTTTTATAATGATATATATATATATATATATATATATATATATATATATATATATATATATATATATATATATATATATAATGAAGAGTGTCATTATGAACTACCTACATATAGTATTATTTTGGCACCAGGAGAGGTGGAACTCCTTGATACATTTTGAGTGGGTCCTCAATAGTGTATGATGTCTCAGGCAAGCATGACCCTTTTGAAATTTACTCACAAAGTGACAAGGCATAATACCTTGCAATAATTTGATGTAAAACAACTTAAGAGGAAACATCAAGAGGTCACTACTCTCTATTGCAACAAGTGCGTGGAAAGGATAAAAATAGAAGAGGAGTTAGAAGAGCTCAAAAACTAACTAGAAATAATAAAAATGACTAGAGTGAAGACTCTAACACTCTGTAAGTGAATTTTATAGCAAGAACTAACCCTTACAGAAGGATTTCCTCTTAGCAGAGAGGCCATTGATAAATTAGTGACCTTGGTGGAGTTTTTATTGAAAAAATATAAAGACCAAACAAATCCTCAATGCCAACAAAATTAGGAAATGGATCAGTTCATTGAGGCCATTGAAGTTTGAAAGAGCTTTTTGACTAGAGTTGGTGGTATGCTTCCCATCATTGATGGGATTTTTGTCAATATATCATGACCAACTAAAATTTTGGAAACAAGGCTTCAAATAGATGAACTTAAATTCTAGAAATTGGATAAGAGTGTGTTAATAATAAAGGATCGAGCTGAGCATGCCGAAACATTTTAAGATGTGGATGCCTTTGAAAACAAAATAAACACTCACCATCAAGAGTTGAACACTAGTTTTGTAGTGCTCCGAGAATAAATTTTGATAGAGCTTACTTCATTGGAGGATGTTCATAAGTATGCTTCTACATCACTTGAACATTTAACCATTTAAGCATGTGACTTTATGGAACAACCTGAGGAGACCAAGTGGCTTAAGAAAGTAGTAAAGGAAATCACCTCCAAGCTCTATAATGCATTGAATCATTGGGAGGAAGTGATAAGTTGAACAAATGGGACCTAAGTTTTTGATAGTAGATGGACCTGAGTATAATGTATAGTCCAGGATAGACTATTGACTTAGTGTGGGGTGATGTTGGGCCCTTAAGTTTGAATTTATTTTGGCTAAGTATTTTTTGAAGACAAAGGCATGAAAGGAAGTGTAGGTGTAGAAGAGACACAACATGGAAGATTGTGTTGAAGAATATTATTGCAAAGAAGAAGCAAGTCACATGGAACAAGGAAACATGAAACGTAGGGAAACTGATAATGTAATACTAAAAAACTAGTGAGAAACTTGGGCAAAGGCATGGAAAGTGGATACATTTAAGGAATGGTTTACATGAACTTCAAAAAAGAATAGTCAAATGCTAATCCAAAACTGATCCGAAAGGAGATAAGTGCATGATGACAAGGATCTAGCATCGAGAGAACATATAGGGGTAGTTAGGCTTGGGTCCTTAGGAATTCAATATAAACAACTTGCCACAACTCATTGTTTTTAATGGTCATTGGCGAGTCATATTTTTATAATTAGTTTTGTAACTGAATGGTCAGGGTATATCCATGTATAAATACCCCTTGATTTTAATTAGTTTTATTGTTGATCAATGTAATATTGGAGCCATAGTAATTTGGGATATGAAATTTAAATGTAATGAGAAAAAACTTATGTGTTGATGAAATATTTGTGTAATATGTTCATGAATATAATGGAGTTATTACAATTTTGTTCTCAGTTTGCACTCAACTTCTTTTTCTTTTATTAGTTAATTAGGAAAGGAATAGTTAAGAGTAGACATGGAACTAAGTATGAATTTAAAACTAAGTGCTTATTTGATCACCCTAACTTGGGAAAGTAAATGAATACACTATCACTCGATGAGACCAATGGGAATCGGTCTTAAGTTATGTGCTTTGAGTGAGTACGGGATAACCTTTTCTTGCATGATGTGTCGATGCACTAGATCATTATAACTCTTGCTCTCTTAGGTGCACAACTAGGGAAATATATGCTAGACTAAAGGAAAGAAGTCAAATGTGAGTATTGGTGAAGTATCAAGATATTTATTGTGAAGAGTTTTTGGGTGTGTAAAGCATTATTGAGATATCACATCTACTTTCCTTGATTTGTGTACTTGCATCTGGTTCAAGATTCAGATTTATAATCAAAAAAATGTTTGAATTTTACATATCGCTATCAAGTAGTTTTATCGGTTACAATATTAATGTTTAATCAAAATATTTTTCAAATTGCAACTAGCATTATTCTACTTAAGTTTTGCGAAGACACGTTAGTAGTAATGTATCATAAGTTTGGGAATTTGCACTTGTTTATGTGTGTTTTAAGCACACCACATAAGTCTAGTGTAATGCAAAAAGAAGAGGGCTATGAAGTGCTGATCCATGAGGAAATTATATATAGTTTTAAAGGTTTAGGTGATTTTGGCCTATTTTTTAAATTCATCTCTTTTTCTAGCATAAGCTTTCTATTGATGTGGCATCACTCCAACTAGATGTGATAAAGGCAAGAGAGGTTGAATGTAAAGGTGAAAAGAGTAGATGCATGTGGACGTGGCATTCTATTTCTATCTCAAGTTCATAGAGTCCTATAAAATTTATGTGAAATTTTGTAGATCTATTATTCCTTTAACTTTGATTTTACTAAAATTCCTTCGCATCTATAACTTCCTTATAGAGAATAGATAAATATACCAAGTTAAACCATTAATAAAGCACATACATTATTTTTAAGAAGTCTACAACATCATAAGAGAGTTTTTTACACTATAATTAATTAAGAATTACAATTAAATATAAATGGAAATTAAACTATTAAATCTAATCTAGGAGTACATATAAGACAAAACACCATAAAATATATAGAGCTACATATTTTACAAAATTTTTAAATTGCTAAAAATAGAAACTAGGGTTAGGGTTAAAGAATTATCCTTGCAACTATTTTATTTAAGACTGTGTTAACTTAATGTAGGTTATGACTATATTAAAAGACTTGCAAACATAAATGCATTAGAAAATAGTGGCTCGTTATTTTCTAGGACAAGTCCACAAGAGAAAAATAGGAGCGTAATGCATTATTGTATGTTATCTTGACTTTGTCTTGTGAAATTGTGATAGATCTAAAAATATGGCTTTGTTTGTTTGCATTTGTATGTGATATGTTTCTATGCAGATCCCAAATTGATGTGCAAAATACCTGTAAAATTAGAGCCTTACTCCTACACAAGTACACAAAAGGAGAAAAAATGTAGAGGGGAAATGGGGTAAGTGTGAATGGCTAAACTATCCTCAGAAAACCCCTTGTTGAGTGAATATTGCCTACATAGCCTAAAGGGCCTCAGGCCAATGTAGTTCTCCCTTTAAGGAAGATCATATGAATGCAAATAGAAAATTTGATTATAATTCTTGAAAAAGGATGCCCTCAAACTACAATGATTTTACACTTGGCCAAGGACTATAAAATTATAGTAAAAGTGCAATAGAGATATTTACTCAAAAAATAGACGCTTTTGAAAATCAAAAAGAGAAATGCCTTGTATGTGATTGCTAGATCTTTTCAAGTGTGACCCTTGATGTGATTTTAAAGAGAAATATTTTGATTTTTTTAAAAACCATCCTATTGATATGAGCAGGAAAGTCAGTAGGAAGCACACCATTTTGAAAATGCAGTTACTAGAGCTTAGGAAACAAGTCTGCACTACTGGATAGGTACACAATATGCTCTTGTTTACCTAGTGCACACTTTTCCTAAAGGAAAAAAGGATTTTAAAACCAAATTAATAGTAAAGTGTTTATTGAATAGGGGTAGATAGGGATAAAATATGGAAGTTTGGAAGATGCTCTTATTAATTTTGAGACTTTGAAGGCTTTCTTAGATATTGTGGGTTATTGAAATGGTGAATTGGCCAAGCAAGGCAAAGGTGTCAAGAAAAAACATTATCAAGCATTTATTAGTTAATTTCAATGTCTATATTTGCCCCCAATGATGCATAAAATTAATAGAGTAAATGAAATGTAAACTTGAGTGTGTGTAAACACTTTGTCTATGTCATGGAGATGTGCATGCCCCCTTGTTGAAGCATGTGGAGAAGTGTTGAATATGTGGTAAAATCAGAGTGACCAAGTCTCAATTAAATGAATCAATAAAGATGTTTGAGTTGGAAAGATTATATGCTTCAACCCTCATAGAGTAATCTATAATGCTTGAACAGATGGGAACCAACAAAGTGGTTTGCTAAAGTGCAACCAAGACAGGAAACATTACTAAGTTCAAATGTGGCTCAATTTTTGAACTGGAGAAAAAGGTGAGAACTAGTACATGGATCATTTAAGTGCAACCAAGACATGGAGTGTCACGAAGCTCAAACATGGTCCACTTGTAAAAGGTAAATCACATTGTTGCATATGGATTTGGATTTGATATGTAAACTCTAGAAACTTTGAAACTTGGAAAAGGGAAATATAAATTTTGAATAGTATCTTGGGCATGAATGAATATCATTTCCCCATACTATATAGAGCGGCAATTTGATCTTTTTGAAAATTGTTTGACATCTTGTAACTTTCTTCACATAAGTGTATATGTGCTCTAGTAGTGTAAGAGTGGAGTGCATAAACAATTCAAATTCCCCCTAATCTAAATATTATGATTTTTGCATATTGAAAACTGTCAAATCTAAAATTTATTGTGAAAGCTTAGAGATTAACACATTATAATGCCCCTCTTTAGAGATGAGGGAAATTGCCTAGAATCAATTGTCTCAAAACAAAAAGTGAGAGCATTTGTGAAAGATATAAGCATATAATAACATTTTACGTATTTGAATTGTATTAGAATATTATAAATGTAACATAGAAGTATATGAAGAGATTGTATATTGATTTGTATCATGTAAATTGAATGTTGCATTGAAGTAGTGTATGAATTATGTAAGGAACTTACAAGTGTTTGAATATGCATTTGTAAACATAGTATTTTATTGAAAAATGAAGCATTGAAGCACACAAGTAGTATGTGCATGATATGTATCATGGCACCATAGATATATGCAATCAACATGTAGTAGTGCATGATAGGAATCATGACACCATGGTAAAAAATAAAGAACATGTAATCAAAGTCACACATTATCATGTAAAAAAACCCAAAGGTCACATACAAGGGACATGTAAAATATTGCATAGAGTTAAAAAGTGTGCATAAATGTCACATATAAGGTCCAAATACTAAATAAAATGGACATGTAAATGTCACACAAACGTATAAGACCAAAGTATGCACACACATGGAATAGTGATGCCATAAAAATAAGAGGGTGTATGTTGAACATATACAAGGCCAAAAGCCACATTCAATAAGCAAGCAAGTTGAATCATATCATGTAATGAAGTGAACATATGAAAGAAGCATAGATAAAAATAAAACTAGCATATTTTGATCACACACACACACACACACACACACACACACACACATATGTCCATGCTAGTAAATAACATATTTATCAGGACACATGTAAAGTATGAATGAAAATAAGACATTTTTTTCATTATAGATCAACATGGAAAAGAAATTTTGAATAAATACAACCTATAAAAGTGTTCACATAAAATGATGAGATGCCCCCAACTGAGCAATATTATTGGGTAAAAGGTTGGCCCAGCATCGAAATCATGTAAAGGTATGTCTTAACTTGAAATTTAACTAACATCTAAATATGTTTTCTGTTATGTGATATAAAAAATTGTTTAAGAGGTCCCTATAACCATGTTGTATTAATAAACAAAGATCTAAAATGCACATGGATAGGTCCATAATAAGAAGACAGGTGCGTATTGTGTTGTTATCTTACTAGTGTGACTTTATCCTGATGGAATGTATACAATAATTTTTTATTAAGGCAACTTTGTTTCCTGGTCCTATAAAGATATGGCATGTTTCTCACTCGTATACCTTGTGAGAAGCATTATGTATTGAAAAGGTAATTAAATATGCTATGTACCGAACATAAAGATAAATGGCATATGCAAATATGTAATCCAACGACATGAGAATATGCTTATATGCCCTCTTTTTAAATTTTTGTAAATATGATTTTTTTTTAGAATATATGAATATTTTTGTTTTTTTCATATTTGAAAGGTAAAATATGCATGAGTGAAAGTTGAAAAAGTCATTTGTATAAAATATCGATGCAAATACATAATATTCACAAGTTTTTTAATAGGCTTTCCTTAGAGTGTGTCTAAGCAATAAACTCCAAGGCCATTCTTTTTAGTAATTACAAATGGCCCCAACCAATTTGGGTTGAATTTTTCTTTGTTTTATTTATCAACATTGGTATCCTTCTAATTTTATTTCAGCACAAGGTCAACAACTTGAAATTATCTATCATGAATTTTATTGTTATATGATCTTTTAATGCATGTTGGTAAACTTTTAAATGTTAGAGAGCTTGTATGCATTTGTTATCAAAAATTTATAATTCATGTAAGTGTTTTTCATAATATTCAATGTCTTTGGTAATATATTTCAATGACACATGTAAGGAAGGTATTCCTGTTTCAAGAGGAAGTACCACTTTCATGCCATAAATAAAAGAGTAAGGCATGGCCTTTTTTGGCGTAAGAAAACTTGTACAATATGAACAAATAGGGTAAACAATTTGATTATGCCAATCAGTTGTATGCTTTACGAAGGTCTTTCTTAAGATCTTAACAATTTTTTTATTAGTTGCCTCAACTTGCCCATTTCCTTGTGGGTAGTAAGGAGTAAAAAAAGTATGTTATATTTTGAACTTAGCACAAAATATTTATACCATTTTATTCTTAAAAGAGTATCCATTATATGTTATGATTGTAGAAAGTATCCCAAATTGTACGTTGATATCCGTAAGAAGAAAATTGTAAATATCTTCACTAGTATTCAATTGTAGGGGTGTAGCCTCTACCCATTTTGTAAAGTATTTAGTAGTTGTAATGATAAATTTATGTCCTTTAGATAGTTCCATATTTATTTTTCTAATTAGATTAAATCCCCTAAGAGAAAAAGGCCATGGAGAAATAATAGGTTGTGATATCTTGGATGGTGCAAGATTAAAATTTATATTCTTTTGACATTGAGAACACAATTTGACATGCTCATGACATTCATCTTCTATTTTGGGCTAATAGTATCCTTGACATAAGAATTTATAAGACACGGTCTTACCATTAAAACTACCACCACATTCACTGTCATGTACTTCAAATATAGTTGTTTGAGATTTAATAAGTTTTAGGCATCGTAAAAGTTGTCCATCAAAAGAGCATTTGAAAAGGCATCCACCAATGAACACAAAATGCATTGCTTGAATTTGTAAATGTATTTTGCCTTCATACATAGCATTTTATGTAAATGTAGATTTATAAAGATAATTATATATATTTGTATACCACTCAATATTGTTTGCACTTTGAATGATTGCGAGCACTTCCAATGCATTGATGGTTTCTATGTCCACAAAAGGATTACATGATTATTGTATGGTAAACATTGCATGATCATCATTAATATCAATTGGAATTGAAGAATTAACACTAGCCATTGCATCGACATGATGATTATCTTTCCTTGGAATATTTTTAATGGATAGGGATAAAATGATATTAATAACCATTGGATAATATATTTGTTACTCCTCAAGGTCTACCCATAGCCTTCACCTTTCACTTGGGATTTACATGCACCAACAATATTATTGAATATGAAGCTCTTATTCCTTATTTTTTAACAAGATGATTACTTAGTAGGATGATGTCTATGAGAAGTAGAATTTGTTGTACCCAAGACTCGATTTCCCTTCTTGATAAAAAGGTGAATTAGGATCAACAATACCTTGGGTATGCTTACCCAGTGCTTGTAACATAGTATATTTATATTTTTATAAATATTTAAGTCCTGAACCATATTTATAGGGAGTGTGGTGCATGTATGTCCAAAGAGTAAGGTTGTATGTATGGAATATAAGTATTATTGGATGCACCAGGGCATAATATTTTAAATTATATTTATTTGAAGGGAATGTGTGTGTGTGTGTACCCTTGATAGCTGAATTTAAGGCATGCACAAGGTGGCAAGAACAACATTCATGTCATGGATCAAAGGTCTTCCTAATAACAATTTGTAATTAAGATCATTAGGTATAACTTGGCACATTGTAGTAAGAGTACATGGGCCGAAAGTGATATTCAATGTGATATGCCCAAGTACTTTGCATGGGATATTATAAAATCCATGAATATTCATGTCTGAATGGGTGAGGTGTTTTGTTGTTATGCCTAATAAATTTAAGAAGGATACATTATAGATGTTCAAATTAGATCTATTATCAATAAGCACCTATTTTACCACCTCATTTTTTTAATTTTTTTGGATATACAGTGGTAAATAGTTGTTGATAATATGATGTGGGGGAAGGTCTTCTTTTCAATGGAGATGCTTTCCTTGATCCATTGAATGATATTAATGATAAAAGTTACATAGGGAGGTTCAACATTATTGTATAAAAGAGTTAGACATAAAGCTTCATATAAAATATCCTTGTACATTGGTATTATTTGTAAAGAATATAATAAGGAAATTATGGCATTAGTATTCTTTAATTGATTTAAAATATCAAAGGCTTTAGGTTGATTAAATTACTCTAGGGAATAAGATGGTATGTGTGGACTTATACCTCATCTAAGTTTAACAAAATGGCCATTATGAGGTGTATGCATATAAAATGAAAGATAATTCGACTGACATTATAAAAATATAAATTACCTTTTGAGCATATTTATTCTAAGGTAACATTACAAACATTGTTGTATGTAAATAAATAATATACATATTAAATTACATCACGAAAAGTAAAAGATAATTTTACACTAATTTGAAGGAGACTAGTAAAGTATGAAAGAAACATTCTTTGAGTGAACCCATTATAGAATTTATAAAAATTAAGAATATTTATTCTATTGTTATACAATATTATGACTATGTGTATACAAGATAAATCAAGCAAAACTACAATTTAAGAAGGCAATGCAAGTAAAAATCAAGGATAAAGGGTGATTTAGGTAAGGGTTTGAATGATTTGCAGGCTCTCAGATATATTTCATTTTTTGATTAGTATCAACCCAATATTTCATAGAACTAACTACAAAGGTGGAACCATTCCTATAGCCCACTAACCCCCATTTTAAGGTAAGTTGAGAGTAACTTTCCTAGGAAACACACTCCTATCAGGTGCACCATAAATCAAAAAGATAAAAAATATTCCTATTGATGTAAAAAAAGGATCCTTGGCATTCACAATATACCATAAAATATGAAGAAACTAAAGTTCATGTTTAGATTTATAATATGGCTATGAGTATAAACATAAAACTCTCGCGTCGTGATGTCTATAAATAGAACACTGCATAACCCTTCACATTAGTAGCTAAGTAGTTTGAAAACTATTGGAACACAGTTTATAAAACAAACAAAGATGAATAAAATAAAGGTGAAAAAAAATTTAATATAAAAACAACAAAATTTAAACTGAAGTTGAAAAAAGAGCCTTTGTGTCGGTATTTATCTAAGGTGATAAGACAAACTTTTTCATTGTCGGATTAATTTAAAGTTGAAAAGGTTGAATCATTATGTTACAGATAATATCCAAGGTAGATGATTCTTTTATTTTAGTGTCAATAATTTATACAATTAAACTAAAACCTTGAGCCAAAAAATAACAAGCAATAAGTAATGTTCTAACTATAACAGGTTCATCAAAATGTTTATAATATAATTAATTATGAATTACAATTAACTCTAAATGGGAAAAAAGAGAGAAGTGGAAATGATTGAGCTATCCTCTAGAAAACCCCTTATTGATTGAGTTCTACCTAGATAGCCCAAAAGTGCCTTAGATGGATGTAGTTCTCCTTTTAGGGAAGATTATATGAAAACAAATAGAAAAATTGATTATAATATTTGACAAATTATTCCCTTAACTTGCAATAAACAATTTTAGACTTGGCCAAGGACTATAAAATTGCAATAAAATTATAATAGAGATCTTTACTCATAATATATATGATTTTGAAAATAAAAAAGAGAGATGTCTTATGAGAGAATTATAGGTCCTTTCAATTGTGACCCTTGATGTGATTTTATATAGAAATATTTCAAATGTTTTTAATAACCAACTTATTGATATGTGTGAGAAATTCTATAGGAAGCGTGTCATTTTGAAAATATTGTTGTTAGAGCGTGGGAGACAAACCTACACTATTAGATAGGTGCACAATGTGCTCTTATCTACTTAGTGCACAATTTTCCCAAAGGAACAAAGGCTTCTAAAACCAAAGTGATATTAAAATCTAGGTTAGTTCGCTTGCATCTGTATGTGATATGTTTATGTGTAAAGCCTAGATTGATGCATAAAAAACTTGTAAAAATAGATCCCTAGTCCTACATAAGTACACAAAAGGATATTGAATGAAAAATGGGAAAAAAGGGAGAAGTGGAAATGATCAAGCTATCCTCAAAAAACCCCTTGTTGACTGAGTTTTGCCTAGATAGCCCAAAAGGGCCTTAGATGGATATAGTTCTCCTTTTAGGGAAGATCATATGAATACAAATAGAAAAATTGATTATAATGTTTGATAAATTATTCCCTTAACTTAAAATAAACAATTTTAGACTTGGCCAAGGACTATAAAATTACAATATAATTATAATAGAGATCTTTACTCATAAGATATATGATTTTGAAAATAAAAAAGAGAGATGTCTTATGAGAGAATTCTAGGTCCTTTCAATTGTGACCCTTGATGTGATTTTATATATAAATATTTCAAATGTTTTTGATAACCAACTTATTGATATGTGTGATAAATTCTATAGGAAGCGTGTCATTTTGAAAATATTATTGTTAGAGCGTGGGAGACAAACCTACACTATTAGACAGGTGCACAATGTGCTCTTATCTGATTAGTGCACACTTGTCCCAAAGGAACAAAGGCTTCTGAAACCAAAGTGATAGTAAAATGTTTGTTGAATAGGGATTGATATGGATAAAATAGGGAAGTCTAGAATATATTCTTAGAAATTCAAAGAATTGAAAGGCTTTCTTAGAGATTATGGGTTATCAGAATGGTGAATTTTCCAAGAAGTTAATGGTGTCAATAAAAAAAAATTTCAATCTTTTACTATTTAAATTTCAATATCTACAAGAACAGGTGAAAATCATCATGAGGCCACAGAGTCATAGAGCCATGAAGGTCTCTTTTTTTCTCATTAAGGTGGCCTCAAAAAATAATGTGGAATTGTTGAAACTTTATATCCACTTTATCTCTCCATATGTGGGATTTTTTGTGCACATAATATATTAGCATGCTATTATTGCATCCTAAAATTTAACCAATAATTTAGCACATACAATGGTTTGAACAAAACTTTGATAGAAAAGTGAATACACTGGGTGATTAGAATGGAATCATGGAATCAAAATTCATAGATGCTCTTGCAGCACTAACATTTTAAATTGAATTTACAAAGGCTCTCTGAGGACATGTAAATTTATGGATTTCACCTTAAATTAAAACTAGGTCTATTAGTCATCAAGATATGTATTTCACATGAAAAATTATGAACTTTTATTTAAGACATACGATGTGACTGTGAAGTGATTAATTATTTCACAAGGGTACTACATTAAATGAAAATTTTCAAATTTAGATAGATGTATGTAGAATCCACTTTGGTTTTACAAGGGTACATTGGGACAATTTTGGTCGATAAAAACTATTGTTCAATACTTGTGCATTGTATAAATAAGTTTTACATTGGTGTACTAATCTTTTTGAATATTACATGCAATGACATGATTGGTTAATATGAGGTAAATTTTGGAAAAAATATTAGATCTACTATGACAACTTTAAGGTGGTACAATGACAACTATGGCATATTATGTGATCAGTGCTAAGTAGGATATAATTAGAACCTAATTTTGCACTAGTTAGAATCTAATAATAGAGACATTGGAATCTAATATCACACTACTTAAAACCTATAATAGTCATATTGGAATCTGATATCATACTAGATAAAAACCAATGATAGAAATTTTGGAATCTGATATCATACTAGTTATAAACCAATAATAGCAATATGGATATCCAAATTCAACAATAATAAAGCCAAAAATGGTAATACTATAAGTCTAGATTATTATACATATGTCTTCCTGATACTGAAACATTCATTCCTCTAGTATTGGGGTACATACTTGAGGATTCTATTAAATTATTCCCAATACTTAGTCACATATGATTTTTTGTGACGAAGATCTCGAAATTTTGTCATCTTCTGATCAAAGTACAACTATGTTAACCACCTTTGTCTAAACAGAGTCACCAATTGATCCCATGTGGTGGTAGTGTTTACCAAACCCATCTCATCCTTACTTTTCTCTCACCATGATAAAGCCTCTCCCGAGAGTTGGTAGGATCCCTAAATAGATTTTATTTCCATTGATAAATCTCAAATCTCAAAGTATTTTTTTCCATCTCACTCAACCAAGATTTGGTTTTGTCTTAAACCACTGTGCCATCAAATTTTAGTGGGTTGATATTTTTAGATATCTGGTGAGTTTAACTACAAAATGAGATTTTTTGGTATGGTACCTCTCAGCTTCTAAATATTCTTGATGTCTATGATGAGAGGACTTTTGGTTTTCTTCTTGATCTAAATTTTGACCCCCTCTTGGGATTGACTTTGACTACCCTCTAGGTTCTAATTCTAATTTTTATTTTCCTCTTATGATTCTAGTCATCCAAGGACTTCTTACTTCAATGCAATCATCTACTCATATTCTTCATTTAGGTTAGCTAGAATTTTATCGAGTTTAGCATTTGATCAAAATTGTTGGAAATGCCTTCCTCTAAAATGGCATTAGTTCAAACCATATTTCCTAGTCAAACAAAAGAGTTAATGTTGAGGTGGCTATATTGAACTCAAAATTCACAAGTGTTTAAGTTTGGTTTTTATACCACAATGTAAGAGCCTCACTTAAAAGAACACATAAAAACATACATTTTTTATAAACATGCATTAGTATGTCATATTCTCAAAGATTGGTATAATCTTGACCTTTTTGGGTCATGTTAGCCAATTTTTTTGGCTACCATAGGATAGGTTCACAAAAAACTTGCTCTTTATCTCATATTAAATCTTGTTGATAGCCTTGAAGGTGTTTGTCTAGCTCATAACTTATCTTTTAATGGTAAGATGTCTTGTTGTCCTAGTAGTGTTAGAGGTCTCCTAGGGTGTAAAATCCTAAACATGTGGTCATGGTATTCAAGTGATCATCTAATGGTTGTATTTTGGTCCTTATGCATGCTCAACAAGTGTTATGGTAACTTAGCATTTTTTAAGGTATTTTGCAAATATTAAGGATCTCATATTTTTGGCTTAATCAAGCCAAATTTTTATGCTAACACTTGCAATTAATGTCTAAAATGCTTAATCAAAAATATCAAACCTTTATAAAAATGAGGTTTATGAGAACAAGGTCATCAAAGGGGATATGGATATTCAAGTTGAAATGCAAATAGATAGCTTTTCAAGTTATCCTTATGACTTTCTCAACGTGATGTAAGGTGGTAGTCTAGTAAAGAGGCCAAAGAGTATGTGGTGTATATATGCATGTGTCAAATAATATTGAGAAGGTTACTTCAATGTAATATAGTAGTTATAAATCAGAAAATGATCAGAGGTTGCAGATCTAATGTCTAAAGGAACAAAATCAGTCTTCAAAAGGTAGTTTTAGTCACTTGTACGGACACAAAGGGTCCATATTTAGGTGAAAATGCATGTGGGGGTGTCTCTTCACCTTATTTAGATCACTTTCATCCTCAAAAATCTTGTATAAGTCCAAATAAGGCAATAAATTTATCAAAATCTCCATCAAGCCCTTGGTGGACTCATAGGGGGCAATTTTATATGTTCATTCTTTACAAAGGAGAGAGAATGGTGACCTTAGATCTTGGGTAAAGGAGGGGGTCCTAATGGAATTCATATTAATTTAATTAGTTATATGATCCATTTCCACTCATTTATGAATAATTTCTAAGACTCTACGGTGCTCTTTAACCTCACTAAAACCCCACAGGGCTAGTTTTCCTTTTAGACATGTTGATGTGAGCTTGGTGGTGGTACAATAGCATTTTAGAAGTATCAAGGATACCCTTATGAACCAAATGAAGGAACTTTATGGATACATTAAGGTCAATCTCTGATAATGACCCATTTTCCGTTAAGGAACAAGTGTAGTTAAGAAAGGAGCAAGTTTTTACATTTTGAGAATTGATCTGCCTATATGCAATGACTATTGAAGAGTTAGCAATTATTATTGATTATATGCAAGCAGGTTAACTATCTCATATTTCTAAGTATGTAGAATTGTTTTATATGATATAGTCTTCTATGTGTGTTCAATAACCACCTTAGATAACTAACTGATACGAGTTATAATCTTTTGAGTACATGTGTGCAGAAGCTACCCTAAAAGGAACAACCTTTGACTGTGATCATCAATAACCCTTCATGGAAGTACAAGGGAAATAGTGAATATTTAAAATACACTTGAATGTTATTCAAAGGATAATGGGTTTTCTTTGGTCTCCCCGAGTAGGTTGTTATAGGTTACAGGCCCAATAACACTCAAATGGAGTTCTTGATTAAGTTTCTAAACATTGCAAGGAGTGTTGCAGACCTGAGTATGAGGACTTAAACATTGATTCACCCTTATAAGGTTTTAATGATGATCACTCATATATAAAACCTCTAATACTCTTCATTTATTAACATGATTATGCTCATAGAGAAAAAATGCAGTCATGCACCTTGTTGAACTATACAGGGTGTCAAAAAAGTTGAGGGACCTATGGTGGCCTCTATGTTTTATAATAACATATGTCCTAAAATAAGCTTTAGGAGCCTTTGTTTCATCCTTGAAAACCATTCAAAACCTCTAAATCATAGTGAATTGTGAAATGGTAGCAAATATCAAAGTAAGACAGTCTTTTGTAGGCTTGTAAGCATGTTTCAGGTATAAACAAGTTGAAGATAGTAGTGTAAGGTCATAACTACAAGAAAAAGTTTGTTTCTAGCTTGGAGAGATATTTCAAATTATATAATAAGTGGATAATCCCTCACCATGAGAAAACATCATCTTTCAAAGGGCAAATCACTTCAAAAAGGGCTAAGATGTGCATCTACAGGTCTACATACTATAGGGTAAGAAAATATACACTTGATACTAGGTTGTGAGTCTCATGGAGGGATATAAAATTTTGAAATAATCAAGGAGATATTGATGATAATTCTAACTCATTCAATTAGATTACAAACCTCTTTTGATTTCTTTTGCAGTCATGTTGTAGGTGGTAGATTATAAGTTCTTTTGGTTAAGAGATTTTATTGCAAGAAATAAATTATAGAGGTGAATAAATGGTTCCTAGTCAGGATAATAGCTCTAATTCCTCTTTAAGGTATTTATCTTAGTATCTAAGGTCCCAAAAAATCTTATCACACACTCTTCATAGTCAAGAACTCAAATGTATAACTACAGGGCTAATTGAAAGTTTTAAGTCTACTTTCAAGGATGTGAAGATAACATATACACTTTCATTGAGAATTGGTTATAAGTGGTTAATAAAGGCATGAATAATATTAGTGAGATTTTTCACAAATAATGGAATCTTTGGACATTGAAGGTAGATCTCAAACTAAGCCATTAGGGTCAAATTAGCCTAGTGGCCTACAAACCCTCCAAATATGAAAAGCAGGCTATAGAGATTTTGGAAGAAGGATGCCCATTAGAGATCATTGAAAATCATGAAATAGGTTTCTATAGACTTATTGAGGTTACTTTAAAGTAAAAAAATATAATTTGTAAGGTTTTAGGTGAAACAACCACTCTATTTATCTCTTACTCGGTCTCCCTGTCCAAGAGACCATTTCCTTCACGTGAGAGCATGGTTGAGAGGTTTCATTGTGGAAAATGGATATTGGAGATGATTATAGGGGTATTATACTTTTAACTCAAAGAATTATTTCATTCATCCACTTCTATAAATCTATAAACAATCCTTAAGATTGGAAGTCTCTTTAAACCCTGTATTTGCATTATGAAGGAGCCCAAAGAGCATTTTCTTTTGCTCAAATTGTACGAAGGAGTTGCATGGGAGCTCAAACTCATAAGGGATGTTAGGATCCCTTCCCTAATTCCATATTCTGGCATTTTTTCTTGGATTATGACCCTATACTTTGTGAACCATCATTAATATGGTAGACACCTAAAACCCTTGTTAAACCTATCTAGAAGACCTGAAGAGAGATAAGATGAGTTAAATGACTTTAAGTGGATTATTTTGGCCTATAAATGGTCAAAATGATCTTTATGGCTCCCATGGGCACCTGGGCAAGACATTTGGTGGCACATGTGAGGGAAAAATCACATGGAATTGGCTTAAAAGGTAGGTTATAGACCTAGTTATGAGCATATAGGCTTGTTGCATATCTTCAAGTCAAGTGAAAAGGATTTTTAAGCTTGATTAGAGACTTTGTGATCTTTTAAAACCTTTTAAAATATCCCTCAAGGTGATACATAGGCTACTGAGTCACTGAACTAGTCTAAGTTGGTGATGGTTTCACTATCTTTTATAATGCGACTTATTACAGGTCTTACAAAGGTAAATTGAACCCTGAGAACCTACAAGATAAATTTATAAACATTGAATAAGCCTCTTGAAGGTTCATTATTGTCATAATAAAATATTATTCATGAGTTAAATTTTTTTCTCAAATCTAAAATGAAGGAGTGTGATGACTCTTGTCTCAAGAAGGTATGGTTGCAGACTAATGGCAAGGTTTCATAGGTAAAAGAGTATTATAAGCACCTTAGTAGGATTCAAATGACACCTATGCATGTTTTGGTAAGTCATGGAGCATAAATAAGAACCCTTTAGTCCTCAAGACTTCTTGAAGTTTTTGTCTCAAGAAGGCCTCCTATAGATTTCTTGACAAATAGGTATAAAGACTCAACCACAAGTTGATCTCCAAGACTCGTACATGACCTCTGTGGTTTGCTATAGTAACTTATTTGAAATAATGAGCCATGATGGAGGTCTCCAAGCACAAAAATAAACCTTAATTTGGAAATTATACCTTGATATCAAGAGAGAGCCTAAGGATAAGTGAAGAAGTTCAACTGCAAGTATCATGTGAAGAAGAAGCATTACAAGAGATAAAGTTTGGTGAAAATGATCTTTAAGGGTGCCAAATATCAATTGAATAACTTCTAAATACCTCAAATATTAGGTATGTAACTCCTTGGGAAGGAGTTAAACTCAAGAAGGCATCAAAACTACCAAGATGCCCTCTTACACTACCCCTCATGATGAACTTCATCAACACATGGCTTTGAGGGTTAAGAAGCAACATGATAACACACCTATAACAGGCCTAATGGCACTTTTTTTCTACATTGTAACTTGCTTCATCATAAGAAGACTCCTCCAACATCCTTCTCTCTCTCACTCTCTCTTTCCCTATATATACTACCTTGAAAGGCATTGTAAGGATCCTCCACCATAAGTATGGTAAGGCCCTACTCTTTTGTAATGCCTTTGATCAATATACAGTTGATTTTGTCTTCTTTCATGGCTTCATTTAGTGTAAATATTTGAATTGTTGATGAAATCAAGTGTAGACTCAGCTCACTTTGGTTTATTGTCTTGTTTTTCTTGACTTCATGTAGTTTAGCTCACTATTACAGGTTGTAGAGAGTGTCATCATGGGTCACTTGTGGATTATAAGTGGTAAGAATCTTCCCTCTTAACCCCATAATACCTTATCTCTCCATAAATCAATAAGGTAATAGGTGCAAGTTTATATTACTTCATATCTTTTAGTCCTATAGGGTATATGCAATAGGTGTTAGTGATCTTGAGATTTGGTGCATCACCTCCTTGATTAGGTTTCTTTCATGTTATTCCTCTCCCTTTTCTTTGTAAGTTAGTAGTGTAGTGTTTTTGAGCCTAATTGATACATCAAGGGGAGCTAGCCCTATAATTTAGAGATTCAATCCACCTATTCGACCACCCATAGCCTATGATTGTATACATGTTACCCCAAATTGGAAAGGCTTGAACAACCTTCCAAGGGTACAAATTTGGGCTAACAAGTCATACAAATAAACTAATATAAAATGCAGAAATAAAATATTTCCCAAGATAAGTAAACATTTAGGCTTCATAATTAAACCACAAATTTATAAATATAACTATGATTGGATAACAATAGTTACAACAATTTTAGGGAGCAAGTCCACCCCCTTGACTACATAAGAGTATATAGGATTAGGTAATTATTTATGTAATAGTTTTATATGCAACATTTCAAGTTTAAACCACAACTAACTCATAACTATATAAAATCAAAGTATCAACTAAATAATAAATTGTATCATATGTTGAATAATAGACTAAGTGATATTTGAGTTTGGTGTATCACTAGAAAACCACTTTACAAGTGAGAGAGAGCATAACTTGGGCATTTTATCCTCTAACCATATACTGGTGAGTTCTTCACACACCTCCCAAACTGGGAGTGGCCCTTCCCTTTAATGAGAAGGCAAATAAAGGCATTAAATTTTGATCATAGTCATTGATAACTATGTGCAAGTTAATGTAACCATTATCACATACAATCAATAAGATATAACTAGGTAATTTCACTATCTATTGACTCATTTGACTAATATGTGAACTAAGAAGTACAATGGATAGACAATGGAAAAATAGTCACATTACTTTGGCCAAAGCATTTCACATACGACATAAGGGTATAAATATCACTCACAAGCATAAAATTTTGAAACTCGATCATAATTCCACAAATACAACCATTTCACACCATACTCATGAACAAAACACAAAAAATAAAATACAAGCCCATATAAGGATATGCTGGTAAAACTGATAAGACTAGGTTTCATGATTTAAGTTTTTTCATCATGCACGTACTGGCATTCCAAGGTTAACCAAGGCTTTTATTATTTTTTTAAAACACATATAGAGTTTAACTCAACTCAGAGAGGTTGATAAATCATTAAAATAATGGAAATCATGCCCGTAATCCATTTAAACCTATTTATACTTTGTATAGACAAACAAACAAGTCCAAACTAGACATCTATTAAACTTATAGATTTCTAAAGTCATGAACAAGCAATCGAGTAACACTCTCATGCATAATGATAGTCAATCTACCACAATTCAGATTAAGCAGAAGCAAGGCATAAAAGATTGTCTTATCCTCATGCACACCCACATCTGCAAGTATGTTCATGCATACTCCATCATCATACTTTTAGATGTATATATAAATAATTTAATCTTTGGTTTCCCTTTATTTATTGACATGCAATTTTTTAAAATAATGATAAATCACAATACACATTTTTTAATTACTTGCAATACCCATGCTTCTATAATAGGTTGTATATTGTATCTATGTTCATTTTCACCCATCTCTACAATCAAAGTTCTATAGTATATGGCATCAGTCCTAGCTAAATCTAAAAATAACCTTATATGATTATTTAAATCGGGGCTTACAACTGTATTATATTTTTCTAAATTTTTGATGTCAATCAATTAAAATGAAGTCATTACACTTGATTTCAATGTTATTAATCTCTTGGGGTAGTGGTAAGGATCTATGCAATGATTAATTGAAATCAAATGCACATGAAACTACGTGGGTATGAGTCATATGACAAATACTACCATATGTGCAGGTGCATCTTAGCTAATGAAAATAACATACAACTAGCAGTAATATTCCCACACATAAAATATATCATTCAAAGCATTGATACTTCATATAACACGCTAGTTATGAAGTACATTTTTTTACTATGCATGATACAAGGTTTTGAAGTATGCCTCACATTTAGTACACAACTAAAAATGATCAAGAACTTGTGTCAAAGTTTTCACTCAACTATATTAAATAATTCATTAGTTAAATAACTCAAAGGTAGATGGATTTGTGTAGAAGGAAAATTACATCTTAGTAATAGTTTTAACCAGGAATATCATTTATAAATGAAGATTCTAAGGGTTGTTTCCTCTATATAACATTTTAATAATAGATTCAAACACAACCTCAATACATTGATCATAACATTCAAAAATCATACATTTCAACTAAACCCAATGAAATGTTCAAGGCTACCAATTGATTAATGCCATAGACAATATTTAGTTTTACACCAAGCTTCAAATCCAACTAACTGGGATAGATAAATATTAAGGCATTAAGATGAATTTAGTAAGTATTTATACTACCATAATGCCCTGCACTTATTATGGCTTATGTATTGGTCTCATCTAGTTACATATTTTGACAAGAGTTTTTAATATATAGAGGACAATTGTTAAAAAATAACATATAACTCAACTAGGATTTATTCTTTTTTTTGCAAGTTTTCAAGATCGATAACCTCAAAAAAATGTTATTTTTATTTGCAACAAAGCCAAAATAAATATACTCTACAGTTTTACTAAATTCCAAGTCATTATGAAAGTTAAAGAGATGAGAGGTAAATCTTGTATTCTATAGATACTAAAATCTAATTTATGTAGTACCTCAGTCTTGTACACTTAGAAAATACTATTATCATTGTGCCTTTTAGTTTTAGACCATCCCACTGCTAAAAGACTCGTATTCACTATCTCTTTGTGCCTAAATTTCTTATCTCTTAGTCCAACCATTATTGTTCTAATGACCAAGTCTTCTATAATGTGAAAAAATCGCTAAACCTGATTATTATCCTTCACTACCAATTATGGAATTGTACATATTTTTTAGCTTCCTAAACACTTGTGCCCCAGATAGATACCTGCGTCGATGCAAGTGTCCACTTTTCCTACAAAGTATCTAATGGCCAAAAGTCATCCAAATTTACAAAAGAAACATGTCCTAAAGATCAACCTAAGTGTTAAGTGTGATATATTTCTAAAAGAAATTGATATATATGCAATATCAACCCTCATTCGTTCCTCACCTAGAAATCACTTGGAAATCACATACAACTCACAAGACCATATACGAAGAAGCACTCAATCAAGCATTTAAGTGAGCAAACCTTCCCTTCTTGTCTATATTTTCACATCAGTCATAAGAATTGTATTTCTATAGGTCTAAATTACTCAAGGGGCATCCCATGAGCCATATTTGTCAATTTATAAGCTCAATCACTATATTTATTTACTTATCACACATTACATCCTTATGCATACACAAGCCACTACATGGGAGAGAACTAAATAAGTTTGAGGCCCTTTTAAGAGCATTAGCTTTGCAGACATCGCCATTCAATAGAGGGGTCTTTAGGGAATCTTGACACTATAATCCCACTAACCCATTTTTCTCACAGTCACTTCAAGGGTGAAGAGCTAGGGTTTGATCATTTGAAAAATAGTGACAGTCTTTGTGTCAATCTAAAAATATCATAAGAAAAATGAAAAAAGCAAGAAGGCTTTATGTGGTTGCATCTAGATCCAGTCAGTATTTCATGTAGGACACCTACATCAGGGTTAGACACATGCATCAATGCAGTTGTCCAAATATGATGCAAGCATCTAAGGCTACATAAAGAAAACTTATATAATTTGATGACTATTTTATGATCATATTACAATCCAATTATAACATGTTCTAGATTAGACCTACATGTGCACAATAAACTAGCTAAGTGTCATTTATTTCCAATTCTTTGCATAAACTATCAGTAGTTGTACTTTACTATTTTTAGAAATCTTGATTATTGTATAAATTTAGACTATCATTTATCTGAGTTGTCTATTAATTGGCTTGCTCATTAGGTTAATTCACCACCTTTGTGTAAAATATTTTCTAATCCCCTTAACCCTGAATACCATGCATATCAAAATTTAGGGTTAGACATTTGGTGAACCCAACCTTTGGTCTCAAAACCCTAGATTAACATAAGGCTTTATGTTTTCTTACTTGTGATTGATGTAATTTACTTTTTTCAAATTATGAGTTTTTCATTTATAAGCAATGGAAATTTTTAATAAAAAAATCATTTTCAAATGGAAGATAAAGAAGCATTAGTCACTCATCTCAATAAAAACAAGGACTTAATAGATGCATTCTTGTATGTTACGAGAGATGAAATCATTAAACATGCCAATGCTAAGACATCCTCCACTAGTGATGGTGAATCCTTAGGTGGTACTGCAACTAATTCGATACCAATAACCATCCCCTTGAGCCCATCATCACTTTATACATCCAATGTGGGAACAAGTTATGTGTTTACACCAATGTTACCTAAAACAAATCCTACTATTGCTACATCCTCCATGGGAAACATTGGCACTACAACCCAATTAATAGTCAATGCCTATATCAACTCAAACTATGGGTACACCTCCTTTAGTGGTTTCTTAAAATTCTAATGTTAGCAATCAAAATGTGCAATATCTTATCGAAACTATAAAAAGTTTGTAAGATAAAGTCATTAATATTAAGAAAATTTACATGAATTCACCTTATGTTGTTGATTTATAAGAGGTATTCATAACCCTCTTACATATAAGATATCTTTGTACCCCTTTCCAACTAGTTTTCTTGCACCTAAGTTCACATTTTATGATGGTAAGGGTGATCCTGAACAACATCTCCTGTCTTGCTATGTGGCATGACTTTACTATGCTTCTAATGATAAACTTTTGACTAAACTATTTCAAATGAACATCAAAGATTATGCTCTAAGGTAGTTCTATGATTTACCATCCAATGAGTAAAAGCATTCAAACTTATTATAGATCATTTCTTGGCACACTTATCTATCAACATTACCGAAAAGGTATCTTATGCCCAAATTGCAAAGATCAAGCAAGGAACCAATAAACCTAATATGTCTTGAGATATAAAATAATGTTGGCCAAAATAACAAATCAAACGGTAGATCAAGATATTCAAGACACCTTCAAGAAAAGTTTTTTTAACCCATTACATGAGTCCATTGTTTTAAAAAATTTAAAATCTTTTGATGATTTATGCCAGATTATTCAAGATCATGGAATGAAACTTATTTTATTGAACAAACTTAAGTATGTAGCAAACACATCGACTATATCCAATATCAATTTTCATATCAAACCAAGCTATGAGGAGAAACATACAGAACTTAAAAAAGGAAATAACTACAAATGTTCATGTAGTGTCACAACAACCTAATTAGTTTGTCTTATCCAATAAACCAAGGAGACAATTTACACGATACTTCAATCTCCAGATTGCTACTTAGTAAGCTTGTAGATTGTCATCTCATATCTCTCCCTCTTCTCATAGAGGTGTTAGCCAAAATTCACTCCCAGGTTTTGCCTTTTCGTTATGGCCAAATACAACATTGAAAATGGTTTATCCTCACAACAAAATGTCAAGTGTGGTTTCCTTCAAAGAATGCTTTTGTTTAGTCTCCTTGCAAGCATTTTCTTTCTTTCGATAAGGTTTTACTTCATGTTTTTTGCCCGTCTCAAAGGAATTGGCCACTTGCTTTTTTCAAAGAACTTGGTCCTTCTTACTTTGCTAAAGGGTCTCTTTCTCAAGGAATTGGTATAGTTCCATATTTTTTAAGGGCATTTTCATTTTTCAAAAGGGTCACTTTCAAGCTTCTCGAAGGATCATTCTCTTGCAAATTGTCTATTGCATGATTTTTGAAGGGATTATTTCAAACTTTTTGTTAGAACAATCTTTTCGAAGGGTTTGTTCTTTCAAAGGATTGGTCCACTTCAAAGTTTTCAAAGGGAAACTTTGCACTTTTTTGAAGGGCAATTCCTTTCTTCAGAAGGGCAGCTTCATCTTTTTGAAGGGGACAACTTCAAATTTTCTAAAGGTTTTTTCTCAAAAAAAATTGTCTTTACAGGGTTTTTGGTGAAGGAATTGGTACTTTCATTTTTTTTGTAAGAATTGTTTTGGACATTTTGTCCAAAACAATTCTTTCCAAAAGGTCATCTTCTCTCCAAGTGGGCAATTTCATTCTACGGAATGGATTCTTTTCAAGTAGAAGGAACTCTTTTCAAGTTTTCAAAGGGTACTTTTTAGGCAGGTGGACCATTTCAACATTTTTGAAGGGACACTTATAAAATGCCAAAGGGCCTTTTCTCAGTAAGTGGATCTTTTCTTTTTCCAAAGGGTATATTTTCTATGTTTCAAAGGTCTCTTACCATTCAGAAGGATCATTGTAAAAAATTTGAGGGGTCACTTTCCCTTCGAGAAAGTTCACCTCAAAGAAGTTGAAAAGAAGGAATTCCTTCAGACTTTTTGTCTGCAAGAAATGAATTGAGCAAATGGGCAAGCACACTTTTTTGAAGGGTATTTTTCAAGTGAAGTGCCCTACACACTTTCTTGAAGGGTCTTTTCTTGAGAAAGTGTCCATTTTCAAGAAATTTGAAGGGTCATTTTCTTTTGTCGAAGGGTGCATTTCCAAGGTTCCAAAGGTATCTTACCCTTTGAAAGGGACATTTTATTAAATCCAAAGGGATAGTTCAGGACATCAAAGGGTCTTTCTCAGTAAAAGTGTCCTTCAAAAAGTTTTTACAGGGACACTTAGTGAAAACTTGAAAGAATTGTTTAGGACATTTTGTCCAAAACGATCTTTCCAAAAGGACAGGGAGAAAGAAAAATCCAAAGGAAATAAGAAAGGAGAAGTGGTAGATAAATTTTTTGAAGGAATTCCTTCAGACAAATTATCTGAAAGAATTCCTTCAGGAGAAATGTTGCCGAAGGAAAGTGTCCCTAGAAAAATCTTGAAGGAAATGCCCTAGAAGGAATTGTGCCAATGGAGTGATGGGCTCATGAACGTTAACTTCAAGATGATGGACTAGTCATTAGGACTCAAGTATCCCATAACAGGCCCGTGAATTTCAAACTTCTACCTTAGTAAATAGTCATCAATGTTCAAATAGAAGGACTCACAAGCAAATACAAGGGCTCGCATCTTTCATCTGCCAAAACAGTGAGAGAGCCCATATCACCATTGATCAATTGAGATCTAAGTCATTCCTTAAAGACCAATCAAAAAAGGACAGAGCCAACTAGAATGAAAAGGACACATCTACAATAGGAGGATAACTGCTTTGATGCTATGACTCAGCTTAGGAATATCCTGATTCTTCTAAGCATGAACATTGGAGGAGCATCTTTGAGAGAGCAGGCCAAATGTGTAACTTCTTGAGATGACATGGATCAATCAAATGGTTGGAATGAGTATCATTGGTAAAGAAAATTATAGCTAAATATAATGACTCCTAATAGATTGACTCCTCTTTTTGGTTCTCAAAGACCTCTCCCTCTCTCATGTCTCTTATGTTATATATATAGCCCTTGGGCGAAGTTGAAATCATCCACATAGTGTATGGTGAAGCCCTACTGGAATAATATCACATTTTGATTTTAAGCATTAAGTACTAGTATGTTTCCTTTCAAGTTCTATGCAATTGTCTGAGTGTGTAAGAGATGTATAGTGACAACAAGTGATGGTTTTCATCCTTTTGTCCTTTGTCCTTCATTCTTGAGCAAGACTTTTGGATCTAACTAGTCATATAGAGTGTGTCTAAGTGTATTGAATTTTTGCATGTGTATTATTATTTTGAAATGTGTAAAGTTTGCCTTTCATTTCATTTGACTTGTGTCATTTTTACACATCTCACCTCTATGTTGAAATAATTGTGTTAGAATCCTTAGAGTTTGGGAATGATCTATGTGTTTTGTTGTATTGTGCACTAGAATATGATATTCATGTGGAAGATAATCTTGGTGTATCACCATTATTAGACTAAGTTTTCCTTTTCTATAATTCCTAACTCTTTTCCCTTCAATAAAGTTGGTAAATGAGATTGTCTTACAGAATACTTACAGGGAGCTAGCCCTTTTAATCTAGATGTTAATTTCCCCTATAGGTACACCCATATACCTACAAATGTCCCAACATTTCCCAAATCTAGAAGAGGCCTGAACACCCTCTTCTAGGGTGCAAGATTTGGAGATAATAGTTTTGGCATGCCCAATGGGACCCCAGTTCCTACTTATTTACATTTCAAAGTGAATGTTGGTCTTGACAAACCTGAGTTTGTACTCTTAATACAACATTTGGTGACTCCAAAAGGTGATAATCTCTGTTTGTAGATCAAGTTTCCCACATTATACTTCATGGTCCTCACTAGGTCATCTAGGACTTCTGATCAAGCCCCTCTTGCTGAAGCTCTTCTTGAAGAAAAATGCCTTGAACCATTCCCAATGCTTAGGGATCCTTGGCAAGGAGGTTTTGGAGAAGAAGAAGAAGAATAAGTTGAGGAAGTTGGAGAAACATGATATCAAGAGGAAAGAAGAGAAATGGATAGACAACATCTTTTCCCAGCCTTTAACACATAAAATCAGATTAACCTTCCTACATATGACCCTATCCCTCCAAATGCTACCAAGAATATCCCTAGTTTCAATGGGGAAGGTTCTATTACCCCATCTAAACATATTGGAGACATCTTGAATGTCTATAACTTTCACAATGTCACCCGAGCAAATATAGCCATTAGGTGGCTTGCCATGTCTCTAAAAGGCAAAAACTTGACTAGTATAGGTCATTGGAAGGTGGTGTATTACAAGTTGGGATGGCTTTGGAGAATTTTTTGTAACAAGATTCAAAAATAAGAGTGACCATGCCTCACTAATCCATCAACTGAACGTGATAAAGAGAGGACCTAACGAATCTATGGGGGAATTCAATGAAAGATTTCAAAGGACATTGCATAGGTTCCTGCCTATCATGAGACCTCCTCTAAGCTCTATGTTCCCCACCTATCTCAAAGGTATTGGTACTAATGTAGCAGTGATTTTACAATCTATGGGAGGATTCACTCTACTTGATGCATATGAAATAGCTATTGAAGCTAAAACTAGCTTGATACAAGCTAGAAGACTCCCTCCAAGAGTTTCCATGCCATTCATGTCTCATAGTTCAGTTGAAGCTCCAAGAATATATCAAATTCCTAACACCAATGTCAAGCAAAGAGCCTTCCCCAAGAAAGTGGATATCACTGTGGACAAAGCTGAGGAAATCTGATCATTACGAGCTCAGTTGAAGCAAGCTTAGATCTAGACAAGTGCTCCACCTAACCATCAATACTATCCTCAATAAGGATATAGAGATCCACCCTAATACAATTACCAAGGGAGAGGACAAGATAAACAAGGTTTCAATAGGTAACCCAATGCCTATAATCCTAATACCACTCTTTCTCCTAAGGTAGTCATTTTAGTACATGTTAATCTGGTCCAAGGAGAGGATCATTTAAACCAATGGGGGAAAACTCAAGGTCAATTTGTGCATGATGGTGGAGAAAACATCCAAGCCTTAGTGGCACAAGAAGAAGCTACTCCTTACATGACATCAGAAGAAGCAAACCTTATGCAAAGGGATAACCCTGGAGAAGGCAACAACCAAAGTGTAGGCATGATAAACTTCTAAACAAGAGATGATTATGTGTTAAATCAAAGCACATTAGTTGTAGACAACTCAAGAGCTAAGAAGAGAGTGTTTGGAAAATATCAAGAAGCATGAGTAACTCTAATTGATTCCTCTCTAAGGCCATAAGGTGTGACTCCTAATGCAGTTCCTACCATAAGTCATGCTCCTTAGCAAAATTAGAATGCTAGTTGGGTTGTCAAGTCTACAATATAGAAGGTTCAGACTCCTTCTCTACCTTCAAAGGTCTAAGAAAAGGTGAATGCTCCCTCTCTAAACATTATGGATTCTTTGAAGAGTACTAAGATAAACATAACTCTTTGGGAGGTCTTGCACATGCCTGGTCAAAAGGAACTCTTGAAAGAATAGCTCACAAACATTCATACAACCCCCCAAACATCAAAGCACAATGGTGTAGCCCTTGCCAATGATCCAAGCCATGTATTACATCCCTCCACCAAGTATAAAAAATCTCCACCCTTTTATCTCACCCTCATTATGGGAGACAAGCTGGTCCATAATTGCATTATGGATAGTGGAGCTAGTACCACTATTATGCCTAAAGTGGTGGCTGATAAGCTGGGACTAAAATATGAGTCACATAGCAAGGGTGTATTACATCTTGATGGGACTCCAATTAAGATAGTCAGACTGGTCAAAGGTTTGAAGTTCTTTTTACATGATTGCCCAAGTTTCCCAATTTTTTAAGATGTTGTGGTGGTAGACATGCCAACTCATTTGGGTATCTACTTGTCAAGGGACTTCATAGCTAAGATAGGAGGGTACCTTTCTGATGATTGGTATTTTATAGATTTTAAAACAAGATATGGAACCAAGGTGACTATAAGGACTTAACCCTTAGCAAGGTTTCATATTGAGCTATACATAGAGACAAACACAAATTAGAAATATCTAATTAGTAAAGAGCAAGAAAGTGTTATGGACGATGAAGCATCCTCCCCCTTGAAGGTATTTCTAATCTCTTGATAAATTAAACACTAAAACACATGGACTTGATCCATATACTTTCATTGAAAAGACTGATTTGGGAGTTTATTGTATGCGTGAAGGGGATGTCCCAATCCCTTCACTCACTAATGAAGACCATAAACTTGATGGGATATGGGAAATGTTTTTTGATGGATCAAGAAGCAAATTAGGTGTAGGAGTTGGCATTATGTTAGTTTTTCCATCAAAGAAACAACACTACTCCTCATACAGATTCCATTTTAGCTGTACCTACAATGTGGTAGAATATGAAGGCCTAGTTCATGGCCTCCAATGGGGAAAGAATAGGGGGATCAAGAATTTAAAAGTTTATGGAGATAGTGAATTGATCATCCACCAAGTAAGAAATTAGGCTAAAACCAAGAATAAATTGCTTAAATCCTACAATAATAGGGTATGAGACCTACTTGAATACTTTGATGCCTTCAACATTAACCCATACCAAAGGATTCCAATAAACATGCTGACAGATTGGCTGCAATAGGGGTACAGTTTGATATAGTTGCTGATGTCGGATAAGAGAAAGATCAATCTCATATCAAGATCATTATGAGGCCCTCTATTCCAAATAATTAATCATCATGGCAGGTGTTTGAAAGTGATGAACACATTGCACACTTCTTGCAAAATGAGGCAGGTTTCTCCTCAAGAAACCAAAAGAGTCTACATGATCAATATGAAGAGTAAATCATTCAGCTAAAGACAAATAAGATACATAAGGGGATGATTACCTTAGAGATTGTTTTCAATGAGGATGATCAAAAGAAGAAAGAAAGGGTGAGCATGCCAACAAAGGAAGAGAACTATGAAAGAGTCTTGATTTTCAAGGATAGACTTTTGAAAATTGGCAAGGTATGTTCTCAACCTAAGAGGCAGGATTTTATTGAATTGTGCAAAGATTTTCATGACATCTTTAAATGGGAGTATAAGGACTTGAAAGGGTTTTATCCAAGTCTAGATCATTATACCATCCAGTTAGAACCTAGAGCTAAATTGGTCTTGTAAAAGCAAAGGCCTATCAATCCCAAGATAGAAGAACTCATGAAGAAAGAGCTAACCATGTTGATTGAATCTATGATCATCTTTCCTATCAAACATTCAACTTGGGTGGCCAATCTTGTGCCTGTCCAAATCAAGAATGGAGAAATGAGGCTGTGTGTGGATTTTTGAGACCTTAATAAAGTGTCTCTTAAAGATCATTATCCAGTAGCCTCTATGGAGAAAAATTTTCAAGTTGTTTTAGGTTCCCATCATTGCTCTCTTCTTGACGATTATTTAGGCTACAACCAAATATTGGTAAATGAGGATGATCAGTTTAAGATAGCCTTCACTACAAAGTGGGGGACCTTTGCCTATAAGAAGATGCCTTTTGGTTTGTCTAATGTTGGAGCCATTTTTCAAAGAGGAATGGACATGGATTTTAAAGGTTTGATCAATAAGTTTATACTTGCGTACCTAGATGATGTAACTATTTTTTTAGAAGATGTTGTCAATCATATGAAACATCTAAGGCAAGTGTTTAAGAAATATAGGGAGTATGGCATATCCCTTAATCATTAAAAGTACATCTTTGTTTTTCATGAAGGTAAACTCTTCGTGCACATTATTTCAGAAGGAAGCTTGTCTATTGACCTCGAAAGGATTGAGGCTATCCTAGGCTTGTCCTTGCCTCAACACAAGAAGGGACTACAAAGTTTCTTGGGGAAAATAAACTTTGTTAAAAGGTTTATTCTAGACTTTGCAGCTATGGTAAAACCTATCATAGTCATGCTAAAAAAACCAAGTTTTTACTTGGACAAAGGAGGGAAAGAGTAGTTTTGAGACAATCAAGCAAGCAATTGCAAAATCCCCACCTCTCTTAAACCCAAACTTTGCCAAGGATTTCATACTCTATACCTTCACCAACCTTGATACAATCTTAGCCATGCTTATAGAAAAGAATGATGAAGAGTTAGAGCAACCAATTGCATTTTTTAGCCAAGGATTGAAGGATTATGAGGTCAGATATACATTTGTTGAGAATTACGCTTTGAAAGTGATAAGGGGATTGAAAAAATTTAGGCACATGGTCTCAAAAAATAAGATACATGTCATGGTTTCTCATCCTAGTACCAAAGAGTTTCTCCTAAGCAAGAACCTCAATAAAAAGAGAGTTGGATAGATCATAAAGGTGATGGAGTATGACGTGGACATCAAGGTGACAAACTTGGTGAGAGGACAAGGATTATGAAGGAATTTATCTTCATATCTTCAAGAGCCAAAAGAAGAGGTCTTGATCAACCAAGTTCACCCCCAACCAGATAATCACATACCAGTCTAAAGCTGGAGACAAGACATCATCAATTTTCTTCAAAATGGTGAGTGTCCCAATGGTTTGAGTAAGTCTCAAAGGAGATACTTTCGATTTCAAACCATTCCCTATTGCCTTGTTGATAATATTCTTTTTAGAAAGGACACAAATGGTGCGTTATTGAGTTGTGTTGATAATGGTCAATTTGACATGCTGCTAGAAAGTTTTCACAATGGTACAGATGGAGGTCATTTCTCTCCTAAAACTACAGTTGCCAAGATAATGAGAGCTGGTTACTATTGGCCTAGTCTTTTCAAGGACTGATATCTTTAGGTTAAGGTGTGTCCTCAATGTGCCTTCTTTGTAGGCAAACATAAACTTCCAGCGCTTCCATTGAATCCTCTCCAAGTGGACCAACCTTTCATGCAATGGGGCCTTGATTTCATTGGTATGATCAAACCTTCATCAAGTGCTATATACAAATGGATATTGACTGCTATTGACTACTTCACAAGGTGGGTAGAAGCTATTACATTGAAAGAGGCAAATGAAAACACTATCTTGGAGTTTTATGAGAGCATTATAACAAGGTTTTGAGTTCCTCATGTCATCATTTCTGATAATGCATTTGATTTCTTAAGTGCCAAAACTTTTGATTGGGTAGGTAGGAATGGAGTTCACTTGAGTACCTCATCAAGGTAATGAATTGGCTGAGTCTACCAATAAGAACCTCATCAAGATCATTAAGATAACATTGGAGAACAATCAAAGGGCCTGGCATAACAAGTTGAAAACAACTTTATAGGCAGATAGGATTACTCCTAAGAAATCAATTGGTAACTCTCCCTTTGTTATTTTTATGGGAGAGAAGCTAGGTTGTCCATATCCCAAGAACTCCCTACCCTAGAACTTGCACAACAGCTGGAATTACTTGAAAACACTCCAATGGAAGTCAGGTTGATAGAACTAATGCAGCTACAAGAGGTAAAGGATGATGCACACAAAGCTATGGATCACCATCAATTACTCATGAATAAGTCCTTTGATAAAATAACAAGTGCAAGAGTGTTCAAAGAGGTTGACTTGGTATTGAAATGGGATGAAAATAGAGCAAATCCAGGTAGACATACAAAGTTTGACACTTTGTGGAGTGGCCCTTACATCATCAACAAGTACAAGCAAAGCAACTCCTTTCATCTATCCAAGATGAATGGAGAAGAGTTGCCTATCCCTATGAATGGGATGCACTTGAAATTTTGTTATTAGTCCTTTGTAGCCATGTTTTGTAAATATTATTTTAGATGTGTGTTTCCTTTTGGTTTGTTGTTGTGTTCCCTAAGTGCTTTGTAGCACGAATGTGTTTATTTTTTTGTGTTGGTGTGTGTCTTTTCCCTTGTGTGTATGAATCAGTCAGCTTGTGTTTTGATCCAAGAGCTTGTTCAAGTTCTTTGAGTGCCTTATGCATGACTCCATGCCCAATGGAAGGATTTAGGCAACTGGTCTTTGGCATAGTAGACATGCCATCCCTTAGAATCACTAAGAATGTTAGCCAAAATTCACTCCCAAGTTTTGCCTTTTCATTATGGCCAAATACAACATTCACAATGGTTTATCCCCACAACAAAATTTAATGTGTGGTTTCCTTTAGAGAATGCTTTTGTTTAGTCTCTTTGTAAGCATTTTCTTTCTTTCGGTAGGGTTTTACTTTGGGTTTTTTGCCCAAGTCTCAAATGAATTGACCACTTGTTTTTCTCAAAGAACTTGGTCGTTCTTACTTTGTCGAAGGGTCTCTTTCTCAAGGAATTGGTACGGTTCCATCTTTATGAAGGGCAATTCCATTTTTTTGAAGGGTCACTTTCAAGCTTCTCGAAGGATCATTCTCTTATGAATTGTCTATTGTAGGATTTCCAAAGGGATTATTTTGAACTTTTTGTCTTAAATAATCTTTTTGAAGGGTTTGTTCTTTCAAAATATTGGTCCACTTCAAAGTTTATGAAGGGACACTTTACACTTTTTCTAAGGGTAATTCCTTTCTTTGGTAGGGAAGTTCCATCTTTTTGAAGGGGACAACTTCAACTTTTTTTAAGGTTCTTTTCTCAGAAAAATGGTCTTTATAGGTTTTATAAAAGGTCTTTTGCTGAAGGAATTAGTACTTTCATTTTTTTTGAAAGAATTGTTTCAGACATTTTGTCTGAAACAACTCTTTTTGAAAGGTCGTCTTCTCTCAAAGTGGGCAATTTCATTTTGTTGAAGGGATTCTTTTCAAGCTGAAGGAATTATTTTCAAGTTTTTGAAGGGCACTTTTCAAGCAGGTGGACCATTTCAACATTTTCAAAGGGACACTTACAAAATGTTGAAGGGCCTTTTCTCGGTAAGTGCACCTTTTCTTTTTTTGAAGGGTACATTTCCTAAGCTCCAAAGGTCTCTTACCATTCAGAAGGATCATTGTAAAAAATTTGAGGGGTCACTTTCCCTTCGAGAAAGTTCACCTTAAGGAAGCCAAAAAGAAGGAATTCTTTTTGAATTTTTGTTGGAAGAAAATGAATTGAGAAAATGGGCAAGCACACTTTTCTGAAGGGTCTTTTTCAAGTGAAGTGCCCTACACACTTTCTCGAAGGGTCTTTTCTTGAGAAAGTGACTATTTTCAAGAAAGCTGAAGGATCATTTTCTTTTGTTGAAGGGTGCATTTCCAAGGTTTTGAAGGTCTCTTACCCTTCAAAAGGGACATTTTCATAAATCCAAAGGGATAGTTTAGGACATCAAAGGGTCTCTATCAGTAAAAGTGTCATTCAATTTTTTTTTGAAGGGATACTTAGTGAAAACCCAAAAGAATTATTTTAGACATTTTGTCTGAAATAATCTTTCCAAAAGGACAGGGACAAAGAAAAGTCTAAAGGAATTCCTTCAGACAATTTGTTTGAAGTAAATAAGAAAGGAGAAAAGGTAGACATAAAGTCTAAAAGAATTCCTTTGGACAAATTATTTGAAAGAATTCCTTCAAGAGAAATGTTGTCAAAGGAAAGTGTCCCTGGAAAAAGCTTGAAGGAAATGCCCCTGAAAGAATTGTGTCAGTGGAGTGACGGGCCTGTGAACGTCAACTTCAGGTTGATGGACTAGCCGTTGGGACTCAAGTATCCCATGATGATCTCATAAATGTCAAACTTCCACCTCAACAAATAGCCATTGGTGTTCAAATAGAAGGACTCACAAGTATATCCAAGGGCTCGCATCCTTCATCTGTCAAAACAATGGGAGATCCCATATCACCATTGATCAATCAGGATCTGAGTCATTCCTTGAGGACCAATCAAAGAAGAAGGACAAAGCCAAGTAGAAATAAAAGGACAAATTTTCAATAGGTGGATAACTGATTTGAAGTCGTGACTTAGCCTAGGAATATTCTGATTTTGCTAAGTGCAAACATTGGAGGAGTATCTTTGAGAGAGCAGGCCAAATATGTAATCGCTTGAGATGACATGGATCAATCAAATGGCTGGAATGAGAATCATTGGCAAAGATGATTGTAATTGAAGACAATGACTCCTAACAAATTGATTCCTATTTTTGGCTCTCAAATGTCTCTCCCTCTCTCATGTCTCTTATGCTATATATACATCCCTTGGGCTAATTTAAAATCATCCACACAGTGTATGGTGAAGCCCTACTAGAATGATATCACATTTTTCTTTTAATCATTAAGTATTAGTCTATTTCCTTTCAAGTTTTGTGAAATTTTCTAAGTGTGTAAGAGACATATAGTGACAACAAGTGATGGTTTTCATCCTTCTGTCCTTTGTCCTTCATGCTTGTGCACGATTTTTGGATCTAACTGGTCATACCAAGTGTGTCTAAGTATATTGAATTTTTGCATGTGTATTACTGTTTTGAAATGTGCAAAGTTTGCCTTTCATTTCATTTGCCTTGTGTCATTTTTACACATCTCACCTCTATGTTGAAATACTTGTGTTAGAATCCTTAGAGTTTGGGAATGGTCTGTGTGTTTTGTTGTATTGTGCACTAGAATATGATATTCATGTGGAAGATAATCTTGGTGTATCACCATTCTTAGAGTAGGTTTTCATTTTCTACAAGTTTTAACTCTTTTCCCTTCAAGAAAGCTATTTTAGACATGAGATTGTCTTGCAGAATACATACAGGGATCTAGCTCTTTAAATCCAAAGGTTTATTTCCCCTATAGGCACACCCACATGCCTATAAATGTATGAACATTGCCCAAATATGGAAGAGGCTTGAACACCCTCTTCTAGGGTGTAAGATTTTGAGACAACAAGAGGTGTATATGAGTAGACCTCTTCCTCACGTATATGATGCTAATGCTTATTATGACTATCATCAGATCCCTGAGCATTCTACTAACTTATGTTATATCTCGAAACACAAGATCTAAGACTTTATTGATAACCAACAACTTACATTTGATATATTCCTAAAGACTTAGGGTCACAATTAGGAGACCGTTAGAAATAAAAGAGTTTAGTGATTCATTACTAGGTCCTAATTAGAATAATATGGAAGTGCAAATGGTATATAATGCACATCCTCCTTCATCAAATTATGAGCATCAATTAGATGTGATTATTGGTACTAATACATAACATATACCTCCTATGATTCAAAAACCTTTTATTACTTTCGATGATAGTGAGATTGTAGATGATGAGTTAGATCTAAATTTATTAATCATCAACCTATTCATAGTGTTATGATTGATAATGGTACTAGTAAAAATGTTTTCACCATGACATTACTTGCACACTTGGGATATACACATGATGATTTGTACCCTTCGACTAAAGTGATCAAATCATTTTATGGGACTTCACAACAAGTTCTTGGTGAGATTGAATTACCTTTACAGGTTGGCCCAACACATGTGGTCACTACCTTCTCATTTATACCATACACATGAGTCTTTTGATATGTTATTAGGATGACTTTAGATACATAAATTTTGTGTATTACCTTCCAGGTCATGGGTGTATTAAATATATTCATACCAACTGAGTAGTCATGGTTCCTTGAATTCCATATGAACATCCACTTGAACAAGATAAGCTTATTCCAAGACAACTAATTATCAATCCTACTAAGGTTAATCCTCCATGAAAGGATAATCAACATGCAATCCCCCTTCCTGGGTAGCCCATACTTAAGAGACAATTACATTAAATATACATAATGGATTCCACAAAATCATCATCTAATACTACATAACATACTCACTTTTCTAGAGCATCTGAACATGTTCTGATTATATCTACTTCAAATACACTGTGAAGCACAAAATGATGGGTTCCACGAACTCCTATTCCTTATATTACATCTTTGAGCCCATATAGTCCTATGACACATATGTAGAGCATTATAGATCCTACAATGATAGATATTGCATATATACTTGCTCCTTAGTAGTTCCACTAGTTTGACATACCATATCCAGTGTTTAGGGCACTTCGAGATGAACATCCCTTAGATGGGATAGTTATCCAAACTTTGTCTTTTCCAAAAATAAAAATAAAATTAGATATTCCAAAAATAAAAAAAACATTCAAAAAATTCAAAAATAGCATGTTCCTAGTAGAACTATTTCTAATACATAAGTTATTTGCTCCATGTTAGTAGATAGCATATCATTCCTTTCATATAGACACATATTTCATGCTTCATTTGAGTGTGATACATACATATCTAGGTACATGATACATGCACATACAAATGTTGGGCTTTCCCTCTACTAACGTCATATATACATTGGGGGCATGTGCTTCTTTGGTCATGACACACCTAGGTTATATTATTCTATGATCAGTTTCCATTATCATGTTTGAGCTTATATACTTGCAGATGCCTATATCTATGCTAATACCTTTCATAATGTACTTGATATGCTATATACTTAACGTTGCTTGCTAACACATATTTTTAGGAACCAATATGCTAAGTTAATGTTGGTTATTTATATTTGTCCTAATTTTCCATTTTTGCACTTCCTTGAGTGTGTTCCTTACTTTATTATCTTGTATTATATTGCTTGTCTGAGTATTTGAATATGCTCCATTGATTGTAGCCCATATGCTATGTTTGCTTATTTGAACATTTGAATATGACACTCTATGCTTTGTAGACATTTAACTAAGTCACATCCCTTCGATTGTGCAACATTTGAACATGCCCCTTGTATGAGGTTTCCATGGACCATTTCCTCTTGCTTTGCTTTTGAGTGCTCTTGTGTGTGTGTTTGATTTATTGTTGACCTTGTATTGTTACTCTCTATACATTATCATGATATATATCATGCATCTTATGACTTGATGTGATCACATACGATGTGATTCAATGTTATATCTACCTATACATGCTACTCTTATGTGCTACATGATCCATACATAGCTTAGACCATTATCTTGTCATTTTGGGGTAAGGTAACTACCATATTCTACTTCCTCTCACCTCAAGGTGGGGCATATCTATATAGGCATGTCATAGAGGCATGACTTCCACATTTTCATAATTTCAAATTTTAGTGGGGGCATGTCAAAAAGGCATGACCTCTACACTTATTCATTATTCAACATCTCTAAATTACAGTGGTGGCATGTTATGGAAACATGTTCTCCACATTTACGTTAATTCTTAATTTTTTCAAGATTTAGTGGGGTCATGTCATCTAAACATGACCTCTACACATGCACCAATTTCAAATTCACCATATTTCACAGTTGTAATATTTAAATACATACTTGTGGCAACATTCTACGTGTTAGTATTGTTATTATACCCAGATTTCAGCTTGAGTCATATATGAGGTGCATATGCCATGCAAAGGGAAAGTAAAATTATAAAAACAAATCATTTTCCATATTTAAAATAGTATTATGGTATTATATTATACTTAGGATGGATTGTTATTATACCTAGGATGGACTATTATAGACTGTTATCAAGCTAATTTACTACAGTAGTTGGTCATCTTTGGAAGGTTGAGTTCATTAAACCATCTAATTCTACCATACTTATAAGTTGGGTTTGATTACAACATCAATCCTCACCAAATAAATATTGTGAGTTGATTAGATCACTCACACTTACCATATTATGCACATATTTGATTTACACGGTTGAGATGAAACAAACTCAATGGTTGTGTTGTAACTCACCCTTACACTAAGGTTGGGGGCATGTGTCCTCTAGTCTCTCTCTATATGTGTGTGTATACTTATGGGTTCATAATTTTCTTAATCTCATATGGAATGCTTCATAATGAGTCATCATTTCAAATCAAATTTATAAAAGACAAGATGATTGCATTGACACACAGGTATACTCCTAACCTTGCTCTTCTTACTTTCAAGCATTTCAAATTCTTTCTTATTTTATACACTAATTTTATATTGTAACATTCTCTTGGTTGCAAGTCAATCACTAGTAAAGCACTCAAGTTGGGATCACATAAAGAAAAGGTATGTATACACACCCAGACACACATTTCATATTTTTTAACTTATTGTTCCCAAAATTTGTCACTCATTTTTGGGACAACATATGAACTATTTTGGTCCTGCAGGCCAAAATTATTTCTTCCCTTCTCAATTTTTTATTCTGAGCATTCAAATTCTTCATTATTCAATATTTTCTAGTTAAGGGAATAGAAAGTTTAATAGCTTCAACAGGTGAGCTCTCCCTAAAGAACAAGTTCCCAACACTTAGGCATTTTCAAGCTTGGTTCAACACCGAGGTTCAACCAAAAGGTCCATCGGCAAGATTCAAACAAAGGAATGAATCATTGAACCATTTAACCTTGAACCAAAATGGTTTAATGGGTTCAAAGGTTCAATGGCATCAACAAGCTTAATGAGTTAAGCGCTTCTGCAAGAGTTCAAAGTTCAACCGCTTCGACAAGTTCAACTGCATCAAAAGACTTAGCAAAAAAGAAGGCAGATTGAATTGTTGAACCGTTGAACCTTGAATCAAAAAAGGTTCAAAGGTTCAAAGTGGTTGGTTCAACGAGTTTAGTTCAAAGCAGTTGGTTCAACGCATTTGGTTTAAGCAGTCAATTGAATGAGCGAAATAAAAGATTGAATCGTTGAACCAAAGTTGGTTCAATCGGGAGGTTCAAAGGAGTGCCCCAAAGCCTGAAGGGCAAGTGCCCTTACGGAGGGCAGTGAACCAAAGGCCAAATACCCTTGTGGAGGGCAGTGAACCAAAGGCCAAGTGCCCTTGCGGAGGGCAGGTGATGAGCAAAATGGACCATTGCAAAAGGCCAAAAGGGTAAGATTTTCTACATAAAAATGAACAAGGCAGAAAAAGTTGGAATTCCTTCGAATTTGTTCAAGGCAAAAGACAAGGTGAATTCTTTCAGACAAAAAGTTCGAAGGAATTCCTTCAGACTTTTATCTGAAAGAATTTTCTCAAAAGAAAAAATCCCGGTGGAAAGCGGCTAAGGCAAGGAAAGGTTTCCTTCAGACAAAAGTCAAGGTCTGAAGACTGCCCGAAGGACCCCGAAGAATAGGTACCCTTGCGGGGGGCTCTTAGCGACCAGAAAATGGACCTTCTCAAGGCCTGAAGGGACACCTTCCCTTTGGGAAATTCCAAAGACATTAAGGCCTGTGACTGATTTCTATAGACTCTACATGCCCGATTTCTACAGACTCCGTAGGATGATTTCTATGGACTCGATTCTATGGACTCTACAGGCTCAATTCTATGAACTCTGTAGGTTGATTTCTATGAACTCATTTCTATGGGCTCCACAGGATGATTTTTATGGACTCGATTCTACAGACTCTATTGGCTCAATTCTACGGACTCTGCAGGCTTGATTCTACAGACTTGTTTCTACGAACTCTGTAGACATATTTTTACGGACTCTTTCAAGCTTGAAAGATTTAGAGAAAACAAGTCTTTTAAGGAAGAATATGAATCGTTAAACCTTGAACCAAAATGGTTCACACGTTCAACGGGTTCAATAGTTCAAAAAAAGCTCTGAGCAAAAGAAAGAAGCAAAGGATTCTAGAGACCAGTTCAAGTAGAAGGTTCAAGCGAATGAACCAAGGAGGCCACCTGAACCGTTGAAACAGTGAACCTTTGACGTCCCCATGGATGTCAAATTCAAGCTAATGAAATATCTATTGATTTTCAAAAGTGGCACAGAACTTGAAATCAAACTCAGGGCCCAACTGAAGAAAGAGTCGAAAAGGCTAGCAAAAGGGGGAAAAGATAGCCCAAGAGCTCAAATTACAACAAGAAAGAAGGAAAGACCAAAAATATCTGTGCAGGAGTTATTTCGATAGGTGGAACAGTACACAAAGTAGATATTTAAGCTTGTAAACATTGAAGGTGTGACCTATTTGTCTCCCTTGGAGTAAAGGTGAAGTGGACAGCTGCGCAGATATCAGGTGACAGACCAGATGACCCAGGCCAAGGAGAAGACATTTGAGATGAATTGACATGCCATAGTTAAGGCAACCACCTTGTTCCAGCATCATCCTTTGACAAAACTAAAAAATGCATTCAAGGCATTGAATGCAACATGGGCTGCTCCATGGAACAAAGCACTAAGCCTTTCTTGGCTACTATATATTGTAATCTCTTATTGGTGCAAAAGGGGATCTCTTGGTTATAGAAGCAAAACTCTACCAAAATTGAAAGGTGATTGCTGAGACTTTGAGCTCAGATTGTTAATCATATTTCTTTGTTTGAATGAGAAAGTAGGTTACTTTCAGACTTTGTGCTGTTATAGCTTGTGTCATTTAGGGGATTGTTCTTATGTCTATTTCCTAAATGTGTTCTTGTCCATTTTAAGGAAATATGTAGAACTAGTGGAAGTAATTAGGAAGGTGTCTTGAAGCCAACTGTGAGAGACTTTGTGCTGCCATAATTGCCTTTAGTGTGTTTGTTTGCTTTTTATTTCTATGTAAAGGATCTTGGGATGACTTTGTGCCCCCATTATCCTTTATATTTCACTCTTGGGCAGTCAAGGTGGAGACTTTGTGCTACATCTCAGTCTACTGGTTACTACGTACCCTGTCACCAGTTACTTGTTACTTACCAAAAAAAAGCTCTAGTTATTTTCTATAAGACCACTTCTGAATATAGCTCCTTTAGTGTTTCCACCTAGATTTATCCTTTGTTTGTGAACATCATCTCTAAAAAAAGTTAGATTGATGGTGTTATCCTACCCCTGAGTGTTATTTTCTACATATATATATAGTATATAGCTCCTCATATTTATTGGGAACCTCTGCTTGATGAGAGGAGAGATTTGTCCACCTCTAATGTGGTAAACCTGAACATTTGGCTGATCAATCTCCCTTATTGTGGTTGAAGAGACCTATTTTGCTCATCAGTTAGGTGGTGACAAAATATTCACCCAACAGCTTTTTGGTGACTCCGTTGGGGATCGATGAGCAATTCCTACCCTTATCCATTATAGACTCTGGTCTGTGTCTTACCCATTATCATTATAGCTGATCTTCCTCCAGCTCCATGCCAATAGTTTTTTGGTGACTCCACTGGGGAAGAATGCGTAGTTTGAAGCCTCAAGCTTCAAGCTGAAGCAGGACTAGTTCTTTTCCATTTATATTCTACAATCTGGAAACTCCATGCTATACTAGAAGATAGAGAGTCCAAGGTGTTGTTGACCTTGTTTTTGAGTTGGTGTAGCAGGCCAATTTTGATTTATTCCCTCCCCAACTTTAAGTTCAATTATTTAAGAGTGTTCCTCCTACCCGTACCAGGTCACCAACACAAGGCAGAGTTTCTTTTTCTATTGTTAGTAGAGCCTTGCCTATACATACTCCACCCATATTTTTTATTCCCCTTTTTCATAATCAAATCATGGTAGTTCAAGGCCCCTGGGGTAACTCTTTTGGTCCACTCAATCTTAATCCACCTCTACATGAGCTACCACGCAGTTCAAGGAAGAATTTCCCCAAATTCTTTGGTGATGGGAGAGTTCATCCTGATGAATATATTGCAGCCTTCAGCATAGCCTGTGGCGTGATAAGTGTTGAATTTGAAGACGTAGATGTCAAGATGTTTGTGGAAACACTACAAGGCACTATTTCAGACTGGTTCTACCATCTACAGGCTAGGTCAGTGACAGACTAGGACACTCTTAAAGCCAAATTCGAAGCAAGGTTCAAGCCTGCAGAAGATGCGCATGTCCTTCTGGCCCAACTCACACAGATAAAGAAAGAGCCTCATGAACCTATGAGGGACTTCATTGACAAGTTTGACAAGCTGAAGAACTAGATTCCTATAATTGCTAAGCCAACACCTGAGAACCTTAAATGCTTCTTCATCAACTCATAACTGCTCGAAGTGAGTTTTCTACTGAGACGGGCAGGCCATATAGACCTTGTTGCTGCTCAAGATTTGGCTACTGAGATAGAAAATGACCTTATCTTGGAAAGAAAGATAAGGAGACATCCTAATAGAGGTAAACCCTCTTCATATTTTGAATACTCACCTACAGTCACCACTGATCCAATGGTGCAGAAGCTGGCAAATGAGTTGTTAGCTCTTAGAAAGCAAATGGCACAAGGGATGTCTTCTGCCCCTTTGTATAGAGATATACCAAGGAGGACATTCCCCAATCAGTCATACCAAGGCAATGCTGCTAGGAATCAAGGGCAAACAAATCATCTTCCTCCCCCACGAGGAAACCTTGCCATTGAAGCACCCCCAATCAATTCAATAGTTGGATATCTTGAAGCAGAATCAGATTTCTCCTTCCAGCGTGAGTTGAACCCAGAAGATGACGTTAATCTCTTCATAGAGGGAGAAGAAGAATTAGATGGCAACTCCAACATTGGTTTCCTGAATTACCAAGATGAACCTAGAAGTGAAGGTAAAGCAGTTGAGGGATCATACGTTGTGTTCACCCAGTCCGAGATTTAGTCAGCCCAGCAAGCTGATAAAGAAAGAATATATGAGCAAACTCAGCCTGTAATTTTAATTGCCAAGCGGGGAACCACTCTGCCTTTCCAGCCAAAGGACCCGGTGATTGCTAAAAATGTAAGTACTCCAAGCACTCCTTCATCTTCAACTTCAATTTCATAGACTAGTGCCACCCCTCCTAAAAACTAGAAGGATGAACTCACGTTCCCCATTCATAATCCATTTTAGACATTTGACATAGTCGACCATGTTAAGAAAACTAAGATCCAAATGTCTGAATTTGAATTTCTGTAATCCAACCCTAAGTAGTTTGATAAGTTAGTGGAATGTGTGAAGAATATAACCATCCTTATAGGACCAGCTGTTCCAAATGTGACTCCCACATCCACCCAAAATAGCCTTGTCATTACTCCTCTTGCTGCTCTTGGAAGGACTGAACCATTCTATGTCTCCCTGCTGATAAATGGACATCAGCTGAACAATTGCATCATAGACTTAGGTGCGTCTGACATTGTCATGCCTACCAAAGTGGCAGAATCCCTTGGTCTCACACTGACCAAGACATTTGGGAGATGTTTCTCCATGGAGAACAAACAAGTGCCACTATTAGGACAAATTAAGGATGCCCAATTTGCATTTACAGCATTCCCAGACAAGAGAATCAAGATGACTGTCCTGGTGGCCGACGTCTCAGCATCATACGGCATCCTTCTTGGGTGGAATTTCTGCAAGGATGTTGGTGGTGAATTGAGCATGTACCTGTTTGAAGTGAGGATCCTAGTCAAAGGCATCATGTAGAGGCTGCTTCTTAAGAAGGAAGCAAAATCTGTGGTCACTAAACCATCAGCGCCTGAAGCTCAAATTTTATTTGAGTTTTCAAGAATGGGTAATTATTTCTTGACCACAGAGGATGTTCATGTTTTAGCTGATGAAACTTCTAAAAATGATAGTCTAAAAATTGGTTCAGATGGAACAGCACAAGACAGGAGAGAGCGTAGTGCAAACGCAAATGAACTCTCCCCTCCACACAAAGAAGAATCTAAGGAAAAATTAGTGTCTGATGAGGTATGGATTCTGGAATTCAATCATAGTTGCTCCTCTACTAGTTCAGGAGCTAGGATTGTGTTGATATCTCTTTAAGGAGATATTTTTTCTTCTTTATACAAGTTACAGTTTAGAAACACTAACAACACAGCTGAGTACGAATCTCTATTGCTTGGATAAAAGGCTGCTCAAGACAAAGGCATCAAACTCCTTCACACCAAAGGAGATGCTAAATTGGTGGTTTTTCAGGTAAGGACCCTGTATCAAACCAAAAATGAGAGATTGCATCACTACCACAATCTAGTCTGGGATTAAATTGAAAGCTTTGATGCTTTCAACATCTCTGCCATACCCAGGGAATTCAACAACTGAGTTGATGCACTGGTTGTTTTAGAAACTCTATTGGTTCTCCATCCTAATTTTAAGGGAGACAGGTACACTATTGAATTGGTCTTTTGACGAAGTGTGCTTGACAATGCAAATCATTGGCAAGTGTTCAATGGTGACAACTAAATCATTGCCTTTTTGGAACAAAAAGATAGCTTTGCACAGCTGCACTTTGAAGGCAGTGAACCTCAAAAGCTTAAACCAATCCTTAAATCAAGTTCAGACGCAGGTGGAGAATTCCTACAACTCAAAGAGAATAAAATCCCAAAAGGCCTGATTTTCCTTGAGAAGTTGTTTGACAAACACGACAGGTTCATCAAATGGCAACAAATAGATTCAAGCTCCTCTCAGGAGTTTGATCAGGTAAATTTAAGTCCAAGGAAAATTCCAAAATGGTGAACATTGGGAAACACTACACTTAGAAAGAAAAGTTCAAGTTCACTGCTTTGCTCAGCCAGTACATGGATGTCTTAACATACTCCTATGATGATCTAAATTCACTCAGGCCTGAAGAAATTCACCGTGAGATTCCTCTCAAGAGTGATTCAGTGCCTTACAAGCAAAAATCCAAGCAATACAATCCAAAGATATCAGGTACTATTCTGTCTAAAATACAGAAAATGCTAAATGCTAGGATAATTTTCCCAATCCATCATTCCACATGGATTGCAAACATAGTTCCTGTGAGGAAGAAGAATGGCAAAATTCACCTCTATGTAAACTTCAGGAATTTGAATCAGTCATCCTTAAAGGATAACTATCCTTTGCCCATCATGGACCAAGTGCTTCAGACAGTGACCGATTCAGAGATGTTATCAATGCTAGACGGATTCTCAAGATACAATCAAGTTGAAGTTGGTGAAGCAGACCAGCATAACACTGCCTTCACCACACCTTAGGGCACCTTTGCCTATCGAAGAATGCCATTTGGCCTGATAAATGCTGGCACCACTTTCCAGAGAGTAATGGACCTTGATTTCAAAGATGAAATGGGTAAGTTCATTGTGTTATACTTTGATGACTTGACCGTCTTTTCCAAGCATTGCCCTGATCATGTGCACCATTTAAAACAAGTGCTATAATGCTGCCACCAGAATGGCATTTCTCTTAATCCCAAGAAGTCTATCTTTGAAGTGCCAGAAGGGAAGCTTTTCGAACACATTGTATCTAGAGAAGGCATAAAGATTGACTCAAAAAGATTCAAATCCATCCAGGAACTTACCCTGCCCACAAGTAAGACTGCAGTTCACTCTTTCTTTAGAAAAATGAATTTTTTACGAAGGTTCATCCCTGAGTTCGCTAAGAAGACTCACCATATTGTAAACATGATGAAGGGAAAAACCACTTCAACTAGACTGAAGAAGGCAAATTGACATTTCCAGACATCAAGACAACCAGTGCCCACACCCCAAATTTGATTTGTCCAGATTATACCAAGGATTTCACAATGTATAATTATGCTTCTAAACACACGCTTTCAACAATTCTGGTTCAACAGAATGAAGAAGGTATGGAATCTCCCATATCCTTCATGAGTTGTCCTCTCAAAGCTCATGAGCTAAAGTATTTAAACATGGAGAAGCATGCTTATGTAGTGGTCAAGGCAGTAAATCATTTTCGCTTTTACATCCTCAATACACGTGTTATTGTCCTGGTTTCTGATACCACAGTCAAATTGATACTAACTCAGCAAGAGTTTGAAACCAAAACAGACAATTAGATTGTTAAAATCTAGGAGTTTGATCTAGTTATCAAACTAACGAAGATTGTGAGGGGAAAGGGCCTCTGTCAATTGATTGCTGACAACAGACCTAAAGAAGCAGGGCATAAAGAAATATAAGTGGAAGACATGCCAACAGTCCTCTTTATCTCCACCACGAATGAGTGGTATTCAAGTATTGCTCATTTCCTTACTTATGGTGAGCATCTCGCTCACCTGTCTCGTAAAGAAAGGAGGACTGTTAGATTGAAAGCTACCAATTTTGTCTTGTGGGATAACGGCCTGTACAAGAGGAGACTTGATGGAGTGTTCCTTCGCTGCGTGGATAAAGAGCAGTAGAACCAAATTTTGAGGGCCTTACAAAATCTAGCCTATGGAGGACATTTTTTTGTGTAAGTGAATACCTATAAGATTCTGTGAGCCAGGTATTACTAGCCTACTCTATTTCAAGATGCATATAAATGGGTACAAAGATGTGAACTATGCCAAGAGATCGTTGGAAGACCCAAGATAGCTGCTCTGCCTCTCAAACCAGTGGTGATAGAAGAGCCATTTCAAAAATGGAGAATCAATTTCATTGGTGTTGTAAACCCATCTTCAAGTGCTGGACATGATTATGTCCTCACAGCTACATATTACTTCACCAAGTGGGTGGAAGCTATTCCAACCAAGCATGCTACTTCAGAAGTAGTGTGTGATTTCTTCAAGGAAAACATCATTTGTAGGTTTGGGGTCCTAACCAAGATTGTCACAAATAATGCAGCTTGTTTCTTTTTCCAGTAGATTACTCAGTTCTATTTTTACTATGGGATTACCCTTTCCCACTCTTCTGATTACTTTTCACAAGGGAATGGCCAAGTTGAATCAAGCAACAAGAACCTGGTGACTATCATCAAGAAGCTGGTAGATGACAACCAATTAACACGGCATAAAGCATTGGTTGATGCTTTATGGGCAGACAAAATTACACCCAAGAGGGCAATTGGTATGTCACCTTTCCAATTTCTTTATGGTCTCAATGCTGAGATATCAATCACCCTGGAACTGCCAGCATTGAAACTGGATAAGGTAGTCAAAGATCAGACATATGAAAGCTCCATCGATAAGAGGATCATGTGCTTAACTGAGCTGGATGAGCAAGGAACTATGGTGGTGGACCAAATTACTGCGCATCAAAGTCTAGTGAAGAAGCTCTTTGACTAGAAAGCAAAAAAAATGTGATTTCTAGATTGGATATCAAGTCCTGTTGTGGGACAAGAGAAGAGAACCAAAGGGAATGCATGAGAAATTTGACTCCCTTTGGACAGGCACATTTACTATCCATCAGCTCAAAGGTGAAAATAGTTTTCTGTTGAAATATCAAGATGGCATGCCCTTTTGTCTGCCTCACAATGGGTAGCATTTGAAGCACTTCAATTTTTGAAGTATTAGATAAGTTCACCTATACATATGTATATTTGTATAGTCTTTATTCTATTTTGTGCTTTTTGTTTTCATTTTCGGTGCCTTTATTTTTGGGTAGCATGACTCCATAGCCCAATGGCATACTTGAAGGCACTAGAGATTCTGGTTTCTACTCCCCTCAACTATTCCAAGTTTTCAACTGAAGGAAGTTCCCCAACTGGAGCCAGCTGTTGTTCCCAAAATCTGTCACTCATTTTTGGGAGAACATATGAACTATTTTGGTCTTGCAAGCCAAAATTATTTCTTCCCTTCTCAAAAAATTGTTTTGAGCATTCAAATTCTTCATTATTCAAGCTTTTCCAGTTAAGGGAATAGAAAGTTCAATAGCTTCAACAGGAGAGCTCTCTCTAAAGAACAAGTTCCCAGCACTTAGGTGTTTTCAAGCTTGGTTCAACGCCGATGTTCAACCAAAAGGTCCATCGGCAAGCTTCAAAAAAAGGAATGAACCATTGAACCGTTGAACCTTGAACCAAAATGGTTCAACGGGTTCAAAGGTTTAATGGGTTCAAAGGTTCAATGGCATCAGCAAGCTTAATGAGTTAAGCGCTTCGGCAAGAGTTCAAAGTTCAACCACTTCGGTAAGTTCAACGGCTTCAAAAGACTTAGCAAAAAATAAGGCAGATTGAATCATTGAATCGTTGAACCTTGAACCAAAAAAGGTTCAAGGGTTCAAAGCGGTTGGTTTAATGAGTTTGGTTCAAAGCAGTTGGTTCAAGTGGTCAATTAAATGAGTGAAACGAAAGATTGAACAATTAAACCGTTGAACCAAAGTTGGTTCAATTGGGAGGTTCAAAGGAGTGCCCCAAAGACTGAAGGGCAAGTGCCCTTGCAGAGGGCAGTGAACCAAAGGCCAAATGCCCTTGTAGAGGGTAGGTGATGAGCAAAATGGACCGTTGTAAAAGGCCGAAAGGGTAAGATTTTCTTTAAAAAAATGAATAAAGCAGAAAAAGTTGGAATTCCTTCAGATTTGTTCAAGGCAAAAGACAAGGTGAATTCTTTCGAACAAAAAGTTTGAATGAATTCCTTCAAACTTTTGTCTGAAGGAATTCGCCTGAAAGAAAAAATCCCAGTGGAAAGTAGTTAAGGTAAGGAAAGGTTTCCTTTGAACAACATGTCTGAAGGAATTCCTTCGAACATTTTGTCCAAAGGAATTGGAGCCCGAAGACCACCCGAAGGACCGCGAAGGGCAGGTACCCTTGTGGGGGGCTCTTAGTGACCAGAAAATGGACCTTCGCAAGGCCCGAAGGGACACCTTCCTTTCAAGAAGTTCCAAAGACATTAAGGCCCGTGATTGATTTCTACGGAATCTATAGGCCTGATTTCTACAGACTTCATAGGATGATTTCTACGGACTTGATTCTACGGACTCTATAGGCTCAATTTTACGGACTCTGCAAGTTGATTTCTACAAATTTTGTAGGATGATTTATACAAACTTGATTCTACGGATTCTACTGGCTCAATTCTACGAAATCTGTAGGCTTGATTCTATGGACTTGTTTCTACAAACTCTGTAGACATATTTTTATGGACTCTTTCAAAGCTCGGGAGACTTAGAGAAAACAAAGGCTTTTAAGGAAGACGATGAATTGTTGAACCTTGAACCAAAATGGTTCACAGGTTCAACAATTCAAAGAAAGCTTTGAGCAAAAGAAAGAAGCAGAGGATTCTAGAGACCAGTTCAAGGAGAAGGTTCAAGCGGATGAACCAAGGAGGCCACCTGAACCATTGAAATAGTGAACCTTTGACATCCCCGTGGATGTCAAATTCAAGCTAATGAAATATCTGTTAATTTTCAAAAGTGGTGCAGAACTTGAAAGCAAACTCAGCGCCCAGCTGAAGGAGACAAAAAGGCCAACAGAAGGGGGAAGAGATAGCCCAGGAGCTCAAATTGCAATAGGAAAGAAGGAAAGACCAGAAATATCTGTGCAAGAGTTATTTCAGTAGGTGGAATAGTCCACTAAGTAGATATTTGAGCTTGCAAACATTGAAGGTGTGGCTTGTTTGTCTCCCTTGGAGTAAAGGTGAAGTGGACAACTGCATAGATATTAGGTGACAGACCAGATGACCTAGGTCTAGGAGAAGACATTTGAGATGAATTGACATGCCACAGTTAAGGCAGCCACTCTGTTCCAGCATGGTCCCTTTGACAAAACAGAAAATGCATTCAAGGCATTGAATGCAACATGGGCCACTCCATGGAACAAAGTGCCAAGCCTTTCTTGGCTACTATATATTGTAATCTCTTATTGGTGCAAAAGGGGATCTCTAATTTATAGAAGCAAACATCTGCCAAAATTGAAAGGCAATTGCTGAGACTTTGAGCTCATATTGTTGATCATATTTATTTGTTTCAATGAGAAAGTAGGTTACTTTTAGACTTTGTGCTGTTATAGCTTGTGTCATTTAGGGGATTGTTCTTATGTCTATTTCCTGAATGTGTTCTTGTCCATTTTAAGGAAATAAGCAGAACTTGTGGAAGCAATCAGGAAGGTGTCTTGAAGCCAACTGTGGGAGACTTTGTGCTGCCACAATTGCCTTTAGTGTGTTTGTCTATTTTTTGCTTCTATGTAAAGGATTTTTGGACAACTTTGTGCCCCCATTATCCTTATATTTCACTCTTGGGTAGTCGAGGTGGAGACTTTGTGCTACATCTCAGTTTGTTGGTTACTACATCCCCTGTCACCAGTTACTTGGTACTTACCAGAAATAACTTCAGCTGTTTGCTGTAAGACCACTTCTGAAAGAAGAGAAGTGCCTTTAGTGTTTCCACCTAGATTTTTCCTTTGTTTGTGAACATCATCTCTAAAAAAAGAGAGATTAATGGTATTATCCTACCCCTGAGTGTTATTTTTTGCATATATATATATATAGTATATAGCTCCTCATATTTATAGGGAACCTCCCCTTGATGAGAGGAGAGATTTTTCCACCTCTGATGTGGTAAACCTACACATTTGGCTAACCAATCTCCCTTGCTATGGTTGAAGAGACCTATTTTTCTCATCAGTTAGCTAGTGACAAAATATTCACCCAACAAAACTAGCAATTTCATTACTAGATTAAAGGGGGGAAGTATAAATACTAAAATCTGATTTATATATTAATATAGTCTTGTACACTTGGTATATACCTATAATGGTTGTACCTTACCTGCTACTGAAAGGCTCATGTTCACTATCTTTTTATGCCTAAATTACCTATCACTTAGTCTAACCATTATTATTTTGATGACCAAACCTTCTTTATTATGAAAATCCTCTAAAGTTGATTATTATCTTTCAATAACAATTTTGGACCTACACCTATTTTTTAACTTCCTAGACACTTGCTCCCAGATAGATACCTACCTCGATGCAAGTGTCCATTTTTCCTACAAAGTGTCCAGTATCAAAAAGTCATTTAAATTTGTAAAATAAATGTATCATAAAGGTTAGCCTAGGTGCTTTAGTGTGATATGTTTTTAAAATAGATTAGTATATATACAAGATCAACCCTCACTCATTCCTCACCTAACAATCACTTGGAAATCAAATACAACTCACAACTCCATATACCAAGAAGCACTCAATCAAGCATTCAAGTGAGTAAACATGTTGTAATTGTTGTTATTTTCATATCAATCATAGGACTTAGTAATTTTATAGGTCTGAATCATTCAAGGAGCAATCCATGAGCCATATTTACCAAGTTACAAGCTAAGTCACTACATGTCTTTGCTTGTCATACATTACATCCTTGCACACACACAACCCAATATGTAGGGGAGAACTACACAAGTCTAAGACCCTCTTTGAAGTATTGGATATGTAGGCAATGCCCATTAACATAGGTTTTTAGGGTAGCTCGACACCATGAGCCCACTAACCTATTTTTTTCATAGTCACTCCAAGGGTGAAGAGCTAGGGTTTGATCTCTTTAAAAATAGTGACAACCTATACACATGGTTTGAAAATATTAGAAGAAAGGTGACAAAAAATATAGAAGGTTCCAAGTGGTCGCATCCATATCCAATCAATATTGCGTATAGAACACCTACATCAGGGTTAGACACCTATGTTGATACAACTATCCATATCCAATGCAAGTGTCTGAGGCCACAAAAAGAATATTTCTAGAATAGGATGATTATTCCAAAACCATATTCATGTCCACTTCCAGCCTGATCTAGATCAAACTAGCATGCACATGGCAAACCAACTAAATATCATATGTTTTCAATTCAATATAATATCTATCAATAATTGTACTTTACTATTTTTATTAATATCAATTATATAAATCTAAAATACTATTTAACTGAGTTTTATATTAGTTAGCATGCTCATTAGATTACCTCACCACCTTTGTGTAAATCTAATCTTATCCCTTTAACTCTAAATACCAAACATATCAAAATTTTGGGTTAAAAATAAATCTAAATTATAAAACAAAGAGCACTGAGTTTTACTAAAAATGCTCTACAACATTAAATAACTTGTAAATGATTTTTCACTTCACATGAAATACAACCAACAAGAAATGGATAATATTTTTCATTTTACACCAACAAAAAAAATACAACCAACAATATTTTGAAGTGATTTTCATTTCACAAAGAAACGCATAACATATAAAAAATTGATTTTTTTTTTGTGACTATAATCATGCATAGAAAAATTCAAGTAACTCTTGTTACTTGAATGACAATAAATCCAAGATAAAACAAATTATTTTGTAACATCCATTTACTTTCCCAATTTGTTTTCACTTTCCTCAGTTTTGTTCATTCATTTCCCCCCCAAATCTCTTCTTCCAAGTCATGTTTCTCTTTTTTCCCCAAAATTCTACTTTATTTTCCATACATCATGGTTTCTTATTTCTCTTCCAACCATTACAGATCTCAATATGAGGTGGTCCCATATACTATAAGTTTCCTTACAAACCATATCCAAAACACTACTTGACATCAAAAAACTAAAAAAAATCATCATCATCATCATCACCATCATCATCATCATCATCATCATCATCATCATCATCATCATCATCATCATCGTCGTCGTCGTCGTCGTCGTCGTCGTCAATTGTTAAACTGCAATTCTTCAACCAAAAATAAATTATTATTTTTTAATAACCACTCACCATTGTCAATTAGCAGGACATGGAATGTGAAAGATCCAAGGAGGTGTTTTAAACTAATGTAGGCACATGCAACTCAAGTGCCTAATTTAGTTTCTTTAAAAAACAAAAATAAACCTGGTTGTTGTTAATACAGCTAGTTTAGTTTCTTTATCCATTAGTTTTCCATTCCCTATGCATCATGGCCGTTGTTAATACAACTAAATTAACTTGCTAAGTTAACGCTCAAATAAACAAAAATATCTTTGAAAACCCAAAAACAATAATGCCTTATTTTCCCATCATCAATATTTTTTTTCCAAAAGACTTATTTTCAATGCCTCGTTCATATGCTAAGGTGGTTTACATATTAACAAAGATTAATAACAATGTTTTCCATATAAACCCATGTTCTAAAGCTTTATTGGGTAATCCATTTCCAAGTCATCAAAGTCTATGTCAAAGGCCCCTCAACCATGTTAGAGAGATTTAAATTTATGAAAAGAGATACACACATAGTTAGGTGTCCTAACCATAGTTTAATTTATCATAATATAATGGTATTTATTTGTGGGATTTACCTTATAACCAAAACTTAATTAAATCACTTTACTTATTAGTGGTTATAATCTCAAGTCAAGTAGTGCTAATATAATATTGATACAATCATAGTCTATTGTGTTTCACTGATATTAGTATTTGTTACTTGGAATATTGTAGGTCACCAACACTACCTAGGGTATTTTGAGTAACATTTATCACTTTTAGTATCTTAGAATGTTAAGGAATTATGGGTAACAATTAGCTAAAATAAAATATATGATAAAAAAGAAAGCAAACCAATCAATAAAATTAATTAATTATGATAAGTATTAAAAATCAATCAATATTATTACATAAGATAATTAAGAAAGTGAATTGGTCAAGTAGTAATAAGGTTGTGTATGTGTGGTTTCCCTCGTGATTATGTTTTGGAAATGTCTACCTCAATCTACTTACCTCTACCCTATTATTCCCTCCGTCTAAGTATAATCGTTGTGCAGTAAAAAATCTTGTCCTACATCCACCTCAAACCAACAAGTCGTAGTTAGTCTCAAACAAATTTAATATAAATAATAAAAGCAACAAGATTTAAATACATGCCACTGCATGATTATAACTAATAATAAATGTTAATGCATTCACCTAAGAAATGCAACTGAAATTAAAATCATGTTAAAACAACATAATTTACATGCCATCATATGTCAACATAAAGTTTTACGCTTTTCTAGTATGTCAATTATTCAACTAAAAGAATGTTGCATAAATTAAATAAACTAAAAATTAAGCCTTTTATTTAGATACTAAAGTTTTCTGGGATAAGTTAGAAATTGGGAGTGATGGTAAGTTGATAATAAGTAAACACTAATAACTTTGAACTAAATTTGTCACCCTCTCTTGGGCTGTATTTAATGTTCAATGTGGAATAGTTGCATGTCATAGAGTTAAATATTAACTATTTTACACCTGTCATTATTTATTAGATCATAAATACAGGGGTAAAATATACCATGAATCAGCAAATTCCCTATATTAAGTGATCAAGGTAAGGTAATTTGCTCACGAAGGAAAGTGATTAACTAGGAGTCAAATTCAACAAAAGTTTGGGTTGCACTATTTCTCAAGGGGGATGAATGATACCGATAATGAATTGATACCACTACACAAGAGTAATGGTTTAGTTTCAAAAATATATAATTTTATGAGAAATTTCAGCATAACATAAATGGTAGTTTCAGAGGCCTTGAAAGCATTTTTAGAGCTTCGAAGCCTTGTTTCCAAGTATTATCTAGGTGAATGTGTTTTTAATAAGTCGAAATATCCAAAAAGGCATTATCATAGAAATTCAGATGATACCATAAAATGTAGCCCTGATAGGATGGCCCAATCCAATGGATATTATAAGCAAATATTCTTCTAGTAGATTTCTTCTTGTCAAGATTTATTCTATTCTCATGACTATGAATGATGAAAATATATTATTAATTCTTTTAAGATTTAAATAAAACTCATATTTGCATACCCATGCATGTTAATTGGATGTTATTAGCTTTAGTTATCTTTAAAGTAATTTACTACTATTGATTTTTTTAAGTTATAAGACAAGTGTTTACCCTATTGTAACTTAGAGTAGACAGCTAATATATCTTCCACACATATTGCTTTATTTTTAGAAACTACTTGTTATTTCGCATAAAGTTTTTTTTTTAATTCTTATAGATATGTGTCAATTCAGTATAAATTTATTTAGCTTAGGTATAACACATTAGCTTCTAACAATTGGCGTGTTCTCCACCAAATCAATTCCTTGATCTAAATCAATATGATCTTTCAAGGTATTTTTAAATGACACAGGAGTAAGAAAGTGAGAAATGTGAAATGTGAATAACTTAATTGGGTTGTTGGTCAACAAAAAAATCAATAATTATGAGTAAATCTATTGGGACTTTTCCCTTTTATTTTTTAAGCTCAAGATTATTTCCATATAAAACTTGACATAAATTTATGACATCTATGTTATATTTATGACAGTTAAAATTGAAATTTATGATGGGATTATGACATGATTATATTACATTTATGATGCGCTGATTTGAATTCACAACATGATTGCAACATATTGTTTATGATAAAATTAGGATGTTTTAATTTTTCATATACAAACCATGTTATGAGGTTATTACAAAATGCATAAAATAAACTTTTAAGGCACAAGTATGACAAATCTTGAAATATTTGGTCAAATACATTTTGATAGAACTTAAACATGACATAAAACTTTCTTAAAGGCCCATTTTAAACTTGACTTAAAACATGTGAAATATTATAGTATCATATGCACGTATTAGGGCAAATAACTATGCCTTGTCATGCTCCTTATTGTTATATATTTATGAACTAATGACTCAGTATTATAATAGATCCAATAATTTATGTTATTTTTGCTATATATTGAGCCCACATAAGGGAAAATATATTGATGATGACATTCATAACATTTCTTTACAAGGGATTTTTTCCTTCTTCTCAAGACAACAGTCTCACCATGTTCCATGAGCTCCACAATGATAATCTATAATTATTATTATCACTATTTTTATGTTTCTCGTGTCTTTGTGTACCCATGTTACTCATGTTGATATGGGATTGAGGTCCCATCGCTAAATTACTTCAATTTTTGAATTTCATTTCCTATGAAGTTAAAGGCTTATCCCCTGATGACCTATAGGGTTCCAATTCCACTTCATTTCCTTCAACATTATAATGGAGCATGGAAACTTCACTACATACAAGGGACAAAGGATGTATTTTGATATTAATTAAGCTCATATTTATTATGTTTTTGCTTACCCATGTTTGTGTAGTCCAAGATAAGTGGTTTTGTAGGTTTCAATACTTAATGGCTCAAAGCCAGAAGATATAGATATGGAGTATCCCTTAATGTGTCTATTAATTTAAAGTTTATGATTACACCACCTACTTTGTGGCTAAGCATGCACCTCAAATCAAGGCATTATGAAGACACCTAAAAATGGCCCTTGGCCTTTATTTAGCATTATTTTATGAATGTTAGTGCATTTGTTTATGTATTGTAAATTCAGTATAAATAAAGTAATATTAGCTCTCTTGTTGACTTCCATATTTACAAAATCATCATCCCCTATATTATCCTAGGTCTATCATGTTCTTTGATTCCCTTTTAATATTGGTGCATCCATCTCCCCCTTCCCCATTTTTAGGTCCTAGTCTTTAGAAGTCAATGTGGATACCAATATCGTTGAATATGAATTCAAAGTCAATTATAAATAAACAAGTGTTTTAGTCCTTTTAATGAGGTGTAACTTCATAGGTTTAGCCTCATAATTAAACATGAATTGAACACCCTTGCAATAAAATTGTTTGTTTATTTTCTTGAGCCAACTTGTACTAGTTTTGTATGCTTACTTGTGTATGTGTACATAGCCTTGATAAGACTTTGATTGGATAACCTTATTATTTGTATAAAAATATCGAGCATAATAAAGGGCACATAATGCTAATGCACATTGTAATCCTAAAAATGCATTATAGCGTTAAGTGCATATGAGCTTGTAGACCAACATGGTCATATCATTTGACTTTGGGAAGCTTATAACTATGAAAATATTGGTAATTTTTTTTAAATGATTAAATTTGGGATTTGGCCATGTGGGCCATTGACTTGGGAAATAGAGAGGAGAGGTGAAAAGAATAAAATAAATGGAAAATATAAATAGATGAAAGAAAATACATTTCTACCCTGCATAGACTATGGAAAGAAAACAAGGTTAGGGTAAGATGTTGTGATGGGATGCTAGAAGAATTGCAATTTTCAGACCTCCACTTCACCTGTGAGCCTGAAAAATTTGAAGGAATAATAAAGTGGTGGAAAGATTATTTGAGGAATTTGGAAAGTTATGAAGGAAACCACTTGGCAAGGAAACATGGAAAAAAAGTAGGGAAGTTCTAGGCATCACTTTGGAAACTCTAAGACATAAAATCAAGCAAAGAGGATAAAAAGTAAGTTTGTTTATTTTTTGCTCCTTATTTATTGTGCCCTTGTTTTATTATTGTGAATGATAAAAATGTGTGCCATAATGAAAGTTAGGGTGGGCATGGAGAATCAGGTGGTGGAGATGAAAACATGTGTGTTTTGTTAGGGCATTGAATGCCCTTGCATAACTCTTTGTCTCCTTTTTTCTTCCTAGTGCTTCTCATTATCAAAAATTTTGCCCTAGTTGCCTTAATCGATTCCTTATTATTTTATTTGATGAAGTATATATTTGGAAATTGAGATATTTATATTAAAAACCCTAGTTGGTTTAACCACCCTCAAAGACTTATTGAGTGGATTATATTATTGTTTTGCTCAAATTTCCTATATGGATGCAAACATTTATTGGAACATAATCCATTGATGGATACCATTAATGGTGGGTAGAAACTTTGGACCATTGTGATCTCACTACAGTGTTTTATTGAACCATGCCTTTGTTGTTTAATGTTTAAAACCCTAATGTGTGTAATGCTTAGTGGAAATATCTCTTTCTCTACATATATGTGTATGCACACACACACACACATATATATATTGTTACCTGCATACACTTGTATAGTGTTTTCATTTCGCTCAGGTACTGTTACGTGACTAGACTAATGGTTGAGGGTAGTAAGGGCCACTAATGAAGGGTTCATTTTACACATTTCTCTTTCACTCAGTGAATATGCAAAAGAAGAATGAAGGCTTGAGGAGATTATTTAGCTAGAGTGGAGATGTTTGCTTAGATAATTCTCTCATCTTTATTTAACTAAAATGTTTGCTTTATTGTATTAGATCATTTATCCATATTTTGTTGACTCATTAGCTTTGTGAGGACACCCTTCAAGGTGGTGGAATTATAAGATGATTGTTTGTATTTGATATCACTATAATTATATGAATTAAAAATTTTATTATTTATGTGAATCTTGTTTTGGTTATAGCTACCATATAATTTATACTTGTACTATTTCACTCTTTGGATTATGTGTAAGAAAGTAATGTTTAAAGTGATAGGATTATTTAGTGGCAATTGATAGCTTGTGATTGAAAGCATGGATTTTTAAATGTTATATCTTTTTATCTTTGATATTCATATGGGAATGGTACGTGATTACTTATGAATCTTGTGAGGGGCATCTTAACCATACTCTTACCACATTACTTATACAAACTTGGATTTATGATTGGACCTTTTATAGACTATTACTAAGTCTTGAATCTAAGACACAACTTTATGAATTTTCATGTCCAGTTGAATGTTATAAGTTCAATATACATGCATGATTATGTTTTGAGTAGTTGAGTATGTATTAGGACCATAGTGTCCATACTTGGAATGTTGCATGTTTTTGCCTTGTCAATAGGAGTTTTAAATGTATTGGTTGTCAAAGATTAGAGTATAATGAATACCTATATTTAACTAATTCTAAATATTTTACATTTATTTTCCTTGTTATAAATGAGTCTTGAGCATTTAAAAGTTTGATGGGGATATCTTGACCCCTATTCTACCCTTGACTATGTAAGTTAGTTGTATGACTATGTTATGCTCCATTGGTTATGAATAATTATGAAAATTAAAATTTAATTGAATAAATACTTCAATTAGTTTCATGTTTCATTGTACTTACAATAATAAAACCTAGAGATGAAAATGGTCAATGTGATTATGTTTTAGCTTTGTAGGCTTATTGGGATCTTTGGTGTTAGTTGTATCATTTTGGATTTCTTTGATAACAAGCTTACTTGTCATTGAAACTTGATTTTCTAATCTAATTTCTATAACTCTAATTATGTTGATTGTTCATATAATAAAAAAGTAGTTTGTGTATTATTTACTCTCAATGCTTCTGATGTATACATAGGATTATGCCATGAAGGCAAGTCAAAATGGTGTGGGTGTTTTCCTAGTTGGTCATTAACTAGGGCATGGAGTTGTCTCTTTATTGGCATATCGAAACTTATTTTTCTATTCATGTTCATTATGTTTCACTCTGATGATGAGTCCATGCATGCAACATATTGTGAATAAGTTCTTACTATATGGTTTGTTATTTTTGGGAATAATGGAGTTTTATCCCTATTTAATAAAAAAGTCTGAGTAGGAGAAATCAGTAAATAATATTCTTAATTAAAGCTACTGATTTGTGAAATTGAATTACAATTAGACTTTTTCTAAAAATAACAGTGAGAGAGAGAAAATCAAACTTAGCTTATTCTATATTGTTCTGACTGAGACAGGATCTAAAAATTTGTGTACAAGACTAGGACATTATTGTAAATAGGATCTTGGACTTCATTTTTTGATTGGATAGGAGCACCAAAACTAGACACCCTAGGCTCTAGTGCTGTATTCCTTCTCTGATGCTATTCTATTGAGGATTTAAGATTTTTGGGTTTTGCTCACCTACTCGATATGAGCTTGTGTACCAATTTTTAGGTCCTCATTGTCAATAGAGCTCGATGTAGAGCTAATTCTTCATGTACTTGTATCTTTTATGCAATTGAAAGAAACTTTGGTAAATGGAGAAAAGGGGTTAATGTGTGTAAGATGCACTAGATGTGCTTCACACCTTGTGTGTGGACACGCTACCTACATACCAATACTCTGAGGAGGGATCAAGCCATATGTAGTTCTCCCTTTAACAATGATTGGTGCAATAGTGAATGAAATGCAAGAAATGCTAAAATTAGGCATGTTTGAGATGACTAGGGACTGGTGTAAGGACTTTAATTGGCTTGAAAGTGTATAGGTTGATTGTATATAGAGAATAGGGAAGATTTCTCGAGTGGTGTTGCTTATATTCTTGTTTGCTTGAATGATATTTTGCCAACCCTTTCTAAATTATCTTTGAATGGGCTTTTATAGGGATATATTGGTCATGGGTTAGATGAAACTAGATTAGGCTGGCATAATGCACAAGAGGAATTGGGAAAAAATATTAATTTGGGATCGAATTACGATTAGATAGGAGCGCTAAAAATGGGACACCCTAGGGTCCAATGCTATAGTCCAACTTTGGCGTTATTGTCTTGAGTAGACGAGACCTGGGGGGATGAATTAATCATAAAGATAGGGTCTTGACTTAGCTGGGGTCACGTTTGAAAGGCCATAGATGATTGGGAATCAGTGAAAATAAGCTTGAGAGGGTCATGAGAGCAAGCAAAAGGGACCTAAGGATTGGGTATCTTTAGCCATGCTTAAGTTATCGATTTTTGCATTTTATATGATTACATTTGCCCCCCCTTTATTCTAGTGATGTAGCAAAGTGAAATACTAGGATAAAAGAAAGAGTACTTGAATGTACTTACAAAGGTGAATCCCATGAAGCTTGTGATGTTGAGTAATGCTAGATAGTGCATAAAGAACACCTTGTGTAAGTGTGAATCTGTGAAAGAAAAATAAAGAGTATATCAGTTCTTATTATAAGCAATATAAAATAAGAATGTACAAAGCTGGGTAATAGAGAGGAGGAGGATTAGAAAGGAATGAATACACCTCACTAGGTATGTGAACCAATACAAAACCTATTGTGATGATGAGTAAGGCTAAGTGTGTTGGGTATGTGTTGAATGAAGTTGTACCAAATGTTATATCATGAATGGATATGAGTTCTCAATTCTTGAAAAAGTGGCTCAAGAATGCAAAGGTTGGCCCTTTGGCTCCATCATCACCCACTAAATGAAGCTAGATGATCATGCGTGTGATAATCGATGTCTAGACTGTATGCCCAATCCCTTTGAGTAGGTGGCTCAAGAATATAAAGGCTAGCCCTTTGTCTCCATTGTTGCCCCATGTAGTGAAGCTAAGAACTGGTACCAATATATATGAATGTGTATGTCATATGAGATGGATTATAAAGCCCATGAATGCTTTAAAAATCTAATAATGTGGCATGGATAGTCGAATGTGTGCTAAAAACTAGGCCAATATTGGCCAACTTGGAAAAGATGGAGATTAGGCTTATATGAAAGCCACTCCAAAACTAAAAATTTGGCTTATGTGGAAGCCACTCAGGTACTTAGGAATGTGGAGGTTAGGATTATACAAAAACCACTTCAAAATGATGCCAACCACTTACAGACGAAATAAGACACGTAACTATTAAGAATGACTAGGTAATACTAAAAATTGAAAGAAAAGAAATAAAAGTGATATGCAATCTACCCCCAATCACTGGTGTTTAAAACATGGATTTTAATCTAAAATTTATACCAACTATCGTATCTAAAACTAGAAGTGAGAACCAATCATGTTACGCATGATGCCCCCTATGTTTGGATTTTATAAGAAAACTATACTATAAATTATTGATCTGAACTTGTCTAATTATGTAAAATTGTAGTTGAACCTACCTTTCTACCTATTTTCAAAAAACTTGGTTTTTCTATTATTTGGACAAGAGCACCAAAAATGGACACCCTAGTGTCTAGTGCTATAGTCCAGCCTTGGTGTTGTTATCTTGGGTTGAAACTAATCACTATTCTAGAATTTTAACTATCTGTCTGGTCTGTTTTGAGTGATTTGATGACTAGTTATTTTGGTTGTTCTGAAATTGGATTTTTTGATTGATAGGAGCTTTGATCTCTATAGCAAAACCCTACAATGACTGCCCTCAGAAGAAGAATCCATGCAAGTGTGTTAAGTTGGAAATATACATGATATAGTAATGATAATCAATAAGATATATCATGGGTTGATTTGAGAGATTGTTAGATCAATAGGGGTATGCCTAGATATATGTAACAATGTAATAGCATGTGCAATGTACTAAACTAGAATTTAAAGCTAGAAATTTTAGTTGTTAGTTTATTAGTTTGGTCAAGGAGGGATAAAAAATGCATGATATGGATCATAGCATCCAAGAAAATATGAAAAATGCATGATATGGATCATGGCATTTCAATAATTGATAAGCAATCAATCAATAAACACATAAAACAAGAAAAAAGAAGCATACAAGAGTGGCCAAAGGGCCAAGCAAAAATGGGACATGGGCACATGTCACTCAAACTAGAAAGTAAGCATACAAGGCATGTTCAAATGCCACATACACGTACAAGTAGAGCAAGAAATGTTGGCACAAGGGCCATAGGCACATAAAATAGTACGAGCAAAGGATATTGGCAAATGTCCTAAGGTATAAACATGAATATAAGTGAAGGACATTGGTAAATTTCCTAAGGTACATATAGGAGATAAGCAGGAACTGGAAATGCAAGCACATCAAGCTATGTTAAGAAAGAAAAGAAAGCATGTAAAGGTTTTAAGTACAATCATATCTAAATAATCAAAGCAAGAGATGAATGTATGCAAGACATGTGTAGTACAAGACTAGGTATCTGCTAATAAATAGATAAGTGCTAGATACTAGTGAAATGTTGATCAAGTAATCTGTGTAAGCTAGTAATTAATATACTCCAACATGATAACTAGAGTGTGTAGTGTAGGAATGACATACCTTGGATGGTGTAGTCATGTTGAAAAGGCCCCCAGTGGGTATGTATATCGATGTATGTCTCAATGTAGAAGTAGGATGCCCCCTCAATGGGTAGAGTGAAGCAATCAAGGATTTGGATGTCACTACACACACTCAAAGGAGATCAAGTGAAGCATGGTAATGTAGATAAATTGACAAACAATAGCATAGAACAACAAATCTAAGTCTAGCATAGGATCAAAAATGTAAAGCATGGAGGATGCATACAATCAAGATGCTTTTTTGTTTTTGAATTATTTGAATGTTTTTGATATTTTTGATATAAGCTATGTATAATCAATCGCTTGAAGAATATGTACAAGAAATTTGAGGAGGAACTATGTACAAGTAAGCAAAAGAAACTATGTACAAGAAAAACTAAGGAAAAATGATACTAACTGATGAGTCTCATGGGAGACTCCCTATCATGGTGTCTTGTATCAAACAAAGGAATCATGCATGATTATGAAGCATGAGGGAATGGTTTTGAATATGATTCTGAATATTCAAATTCATTATTAGTATCTTGGAAATCATAATAACATGTATTGTTCCACTCATGATTATCATCTTGGTTTTGAACTAAGAGAATATTGTTGTTGATTTTTGTTGTATTTGGATATTTTCCTTTGATGAACTGTGTTTGTGAATGATTTGTTGTAATATGTTCAATAAATCCCAAACCTTGGTGACAAACATTATCAATTTTTAGAATAGGAGTAATGATGCCTTGAGCCTCCTTGTCCAACCCTTGACCTTGATAATCAAACTAGTGTAGATATTTTTGACCAAACCCATACTACTTTGAAAGTTGAGCCTTCTTTTAAAGACGTAGATTTGCATATTTTTTGTGCTTTACATGTGCTCGTGGTATTGTTTGTTAGTTTGATTTTGCTTTTTGATCCTTTTGTTGTTATGAGTTATGCTTTGGTAACCACTTTTGTACTATTTCTGAATTTGACCCTTTGTGAATGTGTTCCTATGTCATCATGGATTTGTTGACTAATTTACATTGTATAGGTTCCTCATGAGCAATTATCTATTGTATATGTTGTTTCAATGCCAAACATGAATCTGTGTGATGCCCGTGCATTTTATGATATACACAATAATATATGAATCTTCTCACTAGATGTAGAGGAGGTAGTTTGATCAACTTAGCTTTAATCATTTCCCTTAGAACCTCACTTGAACTGTTCTTTTATCATTGAATGCCTTTTAAATCACTATTTTTAGAGTTACTTTTTTGTGATTTCTTATTTTGATATGTAACGTTGCTTGCAACCAATTGACTAGGTAAAGGTACATGTACATGATTGGCACTAAGGAGCCTTTGGGGATTTTGTATAATTTGAGTTTTTAATATTGTGATATTTTCATGTAATAGTTGATTTTTTGGTTGTAAATCTAAAATTAACTTGATCATACTAGTGATTTGATCCCCCAGAGCCTTACAAGTGCAAGCTCTAGTTGCTTCCGATTGAACATGTAAGCACATATATTGAAGAGGATTTGAAGAAGCTATAGGATGAATGTATGCATTAGGAACAATAGTGTATGCTGATTCACCTTTTTAAGAGGTGATAGCATGGACTTGGTTAGATGGAAAATAGCTATCACCCTCTTGGGGGAGAGGAGGAGAAGGAAATTGTTTCATGTGCATAAGATATGACATTGAAACTTGACAGGTGGTTGTTAGCTTATGCAATGGCTCCTCTAGGGAGAAAACATGTATGTGGGATAAAATGCTTATAATTTGGATTATAAATTGTATAAAAACATGTTTATAAAGAGCATTCCACATGAGAGATAGCGATCAAGGGATAGAGAGCATGGAATTGTGCATTAATGCATAGAAAACTTTGACTTGAATCATGACATTTCTAATGTGTTTAGTATGATAAACTTGAAAAAAATTCATCATGGGAGAGAGAAAGTATGTAATAGAGAGCATTACATTGTGCATGAATACATTTAGAACTTTTATATGTGATATGACATTTCTAATGTGTTTATCATGATAAACTTAATAAAAATTCCACATGAGAGATAGAAATCAAATGGTTGAGAGCATGGATTTGTGCAAGAATGCATAAATATCTTTGACATGAACTAGGACATTTCTAATATGTTTAGCATGATAAGTTTGAAAATTATTCCATATGAGAGATAGAAAGCAAAGGATAGAGAGTATGACTTTTTGCATAAAAGCAGAGAAACTTTTGACATGCAACATAACATTTCTAATGTGTTTATCAAAATGGAGTTGTTAATTATTCCGTATGAGAAAAAGAGAATATACAAAAAGAATTTTGAAATTTTATTTATTTTTGGCAATGAATTTTGTAATATCATCCCATATAATGAAACATAAGCATGAAATGCAAAGGATGAAGCTTTGTACTAACATATGATAGACTTCATCATTCATGTACATGATAGGGCCCATTATGGTTTCCTTGTTATTTGCAAGAAATGTAAGAAAAATTTGTACTTAAGTGAGAATCATTTTTACAATTTGATTATGTATGTAAGGTGATACCTCAAGAAGAAAATACTAGGGATTTAGTAGTGATAGTTTTGCAAAATACTATGAATTTTTTAAATTGAAATTGAATTTCTGAGTTAAGTATGCAAGTAAAAATTTAGAAATTTATGGGAAAGTGTTTGATTTAATGGGACCTAGTAGATGGAACTAGGATTTTAAGAAAAATATTTTTTTTGAAAATTACTATGCATTTTTTAAATTTGAAGTGATTTTCTAATTTTGATAAGCAACTAAAAATTTAGAAAATGACTAAAAAATTAATGGGAGCTAATTGATGAAACTAGGGCTTGAAATAAATTTATTTTAAAATTTACTACAAAATTTTAAAATTTGAGATAATTTTTTGATTTATATGTGCAACCAAAAAATTAGGAAATTATTAGATTAATGCTAAAAAATTACTGGGACCTAGTGTATGCAACTAGGGTTTGAAATAAATTTATTTTAAAATTTATTATAAAATAGTAAAATTTGAGAGGAATTTTTTATTTTAATATTCAGGAAAAAATTCAAAAATTAAAGGGAAAAATCAGCTAGGAATTTACCCTAGGGTTTTAATGCAAATTTTGAAGTAAGTCAGGTTCACTAAATGATTTGTTATTTTGGGAAATAATGGAGTTTTATCCCTATTTAATAAACAAGTATCAGTAAGAGAAATCAATAAATAATATTCCTAATTAAAGATACTAATTTGTGAAATTGAATTGCAATTATACCTTTTCTAAAAATAGCAGTGAGAGAGAGAAAATTAAACTTAACTTATTCTGGACTGTTCTAACTAAGACAGGGTCTAGAAATTTGTGTGCAAGACTAGGACACTATCATAAATAAGATCCTAGACGTCATTTTTTGATCAGATAGGAGAACTAGAACTGGACACCCTAGGCTCTGGCATTGTAGTCCTTCTCTGGCATTAATATCTTGAGGATTTAACCTTTTTTAGTTTTGTTTGTCTGCTCAGTGTGAGCCTATCTACCAATTTTTAGGTCCTCATTGTCAAAAGAGCTCCTTATATAGTTGATTATTTATGTACTTGTATCTTCTATGCAATTGAAATAAACTTTGGCAAATGGATAAAAAGGGTTAGATTGTGTAAGATACACTGGACGTGTTTCACACCCCATGTGTGGGCATGCTGCCTATATACCAATACTTCAAGGAGGGATCAAGCCATATGTAGTTCTCCCTTTAAGAGTGCTTCTTGCAATAATGAATAAAATGAAAGAAATGCTAAAATTTGGTATGCTTGAGATGACTAGGGACTGGTGTAAGGACTTTAATTAGCTTGAAAGTGTATAGGTTATCTGTATACAAAGAATAGGAAAGATTGTTTGAGTGGTCTTGCTTTTATTCTTGCTTGATTGAATGATATTTTACCAACCCTTTACAAATGATATTTGAATGGGATTTTATAGAGATATATTGGTCATGAATTAGATGAAACTGAACTAGGCCAACATAATGAATAAGAGGAATCAAGGAAAAATGGTAATCTGGGCTCAAATTGTGATTGGATAGGAGCATTGAAAAGGGGACACCCTAGGGTCCATCGCTATAGTCATGCTTTGGTGCTATTATCTTGAGTATATGAGACTTGGGGGGATGGATTAGTCATGAAATGAGTGTCCTGGCTCATCTAGGGTCAAGTTTGGAAGGCCACAGATGATTGGGAATCAATGAAAATAAGCCTAAGAGCGGCATGAGAGTAAGCAAGAGGGACCTAAGGATTGGGTGTCTTTAGCCATGCTCAAGTTACTAATTTTTGCATTTTATATGACTACACTATACTATGTTGTCTTTATTGTAGACTTTCAACACTTATAATGCTCATCATTTCTTAGTGTCTTAGTCAAGATAAATTTTCAAGGGGTTAAAACTCAACCTTCACTAGTACTTTACTGATATAATGCACGAAGTTTGATGTCATGATTTCTATGGAATATAATTATTGCTTGACCTTGTTCCTTACATAGCCTTGCATTTAATTTAGTTATACTATTTCTTAAAGACCCAATCCAATCATTCCAATAATGGTTATAAATTCTCATTAGAATATGTAATGTGATTTGATGGTTATATGAATCACTATCATGTTGTGAAAGTAAATACAAACTTAAATGGTGGATAACTCAATATCCTTCTCTTTGGTGTGATACTTTTGAAGTCCTTATATTTGTTAATAAGCTTATGAATGAAATGAATGTGTAATCTTGATGCAAGGTTAGATTTATTGCATTGATATGCATTCTATACTTGTTTCCTTGATGTGTGATTGGAAACTAAATTGCTTTGCCTCTTAGTAAAATCACTATGTTTTGAACTTTATGTGCATTAATACTTGGAAAGAGTCAATATTTGAGCATGTGCATGCATTGAATATTTTTGTTGAAAAATAACCTCAAAATATTATGATGATAGAAGGTTATTTCAATTTAAATATAGGGTTTAGGAGTTAAATTGATTATAATTTTATTTTCTTGCATGCGAGATCATAATGTTATTTCCAAGTGAGACTTGGGGCTTAGATAAAAGCATTATGCCAAGTAGGATTAACTATGTATTTTTGATGAATTTGAGAGGGGTCACTAGTTGTCATGTACTTAACTATTAATGGATTGTGTTGGTAGTATTAAAAGCATTTAATTATCCTAACCTAATATTACATAAAACTTGATGATGTTGTAACATGCATATTTTTTTCACTCATGTATATTGTTAGTGTTTATGTTATATTCTAATTCAATTTGACCTTGATAGAATGTAATAAATGATATATCCTATATATTTGGCACTATAGAACTAGGTTAAGTTCATGATTAACAACATTAAGATCCACTTTCCTAATGAAGTTAAATTAACACGAATAAAAGGAGACTCAGTTTTAACTGACAACATTCCTTACTTGTCCTTGCAAAACAAAGTCTTAGTAATCCTATCTTGATAGGTAATGATGAAGAGAACTATCCAAGGTTCTACAAGTAATACCCATACCTAGTGAAATAAACCTTAGTGGATGATTCAAATTCGAGATAGTTTTATACTTGGTAATGAACATGTTCTTAAACCCAATAGGTCATACTAAGAACATTTTAACATCATTGCCTTGAATCTTAATCAATAGTTGAATATAGGGCCTAACAATGTTTTCAAAATGATATTTTTCTACCCCTTACTTTAAAGCAAGGGTGCATGTAAAAAAAATCAATATGATCTAAGTGTGTAAGGATTTTGGAAGTATCCTTGACAGTAAATTACACACACTCTTATTTATTTAACAATTTAGTGCAACCCTCATTATCTGGGTCCATAATTTTTTTGAGGTTTGGTTTTTAGAGGATATGACACGAGGCAGGAAATAACTAGAGTAATTGTCATTTTATAAGCTAGAATTATATTGTGGAGAACTATTGGCACATAAGTTGAAGTTATTTTTGTTATGTGATTTATGTTTATCAAGATCGCTATTCCAATTGTAGGGCCCTGATAAATTGGCGAGATACTATAACACTAGCCCCTAATATGTTTTCCTTGATATTTTAAGCTAAGTAGACTTAGTTCATTATAGGAATCATAGTGCATGAATTAAGGGAAATGAAGTGAAAGTAGAGAAGCAAAGAAACATACCCATAAAATTAGGATCCAACCAACAATCGCTTGCTAGGAATGTTTATACGGTCTCGACATGGTCTCATAGAAATTTTGATTATCTTGGCATCTTGTTTAGATTAGATTCAAAATTTTAGGGGATAATTCCAATGGTATTGGTTTTGATTTTCAATATCAAAATTGTGAAGACAATTTTATAATAAAACATAAATGAGAAAAAACCTTGTATTCCCTGTTTATTTACATATTTGATCATCGTAATTAATTATTCATTGTTTAATATATTTTTCATGTATTATGAATGCTTAGTTTGAGGTAGTTCAATTATGATACTAAAATCATACACTCCATGGAATGATTAAACACAACTTTGAAGTATCTAAAAAATTATGCTAAGAGATGAAACCTAAAAAGATATACGTGGGTGGTGGTGGCATGTAATGACTATCAAAGTGATCATAAAAATGTTTGACCTTAAATTTAATGTACATTTGATTGTCATAATGAATTTTTTCTTCTTGATTGAAGAAGGCTATTGAAAAATCATAAAATCTTGGGCATACAATGGAGTTTGGAGCCCCTTTTTCGCAAAAAAAAATATTTAAACCCAACACATTGGTGCAAGTAAATTGAGGCCATTTCTCAATTGTCAATGATAACTTTATGAAGAAGATGATGGATTCATTAAACAATGTGGAACCCTTCCCAAAATAGACACATCAATAATATTAATACATGTCAACATTTTTCAGATAGATACATTTAAGGCATGTAAACTAAGTTTTATTATTATGTTGTACGTGTTATATTGGCAAGGCTATTGCATAGATTCACAATAACATATTTTGATGTTGTTTACAACATACTCAGATGTGTAAAATACGTTAGTTTCCAAGACACAAATGCATTTAGCATAATTAAAATGTTTACGTGATGTTTGAAAATATAGAGGATAAGGATGATGAATTTTTCTTACAATCATTGGGGTTGGGGAGGTTGAAAAAAAATATGAGTCACGACCAGAAGCATGTAGTAAAAGGAATAGAAATATCATGTATCAATTCTATAAATGCATAAGTTTGAAACATCCTCAATAAGAAAATTGATTACAAAGGTAAAATGGTGAAGAATAAAATTTTAATTTGTTTGATATTAGCTTTCATTGTAGTCGGCATACTTGTGGTTATAGAGTAGTGCAAACAAAAAATAAATGGAGCACTTTGTCCAAGTGGATTGTGATGTAATGAATGGGCATGGTGTGCTAACACAACTGATCATTACCAAAGCTAATGTGTAGGGGAGGATGAGGGGGAGGGCCCACACTAACACTTCTTAGTCAAGGGGTTTCCTCCTTTATTACTAAAAAATGTGTTCAACCAAATGTTAAAGCACAAAAAAAAGGAAGTTGTCCTACAAATAAAACATGTCTCCACACTGCAAGCTATGAACCCCTTTCTAATGGGTGTAGGGAATGTGAATCTACTCATTGCCTTGAATTTAGATTTGATGTATGATATAGGGCATCTAATGTCTGATTTACCCTAAAATACTTTTCATTGCTCCTCACCATTAACACCCATCTCACCTTGAAATCTTTCACCACTTATACAAAATCCCATTTTATGAAAATAAAAAATTACAACCTTTCTGATGTTGGTCTTTAAACTAATTGACACTATAAACTTGGATGTCAAATACAATAGACACATTTTTTTTAAAGTGAGTTGAATGCCCAAGCCTCTTTCTTCAAAACAAACGATATAATGAAGGTTTTTCCTTCAAAGGATTATGTTTTAACTTTCAATGGGTTATGAAGTTTAAGCCCTAGGTTGTTAAAGGGTCTGAGTATAGTAAATAAGGGTATGAAAATATAATAAAAACAACCACTAATTCATAATAGAATTGACCTAGTTTGACCTTTATAAAAATATCAATGAATGATGTAAAGAAGTACTTATCTATAAATTGACTAAGAATGAAGATCTAAAGGTTGAAAACTAGGATAGGAGCTGATTTGAGTGTTATAGATAGGATCCAAGTGTCAAAACCCTTATTAGACAATAGCACCTTAATTAGACAGTAGCACCAATGGTGTTAGTGTCCTTTTTGTGCTAGTGTCCTATATGCAGAACTATTATAAGCTTCTAGGTGCACTTGTGTCTAAGTCTGCTAAGCCTGTTCCTGTTCACACAAGTTTTAATTCCCTATAGGTGACCTCTTTTGACTCATTTTATATGTAAACCCTAAACCTCCATGTTTTTATGGCATTAAATTGGCACAAGTAGTAAATTTTGATGTTAGTGGCATAGGTTGGACATCGTGAACACCCCACTGTGATGAGAGTTGCCTACTTACCAATACTCTGAGGAGGGATCAAGCTCAATGTAATTCTCCCCACCTAAGTGTTGGTGTAATAGCAAGTGAAACTAGTATGAATTTTAGTTTGATTGATTTGAGTGTGGTTGAGACTAGATATATGAGTAATCTAAGCTTAGGAATGTTGTAGATGGCAATATGTAGAAGTAGGGCATAATAAGGATTACTAATATTGATTATGCACAACTTGTTTTGAGTTTATTTGTGTTATTTGCATCTAATTTTCATCTAGTGAATAATGGGATAAAATTCATGTATATATATTTTTCTAGTGCTTGTGTGGGTCTTAAAATGGGTATAGGCTAACCCTAGGTGGTTATTATTTCTAAAAGTTATCTATTGGTGAAGGCAAGAAAAGGATAATAGCGCCCAAACTAGGACACTAGTACCATTGGTGCTACTATCTAAATTATGATGATAATGTCTAGGTGGTAGAACATAAGGCACTAGGGGCCAAAATACTAATTTGAGGGTCTATGCCTACTTTAGGGATGTGTGTGGCCTACACAAAGGTTAGCTAAGTGTCTAAATAAGCCTTAAGATAGATCTAGGGCTAATTTAGGGATAAGTGGTGTAAAGTAACACTCTTAAAACTCAAGTGTAATTTTTAGATGATTACATTCCCCCCCTTTATTCTATAAATGCAATAAAGTGAAATCACTAGGATAAAGGAAAAAGAAGCGTACCTAGACTTACCTAAGAGGCAAAGCTTGTTAATTTAGATTTGAGTATGTGAAGCATGATCTATTGCATGTCCTATAAATTAAATGTGTGTGGATCAGACCTTACTTAGGATATATCAAAAGAAAAGAGAAAATTGAGCAAAGAGATAAGAGAGAGGAAAGGAACAAATACACCTCACTAGGTATGCAAACTAAAGCATAAACCTTGTGATAACTTATGTATATGCATGTCGATGGTGATCAATCGATGAATAACTTGGACTGAGATGATGGCTTGCTCAATCCCCACTTTTGGGTGGCTCAATAACTCATTCCAATTTTGAATCCATCATTGCCCACCCCTGTTTGGTGGATCATAATGTGTGAATAACTTGGATTGGAAACTAATGGTGTGTCCAACTCTCTCATGCAGGTGTATTAAGAAATCAAGTATACTATGAATCTATCATTGCCTACCCATGTGTAGAAGATGCATCTATAACTAGATAGTGTAATGTAACTAAAGATGTATAATTGAAATTATAATTGTATATATTAGCTCTGCAGCCACTCGAGAACTCTAGAATATAAAATGGCTCTGAGCTACTTGAGAATATTAGGTAGTTTTGAGCTACTTGCGAATGCCAACCACTGTAGATGGAGTAAGGAATAAATATAGTGTGTAACTTAGAACATGGTGTCTAATCTGTACAATGTAGATAATGACATGGATTTTGTCATTCTATTAGGTGCATAAGTGAGCATACATAAATAATGTGTCATCTACATACCCTCAAATCCGATATTTGAGTATATGGATTCTGGATTAAGTTGTAATAATCTATATCTAAATATCTGAAACTAATATAGGATGATCATGCCACGCATGATTCCCCCAATCTAAGTAAACTAGTATGAATATGTGTTAAATTGAGCCAAAACTAGTAATTTGTAACTAAACTTGTGCAAACTTGGATTGTACCTATTGTACTTTTGTGGCCAATCTATAATTTTTTGAAACTGAGGATACTAGATAGTAGTGCCATATATTAGATAGTAACATTGGTGTTGATAGTTATAGACACCTAAAATTGGCCAGAACTAGCTTCCAACCAGACTTGATTCCTACCAACCATTATAAATTAAGCCTATGAATCATTGAATGCCCTAAATTTATTCATGCATCATTAATTAATGCCCAAAATGATGTTGAGGCATCCCTCTTTGGGATACTAATCTGTATGCAACAACAACCTCTCATAGATTCATCACTAATCACCTTGCAGCATCACAACTACCAATTTAGCCTATGGACACATTAAGTGGGGCACTTGAACAAATAACAAATTTTAAAAGAGATAAAATGATAATTAGAATTAATTAACTAATTAAACAAGATTAAATGCCTAGTTGAATTATCCATTTGTAATTAATGAATATCTAAAAATGGAAGTTCTAAAATTCAAAATATCAAAGCATTTTATCATTGCCTTTATGAGTTGTCAAGCTATTTGAAAATGTCCTCAAAATATCTAATTTGAGAGCCATGCTTAGTAATTACAAATCATAAGTACATGACAACTATTAACTCAACTAGAGTTAGTTTTAACGCACCTAGGGTTAGTTTGAACTCATTCTAAGCCTAAACTCAACCTTAAATCACCTTTGTAACAAACTTGTTGGGTTTAACATAGATAGATGTGATTTTTTTAAAGTAAACACATCTACTATAAATGGATTACACCACGAGAATATAAGAAGTGATCATACAAAACACTCTAAATGTGTTAATTATAAATAATTATGTGACATCTAACAATCACTTATCACTATCAACTTATGAAATACATCATAATACAAACATAGAAAGTAATCACAATTATCTAGCCACTGTTGGAATCATACACAACCATTGTTGTCAATCTATATAAATAAATATATACAACTCTTCATGATAATGTTTCCAATAATAAAATAATAATAATACAATGTACATATATAAGATACATGGCTCTCCGAAGCATGAGTTCCCTTGACTCTATAGTATCTATGAAAATCTCAAGTGTCATCTCAATAGTAGTATTGTTATAGGTAGGGAGAACATCATCCAAGTTATTTTACACACCAACCATGGACCAATGATCCCCCACACTACTCTCATCAGGGAATGGCCCTCACTTCACAGATGAGTAGATAGTGATGATGCGAGAATCCATAGAGACAAGCAAGTACTCGTGTGTTGTATGATTTTTATAATTAACATGCAGTGTATCAAAGAAAACTCGTTCTATTGAAAGATATCACACAATCATGTAAATCATACTCATGAAATGACAATGTCACTATACATACTTTGGCCAAAGTTTTAAAAATAATAAATAATAGTGATCTATAGATCTATCAAATTCATACACACCACTTGATCAGATTGCCTTCATTCGAAATTATGATGCTAATGAGTTAGTGAAGTCCATCTCACTCCTTAATCAGTATTAAAAAAATAAGATTGGTCAAACATAATTTAACCACAAGATTCATAAAATTTACATCCTATTATCAATCATATCACTAACATGCTAAACATAAAAGTAATCAAAGCATACATTTATTCCGTTAAACATATGCATGAATCTTACATTATTATCTATCTCATACTAGAAACAATGATTATAGTTTATACCACCCAGATAAAATACATATTTCATTGCAAATTTCAACTATCACAATTAGTTTCCAAATATTTCACACCCTATGATAACCCATATTACCATAGTTTAGTATTCTAAGACATAACTACTAGTTATCCACAATCAGTCATACAGAGTAGTCTTAAATATATGGAAACATAAGCTTCTATTCAAGCAACTAGATATAACAAAGCAAGTCATAATTTCCATGAAACACATAATATTATATCATAGCATTCATTACACTCTCAAAGGTTGTATGCACGCGTACATAAAGTCCTACTAATTGTCACAAAACATGTTATTCATTAGTAATAATCAACACACATACATTTAATCATTCAAATGTAGATGTGAGTCTAGACATAACAATTATAGTATATACCACCCAGGTATAACATACATTTATACTGTAGTACTCTATGACATCCCATACTATCATAGTTCATTGTTTATGAACATAACTACACAATTATGAATAACCAATCTTTCAACTCTAAGAAACAAGCGACCCATCATACATACATAATAACCCAACAAGTATAAGTTATACCACCTAAGTATACCCTAGGTTTATACTGCATACTAGTAATCAAAGTAAACATAACCTATAGGCACACATCACAATGCACTATTATATGTTATATGTCTAAACACTTGTACATGTTAATGCACTCATGATATGAACTGCACACAAGTTTTCAATACCATCTATATGTATATTAACAATCAATTATGACACAAGTCAAGGTTTTATAATATTTCAACAATCATTACATCCATGAATCGTCAAGATATAATATGAGTACTATAGCCAATAGGCCTCTCTATAACAATATTTTGTTTTTAATGTTTTACTGATAGTTTTCAACCAAGATAAAAACAACCTTTATTTCAGATGCACCATATAAGGCATTTGCAAAGTTCTTTTATGTTTTTATACTCTACATAGTCTATGCATTTCATCTTTATATGTTCCTACAGATTTAACCCCATCAACATGTTGGTATAACAATATTGTGCTACAGATACACTACTTGGTCTCTACTAGCATTCGAAGCATAGCCATAGTATATATTTAACCTGCTCATGGCTTTCATATATATATATATATATGAAATCCATGAGCAGGTTATATATATATATATTTCCTCATAGTAAAAAAGTTAACATATATACTTAGCTCGTGTAATTGTATCAATAAGGTATATAAAATTTGTCAATTAGTAGTATAGAGACAATATAACATTATAATAGGAATGTTTATCACCGCTATTGTTTATACCAATACTAGAGATATCCGTATTAATAAGCTATATATTGTTGTTCATCTTGTTGAGACCTTGTACGCCCATGTACATCCATAACTTAAGCACTGTCATCAAATGACTAAGGTTCGTAAGATATATAAAATATATGTAATCACAACTTAGTTACAAGTTGATTATATTCTTAACTCATCAATGGTTTGTCACAGATTAAAATATATAGATTTTTACTCCTCAACCGCTAATGTGAACATATCAAAATAGAAATATAATATTTAGATCTATGACTATATATCGTCCAACTTGATCTATGGTCAAGCTATAATCAAAATCGCTTCATGTTCTGCAAAACCACATATAATATGTTATATAACCATTAGCATATCTAATACCACAAGCAAAAGATAAGTATATTAGTTACCACATGTAACTTTCATAAGGACATACTTACTATGGATAACCACAAGGGAATGGCTTTTTCAGTAAAACAAGCTTTAATACTCCTCCCTTCAGGTATAATAACATTAAAATAACTATTAGTGTATAAATGGCACTTTGATAAATATTTTACCAGTTTACTCATGTTATCATATAAATACTCAGCCATTTAATATAAAAAAATACTCAACCATTAGTTCTTATAAACTCAACACTTTAATGCTTACAAACTCAATGCTTTAATGTTTACCTTCTCAGCGACTTAAATACCTATATACTCAATGATGCCATTATACATTATAGTGATGTCATTATAGGATATAGCGACGCCATTATAAGATATATTTCATAGGCTATGAACTAGACTACAATGACTCCATTTATACATTATATATGTTGTGACTTAATTACACAACAAATCATTAAACTTAGACTTTTTTATGTCCATGGACCATTCTTTCCTTACACTACCATATGTGATCAAATAAGCTAGCATATTCATATACACGCACACACACACACACACACACATAATTACAACTTGCATGCAATGAAATTACATACCATCCTTCCAAACAACTTGTCTGCCACTGAGGCTCTTGTGAATACTACGATGATGCCACCATGGGTGATGGTTTTTGGTAATATCCTTGCAGTGGGTACCCTTAAAAACCCAAATAATTTAATCTTGTAATTGGTTATGAATAATCATGCTTTGGTGAAAGGTTATTTAAATGGAGATGTGAAAATTGGATGATGGAGTGTGTCTATAACTCGACGCCGAGCTAGGGCAATCGTGCCCTAGATTGTCTTTGCCATGTTAGTGATTACACAAGAGAGGTGTAGAGGATCGAGCGCGTGGGGGGAGATGCAAATTCCAGTGTTGAGGACAGTCCAAGGAGGGGCATGGTTATGGCTCAGAGGGAGCCTTCTAAGACTGTGCCTGGTAGGAGTTTTAGCGAAGTGGTGGGCTTGAATATGCTGGGATAAGAAGTGAGAACATTTGAAAATGCATTCTTTTCTCAGACTACAGGTGCATCAGATTTGAGCTCACCTGGGGGATCTTGGATCATGAAGATTAATGGATGCCTGGAGCGGTGCAAAGAGAGACCCAAACTGGTAATCCTTTTTGATATGATCTCTGAAGATGTGGAATATTACTCCAAGCATTCATTGTATTGCAAGTTTTTGGGATTGAGAGTCTCCTTTTAATTTTTGGAGAGCTGGGCTCAACGAGTGTGGGAACCAGAGGGTGAAATGGAGGTCATGTTCCTGGCAAACAATTTTTTCATGGTTACATTTCTTTTTTTAGCTGATCGAAATAGGTTTTTTGAGGGTGCGCCCTATTTTTATAATCAGGTTAGACTTTTCGTCAAACCATGGCATGCAGGATTTAATCCTTCTGAGGAACTACCAAATCGGGTTCTGGTGTGGGTTTGATTACCCAAATTTCCTATAGAATGTTGTCGAGAGGATGTTCTTCAGATGTTAGCTTCAATGCTCGGAAGGCCGGTGGGATCTTCAACGCAAACCTTAGGTAAGAAAGTAATGACTTTTGCTTGAATTTACATGGAAAGTGATTTGAGTAGACCACTGCCAGATGCGATGGAGATGAGTACGGGCTCATATTCCTAGGTGCAATAACTGGACTATGAGACCCTTCCTTTTAGGTGTCGCCTTTGTCATGAATATGGCCACCTGGTGTGATTATGCTCGAAGGCTAAGCCAGTGGAACAACAACCTCCGTCTCATCTTAGTATCACTCCTGGTGCTGATAAAGGGAAGAAGTCTGGTGCTGGTGAAGGCAAGGATGCTGAAGGTTTTGTTCAGGTGAAAGCTCAAAACTGAAATAGAGGTCAGAAGAGGACCCTTATGAAGCGACAAGATGAGGATACTTTTAATAGGTTTGAGGTCTTGGATGAATTGGGCCAACAAGAAGTTAACCCAAGATTAATTGGTGTAGAGCAGCTTGCAGGAGGACCTGGACTGGAGATTAACTCTTCCACTCATTCTGCTCTTCATGAGGAGTCTGCCTTACTTATGGTCATGGATGGGCAAATAGGAGAATATATGGTTTTGGAGACAAATGGTGATCTGGGATAGAGTGTAGAGGAAGTGGATCTTCCAGCAAGGACTATGGTTACAAAAATGGATAAGAGAGGTAAATCTTCTCCTCATCTGGGCATTCTTCAAAAGGAGGGTAAGAAGGGGGTTTCAGAGAAAAGTGTTAAATTGGGATGAAAGAAGGACATGGAGAAGATTAAGATGATTGGGGAGACTTTGGTAGAGTCAAGTTCTGTTAAGACCTTAGATTCCCACTTTTTGACTCCTCTGAAATGATCGTTATTTCTTGGAATGTAAGGGGCTTGAACAGTGGCCCTAGACAAAAAGCTGTTCAGGAACTAGTTAGAAGTCATTCTCTTGATGTTCTCTTTCTTCAGGAGACTAAGGTTTCTGTAGAAGATATGAGGAGTATCGCACCTAAGCTATGGAGGCATGGTCTATGTCAGTGCATTGGAGCTCGGGGATCTTTGGGGGGTGTGGCGTGTTTTTGGAACCCGCAAAAGATCCAACCTGTGTCCTAGATTTCCTTTAAGTCCTCTTTATCCATGGTTACTTTGTGTATTGAGTCGAGTGAATCTATCATTTTTTCTAATGTCTACGCTCCTACAAATTTCCAAGGTAAACTTCTTGTATGGAATAATATTCACTTAGTTCGTAGATTATTTCCTTACCTGCCCTGGATTATTGCTGGAGACTTTAATGCAATTCTTGATTTAACAGAGAAATGAGGAGGTAATGCAAAACTGGAGCCATCTTCTATATTGCTCTGGGATAATATTTCAGCACTCAATCTAGTGGATATCAAGCCCAGCAATGGTTGCTTTACTTGGAACAATAGAAGGGTGGGTGACAGGTGCATTACTGAGGGAATAGATTGATTCATGACCTCCTATTATTGGGTGGGTGGAATGTGGTCCTCTAGCTTAGAGATACTAAATTGGATATGTTCAGATCATTGGCCCATAAAGCTTGTCATTTCTTCAGCTCGCTTGCCTCAAAAGCTGTCTTTCAAGTTCCAACTCATGTGGCTCAGGGACCTGGACCTGTTTGGACGAGTTGCTGAATGGTGAAGGGTAGGCAAGCCTGTTGTTGGTATAACAATGTATATTTTTGCTAAGCTACTCCAATTTGTTTAAGTATCAACTCAAATAGTGGAACTGACAAAGTTTTAGGAACATCTTCCAAGAAAAAAATGAGGCTCAAATGGAGTTGAACGACATTACCATATTCATTAGAGAGGAGAGGGTGTCTGAGTTTATGTTAAGGGAGGAAACCAGGGCCTTAAAAACATTAGAGGAATGAGATCTGAGAGAGAAAATCTTTTAAAAACAAAAAGCTCGAATTGAATGGCTTCAAGAGGGGGATAAGAACACTGCCTTCTTCTTCAACTCGGTGAGAGCCAAACAACATGGTAATTTGATAACATCTTTGGTGACGGGCAGGGGGGAGGTTGTTTCTTCTACGCAGGGTATCTTTAATGAAACAATGCAGTATTTTGCATCTTTATTTTGGGAGGAAGCGCAAGGGGACTTGTTAGGTTGTGGAGTTAAAAGCTTCACCAGGTTATGAATAGGAGTTGCTGAAGTGTCACAGACACTGGCATCGGTCAGGCCAACCAACATTGATCAGGGGAGAGACAGGAAGCTGCCAACATCGATCAGGATCGGCCGATGTCGATCACCTCCAGGCAGACAAAGACCGATGTCGGTCACCTATGCGGTTCCAAAACTGCGAGTTCACGAATAATTTGTTAACGAACCGGTTGTTTGCATGTTAAGAGGCTAATTATAGTCTTGAGTTGCGTGTCTAATTATTGTAATTAAAAAAGTCTAATTATTGTATGCATAAGATATATATAATAGACTCATGGGTTGCATTGTAAAAGTGTGCTAGAAAGCCATTGTGCTTGAAGAGAAAGCTAGAGTAGCTCCTCCTAGTTTCAAAGGGGTGCTGAGTGTGTATGATCAGGGAGAGTTACAGGTTGTGCAAGTTCTACTAGGAGATCCACCGGGGTACTGGTTGAAAAATCATGAGGACTTGGTGAGGCAAAGACAAGGGTTCTTCAGGGTGTAGAGATATCTACATGGTAAGTAAGGTCTATTGATTTGCAGGTGGTAGCAAGAGAAGGGAAGATCTACTTGGAGTATAGTTGTGTACTTGGTGTACTGGAAGTCTTGTTACTGACTGGTGGAGGTGAGCAACAACTCTGTATTGGAGTTGATTGTTGTGACCATGATGAGAGAGTGAACTGTTGAAGGAGAATTACAAGTGAACCCTAGAAGTGTGGGAGCTCTAGAGGTGTGGGAAGAAGAAGTGTGGCATCTTCTTTATTGCATTTTCTTCTGATTGAGTATTAATACAATTGGGTATTGTCTCTCATATCCTGTGTTGTTTCATATTTCTAGTTACTTATCATTCTGGTTAAATTTTGTGTTTAATTGCTAATACAAAGGTAATCATATATACTCTTATTGAGGAGTAGGATCCTGACAGTTGGTATCAGAGCTAGGATCACCAACCAATGATACCAACCTGACAGTTGGTATCAGAGCTTTTGGGTGGGTTGACTAATAGGTGGTTCAGATTAGTTAGTGTTTGTTGATTACAATTTACTCACAAGGGTTTATGATTGAGTGGGAGTATAGCAATGGTAGAAAAAAGTAAGCTACGAATGGAGAAACTGAATAGCACGAATGGTCTGATTGATGGGAAGAAAGAGCAGGTAAAGAAAGATTGTTGGTCGGTAGAAGATCAGCGTGTAGAAGCAGATGTTGCAGGTGATGTAGCACAAGATGCTCTGGATAAAGTAGAATCTTGGTTTATAGATTATGTTGCCTCTTTTCATGCAACGCAAAATAGAGCATCTTTTCATGGGTATGTCCAGGGAGACTTTGAAAAGATTTATTTAGGGGTTGGTGAGCCTTGTCAGATTATTGGCAAAGGGGAAGTGAAGCTAAAATTGTAGACGGGTAACACACAGGTGTTGAAGAAGGTCATGTAGGTTCCAGTCTTGGAGATGAGTCTAATTTCTTCAGGAAAATTAGGTGATGAGAGATGCACAATAACTCTCACAGCGGATGCACTTGAATTAGACGGTGGTAAGACAGTAGGTATCCTTTATCTATCTACATATATTACTGATTCACCTTCTGTTGTAGAGATGTGGCTTTGTAGGCTTGGTCACATGTGTAAGAAGAAAATTCATGTTCTTAAGCAGAAGACAGATATCTTTGACAAACCTAAGAACTGGAAAGCCTTGGTGTTCATGGAGGAGATGATGGACAGAGATCAGCTGAGGGGACTAAATTATTTTGAGCAGGGTTGTGTTAATATGGACAAGGGTTTGATCCAAAAGGAGCTCACGGGTAAAAATTCATCACTCACAGGCGAACATAGGTATCGACATCAGTCAAGAGGAATCGACATCGAATAGACAGGCACCGACGTCGATCATGTGCAGATCAGTAGAGTCGGTGATGTCAGGCAGCAGGAACTGACATCAGCAGAAGGTACACTGGCATCGATCAGGGAACCGACGTCGATAGATAGGGTCAGTCATAGGGAACCGGTGTTGATTGGGTGCAGATTAGGAGATGGCTGACATCGGTCACTGAGACAAATTTTAGGTGGACAGCAAGTTGTCAAGGAGTCTCAAACGCCCATATGGAGGACTGAAAGGGTAAGTAAGCCTCAAATTCATCATTTCCCTTCGCCTTAAATTCATCATTTCCCTTATTTACACTACTTATTGCTCACTGATAGTCAAGAATTAGGAAGTTGTTAAAGAAGCAGAGCAGGTAGATCCAAAAAATAGTGGGAGCTTGGCATGGATGAGGAATGTGATTCCTTAGAGAAGAACCAAACAGGGGTTTTTGGGTGGAATTGCCAGCTGAAAGAAAACACTGAGAGACGAATGGATGTTCAGGATAAAGAAGAGCAGGAATGGACACGTGAGATGGAAGGCCAGGGTATATGGTCTTGAGGAAGCTGCAAGATAGTGGTACAGGTTTTGACAGGTGGATGACAAAGTATGGCTTTAGCCAATGTCAGTGTAATCATTGTGTTTGTCTTACCAGGGTGGATGATGGTCGTGACATTATCCTATTACTGTATGTGGATTGTCGGGAAATCCAAAAACAACACACCTGTTCTGATCCCACTTGTTAGGATTTTGCTCCTCAGAAAGAGCATAATATGATTACCAAATATAAGCAATTAAACATGCAAAAATTATACTAGAAGTACAAGTAACTAGAATTCACAAATAGCACAGAATATGAGAGACAATATACAATCTTGTATTAACACTCGTATAGAAAAGAATACAATAAAGAGACGCCACACTCTTCCACCTTACAGAGGCTTGCCACACCTCAAGTGTATAGTAATTCTTCTTCAAAAACACTCTCCTACCAAAAACGGTCCCAACACACAACTCACACACAGAATTGGTGTTCACCTCTCCAACCAGTCAGTAATAACCCTGCCAGTACACCAAGCACTCTAAAGTACTTCAAGTAGATCTCCCATGAACCTGCAACTCGAAATTTAATAGACCATACTTACACATGTAGATCTCTTATGAGCTTGCAACAAGCTGCAACTCAATGATCTTACAATGGAAGGATCTTCCTTGCCTTCCTTTCTAGCTCATGATTACAATACATGCCAATGGGTCTATAAATAGATCCTAGACTTAAACAATAACTTAGACTCTTAGTTTACTAATAATAGACATGCAGCTCAAGACTCAAAATAGCCTTTACATGCAAACACTCAGTTCAACAAACTAAATGTTCGTGCAACGAACAGTTTTGGAACACACAGGCAACCGACGTCAGTCCCTGTCTAACTGGTGCTGACCGACATCGGTCGACTTTCTGCCGACGTCGATTGCCTTCTGCATACATCATGACCGATGTCGGTCATACTGCCGACATCGATACTTCTAGAACTTCAGCAACCTCCTCTTCGTCTGCATAGTTGAAGCTTTTAGCTCCACAACCTAACAATCTCCCACTTGGAGATAAACAGCTGCAACTATACCTATACCTATACATCATCTAGTTTGTTCCCTTGGATTTGTATCCCTCTTTAAGATCACTCTTGAAGACCAACCACCACAAATCCTATGGTGCACCACATGTCATCCAAATCACCTACCACATCCACATCTACAAACCATGTAGAAAATAACTTGACCCTGCATAGCATGTGTACCTGTTGCTGGCCCCTCTAAGAATCCACTAAACTGCCCTCCAATGCTTCTTTCCCGAATTGGCTCCAAACTTGTGACAACTCCCACTGCTTGGGAAAACTCAGGTCTAATACATACCATGCACTTAACCTCATTATGTGAATCGAGACACTATTTTGTGAACCATCTAACCGTCAACGTGCTAACTGGTCTCACACAATCATCCTAAAACAAAGCCAACATGTGACCTTTCATGTCCCTAAAACACACTCATGCCAAAGAATCTTGTTGCTCCTAGATTCCTCATGACACACCTCTGAACTAGCTTTACCTTTAGTTCAACAACTCCCTGTAAATGTAACCTTGTAACAAGCACATCATAAAGTAATAGGATAATGTAGCTAATATTATCCAACCTGGTAAAGAGAAACACAATGATCAAATCTCCATTGTCCTACAGCTTATACAAGACCATATACCCTGGCCTTCTGTCTCACATGTCCATTTTCGCTCTTCTTCATCCTGAACATCCATTCGTCTCTCAATGCTTACTTCTAGCTGGAAACTCTACCCAAAACTCCCATTTGGTTCTCCTCCAAGGAATCACATCCTTCATCCATGCCAAGCTCCCACTATTTCCTGGATCTACCTGCTCTGCTTCTTTAACAACTTCTTGGTTCTTTACCATAAGTGAGCAACAAGTAGTGTAAAGAAGGGAAATGATGAATTTGAGGCTTACTTACCCTTTAAGTCCTCTATATGGGTGCCTGAGACTCCTTGACAGCTTTCTGTCCACCCAAAATCCATCTCAGTGATCGATGTCGGTCACATCTCAGTCTGCACCCGATCGATGTCGGTTCTCTGCGACTGCCTCATCACCGACGTCAGTTCCCCCTTGTCGACGTCGATGTTTATCTGCCCCTGAGTCACCAACATCGGGTTGCACATAGCTGACATCGGTCCCTGTCTGGACGCCGATGCCAATTTTCTAGCTGACATCGGTCTCTGTGTTTTACTTGTGAGAACTGACTTCTACCTGTGAGCTCCTTTCAGATCAAACCCTTGTCCAAATCACCCTTGCTCTGCTCAAAATTATTTTGCCCCTTGTGCTGAACTCTATCCATCACCTTCTCCTTGAAAACCAAGGCTTTCCTGCTCTTGTCACGATCATCGGATTCTTCAAGAAACATTACCTTCTTCTTCTACATACAGAAACCTTGATCTATGCTCTTCAAATCCGAAAGCATACCCTTTGACTCAAGAACATGCATCTCCTTCTTATTCATGTGACCAAACCTATTAAGCCACATCTTCAAATCTACAGGTGAAGTAGATAACCCAAAAAGAGAATCAGTAATACAAGTAGATATATAAAGCGTACCTACTTTCTTACCTCTAGCTACAACAAGTGCACCCTTGGTAACCTTTCAAGAGTTTGCTGTGAGAGTTACTGTGCAACCCTCATCACCCAAACTTCTAACAGAAATCAAATTATGTGCCAGAACTGGGACATGCATGACCTCCTTCAACACCCATGTGTTACCAGTCTACAATTTCAACTTCACTTTCCCTTTGCCAACCATCTAACAAGGCTTACCATCCCCTAAACAAATTTCTCCAAAGTCTCCCTAGACATACTCATGAAAAAATTTCCTATTTGGGGATGCATGAAAAGAGGCACCAAAATCTAAAACCCAAGATTCTACTTTATCCAAAGAACATACCAGAGCATCATGTGCAATGAAATCTGCAACATCTGCTTCTTCTTCATGTCCTTCATGCTGATCTTCACCCAACCTGCAATCTCTCTTTAAGTGCCTTTGCTTTCCACATTTCTAGCAGGTTATTTTGCCATACCTGAACTTGGATCTCCTGCCATTAAATTTTTTCATTTATAGTCTACTTTTTTCTGCCATTGCTCTACTCCCACTCAAATAAAAACCCCTGTGAGTAACCTGTAATCAACACACACTAACCAAATCTAATCCAACCTATTAGTATCTCAACCAAAAAGCTCTGATACCAGTTGTCAGAGAATCCAAGAACAACACACCTGTTATGATCCCACTTGTTAGGATCTTGCTCCTCAGAAAGAGCACAATATGATTACCAAATATAAGCAATTAAATATGCAGAAATTATACCAAAAGTACAAGTAACTAGAATTCACAAATAACATAGAATATGAGAGACAATATACAATCTTGTATTAACACTCGTATAGAAAAGAATAAAATAAAGAGACGCCACACTCTTCCACCTTACAGAGGCTTGCCACACCTCAAGTGTATAGTAATTCTTCTTCAAAAACACTCTCCTACCAAAAAGGTCCCAACACATAACTCACACACAGAATTGGTGTTCACCTCTCCAACCAGTCAGTAATAACCCTGCCAGTACACCAAGCACTCTAAAGTACTTCAAGTAGATCTCCCATGAACCTACAACCTGCAATTCAACAGACCATACTTACACATGTAGATCTCCTATGAGCTTGTAACAACCTGCAACTCAATGATCTTACAATGGAAGGATCTTCCTTGCCTTCCTTTCTAGCTCATGATTACAATACATGCCAATGGGTCTATAAATAGATCCCAGACTTAAACAATAACTTAGACTCTTAGTTTACTAATAATAAACATGCAGCTCAAGACTCAAAATAGCCTTTACATGCAAACACTCAATTAAATAAACTAATTGTTCGTGTAATGAATAGTTCTGGAACACACAGGCGACCGACGTCAGTCCCTGTCTAACTGGTGCTGACCCGGTACTTCTGGAACTTTAGCAACCTTCTCTTTGTTTGCATAGTTGAAGCTTTTGAGAGGGACCAGGAGCAGGGATTCATGTTATGCAAGGTCAAGGACTTCACTACATGGGTTTGTAGGTTCAGATGTGGCAGGTTACTTGGATGACAGGAGGTGCACCACAGGTTGTGTGATGGGTGGTCTTCAGGATTGATCTTAAAGAGGGATACAAGCTAAGAAACAAATTAAATGAAGGTACAAGTACAGGTATAGGTGCAGTTGTTTATCTCCAAGTGGGAGATTGTTAGGTTATGGAGTTAAAAGCTTCACCAGGTTGCGAACAGGAAGAGTTGCTGAAGTGTCATAGACACCGGCATCGGTCAGGCCAACCAATGTCGGTCAGGGGAGAGACAGGAAGCTATCGACATCGGTCAAGATTGATCGACATCAGTCACCTCCAGGCAAACAAGGATCGACGTTGATCACTTGTGCGATTCCAGAACTGCGAGTTCACAAACAGTTTGTTAACAAATCAGTTGTTTGCATGTTAAGAGGCTAATTATAGTCTTGAGTTGCGTGTCTAATTATTGTAATTAAGAAAGTCTAATTATTGTATGCATGAGATCTATATAATAGACTCATGGGCTGTATTGTAAAAGTGTGCTAGAAAGCCATTGTGCTTGAAGAGAGAGCTAGAGTAGTTCCTCCTAGTTCCAAAGGGGTGCTGAGTGTGTATGATCAGGGAGAGTTGCAGGCTGTGCAAGTTCTACTAAGAGATCCACCGGGGTACTGTTTGAAGAATCATGAGGACTTGGTGAGGCAAGGACAAGGGTTCTTCAGGGTGTAGAGATATCTACATGGTAAGTAAGGTCTGTTGATTTGCAGGTGGCATCAAGAGAAGGAAAGATCTACTTGGAGTACGATTGTGTACTTGGTGTACTGGCAGCATTGTTACTGACTGGTGGAGGTGAACAACAACTCTGTATTGGAGTTGATTGTTGTGACCGTGATGAGAGAGTGAACTGTTGAAGAAGAATTACAGGTGAACCCTAGAAGTGTGGGAGCTCTAGAGGTGTGGGAAGAAGAAGTGTGGCATCTTCTTTATGTATTTTCTTTTAATTGAGTATTAATACAATTGGGTATTGTCTCTCATATCCTCTGTTATTTCATATTTCTAGTTACTTATCATTCTGGTTAAATTTTGTGTTTAATTGCTAATACAAAGGTAATCATATATACTCTTATTGAGGAGTAGGATCCTGACAGGACTCGGCTATAGAGGCTCAGGTCCTTTCCTGTATTCCTTCTTTAGTTTCTCTGGAAATGAAAGAGCATCTTATGAGAGAAATATCCTTGGAGGAGTTAGAGAGGATTGTTTTCATGATGCAAAAAAGAAAGGCGCCTGGTCCAGATGGCTTCCTAATTGAGTTCTTTCAAGAATTTTGGGAAATTATCAAATTAGACCTATTGGCAGTTGTTCAAGAATCCCAGAAGAACAAGCAAATGCTCTGGGCCCTGAACTCTACTTTTTTGGCTCTCATTCCCAAGGGGGAGGGGGTTGATCGGCTGAGTCAATTTTGCTCCATTTCTCTTTGCAATGTAACTTATAAAATTATATCTAAGTTGATTGCTGAAAGGTTAAAAAAGTGGCTTCTAGTGCTAATTTCTGAGGAACAAGGTGGTTTTGTGGAGGGCTGGCAGATTCTAGATGGGGTGGTGGTGGTTACAGAGACTGTCCATCCCATGATCAAGTCCAATGATAAGGCTATGTTTATCAAGCTAGACATGTTCAAGGCCTATGACAGAGTTCATTGGTCCTTCCTCTAGAAGGTTTTGGGTGCCTTTGGTTTTGAGGAGGATTGGATCCGTTGGGTTATGAGTTGTGTGAATTCGACTTCCTTTTGAGTTTTGGTTAATGGCAAGCACTCTAATCTCTTTGGGGCCTCTCAAGGTCTGCAGCAAGGTGACCCTCTCTCTCTTTACTTGTTCCTTCTTTTGGTGAAAGGCTTGGGTCAGTTGATCAAAAGGAATGTTGACGGGGGCATTATTTAGGGCTGGCAATGGGGAGGGGGCCTTCCTGTACAATCTCACCTATAGTTTGTGGACAACACGGCTTTGATGGGCATGGCTACTATTAGGGAGGCATCTAATATATGCAAAATTTTAGATGCTTACCTTACTGCATCAGGATAGGTAATTAATGAGGGCAAGTCTTCAATTTTTTCTTCAATATTCCACCCTCCATTCAACGAAGAGTGGCTCATATTCTCAGGTTTCAAATTGGGAATCTCCCATTGTTATATCTTAGGATTCTTGTTTGTGTTGGTAGGTAGTCTAAGGAGTCGTGGTAGGCGATTTTGGACAAGTTCTGAGTCAAAGTGAATCATTGGACCCATCGTTGGCTATCCTTTGTTGGTTGGGTCTAGCTATTTCAATCAGTGGTACAGGCTCTTCCTCTCTATAGGTGTATGATCCAGGTGGCATCGACGAGCTTTGTTAGAGACCTTGATTCCTTAGCAAGACAATTTTTATGGGCTGGTAATTTATCATCAATTAAGTGGAGCCTTATTAAGTGGGAGGTTGTTTGTAGCCCAAAAAGGTTTGGTGGTCTTGGATTATGGCAATCATTGCTATCTGGTACTGCTCTGGTAGCCAAATTGTACTGGCAATGGTGTGTGGAACAGGACCAGGTGTGGGCCATAATCTTATCCCATAAGTACTTTTTTGGGATCCCCCAGAAGGATATCCCATGGTATAGCTTGATAGGGAAAGGCTCGGCGATTTAGACTACTCTCAAGAAAGGAGTTGTGCTGATTAAGAGGGGCCTATTTTGGATCTGCAAGAGTGGGGTAGATGCACAATTCTGGCATGACTCTTGGGATGGCTACCCTCCCATAGTTATCCAATATCCTCACTTGAGTATTTTGTCCCAAAGGTTCTGCGAAGCTGGGTGGACTAGGGTGTGTGACTATAAGTCCCTTTCCCTTCATGGGCAGGTGGTGGACGCAAGATGGAAGACCCCAGAGGAGTGGCCAATTCTTGGTTTGGAAGTAGAATGTGTGGAGCTGCATTACATTATGTCTTGGCACAACTGTAGCACACTTATGGACAACGACGCGTTAGCCTGGTCCCCTAATCCCAAGGGTAAGTACACAGTGTTTTATGGTTATCAGGAGTTGATTTCTCAGCAATATGAGGGGGGTGAAGTTCATTGGTGGAAAAGAGTCTAGAATAGATTCACTTAGCTGAATTGTGATTGTTTTATTTGGACTTTAGTCTAGAATAGATGCTTGACTTGGGATAATATTCGAAAGAGGGGCTTTGCTGGCCCTTTGCGGTGTGTTCTTTGCAGTACTGAGGAGGAAGATTCTTCACACCTATTCTTTTGTTGCCCCTTCACTTTGCAATTATGGCATTTCTGGTGGGATGCATGGAGTTGCCAGTGTATTCACGCATCTTCCCTGGTAGATTTTTGGTCGAGATTGGGATGACACCCCTATTCGGCTTCCTTCTTGCAGGACGCTTGGTATGCTGGACCTACTTTTTTGCTTTGGCAAGTCTGGCTGGAAAGGAACCACAAAATTTTTTGGGATGAAAAATTGGGGATTCAACAAGTTTGGATTAGAATTAAAGGAATGATCCAAGAATATATTGAAGCTAAGAGTGAGATTACTTTGCCGTTGGAGAAAGGTGATGCTGAGATAGTAGACCAGTTTTGGCATACAAGGGATATCTCCAATTTTAGCTTACATCAGGAGAGGTAGACGAGGGAAACAGAAAGTTCAACGGTTGGGGAAATGGCTGCCCCCACCCGTTGGTCTTTTGAAAATTAACACGGATGGATCTTCCAGGGGTAATCCAGGGTCGGTTGGGATCAGTGGCATTGGTAGGGATTATTCTGGATCTGTGGTTTTTATTTTCTCAGCTAATAAGGGAGTTTAGACTGTTAATAGGATGGAAGGCTTGGCTATCCTATATGCTTTGAAGCGAGCTTATGCTTTAAGGTGGAGGAGGGTGATTTGTGAATCTGACTCTCAAGTTCTGATTAATTTACTCCTTGAGAGGAAATTTCCTGATGTGAGCTGGCAATTGTCTATGATAGTGTAGCAGATATTACAGATTAGCTCCTTAATGGATTCAGTATCTTATGCCCATATTCCAAGGGAATGGAATAAGGCTGTTGATTGCCTGGCTAAATGGGCGTCAAAAGATATAGATGGCCGTAAGGTTGATGAGTGGGAGCAGATGCCCTACGAGTTATGTCAGGAACTGGAGCGGATTCTTGTAGAAGATGTTAGTGGTATTGGGGCGTGATGCTCTTATTCTTGTTTTTTTGTGGTCTTTAGTATGCATTTGTTATTTTATATTCAGTTGTTCTAAGTTTTAATAAAGTTTTTACCCCTATTATTTACAATAATTATTCTTTGGTAATATCATGGAATTGTTAGCTTTTGCTCGTCAAATCTACAACTTTAATGGCAATAGTAAGAGAAACCCAAATTGATTTGTAATAGCTCTCTAAAGTTTATCACTTTTATGTGTGGGTTCAGTTAGAAATATAATCAAAGAGTAAAGTGCGGAGGAATTTTCACGCTATAAGTGTGGTGTCATTAATGGAATGACATGTCTTATCATTAGTATATGGCTCTATTATCTATGTTAGCAATGGGACTTCCTTAACTAGTTGTTTGTTATATTCTGCAAATTTATTTAAGTATTTGGTTTACCAATTAATTCCATGGAAAACACACACACATACCAGAGCATTTAATTATGCAAACCTTGTCATGTACAGACAAATATATAAATTCAACAACATGGCCTCCCTAGCAGCCCATAGTTGTTCTCTATGTTCTTGTCTTTGATGCTTCTGTTACCAAACACTTCTATAACTCCTCGATGCTACGCCGCCTCTTTTCTTCAATTTTCTTTTCTCTTGTGATATGCCCCCTTCTTCTTTTTTAACACTTTTTTCCTTCATTTCTTCCCTAATCTATGATATAAAAGGCATAGTCTCTTTTATTCTTTTAAGTTTTTTCTCTTTTGATTTTGCTTTGATCTGTTTTTGTTATTATTTAATGTATTTTCTTCCTTTTTTGTTTTTCTTTTTTTTAGACTTACTTTTTTTTTTTTCCTAATTTTTTTCTTCTTTTCAAATTTTCTCTTTTTATTTATTAATTATAAAAAACCGTAATTTACTAATTTAATTAGCAAATCTTAATGCCATAGCAATTTAATGCTAACCTCATAAATTAATAATCTGGATTTAATCTAAATATTCAAACCATGTTTTATACTCGCATTTAATGAACAAAAATGATAATTACGTAAAATGAGTTCCATTAAACCATTTAGCCTACACTAGCAAATCATGTCAACTGACTATTTAATGTAAGCAAAAATAATCACAAATAGAAACTATTTATTATGCATTTTAATACGTGCTAGATACTATGGTGGGTGAAAGGTTCTTGCTAATTTCTCTATCGTTCTCTGACATCTCCATCTATGTCACCCTCTTCGATGATGCTCTCCCTCCATCACGCTCTGAGGAATGACTTCTCCTATGTCAACCTCACAACAAGTAGCTACTTATATCATATCAACATGATATACATATAACATAAAATATAACTGAAATAACACATCAACATGTTTGTAATGTAACACATACACTACTACTAACTCACAACAATGCAAACATGTATCTTAAGCTATATCCTACTGTCCCTTAATGGTATATATCATAGAGCTTAGTTGACAAATAACCAAATCCAAGTTTATCAACTATAAATATCCAAATATAATCAAATAGTTTGTTTAGTGAGGAATCGAGATGTAAGAACCTTGGGTGAGAGTTAATGCCTCAAGCTATAAATATAAGGCCACACCCCTTCATTTCTAGCCTTGGATATTGTAGAGTCATTATGCAGGGTTTGTTCCACAAGACTCATGCAAGTATTGTTACCATACCCAAATCTTAAGCTAAGCAATCAAATCCAAGGTGCCAAGGAGAGAAGGAGCCAATCAAGCTTTATTTTTAAAGACTTCTTGATGCACAAGCCAAGAAATCCATTCAACAAACCATTTGGGAGCTCCAAACAAGGTAAAAGAGTTGTTTCTTTTTGTTGTACTTTCATTTAGTTTTGTTACTTAATCTCTCCCTCATGTCTAGGCTAGAGGTGTTAGGATTTTAGTGTGTTTATTTCTTTTATTTTATGAGACTAACACAAGAGTAACCTCCCCTCTATTGCAATTTTTGATCACATGTTGGTTTGCTCGATGGGATGCGCACCCCATGAAATTGCTCCTAAGGCTTTTTAAAGCATTTTCCTAACAAATTTTATGTAAAAATTTAAGCTTGTTGATCAAAATAGGTGAAAATTGGAGGCTAAAGGACTTTTTCTAAAAGTCATAAAGTTCCTATCTACAGTCACAATTTTACTCTCTATAATCGTGATATTGCCACAATATCATTGATCTTATAGTCATGATTTTGTCTTATTTGTGGCATTTTTATGTCTAACTATTGAATTTTTTGCTAATTATTTATGCTTGCAATGAAACTTTAGATATCACAATATTACTACTATGAAAGTTCTGGTATTGTATTAAAAGTAGCGATATTACAATATTGTTACTCCAAAAGTTGTGATATTGTCATAACTTCTATGATATTGTGGAAAACTTGGTGATATCACTCAAACTGCTAGCAGTCAGGGACTAACCATTTCATGCCTCAAGGTTAAGTTGTAATATCATGACTCTAAGAGTAACAATATTGCCTTAATTTCTATGAATTTATGCTTAAATTAGCGATATTATTTAAAAAACTTTATTTTCATGCAAATTACAGTATTGTGTTGATAGTCATAATTTTGCAGAGATAGTTATGGAATTTCTCAATGTTTCTACGGTTTTGCACTTTGTATAAAAAATTAGAAACCCGAGAGAAAGATTTGACAAGTCATTTGTCCACTCATGATGTGCTTCTAAGCACAAGGATTCCCTAACATGTTTTGTAGGACCCAAAGGCCGAAAAAAACATTTGAAATGCTTCTAACTTATAAATGTCACATTTCAAATTGGTGTTTTAAAAATTATCTTGCTTGAATCATTTTCATTTTTTCAAAGTTTTTGACAAACAAACACCAAGGGGATCAAATTTCAAAACATTCTTCATTTTGGTGTTATAAAATGAACTCTCACATTTGTTACATACTCATAAGATTTTTTTCATTTTAGTGTTATAAAATGAACTCACACATTTATTACATACTCATAAGATTTTTTCATTTTGTGCTTGTTTGTTGAAGGTGTTTGTTTAAGCAAGATGAGTGACTAGTCTATACTCTCAACCCAACCCCTTTAGGGAATTTAAGTGATAAAAAATGCTCATTCTTTGCCTTTATCGCTTTAGTCCAAAAGCATGAAAAGAAATTCATTAAGGCCTTCCCCAAATCTGTATGATTTGGGTGACCCCAAAACGACCATAAAGTATTTTCATTTGTCTTTATTTTTAGGCATTTTTGCTTGTGAGCGGGAATTCATCACTTCTTCACGGGTTCTCTAGGGATGCATTGACCTAACAATTCATCTCCTGGATCTATTCAACCCCAATCCATGGTAGGGTATATAAATTGAGGGTGACCCATTGGGATGGTTATTTTGAGCAATTAATACAAGCTCTGTTAGTGGTATTTGGCCTCAGAATGTAGGGGCGACTTGGACATCGCACTACACTGAGCAAGTGACAAATGTAGTGGTTGTGAAAAGGATAAGAACTTTTCATAACAAGCCAGTTGATGTGGATCTAAATGATGTGATTGCATCTCTAGTGTTATCCACACTTGAGACCATCTAGAAACAAGCAAAAATTGATATTATAGAACAACCCCACTTATCACAAACATATTGTTGATGTAGGGTGAGTAATTTGAAGTTCCATGTCACAGTATAAACACTTGAGAGAAGAAGGGCCCTAAAGCCCTAATTTTCATGTGCTTTTACTTTTTGGATTGATAATTAAAATCCTCTCAAGAGCAAGTATATTGATGAAATTCAACATTATTTTGCAACCTTGTCAATTTTAGGATTTAAGATGTTACACTTATGTGTTTGTGCCATTTTATCTTATCTTGCATGGTTTTTTGAGTCTATCTATTTATTTACCATACCACATCAAAATGAGTCTTGTTTATACATCACTGCTTTGTTCAAGGATGTATTACATTGTCTATTTGACATCACACCTTTGTCATAGTCTTTTAACAAAATTATTTGTGTGTGTCACTTGTTTGAGAAGGGTGTTGTTATGTTGCCCAATTAATTTTGAGTATTTATGCCTTGAAGTCTTGAAATAAACCATTTTTATATCTTTAGAGCATAATAACATTGTTATGCTACTCAAATCATTTCAAATACTTGTTTGCCTTGTGTCCAAATTCCAATTTCAAAACTAAAGTCACATATGCCTTTTGGATCTATATCTAGTGCCATTATGTCATTTATTCTTGTCTAGCTCATTGTCTATTTCAAAGAAGCCTAATTTTCTAAGTTGAGATCATAATTAGCCTTGATAAGTTCAAATCCAAACATTGATTGATTTCTTCTTATACCTTGTATAATTTTGGCCTAGACATCAATCTTTCACTTTAGGGTTATAAAACTTAGGTTAATTATTTATTCAAATTGAAAACTATTTTTGTGCCTAGATTTGGGGAAGTATTCTATATTTTGTATGCCTATTATTTCATGTCTTTTGCCAAATGATAAAGTTTTTGTTTAAATTTGAATGCCTAGTCTATTCTAAAGTGTCTCAAATTTTTTAGAATAAATTTGTCACCTTGTTTTGTTTATAAACTATAGCTTTTGTGCCTTTTCCAAAAGACCTAGCAATACCTATTTTGAGCCCACCTTTTATACCTTGTTTTCTAAAAGACCTGGCAACTATTTTTTATTTAGATTAGACTTTTTTGAAGCAATTTGTACCCTAAGTATGAAATTTTCATTTTATTTCATCTACCTAAACTTTTTGTGTAAGACATTTAGCGTTAGACATTTGACATTAGACTATTTTAGACCAAGTTTTATCATAGAACTTTTTGGAAATATAGCTCCACTTTTTGACTAAGTTAAACCAAGTTTGAACCATTTGTCCTTTAGACATTATTTTTCAAAGTTGATATAACTCTAGGCCTATTTTTTCAAAAAAATCATCATTGATTTGAATATGTCTCGCTATACTCATAACAGAGCCATGTACAATCCATGATATGATAATATGGTCACACAAGATGACTTTGTTCAAGACCCCTATGGTGATGATTTGGTTTTTGATATGGATCCTTATCCTCATTACAACACTCAATCTGGGGAAAAAATCCAAGATCCTCTAGCCCACTATTTGGTCAACATACCTCTACACTCAGAGTAAGACTAAGAGCATACGACATAACACTTTACTAATGTACCCTCAGTCATAGACCAAGTTCAAAAATAATCATATGTTACTATGCCATAGACATATGACCCTTATTTATTTGATCATCACTTAATTTTAAATAAGGACAAAGTTTTAATTACAACTGTAGAGGTAGGGGCCAATTTTCTAGTAGACTTTCCCCACAAAAAATTGCCTAGCCTAGCTAGAGTGCCTTCAATTATGCCCTATAAACAAACCATTAAACATACCTCTTCTAGAAATCATCAAGTGTTCATGTTGAAGTCATACCAAGATCCATGTATGCTTGTCATAGGAAAGGGCCTCATGGAGGAGCATTTTATACAAATGCAAACAACATACCAGACCTATTTGAATTTAGCATGCAATTTTAATAACATGGCAATGTCAAATGCTTCACTCATCAAGTTAGCTCCTTCAATAGGAGTATTAATCAAATCGATATGCCAAGATAATTTGCGTATAAACCCATTCATGTAAAACACTTCAGTTGGAGACATATTCAATACCTTAGCTATTGAAGAAGTGTTTACTATTTATACACATATAAATGTGCCAAAAATAGTGGATAGCATGCAAGTGTTATCCAATCCAGGACAAAGTAATTTTAATACATAAATAACTAGTCTACAACAAGTACCTTTAGTTAACACCATGAGTGGTTTGCAATAGCAGGGGACAGGAACTCCTACACCCCAACTACAACAAGCTAACTCTAATCATCAACCAGTTATTTTTTCAAGCACGTAATCATAAGGATTAAGTATTCAAATGTAAACTAGTGCCTTTCCTCAACAAAACATAACAAATATTACTCCACCACAAAAGGTGATTACCAACATTCCACAACAACATGCACAATCTAGTATACCAACATGGTAGAGGTAGAACATTTTGCCACCTCAATAGGGTCAACAAATGTTTCACCTCATCAGGTAGTGATAAGTATACCTCAACAGTCACAGACCAATATACCTTCACAATCACAAACATTATCTAATCAATAACGTACTTCTCTTGGTTAATGATAAATGTCAAATACTCTACAAGCATTTACTTCACAAAAAGTATTCATGCAACAAATAGGTACCACTAGCCCACAAGTACTAATCAGGTAATAATTGCCTTTCATTCCAAACGTACTATAAATTCAATGATAGGGCCTTATTTCATAACAACTTCAACTTAATTAGTCAAGTTTAACTAGTCAACATCAAGTCCCTACTCAACTGTAGTAGGCACAACACTTCACTCAAAGCCATATCCTTCCATATTACCCATCATTCTCCCAAAATCAAGCCTGTATATTGAATCTAAACCAAAATATCACACCATAATGCATATAATTCCAACAAATGTATCCCAGTCCATGAATGTATATTATTCATTGGTTCCCTAACCAAACCAACATTCCATAATAAATTATTCCTCCATTATACCCCAATCAAGGTAATCCACCTTTGACCACCAAACATCCACATCAGGTCAATGTTCCATCTAGTTTATTAGTACAAGAACTGTAATAAATAAAGGATGCAATTTTTGCCATCCAAACTAGGGAATAGACCAATAAGTTTAAGTTAGATGATGTGTGTTCCTACCATTCAACATGGAGTATTTGTAGATACCATTTCCTCCAAGGTATGAACCACCAAAATTTGAAAAATATAAGGGCAAAAGAGACCCTGAGGCCCATTTAATATACTTCTTTATTGATTATCAACTAGTGGCTCATAACAACCTATACCTCCTACTCTTGTTTCCTTAGAGTCTAGCAAGACAGGCTTTGGAATGGTTTCTAAAATTACCAAAGAATTTGGTTTTTAATTTTGATGGCCTTTCTAACAAGTTTGTGCAACATTTCTCCTACAATCTCAAACATGAGATTTCATGGGTAGATTTGACTCAAGCCATGCAAAAAGTTAGTGAAAGATTTAAAAGTTATTTAAATTGATAAAGAGCACTTACCAACCATTTAACCCATAGCTTATTAGACAAACAACTAGTTGTTGTGTTTACCAAAAAAATTCACAAAGAGATATCCTATCATTTAGAGCTATAGTGTGTGCACACTTTTAAAGAGATCACAGATAAAGGTTTGTTAATTGAAATGGCCCTTATTAGCAAAGGGATTTTCAAGCTCACCTCATCAAACCAAAATAAGAAACAAAACCAAGTCCAAGCGTAAGCATTGACACCAACCCATGCCAGTAAATATGAAAAATCCAAGTAATTCAATCACAACATAAATGTTGTTAGAAATGGAGTAACCGATTCATGATATGTCCAAACAGTGAAAACACCATCTACTCACCCTACATTGTAAATGCATATTTCACATCACTAACAACACATCTAGTAAGTGCAGCCTTTGCATCAACCTAGACCATCTCAATAAATGCAGTAACTATTACCTTTGCAAATCCCCCTTTCAAAGAGAAATTTGCTTACTAATCACGTCTTTAGTGACCTCAAAAAACCCATTGAAGTCTTGTTTCACAAACTATCCATAATTAATCTAATTAGTTAGCCAGTTCTAAAACATTATCCAAAGGGTATTCCTTATCTGGATTGGTATAGAAAGAATGAGTTATGTGAATACCATCGGGTTCATGGACATAGTCTACCTCATTGTGTGCAGTTCAAACATCTCATTAAAAATATGTTAGAAAATGGGGAGATAACATTGGACAATAGAACTTATACATCCAATCAAAACCTGGGTATGTATCAAAACCCTTTTTTGTAATATAACAAAATAACCAATAGCAACAACAACATAGGCTAGAATAACAATAATAACAATATCAACAACCAAAAAAACAATAACAATTCTAGTAGCAATAACAACAACATCAACTAAATGGATGTAACCAAGGCTAGAACGATGCCAATACCCAACATACTTACCATGTAGTTGCACATGACTACAACAAAGTTGTAGGTCATATTATAGGAGGTCACATTTTAACCTTCACCATCAATCTAAGACCAAGTGCTCGTCGAGCAGGACTATTGCAAAACAATTATAATCAACCAACCTATGCCAATAACCCTTCCTTGACGTGGGACTACATACAGGTGTACCAACAACTAGGGATTACTAATTTTGGACTATATACTGATAAATCATCATTGCCGCGTGACCACATACAAGTGCACTAGTAATTGAGACTTGTCTAATATGTCTCCTCGCCATCATCATATTCTAACAACAATGGTCTTGTATCTAATCTTGATTGTATAATCACAACTCGATGGTTAAAGATTACCATTCGTAGCCCACAACCACTTGTCATTGAACCCATCCAACCCATCATTTTGGCTAAGAACAATCCATATACTGCTATGAAGGAAAAGATGTTCAACATTGTGGAATAACTTAAAATGATTGCCATACAATTTTCTATTTTAGATTGGTTGCGTACATCTACCATCAACAAGAATATCTTAATAGAGTTTTTAGGCCAATCTCAAGTCCTAAATGACATATCCCAAGACAGATTCCAAGCTTTGGTTGGACATCTAGCCCCAAGCCAATAGTTAGCTTTTGACCAAAGCAATATGTCATCCCTTGGCCCTTTTCATAATAATCCATTGTACATTGAAGTTATCATTATGTGTCACAAAATGAAATGTGTCCTCATAAATAATAGATCAAGTCTAATATTATGTCTCTAAAGCTCATTAAGCATCTCAAATACATAATAGCCGATCTCCAGCCATAAATAATCACTATCAAGGCCTATGATAATGAGGAGTGAGAATCACAAGGCACCATTAACTTCCAAGTTATCATTGTGCCTTTGACCCATGATACACTATGTCATGTGTTAGACCTATATTTCTCATACAATTTCCTCTTAGTTAGACCTTGGATATATGAAATTTGTGAAATCCCTTCAACATTGCACCAGCATCTTGAGTTATCCCACTCAAGTATGTAGGTCACAATCAATGAAGATTTGCAATCATATGAACATTGTAAACATTTAGAGGCTGAGTATGAAGATATAACTACTGCTTTGGTCTATATCCAGTGCCCAAAAAGGATAAGGGGAAGGAAATACTTGTTGATTTACCAAAGGCCAATTGCATAGACCTAGATATCCTTGATTCATCTTCCCATATGCCACCACCTATATTGTCTAATCATTTTACCATCTCGACCAATGGCCCAAGAGAGTATTTGACTCATGATACATTCCACATTGACAAGCTTCCACATAACCTCAAGTCCTAAGAAAGACCTAAATCCAAGCCACCTTGCATAGAATGGCAATGAAAGGGAAAAGGAAAACTTCATATTCTAACACCTATCATTTTCACACTGGCCACTAGCCAAGAATAGGACCCACTTGCAAATAATAAATCATGGTTATACAATGACAAGTTGGTTGATTATTACAAAAATGGCCAATATCTTATTCCTAATGAGATCATGGAAAATCAAGCTTATGAAGGAGGAGGCCTCAGGCCAAATTAGTGGGGAACACTTGAGCCAATCTCTATAACTTGGTACAAAATAACCTATGGTCTCAGATTTAAACCTCTTGGAGTAACCCCACGTATCTTATTCATGTTCCAATGCTAACGACTAGTGATGATAATGCCGACAGTGAAGTAGAGTCTGATCATAGGATTTTTGAAGACCTTAAAAATACTAATATGTTTGATCCACTTGCCATTTGTACCATTACCCCAGTTGTTCATAATACTCTAATTCTTCTATATCACCCTCAACTTATAGCTTGGGACCAACAAGAATCCGTAGCACCTGTAGATGAGTTTTAAAATGACGAGGCCTTTTGTAATTTTTTAGGCCTATGAGATAATATTCTATTGGAAGACCACAAATAAGGGTTTTCTATTAAAGTGGATCCTGCAACCTATTTTAGAGAATAGGTGAACACCCTTAGCCACAAACAATTAAATAAAACATTGAGGTCCCAAATTAGAAACCTCTTTGAGGTGCTTTTGGACCAAGGTAAAAGTAAAGAGAAATACTAGTCTTCTGGTAAAAACATGTTTCAGGTGCCATTAGATGGGGGTGTTCACCTTTCCTCAAATATAGTTCAAGAGGCCACCAATGATGAACTTGATTTTGGATTCAAGTTCAAATCTAGAAAATAACATGTGTTTGATCAAATCATCTAAGAGTTTCCAAAAGTGTTTATAACTTGGCCATACCTACCATTGGGAGATTTTGATTCGTCTTGTTCAGGAGAACTTGAAAACCCTGTCCAAATAGAAGACTTTGTAGTTGTAGGCCAATTTAAAACATTATCAACCATTATAGAATATGGATCGAATCTCCTTGTAAAAGACATAATAGAAGTCAATATTGGGACTCTAGATGACCCAAAATAGATCAAATTAGGTGCATCCCTCACTGAGGAGGAATGTGACCTTTTGAGGGCATTTCTTGATATCTTTGCTTGGTCATATTTAGACATGTCAGGTTTGGATCCCACCTTGGTTTTACACCACCTTGTTGTACATCTTGATGCCAAACCTATGAAGCAAAGATTTCACAAGAAACATCCTTGCATTGTTGTATTAGTAAAGAAAAAGCTATAAAAACTCTTGGATGCAAGATGTATTCAACCAATCGACTACTCAGAGTAGATCTCAAATGTTGTGCTAGTTAGCAAGAAGCCATAAAGAATCATAATTTACACTGATTTCAAAGATATAAACAAGGCCTACCCTGAGGATGACTTTTCTCTACCAAACATTGACATGATAGTTGACTCCATAGTGGGGTATGAAATGCTTTCACTAATGGATGCATTTTTAGGATACAATCAGATCCATATTGCACTAGAAGACCAACATAAGATAGCATTCATCACTCCATGGGGAACATTTTATTATCAAGTTATGCCATTTGGTCTCAAGAATGATAGGGCCACATACCAAAGATCCACGACCATCATATTTCTTTATATGATGCATGACATTGTTGTAGACCATGCCAATGACATATTGGGAAAATCAAAGACCAAAGCTGATTATCCAGTTACAGTATGAAGAATATTTGAGAGGTTGTGTGAATACAAAGTTAGACTCAATCCTAAGAAGTATGCTTTTGGAATTACTTCAGATAAATTGTTAGGTTTCATCATCTCTCACAAAGGTATTGAAGTTGATCCTGTCAAAGCTTGAGCCATTATAGAGATGCCACCACCTTCCAATTTGAAGTAGCTCTATATTTTACAAAGCAAGATCCATTCTATCCTATGCTTCATTTATCAATTATTCAATAAATGTCATCCATTTACACACCTACTAAAGAATAGTGTTACATTTTATTGGGATGAGAAATGCCAAAAAACCATCCAGCACCTCAAAGAATATCTTGCCAATCCACCTATTTTATCATCACTTATGCTAAGAAAGTCATTCCTATTGTATCTATCTATTCTGGATAAAACCCTGGGAGCACTTGTAGTTAAGCATGATGACAATGGAAAAAACATATTGTGTATTATCCAATCTATACACTAGTCCTGTATGAACATGATTATACGCCTATTGAAAAATCTTATTTATCTATGGTCTTTACAGCATAGAAACTATGACATTACATGTTAAACAACAAGACCATAGTTATTTCCAAAGTAGATCCGCTCAAGTATCTACTATCCAAGATAGTTTTACAAGGTGATATGGCTAAATGGATCATGCTTTTGAGCGATCTTGAGATATAATACATCAATAAGAAGGCCATCAAAGGACAAGTACTTGCATATTAACTTGCTAAATCTCCCTTTGCAAATACCAAACCACTGACTTTTCAATTCCCAGACAAGTCCATTATGACCATCATTGAAACACCTCTTGAGAAGTAACACTAAAAGTTGTATGATGGATCCTTCATAACACATGGATCAGGGGCAGGCCTATTATTTATTACACCATAGGGGGATCTTATCCTTAAATAATTTTGTATCAACTTTCCTTGTACTAATAACATGGTTGAATATGAATCACTCATTGTAGGCCTTATAGATAGTATAATGTAATATTCAGCATCTAAAAGTTTATGGTGATTCTCAGTTAATCATCAATTAGGTTAAAAACCACTTTCAAATCAAAGATGACAAGTTGGTACCATACAAGGCCATGATTGATATTCTCAAACAACATATTGCCGATGTACAATTTGAACATATACCAAGGTCTATTAGTAGAATAGTAGATGCCATGACCACTATTGGCTCTTTGATCCATCATATAGACAAGGCAAGATAATATTAATTCATCGTTGAAAATATTCTAACGCCAGCTCATGAACCTTGAACCATTGCAATGATATGTGATATTATTGGTCCTAACTCTATATGGTATTTAGACCATTTCACCTACCTTGATGATCACATATGCCACCCTACCTATCACACAAATATCAAAAGGCCTGTACCCACCAAACTGCATGTTATACCTTACTTGGATCAACCCTTTATTACCACAGCTTTGATGAAACTCTACATCATTGTTTAAATTTGGCAGAATCAACATTAGCTTTGCATGAATTTCATGAAGGAGTATGTGGATCCCACATTAGCAGGACCCTCCTATCCAAAAAATATACTATGTACCAGGTATTTTTGGCCAATTATGGACACAAATGTAGTTATATATGTCAAAAGGTGCGATAGTTGTCAATGGCATACCAATCTGATTCATGCCCCAACCAAGACTCTAAAACCAATGCTTACACCCTGGACATTTGCTACATGGGGCTTCGATCTCATTAGAAAGATTAACCCAACCTCATCTAATGGCCATAAACGTATCCTTAACACTATCGAATATTTCACTAAGTGGTTTGAAGCTGTACCCCTCACGTGACTGGAAAACAAATTTCTAAATTCATATTCAACCATCTCATCTATTGTTATGGTATCCCATCCAACATTATATCTGATAATGGTGGATGATTCAAAAATAAGGATGTCAAATAGTTATGTGCAAAGTAAAACATTAGTCAACATTTTTCTACCGCTTATCACCCATAAGGTAATGGCTAGATCGAAGCATCCAATAAAACCATTATCGACATCCTTAAAAAGATTGTCAATGATGTTTTTCATGATTGGCACCTCCAAATACTTTATGCCCTCTATCCCTCTGGGCATACTGTACTAATTACCATACCCCAACAAGAGCCACTCCATATTCCTTAGTTTATGGCACTGAAGCCATTCTTCCTATTGAGGTCGAGTTACCTTCTTTATGCATCTCATTGAAACATGTCCTAGATGATGTAGACTATGGAGTAGCTCTCCTATAATAGCTAGAGTTACTTGAATAAAAATGCATGGCCACTATCAACCACCTTCAAGTATACCAAAACTGACTTCGTGGCCACTATAATAGATAAGTCAAACAGAGAGAGTTTGAACTTGGAGATCTTGTTCTCAAAGAAAACTGATAGAATACCATGGTCGATAAGAAGCAAAAGGGCAAGTTTAAACCCAATTAGATAGGCCCATATATCATTGTTGCAAATTATGGCTCTAGAGCATACAAATTTACTACACTAGATGGGGATGAACTTGATGAGTTGATGAACATTATACACCGTAAGCATTACTTCACTTGAGAGATATGAAGTATTATCTATGAAGCTCATTTCTATTGTACCATAATATTATGACCTTATTTGTACCATACCCTATATCATTCTACCATACCTTTCCTATTTAACCAAAGTTGTTTTTACCCTCCTTACCCAAGCCATTTTACCTTTGTTCCATTTCATTGGTTCTTCGAGCACCTTAAGCAAGGGTTTTTAGATCAAGTTTCAGCAGTTGATTTTGTATTCTAGATAAAGGATGTATTTTGGAGCAATATGATAATGGTTTGGCAGTTTCATCCTTTATTTCTTATTTCATTTCATCTGGAGTGCTCTTGATTATAACTGACTTTGGGAAAATTAGAGTCTCGCCATCATGATACTAATTATAATCGCCTATGGGAAACTTAGTATCATCGACCTATGTTGTTATTTATTAATTATAACTACCTATGGGTAAATTAAGAATAATACCTTTATCATGCCTTGAATTACCACATTATCATTCCTATAACATACTACATCATTTGCCTACTTTGCCTATGAACTTGTTGCTACCTAGTCGGATTTCTCCGTTGTAAGGCAGAGCTATAATGACTTAAGGTCCCATCCTAAACTATTTAGGCAATGCTCAATTCACATTGAGGTCATATCAGTCACCATTTGCCATGCCCTCACCATTTTACAAGTAGTTTCCAAGTTTGAATGCTCTCACCATTTTTTGAGCATTTTCTAAGTTTGAACACTCTCGCCATTTTATGAGTTGGAATGTTTAGTATCTTGTCATTCTCATTCAAGTTGTGATACCTAGAAAAATCCAAAAACATTTGTAAAACATCTAGAAATTTCCTAACAATCAACAAATTGACCACTTCTTTACCTTAACATTCTGAGAACCCTAGCTACGCTCACCATTTTGTGAGATCATTCTCATATTCCTCTACCACTTCAATCATGTTTTCTCATCATCATTTATTTTTATCCCATATCCTAAGAGAACTACATTTGGACTAAAGTTTATCATGGACCCTATGTCCATGGAATAATATAGGTAACGTCCACCTGCCTAGTGTATCTGGATTTAGCTCAGTTATCCCTTCCTTTTCTTCTATTTCCCCCATTTTGTTTGTTTCATTGTCTCTTACAACCTAGGGCCAGTTAGTCATCATATTATTTATTCTTTGTTTTGCACTAATATTATGATTGACCATTGTTTATGTTTTGCTTCATTTTGTTAGTTTATCTTTTTGTCTGTTTATTTATTTGCCTATTTATGTGCTTGATTGTTGTGCCTTGACTTAGTACACTTGTGTTCATTGGGTGATTACCTGCACATTATACTTAAGTCCATCCATATTCATATGTCAACATTGTCATCATGATTTTTATCATTGGTGCATTGTTTTCACTTATTTATTAGATTGTATGTCAATCCTTATGCATATTTCAGTAATGTCCTCATGGTGTTTTGTATCATGATGCCTACCATCATGTGTTACAGTAAAACTCAGCTCGGCAAATCTTTCAATCAATGTGGTTTTTGTACTTATTCTTAGCACCTAAAAAATTCTTGATCTACCTAAATACAAATTAAATAAATCATAAAATAATTTTAACCCTTGCTAGTTAGGACGTGCCTCTCCATACTAGCAGGTTGCCTAAATTCATCTTTATCCTTTATAATGGCTTACTCTTAATCCATGAATAAGGATTTAGTTCGTAAGCCCCATTATCCAATTTTCAATATTCATCCCATCATTCTACCAAAGATTCTAACTATTTTTGGGCATATCATTATGCATCGTCCCACTCGTAAATCCAATTATTATAATTTCCTATGGGTAAATCATTGTGTTTCAATCTATATGAAGGTTAATGATTGTAACCACCTTTAGGCAAATCATTATCTTTCTTTTGCCCAACTGGTGCACATTTTCATTGTGATAATGCTTATAACCGCCTTTGGAGAAACCATTATCTCTATCCACCCAACTAGGGCATGTTTTATCCTACCAATGATTATAATCCCATGTGGGCAAATCATTATTTTCTTTTTTAATGATTAAAACTACCTTTGGGCAAATCATTATGTTTTGATCGATATAGAGTTTAATGATTATAATCGCCTATGGGCAAATCAATATCTTTCTTCTACCCAACTGGAGCACATTTTCATTATGATAATGCTTATAACCACCTTTGGGCAAATCATTATCTTTTTTATCATTATATGTTGATGATTATAACTATCTTTAAGCAAATCATACCCAATCAAGGTAGCTCATCACGCCACTAATTATAACTGCTCATGGGCAGATTAGTCTCTTCCACACCTTTCTACCTTTTGGTCCCATCATTTTCCTTCTTTTGAGGTATAGATTGCCGACCTTCTTTGCCAATCGCTACTTTGAGGGGGCATCCAGAGCTCATCCATTACCATTGAAGCATTAGGCATTTTTTGAGAAGATGTTATTATGTCTATATCTTTTAATGCCTTGCCAAATAGAGGCAAACTATAGACACCTAAAACAGGACACAACTGGCTTTTGACTGGACTTCAGATTGATTCCTACCAACCATTGCAAATTTAAGCTTAAAAATCACTGAATGTCCTAAATTTGTTCACGCATCATTCATCAATGATCAAAATCATGTTAACGCATCCCTGTTTGGGATACTAACCTGTATGCAATAATAACCTCTCATGGATTCATCCCTAAACACCTTGCAACATCACAACTATAAATTTGGCCTATGGACACATTAAGTGGGGCACTCAAACAAATAAAAAATATTGAAAGAGCTAAAATGCTAATCAGAATCAATTAACTAATTAAACAAGATTAAATGCCTAGTTGAATTATCCATTTGCAATAAATGAGTATCTAAAAATGGAAATTCCAAAATTTAAAATATCAAAGCCTTTTATCATTGCCTTTATGAGTTATCGATCTCTTTGAAAATATCCTAAAATATATAATTTGAGAGCCATGCCTATTAATTACAAATCATAATTACATGATAACTATTAACTCAATCAGAGTTAGTTTTAACTCACCTAGGGTTAGTTTGAACCCATTTCAAGCCTAAACTTAACCTTAACTCACCTTGGATGAGAGTTGATTTCTAAGGCTATAAATACAAAGACATACCCCTTCATTTCTAAGCTTGAATATTGTAGAGTTATTATGTAGGATTTGCTCCATAAGACTCATGCAAGTAGTGTTACCATGCCACAATATTAATCCAAGCAATCAAAGCCAAGGTGCCAAGGAGAGAAGGAGCCAAGCAAGCTTCATTATTAAAGACTTCTTGATGCACACATTGAGCAAGCCATTCAACAAGCCATTTGGGAGCTTTAAGGATGGTAAAAGAGTTGTTTCTTTTATGTTTTTTGTGCTTTCATTTAATTTTGTTACCTAAGCTCTCCCTAGTGTCTAGGCTCGAGGCATTAAGATTTTAGTGTGTTTATTTTATGAGATTAACACGAGACTAACCTCCCCTCTATTGCAATCTTTGATCACAATAGTGTCCCAATTTGGGCATTGATGTCCAACTGTACTAATTTATGTGCAACGAAAATAGGTATTTGTGTCGTTGTTTCCCACTATGTGTTATTGAAACTAATTTTTATATTTAATGCCTATGTGCTGAAAACTATACTTTGAGTGCATTTGGATAACCTAATCTCTGTGACAAACCTCTGTGAGTGTCCTCTCTTTTGATAAAAGTTATTAAACCTGTACAAGAACTGTCCTCAAATAAAAAACTCTGCAAAATATGTGTTAGCTAGATCATATATGATATATGCATAATAAACCAATATAATGTGCATACGTGCCATCAAAATGTAAGATAATTTGAGCATAAGTTTTTAGTGTACGATGTATGTTAGATATAAAAATGTATATGAACAACAAATCTAAGTAATAAATGAGTATCTACCTAGGGGGTGAAGCATGTTGTAAATCACAGCACCCAAGTAGGAAGGGGAGATCATGAGGTCCCTCATGGTATCTAAAACTAGAGTGTGAAATAATGAAGAGATAAGTGGCATGGCCATGGTGCATACAAGAAAGCATACATACAACACAAATGAGCCACACAAAGTAGGCCAAGGGGACACAATACAAGGGACATGGGCACATGTCACTAAATCTAAGAAAGTAAGACATACAATGACATGTTCAAATGTCCACATATGCAAACAAAAAGCAAGTTGGATTTGAGCCATATGGAAGGACATGTTCAAATGTCTATATACACAATCAAGAAGGCACACACAAGGACATGGGCACATGTCCAAAGCATAGATATAATGAAAATAAGTGGCATAAAGCCATGGAGCAATGGCATATTCAAATGCCCTCGAATAGATGTAAAAGCATAGAGACACAATGAAGTCTAAAATAATAAAGATAGAAATGAAAGTATGCATGAATATATGGTACAAGATTGTATAAGAGAAAAGATGTACATAAGCTGATTCTAGAGGAGTAGTAGTCCGTAATGAATGTGAGTAGTCTAGGACGATCAATACCAAGATATAACAATTCTAAATCTATGATATAGAATTTATAAATATGTAACCTGGCAATCAAAACTATGTGTAGGATGCCCCCAAATGGGTGAATGTATCAAATGAGGAATTCATGTATCTGTACATATGCCCCCAATGGGTAGATAGTCACAAAACTAGATCTGTGTAATGGACCTAGGTCTTGTAAGTATCAAAAAACACTTGACAAGAATAAGTGAAATATGTATGTATGATAAAACTTACTATAATAAGATAAATAACATATGTAGTACCTAGCAAGTATAAAAAGTGTAAACATGGCGATGCCTACAATATATAATTTATATTTTTTGATTAAGTATTTGAATGTTTTTGTGTTTTGGCATATTATATTGTTTTTGTATTTTCTAGATATAAGATATATATAAGTAACATGAAAATGAAACTATATACAAAGAGCAAGAAATAAGGAAACTATGTACAAGAAGGGAGGAGCATACTAACCAATGAGTCTCATGGGAGACTCACTATCAATGTGGCCTATGTCAAATAAAGGAACAATAATTATATGTGTTATGTGAAAAGGGAATTGAGGTCCCAGAATCTACTATACTAAGTGATCTATACTTGGCATTGCCTATGAAGTGGTATTAGGAATTTTCAAAGCTAACTAGGCTATCATTTGAAATGTAGGGGTCGAAGGGACCCATCTAGTAGAAAATGTTATAGGTGGTAGGGGTGCCCTATGCTGAGAACCCTAAGAACTCAATAACATTGATCACAAAAGGAAAGGGGTAGAGGGATGCCCTCTAGAATCTGCAACATATCTTTGACATAGGGGTCTCTCTAATGAGAGTCTTTGTGAGAGAGTACATGTATGTGGTAACACTATAGGATTAAACCTCACCTACACTGGTGGATCAACTAAAATCTATGGTGCAATAATGGGAAATGTGCTTGAAACTATAATTGTTAGTTGCGATGTTACCTATTTTAGGATAGGTAAAGATACTCATATTAAAGACCCTCAACTTTGACCACCTGATTAGCATGTATATACTTGAAACATCTATGCATGGTGTATGAAATGGCTTGAAGTTGTTATATCCATGGCCTACCCAATAACATGTCAAATGTGCCTGAACTAGGTAACGCTAAGAATCTAGTGGACATATGTGTTGGTCCAACCTATAGTGGAATTACAATCTCTCCAATGGAGCTTTGAACATGGCCACTAAAACCATGAATAACTATGATGGTCAGAGAAATGTCCTACTCTGAATAACCTAAATGTTGTAGAAGTGTGATATTACATTTGCTAATACTTGACCCATTATCAATCATAACACTCTGAATAAGATGATGTTCAATGTAGGCTCGTATAAAGAGTGCATATAAATTTGAATCATCATCAACAATCTACTATTATGAGAAAGTGATGACTGGTCTAGTTTATATTGTAGTAGGATACACACAAATGATATTATGTAAGGAGTGTCCATCCTCTATAGTAGTGTGATATGATGTCAGTGGTAGATGTGCCTTATACATATAGTCAACACCTGAATTACCCCTACCTCATTAGTTTTAGGTTTTAAAAATAGATCCAAAAATATTTTCAATTCCTTAGACTCTATATATTAAACTTTAGTTTCTTTTGTGGGTATGCCTACATTAATGATGTTGGCCCCTATCAAATATTATATCTTATGTTTCAAGTTGATGCATTGGTTTGTAGTATGGCCTAGTGCCCTGTGATAATCACAAAATGCATTGGATTCATATCTCTTTGGAATAGGTTGTGTTGTATCAACCTCTTCTATGGGAGGGAGAGATATGACATTACATTCTAGGAACTACTGTAAAACACGTGTTGATGATTCTAGAAGGTTTTTAAAAACTCTCAGTGGAGGAATTGATAAAACCAAGTGAGGAAGTGGCTCTGAAGCTACGTTAATTGTGGCTTTTTAATCACTCTTGTTTTCAATGGCCCTTACTTTGTATGGAGGCTTATTATAACTCTTAGTAGCTGATTTTAATCTAGTTGTGTACTTTAATTTGCCTATAGAGAGAAGATTGACTTCCCTTTTTTTCATTATGTGGCATAAATTTGTGAACATTGGAAACTTCTTAAGCAAGATATCTCAATACAATGTTGGTTGTAAAATTTGTTTGAATATGTCTTGGAGCTCTCTATCTGCCATGGGGCTAGTCATCTTTGCCAATATAGTTTTATTTCACAAGACATATTCTGCAGTAGGCTCATTGGATTTTAACTTAAGTTTCACCGCTTAAGCATATGAGATCTTATCATTGATGTTAATTGAAAAGTGTGATAAAAACATATATACCAATGGATTGAATGCAGTGATAGACAAATTTAGATTATCATAGAACCACTTCAAGGCATAGTCCTTTAGACTATGTGGGAATAATTTAGTAAGGATCCAATCATTACACATGTAGTCCAAACATGTCGTGTGGAAAACTCATTGATGGTGCTCTGGATCACCCTTACCATCATACAAAATAAGCTTAGGTGTCAAGAATCTAGATGGTAATGGAGTTGCCACTCTATGATGTGCCAAAGGTGTATGTAAAAGAACATGAGAATCTAAGGCATGTGATGGCCTAATAAGACCTTGCTCAAGATATAACACAACCTTTAGAGAATGAATCTCATGCATAAGGGATTATACATTTATTGATGGGGAACTAGCCATAGCAAGTGTTGCTATTGTTGAAGGTTGATGAGTTAAAATAGGTTATTGTACAAGCTAAGTTGCCCCCAAAGTAAGTGTAACAATATTGTTATTTGGGAGAGTAGAAGATTGACCATTATTTGATGTGTTCTTTATTTCCATTATGGATTGCAAAATATGTGCATAATCATTCCCAAATTCTATCTTTGAAACTCTGTAAAATCTCATCCTTATTAACTATAAGATTTTCACTATTAAGCAGGGAGAGAGTGTCCAGATTCTTATCTTGTGTATCATTTTGATCTTGATTGTATTGCTCATATTTGGATGCATTATCATTAAAGTCCGCATAATTAGGGTATGAATGATCAATGATGGGGATTGTAATTGGTCCTTTGTCCATGGTATAAGCTCGAATTTAAGGAATCTAGGCATGCTCAATAGGATTGTCACAAAGCCTGGCATTTAATCTTAAGGGAAGAGAAATAACCTTTTTAGATGGCATATAGTGAACAAAGTAAAAGAGGGTTACTAAAATAGAAGTATGAAAACTAAAAATCCTAACACGACTAATGAAAATAGGAAAAATAAGGATACAAACCCTAGTAGCATATAAGGTTAGGGTTTTAGCAGTATTTGAAGTAAGTTGGGTTCACCAAAATGATTTAACTTTTAAGGGGTTATGGAGTTTAAGACCTAGGTTGTTAAAGGGTCTGAGTATAGTAAATTAGGGTATAAATATGTAATAAATATAACCATTGATTATAATATAATTGATCTAGTTTTACCTTTCTAAAAATAGCAATGAATGATGTAAACAAGTACTTATCTGGAAATTGACTAAGGGAGATCTAGAGGTTTCAAATTGGGATAGGAGTTGATTTGAGTGTCCTAGATAGGGTCCAGGTGTCAAAACCCTTCCTGGATAGTAGTGCCCTAATTGGACAGCAGTGTCAATGGTGTTAGTGTCCTTTTTTTTCGTGCTAGTGTCTTATGTGCAGAACTATTTTGAGCTTATGGGTGACCTGTGTCTAAGTATGCTAAGCATGCTCCTGTGTGCATGAGTTATAATTCCCTATAGGTGACCTATTTTGATTGATTTTGTATGTAAACACTAAGCCTCCATGTTGTTAGATCATTTAGTTGGCACAAGTAGCAAAGTGTGATGTTAGCGGGGTAGGTTGAACATCCTCAACACCCCATTATGATGAGAGTTGCCTACATACCAATACTCTGAGGAGTGATCAAGCCTGATGCAGTTCTTCCCACTTAAGTAATGGTGTAAGTGCAAGTGAATATAGTATGAATACCTATTTAAGCACTTTGAGTTTGCTTGAGATTATAAATTTGAGTAATCTAAGCTTAGGAATGTTGTAAATGGTTGTATGTAGAAGTAGGGTAGAGTATGGATTAATAACCTAGATTGTGCACAACTTATTTTGAGTTATTTTGTGTTATTTGCATCTAATTTACATACAATGAATAATGGGCTAAAAGTCATGTATATATACTATTCTAGTGCTTGTGTAGGTCTTAAAAGAGGTTTAGGTGAACCCCAGGTGGTTGTTGTTTTGAAACGATATTCGTTGGTGCCCAAAGGTGGGAAAAGGATAGTAGCACCCAAAGTGGGATACTAAAACCATTGGTGCTACTATCTAAATTATGGTGCTAGTGTCTAGGTGGTAGAACTTGAGGCACTAGGGATCAAGATGCTAAAGTGAGGGATTATGACTGCTTTTAGGATGTTTAGGGATGTGTGTGGCCCACATGAAGGTCAGATAAGTGTCTAAATAGGCCCTAAGATAGGTCTAGGGCTAAGCTAGGGATGGGTGGTCTCAAATAACACTCTTAGCACTCAAGTGTCATTTTTAGATGACTACATATGTACACTTCATAAGGATTAAAATTAATATTTAATTTACTCTAAGAGATTAAAATGTAATACAAATTATAATATTTACAATTCATAAGGATCAATACAAATATTTGATTTATTTTAGCAGATTAAAGCGTAGTAAAAACTATAAATAATCCTTATATGTGTGTGTAGATGTGAGGGGTACATTACAAGCAAGTTCAATTACAACAATATATTATTATAATAATTTCTAGAGTACTTATTAAATTAATGAGTGGTACCATATTATTGCTATGAATAGGCATCTCATTGTGAAAGAAGATTATCAAAAAAATCGACCAAAGACATAAATAGCTTCTCGAGCTATGTAACAGAGTGTGAAGGTAAAATCCCTCCAAATAACCTAAGTTTCATTGTATGATGTACTAGCAGTTGCCCCAAATGTGTAAGTTATGCCAGAAAGGATCTAATTTTCAATTTTTGTAAAAATATGATTTTGTAAACTGAAAGATTGTAAATCAACAGCTACAACTCACCCAAAACCATGACTGATGACCACATCTCACCTTTTATGCATAAATTTATTGTTGCCTACATAAAATGCCTCAATTTCATCATAAATCATAGTACCCCTTCTTTTGTTTGAGTTTTGGTCTTGACTTTTAGATAAGTTAGGTGGCTTTTGCTTGATTGATTATCATTTTGATGTAATAGTTTCTAGATGTAAAAACAAGATTTTAGACATGTTTTAATTTTTTAACCAAGTGCAGTGAGAAATTTCTATTATAGACAATTGGCCTAAAAAAACACATTTATAACAATCTAAAATTAATTGTTGAATTTGCCTAAGTCTATAGAGTCTGTTATTTTATAACTTTTTTAGAAATATGATAAAGTTTGTATTTTGGACTATCAAAGTTAGATTTAGGCAAATAATCTAGCTTTACTTAGATCTTATTCTCTAATTTTTCATAGAAATTTAGCTCATTTTCACGTTCTTCCAAACTAATTTGACTAAATGTTTACCTCATTTTATTATTGAATTAGTTGTTTTCTTTATGTTGGGATAAACTAACTATGAGTTTAGCAAAACGGATTTTATCAATGTGTTAAATTTAATGCCTTTTGCCTTCTTTTTTTTATTGTCTATACTTAGTTGATTTTTAAAAAAATGAGTTTTTATAACTTTACTTTGCCACTTTCCACGTAGGTATAGACTTGTTTGATTTGCCATGCGATATTTATTTGTAAGCTTTGGAACTCAAACTGAGTTGTTTGACCCCCTTGGGACTTAGTTATATTTAAAATTTGTGACTCAAAAAAAATTTAAGGAAAAAGGGCCTAACAAAGCAAGGATTTGCTAATTGTATAATTTTTTATTTATCGCATTGTCTCAACACTTCAACAAATAATCTTTCGACTCAAAATCCCATAACCATTAGATTGAGCAAGATGATTCCACTTGTCATGATCTCAACTAATTTATTTGTCACAACACCAAGAGCATTAGCGCTATGACCCCATAACATGAAACTAATAGATATGTCACCACGTGGCCTAATCTCATGACATCAACAGCACAAAGTGAATAATATATGTTGAACCCAAAGTTAAGCCATGATAGAGCAAGGAACTACCACATAGTGTGACTCTGCAGACATAGGACATGTCAACATCTAAGTCAACATACAAAGATTCAATTTGATGGTTCTTTCTACCCATCAACATGTCAAAATCTTAGTCTATTGAACAACATAGCAAAGTGAAGTCTGATGAGTATTGATAAACTACCATAGGGCAAAGGGCACCTATTAAAAAGGACACATTAGATCCTGATGAACAAGTTAGCTTGCCATGTCATCCCATCGATGTTGAACTTAAAATTGATGATTGTTTGTACCCATAAAAATATCAAAAGGTTGAGAATGAATGGTGCCCTCTACTGGACCAAATGTTTTGAATATGGTTTGTCTCATAATGTCAAAGTGATCAAAATATGCATAAATCAACGTAGACATACTATAAACATTGAATCAAACCATGGTGTCTACATTGGGATTGAGAGAAGGAGACAAAAGAGTGAAATGTCACCTTCATCAGGCATGGATTTTGTGATGTATAACATGGCCACCTAAATACCTTAATATATCTCAACAAATTTTTGCTACCCAATATTTAATTTGAATTTTATCAACATGACCCTAACATTTATGATCTTGGGATTGAGCAGGATCCTCATTAAACCTAGACCCAAGTGGATTAATTTAATTTAATATCTACAACCACCAGGATGGGTGGATGATTATTGACTTCTTATATTGAAATTTTTTATATAATACCAACTCTTTTATAAAATAAGGGCTATATATTTGATCAATTGATATAATAGATAGATAGATAGATATAGATAGAAAATCTAAGTTAGATTTTCCATTGTCTGAATTGAGGCTGCTTGGACACACTTTTGTAATTCACTTGAGTATTTGATTGATCTCAATTAGTGCTTCATGAATCATATTTTCTTTTTAAGCTTTGAAAATTGATATCCGTTACCTACGTGTGTATGCAGTGGCTCGATCTCCCTCTTTTTGCATTATTTTTTTTTCAAACTCTTACGCCTTCTTTGTTTTGGGTTATGCCATGCTGGCCTCATAAAGATTAGTTTTCTCCAAGGGATTTGTCTTCTATACAAAGTGGTGCAAGAACTAGGATGTGGGGGTCATTTAAGGTCTGCCTTTATCTCTCGAGTTGCAGGGCTTTCAACATCCATGGACACACATGAACATTTTGTTAAAAAATTGACTGTCACACAATAAAGATTATATTAATGCATTTTACATAGCATAAAACAAAACATACTCTAAACAACACACTCACACTCACACATGCCTATATAGGCTTATTACATTGCATGAAAGATTTTTGGACTCTCATACAGTCCTTTCTAAATTGATACAGTAATTTGTTATACTCCTAGAGAGTTGTGTTCCTTCCCAGCTTATCTCTCCCAAAACTCTTCCCAAAAAAAGAACCATATCATGTATTCCTCTTAACAACCCCATCTTCATGGGGTATCTATTCAAATTTCCCAACCTTCACATAATGTACAATAGTTAGTCAGCCTTCAATTTTCAAGATCTACATCTAACTGTCAATAGTTCTCAAAAACTGTCATATGATGTTTCAAGGTAAACAATAGTTATAAAAACCATCATAACTTCCATATCGTTGATCAAATGGATACGAAATTTGAACCATAACTCATAGAAAATGTTTTGTGTCACCCTCCAAACTCCATAATCTAACTCTTAACATGCATTATTGCAAGTTACCATAGGTAAAGATTAACTTTGCAGACTACACATATGACATTTCCAAGAAGAATGGTAGTTACTAAAAGTTTTTTAAATTTAATTGTGTGTATCCAACTAATATATAATTTTAAAAATATAAATATGACTACATTTTTTATAAACCCACTAAATTTGGTAATTTAATTATTACTACATCTCTACCTAAATTTAGTGATCCGCCAGGCTATATAGATACATTTTCTGGCTGAGTGACAGATATAAAAACTATCATAACTATCTCCACTAAACCAATTGAGCTGAAATTTGGAACACATATTATCAGATACATTTTATTTCATCTCTCCAAATTTGATCACCCAGATCTCACTATAGATACTCTGCATAATCATGAACCTTTTGTAGACTAGATAAATGCATCTTCTAACAAAATGATAGTTTAGAAAAATTGTCATAATGTTTTCCTCACATATCTAATTAAGTTACAATTTTAAACACATATTTTACACTACATTTATTTAAACCAATCCAAATTTTCTAAGCTAATTCACAATGTAACTAAACCAAAAGGTCATGAACCTTATGCATAGTGATGCATGCATAACCTAAATGAAATAACCACAATTTTTGTGGTAACTCAAAATGGTCTAAAATTTGGTATAGACATTTTAGGTGTCATATTATATGAACCCACAAATTTTCATCATCTAATTCATTTTGCAGCATTACCAAAAGTAAGAATACTTCCTATTAGTGTGACAGTTCTGTGGTAACTCTACATAACTTGAAATTTTGTGCAGATTTTGTGAATGTCAGTTTATATGATCCCACCAAGTTTAAGCATCCAATTCTTTCAGCATAATTACTGAAAGTAAGGAAACCTTATGCTAGTGTAACAATTGGTACGTTTCCATGGTAGCTCCAAATGGATTGAAAATTATTACAGATGTTGTAAATGTCATATTTTATGACCTACCCCAATTTCATCCTCTAATTCATATCACAATTGAAGAGCCATTACTAACAAATTTCAATGACTACATAGTCCCTATAGACTAACAAAAATAGTCAAAAGATCTATGTGCTTTTTCATATGAAATAAATACTTTGTCAAAATCATTCCACGAGGTAAACAAGCTCACATAAACAATGCCACAAACAAAAAAATAAAACAAACACACCACACCTTTGTTTTGGTAGATGCAAGATTGTAGGAACCCTTAGATGCCCCTACATTAAACACCCAAGGTTTATAAAATGTGAGATCCTACTAACATGGATAGGATAAGTAGTAAAGCTACTCTTTTGCTCATGAGGCAAAGGGACCATGGTATCCCCTTGCAACATACCAAGAAAATCAACTATTTGTTATTATTTTTCTTGTGCCATTTCCAACTCCTACATGATGGTTTCAAACCAATTCCCTCCTCATTTATTCTCTCTACCCTTCTCCTTGTGCTATTTGACTCACCACAATCTCTTTCCTTTGTGGGCTTAGACCTACCATAATCTATCTTCCTCTACCAAATGCATGACCATATCTCATCGAACTCACATGTGGGTTGAAACCCACTCTCATTCATCCACCACCATAAATATACTCTTTCATGCATCGCATACTCCCATGTGGCCTCAAATAAACTTATATCCATCCATCTCTACCTAAAGCCTTATTGGTTTTGTTCAAAACTTATCCAAAAAATTGTTGGATCAATCAAAACATCACAAACTACCATTTGTAGCTCCTCTCTCACGGTTGCAATCTCGTATATCACTCCCAATCTCAACACAATTGAATCTACATACATTAGGGCATCTAATGATAGCCCATGACATCAAAAATCACATCAATTACAGTTTTTACCTTCACACCTTTCAATGTCTACATTGTTATAGTAAGAAATATATTTGTTTCGTCTACAACATCAGCATCTTTTTTACATGTTAGGGTTTCCATACACATTAGCAACTCATCCTTCTAATTAGTGAGCTTAAGAAACTCACCTCCATACCTACAACATCAAGTTCCTCTGCACATACTATGGCTGGTGTCAAACTCAACTGCACTCTCTCATCCATCACCATGCTACAATCTTGATCCATGTCAAGCTTTGGTTTCTCAAATCCTTCACCATCATTTTGCTCACTCTCTGGGATAATATTCAGTTGTTCTTGGGACAACATTTCTTTCACATATTATTACAACTAAACATTTACCTGTACATCTCCTCGATGATGAACTTGTTCCCATGCTCTATCACACTCCCTTGTCTCTATATCAGCTTGAAGACACTCCATATTGGTTGGAACATCAACACCAACCTGTTCTCCATCCATTGTTTCCATATTCATCTCTTTGTCAACTTCTTCACTTCATCTCTCATACATATGAGCAGGCTAGACTCAACCACATTTAGTCCTCTTCTTTGCTATCTTATCCATGGTTGGACCTGCACAATGCACAAACACATTAGGGTAAAAAGTTCCCTCAATCACCTCATAAATCATCTCATCATGTTCCAAAGGCATGTTGTTCAACTCCTCTCTAATGATAGCATGTTTCTCATGTTTTTCACTCTCATCTTCACTTCATCTCTCATACATATGAGAATGCTAGACTCAACCACATTTAGTCCTCTTCTTCTCTATCTTATCCATGGTTGGACGTGCACAATGCACAAACACATTAGGGGAAAGAGTTCCCTCAATCACCTCATAAATCATCTCATCATGCTCCAAAGGCATATTTTTCAACTCCTCTCTAATGATAGCATGTTTCTCATGTTTTTCACTCTCACAATGAACTCTTAAAAGCTCCATGTCACCCACCTCCAAAGTTATCTTCTCCTCAATCACACCTCTAATTTCAGCTCCTTTACATAGTTGAACCTTCTCAATTATCTCCTTGTGTGCACTTGCTTACACACCTCGACATCCAATGCTTCCACCATTGGACATGCAACTCTACTTGGTTGGTCTCTTCCTCTATCTGCAACTCTACATGGTTACCACTTTCCTTTAAATCCATTGTTTCATTCATATAAACATTAACATTTTGGTTGTCCTCAACCCTACTATCATCCAAAAGAAAATTGACAAGCTTATTGTCATTATGGACCAAGTATGAATCAACATTTACCCTTTCATGGGACTTCATAACCATTTTCCCATCATCATACCATGGGTCTCCAACTTTTAGTGAATAATATATCGCCTATCCATCATCACCACAAGGATATCATCACCTATGAGATACTCAAATCTCTCATACACACTGTTGTTTTTAAAAATCATCATTAGGCTCTGCATATAAAAGCCTTTCCTTATTGCCTTTCAGGACAACCTATTCATCGGTGTACATATACACTTTCTTGTTACTTCTCATAGTAGTCCTTGGTTGTTCACATGAAAGCTCCCCATCCTTATTGCCCCTCTTGGTAATATGCTACTCACACCCACTTTCAAGACTCGTCACACAAATCTTATTCAACTATCTTGCTATATTTTTAGGTGCCCAAATCAACCAAACATTTTGGAAACCATATGTTACCACTCATAAACCTTCTACCTGTCTTTACTTTGGCTCCTCACTTGGATATTTTTCCAATACATGGTTGCAACTCAAAACTTCACCCTCATGTTATCAATAACATTAATATCTATAAAATATAACTCAATCTCAACTATCCAAGTCATGAGGTATTTTTGACTTTCTTTTCCATAAAACAAAAAAGTATCATCAAAGGATTTACCTTTTTTTCCACCACGACCTTGGTTAGCTTCTTCCATCTATTGTAATATTTTCCTTTGATTGATTGGCCTCTTTCCAAAACATCTATATATGATTGTAGGGACAACAGACCCCCCATTATATGTTCTTCATCACCATCATATGTCGTTACACCATCATCACCATGTGTAGTCTTTCCCATCACGTCTGGTCTTTGTTTGAACACTTTCAATATATATGTCAACTCATCCATCTCACATGCTCTTCTCTTGTGTGCCATATATTACCATGAATTAGATGGATGGTATTTCATAAATTGAAATAGACTCCAAATTAAGTCCCACAAACTCCCTCACACTTTTGTAGGACTTCACACACCTACAACTTATTCAAGCTTCTTAGCAACTTGCAATCTCTAGGTATACCTCTCTCTCACAACCTACAACACACATCGAGGAGTTTATCATAACCACAAGGACACTAACTTAATCTAAAACCACTTGGTGAAAACATAAAATAGAGGGGACCAATTCAGGGCTGCCTTTATCTCTCGTATTACATGGGTTTCAACATCCATGGACACAAATGCACATTTTGTCAAACAAATTACTGTCACACAACATAGATTATATTAATGTATTTAACATAGAAAAATACAAATCACACTCTAAACCATAAAATCACACTTACACATTTTTATACATGCTTATTACATCACATGAAAGAGTTATTAACTCTCATATATCCAATCTAAACTAATATAACTCTTTGTTCTGCTCCTAAAGAGTTGTGTTCCTTCCCAACTTGTCTCTCCCAAAACTCTTCCCAAAAATACCCCTCTTTTTACCTCGTGTATTCCTCTTAACATAATAAAATTCATGGGGTGTCTCTTCAACTTATCTAACCTCCACATAATGTACGATATTTAGGCAGCCATCAGTTTTCAAGATCTACACCTAACTGTCAGTAGTTGTCAAAAACTGTTAAGTGACATTTTATGCTAAATGAAAGCTAGAAAAACCATCATAACTTCCATGTCATTCACAAAATGGATATGAAATTTGAACCATAACTTGTATACAAATTTTTTCATCACCCTCCAAATTTTATCACCTAATTGTTAACACACATTACCATAGGATACTGCAGGTAAAGAACAACCTTGAAGACTACACATATGACATTTCTAGGAAGAATGACAGTTACTAGAAGTTATTAAAATTTAAATATATGCATTAAATGATATGAAATTTGAAACATATAAATATGAATAAATTTCATAGAAACCCACTAAATTTGATAATCTAATTCTTATTTCAGCTCTACCACAAGGTAGTGAACTATCAGGCTATATAGATACATTTTCTAGTTGAGCAACAATTATAGAAACTATCATAACTTTGTCTCCACTTAATCAATTGATCTAAAATTTGGAAAATGCATTATAGGATACATTTTATTTCATCGTTACAAATTTGATCACCCATATCTCACCACATATACTTTTCATAATCATGAACCTTTTATAGATTGGGTAGATGTATCTTCTAGTAAAATGATAATTTACAAAAACTATCATAACTTTTGCCTCACATATCTAATTGAGATAACATTTTAAACAAAATTGTTATACTACATTTTATGAAAGTGATCCAAATTTGGTAATCCAATTCTTAACTCAGCTAAATTACAAGGTCATTAATATTTTACATAGTGATGTATGCACAACCTAAGTGAAACAACAATAATTTTTTTTTGGTAACTCTCTATGGTATAAAATTTCGTAAAAACATTGTATGTGTCACATTGTATTAACCCATAAAATATAATCATCTAATTCATTCCACAACATTACCACAAGTAAGGATACTTCTTGTCAGTATAACAGTTGGTACATTTCTATAGTAGCTCCAAATGACCTAAAATTTTTATTAGAGGTTTTAAATGTCAGGTTATATGATCCCACCAAGTTTCAACATCTAATTCCTTCTACATAATTATTTAAATTAAGGAAAACTTCTACTAGTGTAATAATTAGTACATTTTCAGGGTAGCTCCAAATGGTTTAAAAATTAGTACATATGATATAAGTGTCATATCCTATGACTAACAAAATTTCATCCTATAATTCATACCATAATTAAATAACTAATATCGATAAGTTTCAGTGACTACATAGTCCCTACAGACTAATAAGAACAATCAAAAGATCTTTGCGCTTTTTTACTGTAAAGGAATACTTTTGCAACATCATTTCAAGAGGTAAACGAGATCATACAAACAATGCCACAACCAAAAAAATAAAACAAATACCCCACAATATATTTTTGGTTGATTCAAGATTGCACAAACCTTTGGATATTCTTACATCACAAAGAAGGCTCATTTTTCTTTCTCCCTTGCCTTATCTTTTGATTTTTTTAATAACTCTTGTTAGATTAGTTTTAGAGTAGTTTGCTTTATAATCCATATTTTCAAGTCTTATCTAGATTGCATAATCTTGTTCATCATTATTTATGCATTATTAAATCCTCGTATGCAATGGACATGTATTAAAGCAACCATATTTTCATTCTAAATCCACATTTATTGATTTCCTAGGCAAAAGAACCACACAATCTACATTATCTCATATTTATCTAAACTTATTCCAAACATGCCCCTTAAAATGGAACAATTTCACATCATTCATTAGGTTACCCAATAATACCATGACCTGGTGACAATAGATCTTAGGGAGAATTTTGGGTCTCCTTTCAAGAGAAGTTAGATGGTCTTGGTCCCACCTAAGTTGGTGTGCCAAACGACCCATCAACAAAAGTGTTAAGCAAGAATAATTTTATATTTTCTGGTGGAGGTGACAGTGTAAATTGATGTTGTGTGTTTCTTCATACGACATGGAAATAAGTTGTGCGATAAGGAAACATTTCATTTTATAGTGAGCTTGAGCAATGACAAAATGGTGAAATTTTTCAAGGACCTATACAATGATGGTGAGGAGCAATGACAATGTATTTCAAGTGATATCGGATACGAGATATACCATATTATACATCGATACCATATTCAAGGCAAATAGTGGATTTACATGACTTGCACCCAATTTAAAGAGGTCCACAACATTCTACGTGGCAACATCTTTAATTAGATATTTTATATTGCCAGCGATGGGGAAGACATCATGGGAATTTATTTGATTATGGTAGAGCTCCACATCTGATGTGTGGCTCCAATCAATACCAAAATCTAAATTTATATATAATAGTTATAAATATAATATATTATAATAGTATATAGTATATCATATAGATAATTATATTATATATTTATAACTACAAATATTATCATAATATATAAATAACCATGTGTGTGTGTGATTATAAGTATAATAATATATATTATTAATAATGTATGTAACATAATATAATAGTATTTGTTTTGTAGTTGTAAACGGGGATGGATATAAATGGATATGTAATTTGACTCATTGGTTAATAAGGATCGAAATGGGGGAAACTATTTGAGACATCCAATGAATCAATGTGTCATGAATCGTATATGCAAAGAAAAAAACTTGGATGACATTTCCCCCAATCATTGATGCCAACTTGTACATGTCATGTAGTTGTGCTTGTGTCAAGGGCCTAAATTTGATGGTCAACCTTGTTTGTCATGTTTTTTGTTATGACGGATATCTATTCAACATTGCTCTAAAAATGTTAATATAATTCATAGTAAGTTTCATTATGTGAATATATTATATTTAATATAATATAATATTTTATTAATATTACTTATTATATACATTAATAATAATATAAATATATTGATATAATAGTATAATATATTATAATATTACATAAAAATATATGATGTAAAATATTTGTAATATTAAGTGTGTATGTGCGTGTGTAGATATATACTATTAATTTATTGTTATATATTATATTAAATATTATACACAAATATATAATATTTAGTATAATATTTTATAGTTTATTTTATAAAATGTCATATATTAATATATTATATATTATAAAAGTAACATGCTACATATTTTTGTATATATATATGATGTTTTTACATGTATTTGCCTAGGGTTCTTCGATTCTACCCCTTGAAATATGTTGTTATTGTACTTTACCATCACCACCTAGTGCACCTTGAAATATTTAATCACATTTATGCTTTGTATGGTCTTATCCTTACCCAAGACTTCACCATTGCTCATTCTCATTGTGAAACAAAACATCTCCAACCCAAAAAACTCATTGTCATGTGAAGAAACACACAACCTCGTTATCCACCAACACCTCCACCATAAATATCATGTTATTGTTGCTTGAAAATTCACTCACAAAAGATGATATGAGGTAAGTGTCCATGGGTTTCAAGTGAGATACAACTACTAATTTACATTCTTTCACTTTAAAAAACCCCACTTTACGAAAAGCAAAAATTACCCTATCCCTTCCAGCATAACTCACACATTTAGAGTAACTGCTAGTTTACTTATTTCAATGTTTATAGTGCCACATCATATCAATGTAATGTTTGTGAATTTTAGAGCTCTTTATCATCTACAACTAAGTGCTAAATAGCTTTCATGTAGCATCATTTTTGGACCATAGAGATTATTAAAATTTCATTTTAATCAAAAAGTTAAATTTATAGAACTTCAGGTATAAAAAATAAGTTGCAACATCTTTCACATACCTATACCTAGTGATCAAAATTAAGCTCATCCCAACCCTTCCAAGGGCTTAAAACTCGTAACAGAAGGGCAATTTAAATTAGGTCTTAAAAAAATAATCATAGTTTATAAATTGGTTGACTAGGCAAAAGTATAAATTCTCATTAAGAATGACAAAATAAGGGTTATATTAAAAAAATCCCATCAATGCCACTTTAATACTATCAATGTCAATGTAAGCTATGAATCTCAAAAACAATGAAGTGTCTCACTCTAGACTTTGATCCGACATCCTAATCCGAGTCCTGAAGACAAGGGGTAATGTGTTTTGATTGAGCCTTGAGGGCATTGTGATTGGGTAATGTAAATCACGATAAATCCTTACTTGTGGCATGATACAATAACATAGTGACATTGGCACTTGTTTTAATTTGGACAACATACTTAACTTATGCTAAATCCAAGGCTTAGAAATATAAAATAAGTATATATTTTATGGATACATAATAAAATTAAATTTGACTTGAGTAAAATGTTGAAAGTGAGAGTAGGATTCTCAAATCCTCTCCACAAATCTTATATTAAATATTTAAACTTTTTCTACCATTAGTCTCTTTTATTGTGTGTGTGCCATTGGCGTCAAATGACATAATAGATTCAAAATTCCACATTGATTCATTAATGATTTCACATTTGCTCTGTGACTTTTAGTCTTTGGTAAAGGTTTTAACATATACTATTGTTGTTGGTTATTTCTGCACTGAACTCCTCCACCTTTCCATCTATTCTCATTATCACAAAAGGTACGCTACCTGATTCTTTTTATCTCTCTCTATTTCCCACAATAAGTGAATGTTATTACTTAATGTAATAATTCTGTTGGGTTTAGAAAATATTTAATCCCAAATTCCCTTTGATTTTTTTGTTTGTTGCAAGTTGTCATTTAGAATTTTTGTGTTGCATACACATGCATTTCTATTGAAACTCATTTTTATGAGATGTCAATTTTTGTGTGAAATATTGATGGTTAGTTCTTGTGGATTTTGAGGACTTACCTGTTGTGTGATCTATTTTCCCATTTGGTTAAAATAAGAATAAATATCACAATAATTTTTTAAATTTTTTTTCTAGTACAAGTGATATCCACTAAGGAAATTATCCAAAATCTTAGGCATCTGAATAGTATATCCACATGAAGGGGTAACTATGTTTTTAGATTATCACTAATAAATATTTTGCATAAAGAAACTTGAAACTTTACTAATTAAGCCTGCCCAAAATATTTTCTAGAATGTAAATTTAAAAATATTATTGATCTACTTGTAGAACATTGTTCAGATGACTACCCTGTTAAACATATGTTCAAAGAGGCATTATAGGAAATAAACGTCATTATGCAATTAGTTTCATGGTGTAAAAATAAAAAAAACAAATCTTGTGTTTATGTAGACAATATTTATGTATTATATAGTACATTAGTCTTGTACCCTTGGCAAACTCAGACCTTAATTGTTCCTCTCAGTTTTAGACCTTTCTTTCTTTTATAAGTCTCGCATTTACTCTATCGTGTGCCCTTTGGCCTATATATCTTAGTCTAAATAGTCTTATGTTGATGACTAAATCCTTTTATCTTACCCATAATGCTTAAAATGTACTTATCTTCCATCTCTACAAGTTTCAAACCTGTACCTACTTTTTTGCTCTCTGGACACTAATGTCCAGAATAGACAATAGCATTGATGTTAGTGTCCTAACGTAACACAAGTGTCCAATGACCTAAAGTCATATATTTTACAAATGAAATATATCCTAATGGTCGACCTAAGTGATTTAATGCAAGTTACTTCACTAAAGGGATTGAAATAGATACAATATCAACCCTAATTCATTCTTCACCTAGCACACACCTAGAAAATAACAAGAGAGACAAATGCAACTTACAAAAATCACTCTACCAAGCATACAATTGAAAAAAACATCCTTATTTCCATACTAATCATAGGTACAACACATCTACAGGTCTGAAATACCAAAGGAGTAGCCCAAGAGCCCGATTTACCATGTTACAAGCTAGGTCATTGTTGTACTTGCTTTCTACATATTGCATGATTCACACACAAGCCAACACATAGGGGAGAACTACATGAGTTTGAGGCCCTCTTTTGGATTATTGTTTATGTAGGTAGTGTCCACTAATAATGAGGTATTTGGGGTCATCTCGACACTATGTTCCCACTAACCCATTTTCCCCTAAGGTCACTATGAAGATGAAGAACTAGGGTTTTGTAATTTTGTGAGGAGCAATAATCCATGACCCAAATATAAATGCATTAGAGTGAAGGTGAAGTCAAACTAAGAAACATCTAGGTGGTCACATCCTTTTCTAGTAGGTATTCCATATAAGACACTTGCATTGAACCCAAAGAGTAATGTCGATGCAATCATCCCAGGCTGACATTAGTGTCTAGAGATCCAGAAGTATAAGATCCAAAATCTAATGACTATTGTAGAATTTCCTTCCTAAATATTTCCTCCATGTTCTATATCTAACACCATTTTAACATCAGAACTAGCTAAGTATATTACTAATTTATCATTTTCATGCATAGCTTAGTTGTATTTTCTATATTTAGCCCATACTCAACATAATAAATTTAGTGTATGCTTATATATGAGTTTAGCATTTAATTAGCCTGTTACAAATCTGATTATCATTAACCCTATTATGCTGCCAAGGTAGGATAAGCCCCATATCTAATTTAGGGTTAAAGATATGGTGAACTTGATCTTTGAATATCAAACCCTAGGTCAATTAGTGTTTTCATTTTTTTCTGTTGTTGATCCCTGATTGTTATAATCTTTCAATCAAGTTTGCCATGGACATCTTTGTAAATTAATTCATGGTCAATACCTTATAGTTGTTATAGTTTGCTATATTATTTGCCTTGCTCAAACAATCTAATCCATAAGGGATTTAAAACCTACATTTCGACTACTCCTTATCGTTCTAATTTTTACAACAAGAGGGTTTTAAAGTGCAAACAACACTTGATCTCTCTTTAAAATTCCTTTTACAATGCCATAGAGCCAATATCTAGATGCCAACATGCATGCTCTCAGCCATTCATTCTACCTGAGTCTTATTTAGATGATAGTTACCATCCCACACCCATTATTCACCCATGACTTATATTAGATTCAATGGTTCATGTTGTTACTACTTGGAAAGGTAGGATTGTTCAACCTATTTCTTCACTTGTTAATATATAATAGGTGCCTCCTAAACCTAAGCTTGTGTTTTAACCCTTTAGGACTTAGTGAGTGTAAATCATATGTAGTTAAAGGGCTAAGTATGACAATAATTTAGAATGAAACTTATAAACAACTGATTTAACCTACCTTTCCCAAAATAACAAGTGTGGAGAGAAAGAGTACTTATTTAGAATAAAACAGGTATTTCCACAAACCAGGGAGTTGAAATAGGCTAGAGAAATAGGCAAATACCTTTTATTTTATGACTATGGTTGAAATTTGGTCTTAGACAATAGTTCCAATATCAAGACAACAGTGTCATGTGGTGCTAATATCCAATTATGGCACTAGTGTCCCTCGTGTAGAAACTATCTAGAAATTTTAGGGAAGTTGTGGGAGGTTCTACGGGTCTTGTAGGTGGTTTTGTATTGTTTGAGAGCTCATCTATGTCATTATTTCAGATAAATCTCCTCCAAAACCCTAATGAGTACCTACACACATGAAACAAAAACTATATCAAATGCAAAAGAAAAGGGAAAAATAAGATCATGGGATGTTATGATCATGGGGAGCAAAACCCCTATTGTCCTGGCCTCTTCCAACATTAACCATAATGTTTAGGGGTCTCAGATCACTTGTAATTCTCCCTTAGGGAATGTGCATAATCAACTTGTATAGTATGTTAGAATGAATTTCGCTTGGGCCCTTCTTTGATCAAGCATGTAATGTCTAGATGTGATAATTGAGTAGTATGTAGAGTATTGAGTTGTACAATTGACTGATTTTATGTAATTATGTGCCAAAATAGTAAGTGTTATATGTAAAATGCCTTATGCGGCTCTTTATATATAAGGAACTTAGATTTGAATATAAGACCTTATTCATTAGTTGACAAGATGTAAAAGAGGGATAAAAAACATAATAGAAGGCTCAAGATAGGGTTAAGACCTAAACAGAAGATAAAATGATAGTCAAACACTAGAGCCATAATTGGACACTAGTGCCACATGGTGCCACTATCGTGAAAATGACACTAATGTCTTGAGGCCTAAAAATAGAGCTAAGACCAAGAAATATAGGCTACGGGTCCTTGTGACTTAGAAGAGGTTACTTATGACCACTAAAAGTGTAATAAATAGGGAAAATATGACATAAGAAAGTTCAAAAGACTCAAAATGGCCAAGCGAACAAGGATTGTATTCATCACTAATACCTTCATATGAAAGAGCAACAAAAGACATGGTACTTATGGTTACTTGATCAAATTAGGGTGTTTAAATTTGCCCCCCTTTTATTCTAGTAATGCAATGAAATGAAAGTACTAGAGTAAAAGTAAAAGAGGAACGTGTACCTATACTTACCTATGTGGATGTGTTTGGGACCTACCCACTTCTTGGCCAGAGACATGGATAGGAGCTAGCATGAAATATGTGAAAAGGAACTCCATAGTGTGGATGTCTTATGTATTGAACCTGTGTATGTAAACAAAATTATGAGGAATAAAACCCTATTTTTCCCCCACCTTGATATTTATACTAGATCTAGGTATGTAAACTATATGTGTGGAGAAACAAGGCTTATATTCCCCCACTTTGATATTTGAACGAAATTTAGATATGTAAATTAAATGTGTGAAGAAAAAAGGCTTGATTTCCCCCACGTTGATATTTGAACTAAATCTAGGTATGTAAATTGGATCTAGTTGAATTGTTATGGATCAATTTCTAAAAACAATCCTGTGACCCAAAACTAGTGAAAAACTAGTGACATCCTAGTGACATTATTGAGTGTAACCTTATAATCTAAAATTCGAGATCAAGGATGTATGCTCTGTATCATGCCCCCTAATTATGATATCTAAGTACTGTGACTGTGTATCTAAACATCTATATATCTGAATGAAAATTATATATCTACGTAGCTAAATTTGGGTAGACCTGTGTATCTATGTGAACCTGTGCATCTAAATATATATATATATATATATATATATATATATATATATATGTATGTAGACCTATGTGTCTAAATAAGTATATCTAAGTAGACATGTGCATCTGTGTGAACTTGTGCATCTGAATATCTATATGTCTACGTAGACCTATGTGTCTAAATAGTTGTATATATGTATACACATGTATCTGTGTGAACTTGTGCATCTGTATATCTGAGTCAATACTATATATCTGTGTAGCTACATCTAGGTAGACCTGTGTGTCTAAATAGTTATATCTAAGTATACCTATGTATTTATGTGAACCTATGCATCTAAATATTTGTATATCTGAGTGACCCTATATATATGAGTCAAAACTGTATATCTACATAATTGTATCTGGGTAGACATGTGTGTCTGAATAGTTGTATCTGAATAAACCTATGTATTTGTGTGAACTTATGCAATTGAATATCTATATATGTGAGTGAATTTATATATCTGAATCAAAATTGTATATCTGCATAGTTGTATCCAGGTAGACCCATGTGTTTGAATAGTTGTATCTGAGTGAACCTGTGTGTATGAATCTGTATATGTATAAAGCAATATGTGTGTATTCCCCCCCCATTTTAATGAGAGAGCCAAGATTAGGGTGAGGTTGTCTAACCAAAATTGGTAATGATTGGTTGTACTAGTGTTAATTAGCAAGTGTGAGGTTGTTTTTAGTTTGAATAGTTTATTTACTATGACAGAATTGATTTTTGAAATTGGTAATGTGGAAAACATTTTGTCTATATTGATTTTATCATACAAATATCATTTTTGTCATTGTGTAGAGTTAAAATCATTAGGATATTGCTTTAACCAATATAGGGTGATGTACATTAATGTCAAATCCTACGTGCCAGAGATGGTTTGTAAATCAGAGTTACGATTCTCAAGATATTGCACTGCCAAGAAATTGGTATTAGTTGGCGAAATTGGCACACAAGGTTAACCTTGATAAGGTTGCATTAGATAAATGTGAATCAAATAGGTTATTTGATTAGTTTATCAATTTATTTGAATCATTTGAGTTGGGAGTGATTGTTTATCTAAGCTAGAGAATATGCCGAAGAGATGAGGAGCCACTTCAACCCGATATGAGGAGGTGGAGGTAGGGATCCATGCCAAAGAGGCAATTACCATGGTAAGGAGCCCATATTTTTTATTCTTGTTGTCAGTTATAATGCATATTTTACTATTTTTATTGAAAATTTAATAGTTTTAGGGCCTATTTGGGGAAAGTGGCACTTCTATCATGATATGGGCACTATTATATAGGTGCTAGCACTAGTTAGTGTTCAATAGGCCTGATTTGTAAATTTGATTATTGCTAACTAGTTTTTGATGCCTATTTTTATGTATTGGTTTTATATTTTAACTTATTGATGTCGAATTTGGTTGTACTTTTGTAGGTTGATGCATGTATGAGAGAGTTTTTGACTAGCAAGGTGGTGGAGACCCTACGGGGTCTACCCCTGATGGATATTAAGATGGAAGTGCTTGAAAGTGTGGTTTTGAGACATGTGGTATTCATATATCCAATGCCTTGGGATAAACACATGATGACTGCACTATACAAGAGATGAGATACATATACTTGCACTTTCTAGTTATCTACTGGGGAGATGACTATTACCCCAGAGGATGTGTATAGGATCTTGTGGATACCTATTTCTAGGTAGAGAGCCATATTATAGGAGGAAATTGGTGATAGAACTATATAATAGGCTCCTAGGTATTTCTCTGTTATGGCTACATGGAACCATCGTAAAGGGAGCCCTAATGATAAATAATTGACATTGATTGTCATTTTTGATGTTCTACGATTGTGAAAGTTCTTAGTTATTCTATAAGCTTCATTTATGCCTATAGATGGGAGTGGGGTATTGATCTCCTATAGGATCCATGATATAGTACAAGATATAGAGCAACATGGTACCGTATATTCATGGGTTCAAACTATGCTATACCACCTATTTCAGGATTTATACTATTTTATGTAGGAGATGCATGGTAGAGGTATCAGATCATCGACATTGTTACATTATTGGGCATATGAGCACATAATATTAAGTAGACCAGTGTTGCCTTTAAAAGATGATTGGGCCCACCCACATGCATTTGCAAAGAGGTGGACTGGGATGACCTATATGCACAAGAGGAGCATGATGTAGTGGTTGCATGTGTTAGATAATTTGACAACTAGAGCATTATCTATAGGCCCTATAAGGGTTATGAGGGATGGCCTGAGGATGGTGCTCAACTTAGATGGATCTGAATGAGCTGCTAGTTGTATGACCATTGGGTCAATGTGTATGAGCAGGTCTAATATGAATAGCTTATGTGACAATTTGATGTGATTTAGGATGTGCCCCCAGCACTAGTGGTGTGGTTGAGGAGTTATTGGGCTCCTATGAGGCCAGGTAGTACTATGAGGCCAAGTAACAAGCCTAGGCCATTAGCTTCTCAATTAGCACCAATTCCTTTGATAGAATAGGATCTTGTGATTGACATATCATATGTAGATGATGTAGGAATCACTGATGCCTATACAACATGGTGGAGATATCATAGATGGGCACCTTTATTTTTGAGAGGCGGGATTATCATAGAGGATGCACTAGATGTAGAGCCCCTTAGGGATGTCAATGGTAAGTTGTTATAGTATGTTTGTATATTATGTGTATTTGGTTACTCATTTACTTGATTATGAATTTGATGTATTACGTGGGTATGTGTAGGTTCAAGTGATGATGAGTAATGGGAGACTACTATCAAGTACGTGCTTTGCATATTAACATGACATATCCCTAATGATGTCTTGGAAGATGGATTAGTAGAGAGGGCCATTGATGTTGTTGGTCTTCATGTGCATTTATTTTATTGAGCTATGAGATCTACTATGATGTATAAATGAGCGACTACAGATAGAGAAGAGGCACATACAGAGTTGCATAAATATACCATGCCTGCACTTGATACCTTGGGTGGGGCTAGTAGTTGAATAATGGATGAATACATACACCTACAATGAGAGCATGTAGAGTGTATGGCCAAGTTGGATATGTGTCACGAGAGAGAAATTAGACAGAGTCATCAATCAAGATCATGGAGGGAGAGTGGAGCCTCCAATTCTAGCATGGTTGTGTTTGAGAGTGAGAGTGAGAGTGAGGGGGCTAGTCCTAGTGGCCATGTCTGCATTATTGATTAATGTAGTACGCTTGTATTGGAAATATATTTTGAGTTATATATATGGATACTCATTATTTATATTGTCACTATGTATATTGTTACCTAGATCTAGTTATGTTATGTATGTTGATATGTGTTTAATTGTTTTGATTATTTTAAATGGTGATATTGGTGTATGGTATTTGTCTAAGTAGAGGAAAATATTTTTTATCTATTTACAATTTTTTAAGTGTATATGTGTAGTGGACTAGGAATGTTATTTATTGGTATAGGTTTTATAAGTGTTTAATAAGATATATGAGTGTAGATCATGTGACTGTGGTATGCATTATTTGAACCCAGATGGCATGGTGAACCAACAACCATACTACTCATGTTGTGTTGGTGTAGATGTAGACTCTAAAACTAGAACTACATGGTATACACTATGAGTGGCTAAGTGTGTAGACTCTGTATTAAAGAGCTTGATTGGTTGGTGTACTGAAACTATACTCTAAGCTCCATAATATCTGGAAAATATCTTTATTGATGGTCAAACCAAGGCTATATTTTGATCCTTATAATTTTTTCCAAATATCTTGATAGGTGTTTGAACTTATGTTGTGCTTTGATCATTGTAGTTGTTTCCAAATATATTGATAGGCGTTCGAATTGATGTTGTGCTCTAATATCTATAATTGTTTCCAAATATAATGATAGGTGTTTGAACTGATATTGTGCTCTGATCTCTATAGTTATTTCCAAATATCTTGATAGGTGTATAAACTGATGTTGTGCTTTGATCTCTATGAATTGGCTACCATCTCTATTGAAATTGTGCTGCACGAGATCACTCATAAATAGGTGTCCTATAAACCACATGGCTCATATGATGAGTAATAATTAGCTCCTTGAAGGGAACATCCTGGGATAACTCTATCGTAGAGGAGTGTGATCTAAGAGAGTGTGGAGACTAAGATCTTATTGCCCCCTTTGTAAATGTTATAATTCCTTGATTGACGTATTGGTCAATGCGTGCTCAGAGTGCATAACAATGATTGTCTGAATGTCTATTTATCTCATGAAAATTTTAATATGAATTATTTTGTACCCTATGCAAATGGTGTGTTGGATGATGATTAGTAGGAGGAAGTGTGATCATCTCCTTATCTAATAATGTGATCAAGATTTCACGAGACCTATACCTGTCTAAAAATTATATAACCCCTTTGTGTGTGTCATGTGCTCTACTCATTGTAGGAGGTGCTATATGAAGTGGCTCTTTGCCCTTGTTGAGTATTTTTATTGGTTGTTTCTACTCCATTAGTTTCTTAATTTGAAGTGGAGTAGGTTTTTGTACCATGTTAGATGATTGGGGCTCTAAGAATCCTACATCCAAATTTGTCTCTAGATGTGTAACCACTAGTCCTAACTTTTTTTCTAATCTTAGAACTGTGTAACATAGATGTCTAGATGATTGTGATGTCTCATACAGCAATTTCTCTTAAATAGGGAGAATGAGACCTATAATAAAAAAGTAGTATATCTCTAAATATGTTGGTTGGTAGATCAATTAATGCATACATGTTTTGAATCCTATAATTTATTTGTTGACTATTTCTAACTGGCCCTGGTTTAATGAAGGCAACCTCTTATATGTAACCTAGGTCCCTTGTTCTGAATGTAATGCATGAGAAAGACCTCTTCTAACTCATTGTATGTGTGTAGCCAACCACTAAGGATTGAATGATAAAACCACTCTATTTACCGACACTCTAGAGTCCTAAGAAATAGTTGTAAAAGAGTCAAAATGATAATAACATGTGTCATAGTTTTCCTACAAGCTTCGAGATGCAAGTATGGATCTCCATGTCTAATGAACTTAAGTAAAATTTCATATTTGTAGTTTTGGTGGTAATTTTGCATTAAAAATCATGTGTGGGATGGGATTATTATGGATGGCATTGAAATCCACCCACGACTGGCATGCCTTAATTTCCAATGCAAGATGGTACACTTGTTGTAAAATGCCCACAACATGCATCGAGGAGATTACCTCTTGTGAAAGTATGTTATCATCATCAAGGGGTTCATTTAGCTTTTGGATTTTGTTACTTGTCTTAACCATTGGTATATCGCATTGGAAATCTTTTCTTGGGAGGATTGGTTTGCTCTTTGTAACCTTTAGAGGTGTGATAGCTAGGACTTGGTCAGAGGGAAATGAGTTATCACCTTCATTTAAGTTAGTTTGAGAAACGGGTTATACTATAGTAAGAGCAGTTGATGGAGATTCATAGGTATCTCTTATTTTTTTAATTTTTAAAGAAGTATCACATGCTAATTGATTACAAGCTACTTTATTCTCAAGTAAATTAAAGTTTTGAACATAAGAATAAGTGTGCACGTGTTTTTATACATGTGACCTAGTATTTGTTTGAACAAGATAAATAGGTGAAGTAGGAGGATAACTATAAGGTGTAGACTCCATGTCCTCTTCATCATCATCATAGTAATAATCATTATCCCAAGGTTCATCAAAATCAAACTTTAATTCACTTGTAGAAGTAACAGTGGAAGAAGTATAATCCACATGTTCACTAAGAGAGAAAGCAGGAGAAGATTTTAACTTTTTACTACTATGCAATGTGCCATCATGTGTGGGTGTAATGCAATGTATTTTTTCAATAGATATGTGTGGAATGTGTGAAGGATTGTTACTTTAAATTTTGGAGTCAAGTTTAGATGAATTAGAAATCATTTTTTCTTTTTGCATATTATGAAATGTAGGAGAAGAGTTAGAGATATTTGCATTATCTATATGTTGTAAATAATCATTGCATTGAGTTTGGAATTTAAAACAAGGTGCTAAAATAATTTTGCCTACCTTAGTTTGTGCATTACTAAAATGTGTAATATCACTAGTACATGTTTTTTCAAATTTAACCGAGAAGGATAAAGAAGATGCATTGCTCTTATCTACTTTACTCGACTCATGCAAAAGTGGATTTTATGTGTTGGACCTATATTTATTTAATTTAAATAAGGAGGTAGCGAAAGTAGTTGAAAAACTAGGATCACATTGGAAGAAAACACTACCAAATAAGAGTCTCTTTTGGCATTATATTGCTAGTTTGATTTTGAGGTGTAAGAGAAGAGGGAGAGGAAAGGGAAGAAGACGTATCTAATATATCCTCATCTACATTTTCATTGGCATGATCATAGTAATCCTCATATCCATCATTATAAAAATAGTCATTATCATCATTATAAATGAAGTCATTATTATTTTATAATGTACAATCTTGAAAAAATTTCCATTTATTATTATAATTATGAGAAAAATTCAAAAATTCATCAATTGGGTAAGGGGTAGAAGATTTCTTAGATGCCATTTTAAACTTGCAAAAGAAGATAATGTAAACAATGAATAACAAACACACTAGAGGTATAATGTATCTAACATAAGTACATGTGCAACTATGAATTTTTTTAACCAAGTATATAAAATAAACTAAGATTTTAAGTGAAACCCTAATTTCTAGTATTGGGGTGTATAGGGACCTAATATGTGGATTTAGTGTTTGAATGAGGGTTGTTTTGCCAAAAGTTAAATTACAATAAATTAATGAAACCGTAATATAGGATTAATTTGAATCAGCTAGGTTATGCCAAAAATTAGGAAAAAATTTAAGTTTTTAACCCTAATTTAGTGCACAAAAAATGGAAGAAGGTAATGTTGGCCAAATTTGGCCCACATACAAAACTTTGCATAGATCTGAAGGGAGAAAATAAGTAGAGTCTTGGTTGAAGAGTAATCCAACAATAAAAGGAGCATATAGACTTAATGAGAAGATCACTTACCATTTGTAATCTTTTGAAACACTTTAAGCAGTCTTAAATTATGGATTTGGTGATCTTAAGGAGCTAGACCATCATAACACATCACACGGGAATGAATAGATCAGTCCAGTTGCACATTTGATATATGCACTTGGGAGGTCAACTAGAGATAAAGGAATGCATGGACATTATTATTTTAGTCCCATAAAAATTCTCTACAAATTTTGTATCTTGATGAGTTCTCTATCTCAAGATATAAGCTTCCAAAGTTGAACTTGTAGAGTGGGATGTACATGCAAGCATCAAATTTGGGCCTCATGAAGTAGTTTAAATTTAGATGTTTGAAGGATGAACATGTTGATGATAAGTGTCTGAATCTTAAAGCTAAGATCAAATCCAATAGCGAGTGGGTGATAAACAATGTCAGTGGGTCCAGAAGATCCAACGAAGCATGTTAAATCGTGCATCAAAGATCAATGATGAGCATCAAGTCAAAAGGTCAATGTATCTAAAGATGAACATGTAGATGAAAAGTGTTAATATCTAAAGTGCCCATATGAAGATATAATGGTACGTAGTGACTAAAAAATTCATTGGGCCCATAAATATCTATGATGCATGTTTAATTATGTGATCAAAGATCAATGGTGAGCATCAAGTCAAAAAATCAGTGGATCCCTGGAAGGAATGAAAAACTGCCAAGTGTCATGACCATGGTAACTGCCAGGTAAATCAATGGTGCACGTGAAATTTGTGCAAAGCAGATCAATGGTGTGTGTTTGATTAAGAAAAAATAAATATTAGTGGCACACATTCACTAAGCATATCAAGATCAATGATCAAGATTAAAAGTTGAAGCTGGGAGTTTTAAAAGTGAAGGTCGAATACGATCAAGGTTGAACCAAAATAAATATTTCAAAGAGATGCTACAAAGGTAGACACATCAGTTTTGATGGGTTCATCATCAAATACAATAGCATGATTATGACCCTTTTATCCATTCTTACACACAAAAGATGAACCAGTGGGGAGTAATCCACACTAGAACAAGATCACAATAGATCGATCCAGTTATTATAACTGCATTGATGCTAAAATTCAGCTTTCAATACTACTATTATAATCATAAGGAGCATCAATGTAGGCCAAAAACAAATTGAAAGGGATTAATAAAGTTGTTGTATCCATTTTCCAAAAGCAGTCTTAGACATTTTGATCTTTTCTAACTGAATCAACATCGAATGATTGAAAATCTTGGTCATTATGCTCCCTTCTCCATCCTTCTACGCATTAATCCTTGTCTCTCTCATCCATTTCTACTATAAATACATGCTTATAAGCCTTAAAAAGGATCCCTCTCTTTTGCATGACTAGAATCTATCAAGATTTATACTGTAACACCTATCTGATGCAATAAAAGACTGAATTCCTCCATTTTCAAGCTAATTTGAAGTGTGTGTTATAACTTCATTGATGTGGTTAAGTGAATGTATGTTTTCCTTGCCTTTGTCTAAGTTTTCTCACCTTATTGCAGTGTTTTGGTAGTTCTCACAAGTCATTCTAAGTGCATATATAGTCTATTGGTCAGTTTGGAAGTGGACAACTGCCCTCCTATGTGAGGTCAATAGCTAGTCCATGCCTTTTTGTGAAATACTTATGAGGGTTGAATAAAGAGTGAGTGAAGTGATCTTATGTAGTCTTTAATGTGTCTTATAGCATGTATTTTTTGAGTATAATGATCAAAATATTTGGTGCATCACCCCCCTTTTACCTGATTTCATAAATATTGCCAATATCTCTCTCCTTTTCCCAACAAGAAGCTAGTTTAGGTTTAGTATAGGTGATAGACCCATAAGGAAGCTAGCCTTCTCCAGAGGTCTAACCCAAGATTAGGTGACCCAAAACCTAGGGTCATTCCCATGGTAGACTAATTTTGAGCAAGAGGACTTGAACAATCCCCTTCTCAGCTAGGGTGCAACCTAGGATGCCGACAATGTTGGCCAAATTTGGCCCACATACAAAATTTTGCATAGGTCTAGAGGGAAAAGCTGAGTAAAGTCCTAGTTGAAGAGAAATATAGTGGTTAAAGGAGTAGACAGACCTTAGGAGAAGATCACTTGCCATTTGTAAGCTTTTAAAACACTTTAAGCAGGCTTAAAGTGTGAATTTGGTGATCTTAAGGAGCTAGACTGTCATGACACGTCATGTAGGAATGAATAGATCAATCTAGTTACACATTTGATATATGCACTTGGGAGGTTAACCAGAGCCAAAGGAATGCATGAAAATGATGATTTTGGTCCCATAAACATCCTTTAAAAAATTTATATCTTAATGGGTTTTCTATCTTAAGATATAAGCTTCCAAAGTTGAACTTACAGAGTGGGATGTTTGCACAAACATCAAATTTGGGCCTCGTGAAGTAACCATTTACATTCAAATGTTACAAGGATGAATATGTTAATGACAAGTGTCTAAATCTTGAAGTCTAAGATCAAGTCCAATGGTGAGTGGGCGATCAACGATGTCAATGGGTCTAGAAGATCCAATGAAGCACGTTAAATCATGCATCAAAGATCAATGGCGAACATCAAGTCAAAAGGTCAGCGTATCCTTAGATGAATGTGTGGATGATAAGTGGCAAGATATTAGGTGCCCATATGAAGATATAACAATGTGTGGTGACTAACAGAGTCAGTGGGCCCATAAAGATCTATGGTGCGCATTTAATCATGCAATCAAAGATCAATGGTGAGCATCAAGTCAAAAAGTCAATGGATCTTAGGAACGAATAAAAAGCTTCCAAGTGTCTTGACCATGGTAAATATTGGGTAAATCAATGGTGTGCATGCAAGCCATACAAAGTAGATCATTGGTGTGCATTTGATTAAGCAAAATACAGATCAATGATTTGCATTCACTAAGTAGATCAAGATCAACGGTCAAGATTACAAGTCAAAGTTGAGAGTTTTCAAGTGAAGGTCAAATACGATCGAGGTTGAACCAAAGAAAATATTTCAAAGGGATGCCACAGAGGTAGACATGTCAATTTTAATGGGATTTTCTCCAAAGATAATAGCATGATTATGACCCTTTTCTCCATTCTCACACGTAAAAAGATGAACCAATAAGGAATAATCCACACTAGAATAAGATCATAATAGATCAATCCAGCTGTTATACATGCATCAACACTAGAATTCAACTTTCAAATGACTTTATCCCACCATTTTAACCATAAGAAGCATTAATGTAGGCTAGAAATAGATTGAAATGGACTGATACAGTTGTTGTATCCATTTTTTAGAAGTAGTCTAAGACATTATGATCTTTTGTAACTGAATCAATGTTGGATGATTAGAAATCTTGGTCATTATGATCCCTTCTCCATCCTTTTATGCATTGATCCCCATCTCTGTCGTCCCTTTCTACTATAAATATAGGATTTTAAGCTTAAAAAGGATCCATCTCTTTCACATGACTATAATCAACCAAAATTTGTATTGTAACATCTATTTGATGCAATAAAAGAATGAATTCCTCCATTTACAAGCTAAATCAAAGTGTGTTTCATGATTTCATTGATGTGGTTAAGTGAATATACATTTTTCTTGCCTCTGTCTAAGTTTTTTCACATTCATGAAGTGTTTTAGTAGTTCTCATAGGTCATTCTAAGTGCATATATAATTTGTTGGTCAGTTTGGAAGTGGACAATTGCCCTCCCATGCGAGGTCAATAGCTAGCCCATGCCTTTTTATGAAATACTTATGTGGAAACTGATCAAAGAGTGAATGAATTGATGTTTAACAGTATTGAAAGTGTGTTATAGTATGTCTTGTTCAAGTATAAGGATCAAAATTTTTGGTGCATCACCTCATTTTTTCAAGCTTTTATGCATTATTGTCAATTTCTTTCCTCTTTTTCCAGAAAGAAGTTAGTTTAGGTTTAGTATAGGTGATATCCCCAAAAGGAAGTCAACCTTCTCCAAAGGTTTAACCTAAGATTAGGTGACCAACAACCTAAGATCATTCCCATGTTGGACTAAGTTTGAGCAAGAGGACCTGAATAATCCCATTCTCATATAGGGTGTGACCTAGGATGCTAATAGGTAAACCCTATAAAAAACTAGGGATTTAAGCAATATTCGAAGTAAGTCAGGTTCACCAAATGTTTTAACTTTTTAGGACTTAGTGAGTGAAAATTCTATGTAGTTAAAGGGCTGAGTATGACAATAATCTGGAATGAAAATTAGAAATAATTGATTTAACTTACCTTTCTTGAAATATCAAGTGTGGAGAGAAAGAGTACTTATATGGAATAAATTAGGCATTTTTACAAATCAGGGAGGTGAAATAGGCTAGAGAAATAGGCATCCACCTTCTAGTTTGTGATTGTGGTTGAAATTTGGTCTTGGACAGTCTAGCTCTAATATCAAGACAATAGCACCATGTGGCACTAGTGTCCAATTATGGTGCTAGTGTCCCTCTTGTAAAAATTGTCTATAATTTCTAGGGAAGCTACAGGAGGTTCTAGGGGTCCTGTAGATGGTTTTGTATCATCTGAGAGCTCACTTAAATCATTATTTCTAGTTGAATCTCTTTTAAACCCCTAATGATTACCTACATAAATGAAATAACAACCATATCAAATGCAAAAAAAAAAGGAAAAAATCAAGATGTTACGATCGCATGGAGCAGAACCCCTGCTGCCCTAGCTACTACCTATATTAACCCCAATATTAGGGGTCTTATATCACATTTAATTCTCTCTCAAGGAACATACATAATAAAGTTGAATGATATGCTAGAATGAATTTCACTTAGGCCCTTCATTGATCAAGCATGTAATGTCTATATGTGATACCTCAGTAGTATGCAAAGTATCGAGTTATACTATTGATTGATTTTATGTAATTATGTGCCAAAATAGTAAGTGTTAGATGTAAAATGCCTTTTGAGGCTCTTTATATAGAAGGAATTTTGATTTTAATATAATATCTTATTCATTTGCCAACAAGTTATAAAAGAGGGATAAAAAACATAATAAAAGGTTCAAGATAGGGTTAGGGCCCAAACACAGGAGAAACTGACCATCAGACACTAGAGCCATAATTGGACACTAGCACCACATGGAATTATTGTCCTAAAAATGGTGCTAACATCTTGAGGATTAAAAATAGAGCTAAAACCAAGCAAAATAGGTTAGGAGCCCCTATGACTGGGAGGAGGTGACTTAGGACCACTCGGGGTGCAACAAATAGGGGAAATACAATATAAGAAAGATCAAAAGACTCAAAATGACCACAAAAACAAGGACTATATTCATCACTAAGACCTTCATGTGAAAGAACAACAAAAGACATGGTACTTGTGATTGCTTGACCAAATTAGCTTGTTTACAACTTGTAATAAAATCTAAGGGATATGACATTATTGACTAATTGATCAATATGCATGCAAAAATTTCAATCCTTGAGCTCTTAAAGCAATTGAATGTCTATAAGGATATCCTATATGAGGCATTTCATGAGACAAAAGTTCTAACTGATATTGAGCCTACTTATTTTATGGATATCGTGAAAGATAATAAGAATAATAACAAACTCATCGTCTTTGATCCAACAAATTTACCATCCAAAAATTATTGCCCAAAATTTGCCTTTGTTCATACAAGGGATAATGCAAAGTAAAGCTATCAAATGAGTGTTCATTGATAATGGAATGGGCCAAAAAAATTGTAGAATACAATTCCTAACCACCATGGGTATTAACATAAACCTTATTGTTGACTTTGCAAGTAACCCCTTCAGTAGGAGCTAACTTTCCAATTATCGAGTTCTCTAGAAACAAGTCTATGCACAAATGATTCTCATTCATACCTACACTTAATAACCAACACAATTTCACACATCAATGAAGTATTGACCCATGCTTGTGAGTAGTCCTCAATGTGCACCCCATGTCAAGATCCTTCATCATAATAACACAACATGCAAGTGAAGAATGTGTGGGTCTCCCCAAATTCAAGCAATGAAGGAGATTAATGCACAAGGAGTGGTTCCAAATCATGAAAAACATGATCAAAATATTCAATCTTTTTTCATGGTCTCATTCAAATACTTCCTCACACTTAAATGATGAAGTTTTGCACCAAATCATAGTGTTTCACATCTATCCCCTTATAAAATATAGACTACAATCTCAGTTGTGCACTGTTCCCTTCATTGGCCAACATAAGTTTTAAATGAAGTTGTAAAGTATGAGGACCATCAGAAGAGACTAGGTGCAAAAGGATTTTGTGCCATTGTGCATTTTTTATAAAATCACCCTTAATGCCCTTTATGAATTTATAGCTTCACTATGCAGCCAATCCACTATGCAACCTTCAGTGCACACTCCTATCCACATAGAACTCAGTGTATATAGTTCAATGCTCACCTAATCCCCAAAAGATAGATGCATGTGCTAATACATACCACGCACAAGATAAAAAGGCATAACCCAAAGATGAACTTGTGCAGTCCTGTGTTAAAGGGTTATTCCAAGTTGATCAATAGGTGGTCACCATAAATGGGAATGGTAGTTGATCTCGATTGAATATCAAGGGGATTGAATTAGAATAAAATTAAATACAATGTGATTGTTAGAGTGTCAGAACATGATCGTGCACCATCCTTGGATGCCTAAACATCCTTAATTCTTAGATGCACACATAGATCCATGGGTGACCTTCTAGCTACTTGCACGATCAAATTATTAGATCCAGGTTGAGTAAGCATGGATTATAGTATTTATTGCATAGATCTTGATGCTCTTAATTAATCTCAAGCTCTAGACATCACTTTTTAATTCAAGTTCCTACCTACCACCTCTAATGGGAAATTGATCATACAGGGCCTTTCCTTGTGCTATGCAAACCATGTTTTTTTATTGTAAAATGGTTGACATTTTTTTAGTAATGTAATGATGCTAAATTTTTTCCTCCAATATCCCTCTCTTAGTACAACAAAGCTCTGTGTTGACGCAATGGATCGCACCCGGGGCAGGAGGCTGAGCTCCTACTTTTTCACAAGCAACAATGGAAACTCCCCTCTCGCCTATGGGACCAGTGAAGCTAGAGGGGAGAGTCTTTAGATGAGGGCTAGCTCCCTCTGATGTATCTTTTAGGCCCTAGTTTCTCCTACTGCTGACAAATAAAATAAAACAAGGGGGGGATGAAAAGGGAGAGAGAGATGCTGAAAATAGAACCTAAGCCTAAAAATGAAAAAAGTGATACACCAGAAAAGTGATGACCCACCCAGCCTGAATATACACTTTTCACCAGGAAGAAGCACCCATACACTTCATCTAAAGTTGGAAGTTCTTTTGCAACAGTCAGCTAGGGGGCATGGAAGTATAGGGAGGAAGGAACTAGCAAAGGTGTTCTAAGACACACTTTGACAGCCTATTCACAGGCACCTATATTCTTCTGTAGACACTTCTGGCAGACCTGCAAAAAGGTCTTCACAATGCACTGGACATGCTGTGATCAATCTGTGAAAGCATGAAAGACAATGACTTAACACAAAAGAAGAAAACATATATATGCTTTAAAGTGCAAGTCTAGATGGAGGTAAAAATGCTAAGTCCTAATTCAAGGTAAAATCTGGCAGCTCTGCCTTACAAGCCCGAGAGATTTTTGGGCAGAGTTTTGCCTTAAGGCTGAGAGATCCCTCCTTTATCGAATGATAAATTTTTACAATATATAGAAAGAAGAAGAGAACTTGGCGCTTCCTGGGAAAGATTTTGGTGCTCTTCTTTGCAAGTGGCACATGTGCGTTCTGAACCTTGGGAAGAGGAGGCCGTCTGATTGTCAGCTCCTGCTTTGACTTTGGCATTCCTCATTAATGTAAAAACATGTTCATGCCTCTTTTTTGCAAATAGACTACGGTTTGTCCCCTCATAAATGCCAACTAGAGAAAATAGGTTGCACCGCTCATCTGGCAATAACTCGCCCCCTCTTCACCACTTGCATTGCTTTGTCTTTTCTGCTCCTTGTCTTCTTCCTGCTCTTTCAGCCCTCAGGGGTGATCTTTCGGCGGGTCGATGCGCTCCCTAGGCTCTTTCCATGATTGGCGCTTAGACAATTCAATTTTTTTTTGGCTATTTCACTATCTTAAATTTGAGGTTCGCGCAGCCATCACCTTGAAACTGAACACCCAACGACTAGTTCATCTCCTTAAAATTGATGGCTTTCAAGACGTCACCACCCTTGGAAAAATCTGTCGGGTCTTTTCTACGGGCTTTTCCTGTGGGTTTTTTGCTTCCGGCTTTTCCTGCAGACAAAAAGTCTGCAAGAATTATCCCGGTCTTTGTCCTTTTCTTCGGGTCCTTTGGCTGCAGCCTTCCCCAAATTCCTTCAGACAAAAAGTCTGAAAGAATTCAGCCTCAAATAATTTTTTTTGAAAACTTACCCTTCGACTGCCTTTGAAATGCTCCTTGCCCTCTGCAAGGGCTTTTTGACTTAGAACTGCCCTCTACAAGGGCACCTACCCTCTGCAAGGGCACCTGCCCTTCAGCTTTGGGGTGCTGCCTTGAACCAAGCCATTGAACTAACCCATTGAACCAAAAATGGTTCAACACTACGTGCCGAGCCCTTTGAACCGTTTGCTTGAACCAAACGTTGAACAAATCCGATGAACCAATTCAACGGTTCAATACTGCGCGTCGAGCCCTTTGAACTGAGATTTTGAACCGTTCACTTAAACCACTCATTGAACCAATGCATTAAACCTATCCATTGAACTAGTTCAACGGTTCAACACTACGCATCGATGAACTTGCCGATGAGCTGATTGATTGAACTAAGCCGATTGAACCAAGGCCGATGAACCTAGTGGTTGAACCAAATGATGAACTGACTGATTAAACCTGCTAATGAACCTGAAGCTACTTGAACTTAAATGTTGAACCAATGGTTGAACCAAGCGATGAACCCGTCGATTGAACCAAGGCTGAATGAACTAAGCAATTGAACCAAGCTTTGAACCAACTACATTGAACCAAGGCCGATTGAACCAAGCGATTGAATCAGGTGTTGAACCAAGGCATTGAACTGGTTCAATGGTTCAACGATGCCACCTTCTTCATGATTTTCTTCAGACAAGAGCTCGAAGAAGCCCTGTAAAACCCAACACTTTCTGAAATTGATCCTTCATGCGCCCAAAAGACTGACCTGCAGAGTCTGTAGAAATAGACCTGCAGAGTCTGTAGAAATTCTTGGACTTGTGCAAAAATAAAAAATAAAATGGCCTAGAACAGCAGGGGAAGAAGGGGACCAATTTTTGGCTTGATTGGCAAAAAATGGTCAACACTCTGATCATTCAAGTTTGTAATATTTCCTCAGAGCTTGGGATTAGTAAGAGCTTATTTACTTTTCTTTATGTTATATGTTTTATGTACATTCATGGTTGTTGATCTTTGTCTATAGATGTTCGTCCCTCTCATTATCGTCCTCCCTTCACACCTTTGCATAGAACCAAAATTATATGCATGTATCATATTGTGTATATATGGATACATGTAGGCATAATCTATGGACCATTTGTTGTCCCTCCTAACGCTACATTGTATTTCCTTATCCATGCAAAACACTTATGCTGTGCGCCTGGTTTGAAGATTTGGTAACTAGTCTATTAGTTCTATTATGTCATTAAGTGAGCGAGGTTCTCACTCTAGTCTTGTTGCATCCCCTTTTGCATTCTAACAATATCTTACCTTGTCCTTCCCTTTTCCCCTTGCCGTGTTTAGGTTTAGCACTAGTTGTAGATTTCATTTTTCTCTTTATAGGTCTACACATTGGTCCTAAACTAGGTGCATTTATAATAGAAAGAAGTTGGCCTCTTATTGAGATTCATCCTAAGGAGTACAAGAGTGCACACCTTGGGAGATGATCACATTATTACAACAAGACATTGAATCGCTCTCCAACGTGTAAGTCTAAGGCACTAGGCATGGAAGAGTTGTGTATAATCAAGTATAAGAGTTATTCACATGCGTGTGCCAATTTCAAGTGATAATAATTTCTAGCATTCCTAATGGGATAAGTTCAAAAGTTGGCTGAGAGATTTGTGATACTCCCAATGATTCAAGTGTTGAGTACACTTTATAGGGCACTTGGTGATTTCAAGCTATCCTAGTTCGTAAATATCAAGCTTTCATCTGTATGCCAAGACAAATGAGATCAACTTCAAGGGGCACTAATCTTTATTTTTTTGAGCTACCTACAATTTATAAAAGAAGGGGAGTTAAATTATCCTTGTCTCCTAATAAAAGGGCTATCGATGCAAGACAACCTTCTCCTAAAGCTTAATTTACACCTCCAATTGGTTGATTCCATATACACAGAGGAAGATTATTCCCTATTCCCTTCATGATTACGTAGAAAAATCAACCCTTTGTTACCTTTAATTGAGGCAACCCATTGATCCTTCCCTAGTACAATGATATTCATATAGCTTCTCTTAAGAGCATCCCCTACTTTATTGGAGAAAATTTAACTATGCCTGTAGATCACATGCAAGACAACAAATATTTGTTCTATCCATAATGTGATCAAAGACAACATCATAGTGTGACTCCTTACCACTTCTTCAAAAAGGAGAGCACTCCAATGGTATTGCAGCGTATGACTTAGTTCTATTCACAATTGGGATGAGTTAAGCGCATCAATATACAAGAAGTTTGAAGAAAATAATGATCACATGTCATTGATGGAGAAACTCACGACCAGTAAAAGGGATCCACATAAATAGATGATTGACTTCAACTTTATATTCTAGAGAACTTGGGACTGTGTTCCACTCGTGGTAAGGCCAAATCTCACATTGCATTCTTATACTTCTTGAGAGCATTAAATAATGATGTGGCTATAATGATCCAATTTATAGAAGGTACAATACTACCAGATGCCTATGAGGTAATTGTACATGTAGAAAACTAATTGATTCAAGTAGGGAAATTATGCTCAGACCCCCTATGCCCTTATATCCTAAGCCCCCATGTACAAGTTCATCTACCCTACCTCCCATTCCAACTTTGGCCCCCATTCTTGTTACTGTCAGCCCACCAATTCCTTCAACTTATGCACCCTTGAGTAAGATACATGAGGTTAGGTCCTTCTTAAAGAGATTTAGAAATGATCTAGTGGTGCTCAAAAGGCAATAATCATAACATTTCAAGTCTTATCAACCCTTTAACCAATAATATAAATTGAACAAGCCTCCCTACCAACATGTTATGCAGACCCAAAACCACCTCACATATAATAGACCACTATGTGTGCCAAATCCTAACATTACAAGCACTTCTAGAGCTCTTTTACCTATGAAAAATAACATGGCATATGACTATGAATGGTGTTATCTAAGAAATTGGCCACATGATCAAGTTTTGTGCGCAAATGGAGTGATGAAAAAGCCACCTATGATGCAGAATGTGCCACCTCCTCAGGAACCCCCATCTATTTCATATCAATCAAGGGATGAATTGTAGGCACGAATGTAAGAGCAGGGCAGATTTTCCCTCTTAAATTGGCAATAAGATGACTTTAATTATGTGAATCATAAAGAACTATCAAGTGCAAGAAGCAACCCAATTACTTTTAACATAAGATTCAGAAAGAGAGCGATGGTGGAAGAACCTTCTTCTTTAGCACCTTCAACTTCTACACAACAAGTTTAGTGTACTGATACCCAAGTTAAGTCACCTAAGTAACCTCTAGTACACATGGAATAAGTTGTGTAGAAAAAAAGGTAGTCCTAGACTAGTGTGAAAGTGTGAGAAGAGACTACAATTCAAAAGGTGCATATTAAAGGGACTCAAATCCCCTTTAACATAGTCAAGCAAATGAAGAAGACTTGGGCTTAATGTTTTCATGTAGGATACTCTTTTTATTCCTTCCTAAAGGAATTCATTGCAAGATACCCTAAGAAGCTTCCAACCTCATGAGACATTGCAGACTACACCTATGGTGTGCACAAGTCTATGCCAACCTAAGGAAGAAGTGTGAAAAAATAATAATTTTCCCCCGTTCTCCATTTCTCTAATTATTGGTTAGCATCTTATACATAATTGTATGATAAAATTAGGAGCGACCAACTTAGTCATGCCAAATAAAATCACAAACATGCTAGGCATAACATATTCTCCTATATCAAAAGGGGTTATTTAATTAATGGAATAGTGGTTAAAACTATGGGAATTATCAAGGGTCGAAGTCTCACTCTACATGTGTGTCCGAGCCTTTCCATTTCATAGGACATCATAGTCATTGACTTAACCCCATACTTTGTTATATGCCTCTCCTAAGATTTCTCTACAAAAGTGGGTAGATATCTATCCTAGAATTGGTTGCACATACTAATCAGAACCAAATATGGGACTAAGGTGACCATCAAGGCCGAGCCTATTTCAAAGAATTACATGGAGTTAAACACTCCTAGCTAGGTTGATACAAACTACACTTTATTCAACCAAGAAGAAAACCCAATTCTTCATTAGACCACCACACCCCTTTCAAAGGTCCTGAATGACTTATTTAATGAATGAGAACACGAGCATTAAGGGTGCAACCCATACAACAATGCATATGAAATAGGACTAGGCACATACTACATTCTCAAGGAGGATGCCTTGATGCCTAACCTTATAAGGTGAAATAAGACTTTGAAGGCATATGGAAATTGTAATTTGATGGCTCCCAAATCAAAAATGGTGCATGATTCGATGTTGTAATGGTCTCCCCTCAAAAGGAGAAATGTTTCCATGTGTTCAGATTGTAGTTTGGGTACAAAAATAATGTAATTGCATATGATGCACTAATCTAGTGTCTCCAATTGGTGCATAATAAAAGAATCAAGGTGTTATAAGCTTTTAGAGATAACGAGCTAGTGGTAAACCAATTCAAAGTACATAACTTATCCAAACATAATATGTTAAGAGCTTACAAACACAGGGCATGGGACATGATCTAACAGTTTGATGCGTTTAATATCCATTCTATACCAAGGGTGCATGATGATGTCGACATGTTCATAATTATGGGTGCATAGTATGACCTCCTGTGTAGTATAAAGAATGAGTCTAAGTAGCTCGTAAGACTTGTAGTCAGACCAATAACCTTAGATAACACAATTAATTAACAAGTGTTCAAGAGCATTGAATAAATTATCAAATTCTTACAAGATGAAGCTAAATTCTATGCCAACAATTAACCTCAACTCCAAACTCAATATGAAGAGCAGATCATCCAACTAAAGGGAAACAAGCTGTCTAGGAGGCTAATCATGCTAGAAAGCATTTTCAATTTTGATGACCAACTAAAAGATGAGAGGAGAAACATGATGGTGAAGGAGGAAATCTTCAATCCAGTGGCCATCTTTGATTACAAGTTCTTGAAAGCTCAGAAGGTGTGCTCCCCATCTAAAATTGAAGAATTCATCGAGCTAAGTAGAAGTTATGATGATATCGTCACTTGAAGCTACATAATACCTCAGAGGCTTTGATCTTGGCTTAACCCAATATATGATTGAGCTTGACCCCAATACCAAGCTAGTCAGGTAGAAGTAGAGGCCAGTTAATTCAAAGCTTGAGCCCTTAATCAGGAAAGATCTCTCAAAGCTCATTGAGGCCAACATAATATTTCCAATCAAACATTCCTCATGGGTGGCCAATCTGGTCCTAATGCACAGGAAGAATAGAGAGATCCACTTGTTCATAGACTTTAGGGATATGAATAAATCCTCCCATAAATACCCCCTTCTGCCAATGGAGAAAATTCTGCAAATAGTTATAGGAGCATAAAGGTTTTCACTCTAAATGGTTATTCAGGCTATAACTAGGTGTTATTGTGGAGTATAATCTATTTAGGACAACATTCACCACTAAGTGGGGTACCTTCGCATACCAAAGGATGCCCTTTGGTTTGATAAATGTAGGAGCTACCTTTTAGAGGGCCATGGATATGATGTTTAAGGTACTCCTTCACAATATCATCTTGGTTTACTTTGATGACATAACTATTTTCTCAAAATGCCCAACAAATCATTTAGGTCACCTAGAACAAGTCTTTAAAAAATGCCAAGAGTTTGAGAACTCTCTAAACCTGAGCAAGTGCATATTCATAGTGCATGAAGGCAAACTTTTAGGACACATCATCTCCAAAGAGGGACTCACAACTAACCCCAAATGAGTCGAGGCCATTTTATCACTCCTTTATTAGGTCATAAGAAGGGTTTCTAAATCTTCTTGGGGAAAACAAATTTTGTCAGAAGATTTGTGCTGAGTTTTGTACTAGTCAAGCCCCTCACAACAATGCTCAAGAAGAGCATTGCATTCAGTGAGACCTGAGGAGGACCAAGCAATTTTGAGGCCATCAAGCATGCCATCATAGAAGCTCTGATGTTGATAAACCTAGATTATGGTAAGGATTTCATCCTTTACGCATTTTTCAGAGCTGAAAGCATCTAAGTGATTCTTGCACAACAAAATAATGGCTGACTAGAGCAACCTATTGAGTTCTTTAGCCAAGCACTCAAGGATTATGACTTGCACTACAATTTTGTAAAGAAGCATACCCTCGCAGCAATAAGAACACTCACAAAATTTAGGCACATGCTCTCCCATAACAAGATATAGCTTATGGTCTTGCACTCGAGTATAAAGGAGTTCTTACTCGGTAAAGACATCGGTGAAAAGAGAGCAAGTTGGGTCACAAAGGTGATGAAATATGACATAGACATCTAAAACACAAAGCCGGTGGAAGGCAAAGGACTCTATAAACAACTAGCATAGTATGTGAAGAATGAAGATTACACAGTTCTTGCACTGCATGAGAGCCAACAAAAAGACCAAGGCACCCCAACAAACTAGGCTGAGAACATGATGATCTTACATCAGATCGACGTATATTTGTAGGGCTTAAATAAAACTAATCATAGGCACTTTAGATTATAATTCATTCCTTGTGTGCTTATTAGTGGTACACTTTTTAGAAGAGACATCAATGGAGTTCTCTTGTGATGCATAGAGCATAATTAGGTGAACATGATCCTCAAAGAGTTCTATGAAGGATCATCAAGAGGTCATTATTCTCTAAAGACCACTACAATGAAAATTATGTGAGCTGGCTATTATTGGTCAACTATATTCAAAGACACACACACATGGGTGTGAGGCTATAAGAAGTGTGCCTTCTTTATAAGTAAACATAAATTGGTAGCCCTACCCCTACGCCCAATACAAGTTGATCAACCCTTTATGCAGTGGGGCTTAGAGTTCATCGGCATGATAAATCTCCATTGAGAATTGGGCACAAATGCATTCTCATAACAATCAAATACTTCACAAGGTGGACAAAGGAAACAACACTAAAAAAACTAACGAGGTTTCCATTTTGAACTTCTATGAAAACATTGTCATAAGATTTGGTGTCCTGACCACTATTATCTCAGATAATGCACTTTTTTTCCTTGGAGCCAAGATTAATGAATGTGTAGTTAGACATAACATCCATATGAGCATGTCCTCAAACTATTACCCCTGAGGTAATAGTTTGGTTGAATGAACAAATAAGAACTTGGTTCACATCATCAAGTGAACCATGGAAGATAATCAACAATCCTGACATACCAAGCTCAAGACAACCCTCTGGGTAGATCGAATAATGTTGAAAAGGGCACTAGTAAATTCACCCTTCATGTTAGTCTCTTAAAAGGGAGTAAGGTTACCCATGTCTCTCAAATTGCCTTCATTGGAGTTAGCTCATCAATCATAAGTGTGTGAAAGTGACTTCATGATAGTAAGGTTAGCTGAGCTAATGGAGCTATAAGAACTTAGGGTGCAAGTTATAAGCATTATGGAGATTCAATAAGCACAGACCAAGACAACATTCAATAGAAGGGTTGATGAAAAAGCTTTAATGAAGGAGACTTGGTCTTCAAGTGAAACATAGAAAGAGCAAAGGCTACAAAACATACAAAGTTTGATGCTATATGGAGTGGCCCATATATTATAATCAGTTGTAAGCAATCCAATGCCTACTAGCTTACAAGGCCAAATGGATAAGTGTTACTCATCATAGTCAATAGGATTCATCTCAAGAACTATATCTGATGATTATGAACACCCTTGTAAATAGTAGTTTAAATGCTTTAATTTCCCTAAGTACCACATGCACATATTGTTTTTTAGAATAGTTTCATCTCTTCCAAGTGTTTGCGCATAGTTTTGTTAGCTTAGTTTTATTTCCTCTGAGCAGTGTTTGGCACCATTTTTCGCTTTATTGTCTTTGTGAAAGGTATCCCAATTCCCTCTGAGGTTAAAAGGGATTTTCACACCTAATCACAACTAGGAGAAAAAATAACAAGGGATTACATGTGACTCCATACCCATTGGATTCCTATAAGGCTACTAGATTCCCACCTAGCAGGCAAGCAGCCTACAAAGGTCACCAAAAGTGTTGACTTTCAAGTCACCCCTCTAGTAGGTGTTGAACTCACAAGGACCACATAATTGGCTATACACATGCACAATATCAAGTTCTCTAGAAATAAACCTACATAAAGATGTTTCCCATCCACGCCCACACTCAACAATCAATTGGAATTTACACATGAACGAAGTATTGAACTGTGCCTGTAAATAGTCCTCAATGTGTGCCCTGTGACAAGATCCTTCATCATACCAACATGATGCGCAATTGAAGAGCATGCAAGTTTCCCCGAATCTAAGCAACAAAATAGATTAGTGCATAGGGAACATTTCTAAATCATGAAGAGTGTGCTCACGATCTTCAATCTTCTTACGTGCTCTCATTAAAAGACTTCCTCACACTTAAATGATGAAGTCCCATGCCAAATCATAATATTTCACATCTACACCCTTATAAAATGTAGACTATGATCTTAGATGCACACCATCCCCTTTGCTAACCAACATAAGTTCTAAATGAAGGTGAAGACTACGAGGAACATTAGAAGAGACTAGGCACAGAAGGAGTTTGGGCCATTACACATTTCACAAAAAATCACCCTTAATGCCCTTCATGAATTTATAACTTCATTACATAACTAATCCATTATGTAACCTTAAATGCACACTCTTATCCCTAGAAGATATATGCACATGCTAATCCCTATCATGCACAAGATGACAGGGTAGAGCCTGAAGATGAACCTGCATTGTCATGCATCAATGGGTTATTTTATGTGGATCGATAGGTGGTCGCCATAAATGGGAGTGGTAGTTGAGCTTGATTTAATATCAATCAGATTGAATCCAAACATAATTAAATATAGGGTGGTTATCAGAGTGTTAGAACATGATCACACATCATCCTTGGTTGCCTAGACATCATTCTCAAACGCACATGTGGATCCATGAGTAACCTTCAAGCTACTTTCATGATCAAATTGTCAGATCTAGGTTGAATAAACATGGCTTATAGTAGTTATTGTGAAGATCTTGATGCTTTCAAATTCAAGTTCCTACCTACCACCTCTAATGGTGAATTGATTTCCCAGGGCCTTACCCCACACTATATAAACCCTATTTTTTATTATTAAATGGTTGATATTTTTTTAGCACTATAATGCTACCAAAAATTTCCCTCCAAAATCCCTCTCCTGGTATAACAAAGCTTTGACCATTCAAGTTTATAATATTACCTTAAACCTTGGGATTAATAAGAATCAATTTACTTTTCTTCATGTTTTGTGTTCTATGTACATTCATGGTTGTTGATCTTTATTTGTGGATGTTTGTACCTCTCGTTATCATCCTACCTTCGCAACTATGTTCATAATCAAAAGTCTCTACTCGTCTCATGTTGTGTATATATAGGTCTACATAGGTGTTATATGTGGACCATTTATCATCCTTCATAATCTTGAGTTTTGTTCCCTTACCTCCATGCAAAACACTTATGCAATGCTCCTGATTTGAAGATCTAGTAACCAATTTATTATTTTATTATGTTTTTAAGTGGGTGAGGCACTCACTCTATTCTTGGTGCACCATCTTTTACATTCTAGTAATCTCTTACCTTTTCCCTCCCTTTTGCCCTTATCATATTTAGGTTTAACACTAGTTGTAGATTTCATTTTACTCTTTATAGGTTTACGCGTTGGTCCTAAACTCGATGCATTTAGAATAGAAGGAAGTCCACCTACTCTAAAATTCATCCCAAGAAACACAAGAGTCCCACACCTTTGTGGATGATCCCATTATTACAACCAAACATTGAATCGCTCTTTGACACACAAGTCCAAGGTGCTAGGCATATAAGAGCTGTGAAAAATCAAACACGAGAGTCATTTGCACACATGTGCATGTTTAGAGTGATAACATTTATTCAAAACATAGTTATGCACATAAAAGGGTTTGACAATTCACATAGCCCTTTAGTTGGTCAAATTACACTGGATGTGACCTTGGGACCAAAAATGATTTCAACTACCTTTGAAGTCATGTCTCAATCCTTACACTATAGTTTACTTTTAGGTAGACCTTGGATACATTTAATGGAATTTTTCCCATCTACACTTCATCGATGTGTAAAATTCATACATGAGGGGACCTTATTATCAATGGCTATTGATGATGAACCTTTCAAATTTTGTAAAATGATACATTCTGAAATTGAAGGCATCCCTATAGTGGTACCACCTAAATAATCCATCCCTCTTGAGCATAACCATAAAAATGAAATAGGTGAGTTGAGTACAATGAGTTAAGTACAATGGCTCCTTTATCTCCAGATACAAATAAGGCACTAAACTTTGAAGTGCACATATATATGCATAAAGACAAAGAACCATTACCAAAAGAGCCAAAAAACTAAAAGAACCCCCAATATTTGAGCTTCATTTATTAGTCAACATTGAGCAAAAATATGGCCATGTTTCCTATTACTATGATAATGATGATGATACAACCTATGATATGGTAGACGATAAAATGTGAAACTTAAAATTTGATCCACTTGATCACCTACCACATAACCTATTTGAACCTATGTGTCCTGGCACATATAAGCTAAACCCACTTATAAAAAGTACAGATCTGAATCTAGATAAGGGTAAAAAACAACATATGAGCATGAAAATGCTCGTTACTCCATACACCCATCTTGGCTAAAAACATCGAGTCAACCTTACAAGGGTCAAATGCAAATTCATAATGTGAACAATGTGGAGTCTTCTCAAAAGGCTTCACAACAAATTTACAAATTAGGACACAATAAGACACTTCTGATACCATGTTATCTATGTTACTTGAGCATATGATTATTTCTTTACCTTATACTAGACACAAATCACATAATAGACTTCTACCCATCTAAGTCATGATACCATACTGTAAATATAATTAGATCAATGGCCATCATACCAATCAATGTGAGATATTGAAGAACCAAATTCAAAAATATAAGAATGAAGGACGCATATACATTATGTTTGACATGAGGAAAAGACAAAATCCCTCCTATCTTTCAGAAAAGAACTATCTCCCAAAGTGATTAAAGCATGAGGATTTAACCATTACTGCTATTATTGATGGGGTATATTCCCACCATATCTAGTTTGACAACAAGTGGGATACAACTTGTGATACCACTTTTCTTGTAAAATTGGGAAATTCTACATATGAACTAACATACTCTCCATTAATGCTATAATCTCAAGGATACATCCAAATACCTATTGCTTATGGCCCACATGTGGAAACTTTGACCATATGGATATTAGACCATGAACACATTTGAAACTAAAGTTTGGATAAAATTAGCTAGCTGAGTGGAACACTAAGCTATATACTACAAACATATGTGTTAATTTTCTTAATATGGATACATAGATTTGCATATAACATGATGGTCGTGAACATTTACGTGCACCATTAGCTTCAGGTAAACTATCAAACAATAACAATCAAGTGGTGGCAATGCAATGGTATAAACAAAGCTTGAGAAAATTTCTAGGTGCTCCTACACCTTTTGATGACGAGGATTTCTTTGGTTAGACTCTTCAAATATTTCAAAAATACCCAAAAAATTAAAAAAATTCAAAAATCCAAAAACACTTTCAACATCTACATATTCTATTAGCTCCTTGACATCTATGTGTTAGTTCCATGTTTATGGATGCATACTCAGTTACTCCTACATACACATGTGTCACCCTTCTACTCAAGTGTTGTACAGACATACACAAATACATGATATATTCCTATTTTGAATGTTGGGCCTTCCCTCTACTCATAACGTGTAGACATTGGGAGCATCCACTTCTTTGATCTTGAAACACACATATTATATGATTCAATGGTCATTCTACACTATCATGTTTGAGCTTAAATATGTACTTACATGTCTTTCTCCATGATTATATCTTACACAGGGTACTTGATATGCTATACACTTGACATTTTTTCTTAACACATTGATCCATGGGCTATTATGACATGTTTATACTGGTCATTTATACTTTAATTTATGCACTTCCTTGAGTGTCTTGCCTTGCTCTTGTATTCTTTATTTGAGCATTTGAATATGCTCTTTTGCTTGTAGCTCCTATGCCTATGTATGCTTTCATTAACATTTGCACATGTCATTATTTATTGTATGGACATTTGAATATGTCATTCTTGCTTTTATGGACATTTGACTAAGTCATGTCCCTTCAATTGTGTGACATTTGAATGTGTCCCTTATTCGTGGTCTCCTTGGACCATTGGCTTTTGACTTGCTTTTGAGTACTCTTGTGTGTGTATTTGTTTGCTTATGGAGATTGTATTGTTACTATCTAGACATTGCCATGATCTTTATCATGCATCTTAGGCCTTCATGTGATCACATTTCTACGTGCTTCAATACTATATCTAATTAGACACATTCCTTTAATATGTTATATGGTTACATTCATAGATTATACAGTTGTCTTATCCTTTTGAGGTGAGGTAACTACTAGTTCCTATCTTTCCCTCACTTCAAGAGGGGGACATATTAGTGGGGGCATGCCATAGAGGCATGTTCTCCACACTTGGCATAATTTCCAAATTCAGTGGGGGCATATGTTGGAAGCATGTTCTCTACACTCATTCAATATATGGTACTTATATTAGTTTCTAGATTCAGTGGGGGCATGCTTTGGAAACATTTTCTCCATGCTTATTCAATATGTGGTACTTATACTATCTTTCAGATTCAGTGGGGGCATGTCATATGGACATGGCTTCCACACATTCACAATTTTAGATTCAGTGGGGGCATGTTTTATAAGCACATTCTCCACACTTATTCAATATTCAACACCTCCATATTACAATGGGGGATGCTTTGGAAACATGTTCTCCGCATTGGTACTTATATTATATTAGTTTTCATATTTTCTCCATATATAGTGGGGGCATGCTTTGGAAGCATGTTATCCACACTTACATAGTTTTTTGAATTGGCCAAAATACACAGTTATATGATTCAGATTCACAGTTATGGTAGAATCCTATACATTGGTACCATTGTTATACATAGTTTCAACATGAGACATATTTAAGGTGCATATGCTATGCAATGTGCACCTAATATTACAAAATTTAAATTAATTTCATATTCCAAAACTCTTTTACATATTGATACCCCAATTAGACTTTTACAAAATTTATTGAGCCAATCTATTGCAGTAGTTAGTTCACCTTTTGGTATGGTTAAGGTGATCAAATCACTCAATATTGCCAATTTTTTAAATTGAATTTGATAGTATCATCCATCCTCGCTAGTTTGACAGTGTGGGTGACTTGGTTCACTCCCACTCACTAGGTTATAAGTATCATTGAGTTGCATGATTGAGCTAATCTCAACTGCCATGTGGCAACTCACTTTTACTCCAAAGTTGGGGCCATATGCCTTTTAATCTCCCTCTATCTCTCTATCTCCTTAGATATATGCACTCTCAATATTTATCTATATTTGTGCTGATCTCATTTTCAAAGCCTTACAATGATACATATTTTTCAAATCAACTTGCCAATAGGCAAGGCAGTTACATTGACACATAGGATTATTCCTAAACCTTGCTTTTTTTTTAATTCAATTCAAAATTATTTGCATTGATTATATATTATAACATGTTATTGGTTGTAAGTCGGTCACCAACAAAATACTCGAGTTGGGCACACAAAAAGATAAGGTGTATTATACACACCCAGTTATACATTCCTTTCCTTTAAACTAACAATTTCATTTCTAGATTAAAGTGGGGGGGAGCGGGGCAAATGTATACTATGTCTTGTACACCTAGAAAACTCAAACCATAGTTGTTTCTCTCAGTTCTAGACCTTTCCCATTTCTGCATGTCTCACATTTGCTCTATCTTATGCCCCCTGGCTTGTATCTCTTAGTTCGACCAGTCTTATGTTGATGACTCAGGCCTTCTATCTTGCCATAATAATTAAAATGTACTTATCTTCCATCTCTACAAGTTCTAAACTTATACCTACTTTCTTGCTCCTCAGACACTAACGTCTTGGACAAACACTAGTGTCCTAACCTGATGCAAGTGTTCAGTGCCCTAAAGTCATCTATTTTATAAATGAAACATATCCTAATGGTTGACCTAAGTGTTTCAACACAAGTTACTTCTCCAAAAGGGTTGATATAAATACAATATCAACCCTCATTCATTCCTCACATAACACACACCTAGAAAAGACCAAGAGAGACCAAAACAACTTATCAAAAGCACTCTATCAAGCATTCGATTAAACAAAGCTTCCCTATTTCCATACCAGTCATACGTGCAACACATCTACAGGTTTGAAGTACTAAAAAAATAGTCCAAGAGCTTGATTTGCTAAGTCATAAGCTAGGTCACTATTGTATTTACTTTTTATGTATTGCATGATTCACACACAAGTCAACACGTAGGGGAAAACTACACGAGTCTGAGGCCCTTTTATAGAGTATTGGCTATGTCGGCATGCCCACTAACAGTAGAGTCTTTGGGGTCAGCTCGACACCGTGTGTCCATTAATCTATTTTTTTCCAAGGTCAATATGAAGATGAAGAACTAGGATTTTATAATTTCATGAGGAGTGATAGTCCATGACCTAGATTTGAATGCACCAGAGTGAATGCGAAGTTAAACCTAAAAGCATCCAAGTGGTCGCATCCTTTTCTAACATGTATTCCTTACATGACACTTGCATCAAACCCATACAACAATGTCAATGTAATCGTCCCGGGCTGATGTCAATGTCTAGAACTCTAGAAGCGTCAAATCCAAAATCTAACGACTGCCCCAAAATCTACTTCTTGACTATTTTCTACCTATTCCAGATCTAATATTTTGTTAGCATCCAAACCAAGTATATTACTTCTTTATCATTTTCATACATAACTTAGTTGTACTTTCTATATTTAACCTATACTCAACATACTAAATATAGTGTATGTTTATATATGAGTTTAACATTCAATTGGCCTACTGTAGATCTGACTATCACCCTTGTGCATTATCATTTCTATATTCTTAACCCTATTATATCATCAAGATAGGATAGGCCACGTATCTAATTTAGGGTTAAACAATTTCTTACCCTCCATTTTGAGCTAATAATTAGTGCCTATCTGAACTTCGCGTTGATCATTCATGTATCTAAGTAGGTTGTGAGTTTATGATTTTTTATTTTTACACATCAATATCACTATTGCAATCACTTCTAAGCCACTTAGTTTGTGTGTGCTTCCCCTACTTCAACTTTTGCATATATGATTATGGAACACACATTTGCGATGAGGCCAAGTAGTAGAGTGTTGTAGAAGACAAGGCTTCCAAACATGGAAAGAAGCAGAGTTTCAGAGACCAATTAGGGTAAAACTTGTAAATATCACTACAATAGAAATGGATAACACAATAGAGATGGGAGGCATGAAATAACTAAACACCGCAACAATCATAATACTTCAATGACCAACAACATGTCTATAATTGATAAAATTGAACTAGATTGTTCCTTGTGCTTCCTAAACCCCACTTGTATATTCTATTATTTACTTTGTTTGTGCCACATAAAATACTACTGGGCATATCATTTACAATCCACTTTAAAGATCAATCCAAATAAGCTTCAAACTATTTTTAAGATGAAAAACTCCCATATTCCTATATTTTTTTTTCCGATGTTAACTAACATAAATGATTATTAAAAAATTCAACAGATACCAAAATTATTTGAGAAATTGATCCATAAAGACACGTTGTTTCAAAGGAATCTGTCAAGCGAGAAACCTGCGAAGAGTTAGTTATGTTTTGTATGTGTATTAATGCTTACACTATATAACTCTTTTATTCAATTAGAATGTACATATAATTAAGTTAATTATATTTTTTTGTAATTCTATTTTTGGCTGAAATTAAGAGTAATAGAAATATTAAAATTTTTACCAATCACTTCTGTAGATATGTTAATTATACTCAGCATTAACAGAGAATTACTAAATATAATCAAAATTCAAAAAATTCAATGTTATCTTATAATTTTTAAAGTTTCAACTATTTAATTGTAATACCCCAAAATATTTTATTATTTAAATGGAAGGATATAATCCAAACCTAATTTGGATGGTGAAAAATCCATCTCCCCACACACACACACACACACACACACATAAATATAACACAATATCTCATTAAAAATAAAATTAACAACAACAACAACAACAACAACAACAACAACAACATCCTTTATTTTGTGTGAAAATACACTTTCAAAAGAATTATTTTCTAAAGTATATTTTATTTGATGCATACATTTTATCCATCAACTTTCCATAAGAGTTAAATTTTTTTATGATGGGTCTCCATTCAACATTACCCTTCAAAAGTTATGGCAATCATCTTTAAAAAAGCAAACATCAAAAAGTAAATATATATTTATATAATTATTTACAAATATTTTTATAATTATTAAAATTTTCGAGTACAAACTTCCATTTTCATTATATATTATAATTAAAAAGTATAAACAATTCAAATTAATGTCAAACTTAATTGTAAGTTTAAAAGTTAATCATATCTTTTAAATTGAAGTTTGTTATTACTTTTATTAATTAAAATACAACTATTTTCACAACTTTTCATCATCAAAGAGTTAATAGATAAATACCCTTCCACTTAAAATTAAAAATATCTTATTAAATCACGAAAGAGGAGCACTCTACCATATATTATTACAAGTTTAAACATTGCTTACAAAATATTTCTACTTTAAAACAGAGTGCACCTACCACTTAAGAAGAAGCTTTTGAAAAATGAAAATAATAAAAGATTGAAGACTTATCAAATATATTTGTATTTTCAATTAAATATATATTTTTTTTCAAACAATTTTTTTAATAAAATACTCTTAATTTTATCCAACAATGCACAATATTTTTAAAAAAATATAAAATTACCAATTAAAGAACCAAAACTCTTACAATTTCTCAAAAATACCCCTTCAAAATTAATTAAGCTAGTCCATCATGGACCCCAAGCTTGGAATGTATTTGTCGCACTGCATAGAAGCGGGCGGTGTCGGCGGCAAAAGGGAAGGGAGCTTGATAATTAGGTGAACGAAAACGAGATCAGGTTTACGAGTCTCTCTCGCCCGCCATACACGCCATATAATAGCAACATAGACAGAAGTGAAGAGGCAGCGAAAGATATATTCTACTTTGCTTGGAATTGAATTGAATTGAATTGAGAATTTCTACTTTTGGCTGGAATTAATTGTAATTGAAAAAAGAAAGAATGCAATATCCAGGCGCAGGCGGAGGAGGGTATTATCAGGTGGAGGCTCAGGGGCAATCAGAAGTCCCAGTACCAGGCCCATTCCCTCCTCTGTCATACAATTGGGCATCGGCCCCTCCCTATGGTGAAGCAGCAGGTCATTCTCATACTCATGCTCAATATTACCCCCCTGCGGATGTCCATGCTCCCGATCCCTCCAATTATGTTTACAATCCTCCTCCTCCAGCAGCAGCAGTTGCAAGCTACCCAAATTCATTTTCTCAATATCCATCAGCTACTCCTCCGCCCTCCTCTTCCCAATTTTCAGGGCAATCAACAATAACATCATCTAACTATGGCTACACCAATCTTAATCCCGATCCTACCGCCCCCTTTTACCACTCGCCTCCTGTCCCGAATTCCAACCCTAACCCTAACCCTAACGCTAACGCGTTATCCTATCCACAGCCACTTCCACAGGCACCTGATAGCAGAGGGTATTCCTTTCCATACTCTACAGGTTTTGAGCAGGGATTCTATGAAACTCCCATTGCCAATGAGAATAGCAGTTTTGAAGTGGACGATACTGGTTTCGGCGGGGAAGTTTATGCGTACGACGGGGGACACATGGAGCCCTATGGTGCACGAGGAACAGGAACAGGATCAGGAACAGGAACAACGGGATCAGGATCAGGATCAACGCGGTTTGATGACTATGGGAATTTGACAAAGATTACAAAGGCTATCCCCAAGACAGAAACGCACGACGGAGGAAACGGTATACAGAAATTCAGAGTTAAGATCCTGCCTGATACTGCTTCTTCTTCCATGGATGTCCTTTGCCAGGTATACGATACGTATTGCCAAACAAAAACACATCCAACAATGATGGGCTTTCATTGAAATCAAATGCTATTTTTATTTCTTTGAAGCTGCATCGGCAGAAGATTACATTTTTTTAGGACCAAATTAGTATTTGTTCCACTTCGTTATGAGGATTATATTTCTGTAGGACCAAAATATATTTGCTAGAAGCTTGTAAATCCTATGGTAGAAAGTTGGAACCCAAAGTCTGAAGAAGAAAATTTGAATCTGGATTATAGAAGTAGAGAAAACCATAATTCTGTATATTCAAGCAAATCTGCACTTCGGAAAATAACCGTTTTAAATTTTAGAATTAAAACTGAAAATATTAACTTAGCATTGGAATTTGAAATCCTGAATGTTCACATTGAATATATTTTTCTTTATCTTCGTAAAAACTGGAAAATAGATGAAACATCGAACAGTCCATACATGGAAACAAACAGAACTAGGCCTGAATTTGTGATCAGATTTTCTGAGGAAAATTTAATGATTGCATGTAGTGTCTGAAATTTCGTTTTCAAAAAATACAACAAAATTCTATTTAGTTTATTGCCAGATTTTTGGTGCTCCCTTTGTTGATCTTTGTTGCAGATCTCTGCTGGACAATTTTAGATTTCTATCTTAAAGGAATAAAATACAGATTTATCAATGTTCAGATCAACCTCCGATCATTTTCAGTTTGTTTATCTTCAAGGAATTAATGACAGCTGGCACTAGAGGGTCTCTTTAATTGACCAATCAGTAATTTAATATCATACAAAGAATTAAATGGTGGCATTCCAATGGTTATATGATGTTGTTCTATACAAATTCTCTGTCAAATGCAGCCGTTGCAGCCTTGAAGTTTGCTTCTCTCCAATATAATTCTCCAGGTGCCTTTCTAGAAATTTGTTAACAAACTATCTCCCATCCATTTGAGGGTGACAACTAGTATTTGGGGTTATGGTGTTATCAACACTTTTAAATGACTCCAAGAAAGTAATCATAAAATATTGAATTTTGTTTGCTAACAAGGTTTTGTCGAAGTCCATGCATTCTATAGACGTGTTACATAAATTCAGCAACTTGTGAAGCTTTGCCAATGGATGTGGTATCTATGGAAATAAAATGGGTATACTTGGTCAACTGATCAATCATTACATAATTGGATCTATTCTCTCACCCATGGCATGGCTGCAATAAAGTCTATGCTAACGGAGTCGATGCAATTCTCACATTATCTGTGTAATTTTTTGGCAAGTTTCACATGAGGCCACAAAGTTTGTCACATCTTCTTTAGCCTCTTCCAATTTTTTTTCTTTATAATGTAATAGGTCTTTATAGAAGCAAATGTGAACAGAAGCAAGGGAAGAATGACATTCTTCGAAGACCTCAAATTTATAATGGTATGCAATTACATGTGTTTCGTTATTAATTTACTCAGATCATCTGAAAATGTATACACACTGTACTCGTGGGGCCTTTTGGGTCTTGTAAAATAGCCGCAACTCTTTCATCTTTTGCATATGCAATGAATACTTCTTCCATCTCGGTTCTACTGTAGATATTGCATAAATAAATAATTTTTATATCCATTATATTTTTGGTTAGCAAATGTGGGTTTTACCGGATCCCCCAACCAAGATAAGAATAAGATTAAGTAAAGCACCATTGTATTACTTCAATGGGTTTGAGAGTATCAGTTCTCCATCACATTAAGATGTCTAGACTCTACACCACCGAGGACCCACCTAGGAAGCCAAACCAAAAAACAAAAAGACAGGCAGTAACCTAACTGTTTTCAACTAAATTTCAACTGCCGGTCACTACCATCTAACTATGAGTATAAAATAGAGACATGACAGTGTAGAATAGCCAAGACATAAGAATTCACTGATCAGCCCTAAACTGTAAGCCTCGTAGCTGGTTTCTAGCATGTTCCTGAGGAAGGAATGTGAACATAATGTTCTTGAATGTCAGTTTTTTATTTTCATCCAAATATTTTTCTATTATTATGGATAATGTAAGGCTAACATCTCTAAGCTGGAAATTATATTACTTCAAAACAGTTTTTGCTTATATTGTGGAGGTCATGTAGGTCAAAACCATCGTTACCAAGTTCGGAAATCCGGATCCATTTGAGAGGGCAAAAATATCCGAAAATCCGGAATTCTTTAAAAAGTCTGGAAAAATCCGATCCAGAATATATACATAAATATATGTGAGCATAGTTTTATAAATATGCAAAATTGACAAATACAATGAAAAACATTGATAAAGTAATATAAAATGTAAATTACATTTTATATAATTTCTATGGTTTCTGGCCTTTTTTTGGTTGGCAAAAAACCTAAAAACCAAAAAAATATTTTTTTATAAAAAATTTGAGAAAAAAAGGGCCGGCTTGGAAGAACTTATTTGGGCCGGCCAAAAAATTTGGATCCGGTAACTATGGTCAAAATTGAATGATGCGTATGGCTAACTATTGTCAGCTATAGTAATGGGCTAACAAGTAACTTTGCCGAGGCTTATTGACCACCTTTGAAAATAATGCAAGTCCATACCTGCTTGTAAACCAAAAGGGCATACTCCAAAAATTCCAGTATCTTGTCGGTTTGCCTAAGTAGGGCCTGTACTCCTTCCTGAAGCCCCGGAGTCCACACTCTGCAGCCAATTGCCTCTCCACAATGCTGGTTACAATGCAGAGAGCCCACAAATTCCCTAGAATATGTGATCAATATTATTCTGGGGCGAATCAAAGGAGTGAATAGGGTGGCAAGTGCTGCTCTCAATTCAGCAGCCCCAATTCAGCAAACTTACCCTCGATCTATGTTTGTGGTGCCCAAGAGGAGCTCCCACCCAACAACATTTATCTCTGTCAGCAACAAAAATCACAGGTCTTTGTCGGACCCGTTAGGGCCATCATGCTGACAAAAGGAGGCTTCATTAGACTTATCTTCCTAATATATATATGCCCATTTCTTCTTGTAGATTTTTTTCAAAAAAAATTGTGTTATTTGTTCTCCATGATCCTTGTCGGATTAGTAGTGAAATTCTCTATTAGTGAAATTGGGTTCTGTTTCACTCTTGCATGCTATTCTGTAATGTCCCCAAATGGGACGATTTCATGCAAAAGGTGTTTTCCCATAAATCTCAAAATTTTGAAAAATGCAATTAGTAAACCCTATTTTGCAAAATAAGCTTTTAAAATCCTTGTTAGGCCCTAGAAACCTTAGATACCAAAATGGTAGGGTTTTATGGATGAATTCCAGCGAATAACTTATTCCAAAATAACTGAAAATTGGTAGAAAATAACCAGAAATTAAATTGCACAAAACAAGTACCTTTTTGCCCAATTTCTGAAGCTCAAATGCCACTGTATGATGGCTGGAAAATCTGATTTAATTTCAAAAATATAGTTGTTGCTCTGAATATTTTTTCACTTCAAACCCCTGCGAAAAATCTACCTTCAACAAATATTTATTCCTACGAACAATTGAAAACTTCAAAAATTCATAACTCCCTCAATATTTGGAATTATGATGCAAACAAGAGCTCAAACTGATCATAAAAATAATGGCTATCAATCAAAAATAATTTTGAAAATTTCTTTCCATGGGAGGGTCATCAAAAGTTGCTCCAAAATTTTGAAAACCCTAGTTTCCTGTCAAAATAATTAAATAATAATTATGAAAATTATTATTTAATTTTCTACTTCAAATCCTTCACAAACACCTCCAATTCCTCACACCAATACGTAGAAAATTAGCAAATAAAATCATAATATTTAATTTGCAATAAATAGACCAAAAAAAGCCTCCAAACCCTAAATCCAAGCTTTCAAGGTGGTTCGCTCCACTTGTAAAAACAATATAAATATTTGGCAAGGTTAATATGGAAGAAAAGAACCATGAAACTCTCACAAAAATCTACACGAACATGCCAAAGCAAATCGCTCCACTTTTAGGGCAAGAACAAGATCTCATTAGCAAAAGGTGGTGTCAAAAGACACCTTTTTAGGTTGATCAACACCAAAGGTAGTGAACGTCTATTGGGCATGCATCTCAATAGTTTTCTTCAAGCATGAAAAACAAATTATCAAAATTCAACATATCTTCCATTGTAGCCTTCGCCATGTATTTATGACTTTCCAAAGAGGGTGAACCACTTTGGGAAGATAAAACACCTTTCCTTTACTTTAACTCCTGTCAACATCTTTTTTTGAATAATATATTAATTATTGGCTTTAATTAAAACAGTAATTAAAATTATTTTAAGGTAAATAAATTATTATTTAATTCATTTAAGCACCTTAGTGGTAAAAACCACTTTTTAAATATTTTATTAATTAATTAATAATTGCCTTATGATAAAATCACTATTTTGACAATTAATAAAATAACATTCCCCAAAAAGGGCTCCTTTAGCCTATGGGGAAATAGACTAAAGGTCTTCAAGACTTGTTTATTCATGATGTGGAAATGGGGACATTACAGTTCTCTCCATCCAAAATTGCTTGTCCTCAAGCAATTGCAAAATCCAAGTACGTGGCCCAACACACCTTATCAAACAATGTCCCCATTTCCTTGTTTCCCAATGGAGGAAATCCTCAAACGGCTTCTTCATATTGCTGTCCTTGTACTTTGGGGGCTGCCCTCAATCATCAATAGGATCCTCAATGCCTTCCCAAGGTTCAAAAGACTCCCCATTTTCTACCCCTCTCAATACTGAGTGGAAGGTAAGCGAACTCCTTCTCCTTATACCTCCCAAATGGGTGAGATATGACCCAAAGTGGTTATGCAAATCACAAGTGAACCATACCACTTGCTGCCCTGTATGCAAAATTTCTCATGTGCTGGTCCATGTCCCACAAAATATGCAAAGAGAAATCATAACAATATTGTCTATGAGAAAAGGTATTCAAGACACATTCGCCACCATGTATGGACATCCAAGTGTGAAATTTGCACCCAACAAGAGGCCGCCTCATCTTACTTACTTCCAACATGCATATGATTCCCTTCATACTTCCCAAAAGCTCTCCAACATTCTCACAAGAAGGCTGTACCTTCTTGGTGAGGTGGTTCCTTATGTCACCTTGACATGATGCCAACAATCTTACATTTCTCGAATTTTGTGCAAACTGTTTTGTATGAAATAAATCAGTTTTCCCTTCATGTTGACATGGTTGTATATGCAAATAAGCCTCCGATTTTTCATGTGGGCAGATGTAGAATTGATTGTACATATCTTTCATATCCCAAGAGCTAGAATGCATCATAAAACTCAGAATTTTCCTCTTTAAAGTAAGGTTGAATTTGATTTTGTAAACCTGAATTTCTGAGTGATAAATTTCAGAACTTGTACATACTTTTATTCTTCCTACCAAGCGCTGGAAACTGCCACAAGGATCAGATTTCTTCCTTTCATCATGGCTGCCATGTGTGACCAAATAGACATCAGAGGGATGCTTAAACTGAATTCGTATGTACTGCTGTTCCGTGTCCTTACACTTCCCCTTTTTTCTATGCAAACTGTGACCCCAGTTATTAATATTTTTAGAATTTATGGACAGCTGAAAGTATATAACAAAATCAGACCTATTCCCTATGTGAAAAAATTCTAATAATGATGTAGAAATTGAGTTTTATGTTTGTACCAAATCATAATTACACCTGACAACATTTTCTCTTGTCAACAGCGTTAGAATGCTCCCAAAATCAGATTTCTTATGCATGATAGGTGGCTGTCATAGGTTGCTCAACACATAATTTTTGGGAGCAAAGTTTCCATACCTTTCAACAACTTTTGATTTTTTTGGGAAGGTATGAAACAAATTTTTCTTCACCAATTCATTTTGTCCAACGCTGCTCATGATTTGGGCCTTTGCCCATTCTAGTGTAGTCTTCAAGTCTTCATCCATGTTTCAATCTTCAACTCCTCCAATTGGTAGCCCATGTATGGGAACCAACCTACTCCTTGCATTGCTCATTGCAAGAGATCTAAATAAACCTACACATGAAACAAGCAATTTAGGGAAATCATTGGTGTTAAATAACACCACTTTGATCCACTTGTCAATTTTTAGGATCCTTTCTTGATGTCTTGATCCTTTCTTCCTATCCATTTCACACAATGGATTGCCTTTTACATTCCACAATAAGTTGGAATCTTGATTTTTTCCAATATCCATTTTGATTGTATGCAAGTCCATCATAGTGTTCTTTTCCTTCAAGCATTCCCTCATGTCATTGTGTATTGATCTATCAAGAAGCCCCCCCTTGTGCCACCCAACCTTGTCAAGGCTTGCACTCCCTTCTTATTTGTGATTAGGAATTGTTCTTTCCAAGTTCTTTCATCAAATCTAGAGCCATGCATCAAATTTGAACAATTATTAGATTTCAAACAAAAATCATTATTCAACTCATACCTTTCTATGAATATCTCAATTTCTTTGGCTTCTTCAAAATCATATTTTTGAATACCAAAGTTTGGGGTACTTGGCTGCCCCAAAGCACCTAACATCTCCTCATTTTCATCCATCATTTGCAACCCTCTTTGCCGCTCCAAAAATTTGGATTGTTGATGTTCACAATCTTCCACTCTAGGCTGCCTCAAAGTGTCATATTTTTGTAGCTCATCTTACTCCTCCAAATCTGATTTTTTTGTTTCTTTGGCTCTCTCATAGGAACCCTCATGAAGGGCTGTCCCTTCATTTGTTTTCTTCCAACTCCCCATGTAGTTCAATCTTCTCTTCCTCTACATGCTCCACTATCAAATAAGGCCTCAATTTTTCTTCACAATCAATTGCAACATTTTCAAACATCATATGTGCAATTGGAAAAATTTCCTTTTTTAGCCCTAAACTTATCAACAAGATATATAATAATGGATTGGAAAGATTATCACTCTCATTGAGTGTCACGATCAAGATTTTCTGCATAGAAGCTACAACATTTTTAGTAGGATTCTTACAAACAATTGCAAAGAAATGTTGAAACATCTTAACAATAAGTTCATCACACTCATTATCTAACATTAGCACACAAGATCTGACCGATACCATATTTTTTAGAATAGTGATCCTCTTGTTATAAGAACTTGTGATGTCACCAAGACCTTCAAAACTTTCCACCATCAACTGAAATATTTCCTTCATGATGTTATCACTGTATGGCTGTTTCGGAGCTATTCTGAAATATGCTTTCCCGGTTGTATGTAGATGTTTGTGAAATTTCCGGTTTAATAGAGGTTATGCTTTACAAATGCATTCAAAATTTTGCGTGAATGATGAACAACTTCATAAAATGAAATGCATGTAAACAATGACTTTTCTTGAATTTTCATTACAATTTATTTGACTTGAGAATTGCCCAGGTTTATAGTGCAACTGAAGAACATGCATAGAAATTAACTTAGAATGACAAGACTATCATAGACGCCTAGTAAACACTTAATGGAACTCCTTACATAAAGTATTGCAGAAATGAACAATAGAGCATAAGCAAACAGTGAACTTGGAGAATACGCTGGTCTGAGATATAGAATAATTGGTAGTGCGCCCAGAATTTCCTTTAGGAGCCACGACTTGATTTTGATAGTCCTCCAATGTCTGCACACACATAAATCAGCCTCCAAGCTCCACGTGAAACTCAACAAGTAACAATGACTGGATAAACAGGACACGTCTCATCCACTACAAGCAGCGATTCAGCTTCAATGGTCACACGTCTTGCCATAATCAATTCAGATTGCTTCCATTTGTCCCAAACACTTTAATCAAACTCTACGCAATGAACTTGCATAGAACTCTCAGTCGTTCCAAAGTATATCATTCAATGGGGTTTTCGTCCCATTCATTTCAGGGGTTTCGTCTTGGTGAAAGTTTTCTCCATAGCTCGATAAGAGAATAAAAATCAAGATTAATTTGTGAATGCCTTCTCCACCAAATCGAGCCCTTCTTATCAACCAAAGTTGCCAATTCCATCTTCTAAAAAAACAATCGATCTCCATCAATAAAATTGAGGAGAGAATGTTTCTATTTTTTTTGAAAATTAAAAATCTTTATCCTTTCAAATAGACGCCCTTGAGTGAGATTAAGCGACTTAGGCCTAAGTGGATTAATTTCCCATCATATTGAATCGCCTAGGGGACAAAGTTATTCTTAAATTGACCCCGCCAACACTCCATAAAGAATAATTAAATAAATTTGATAGACTTTTGCTTTTTAATCCTTATTTAATTATCTCCTTTTATTCCCTTGTATAGACTTATTTCTAATCTCAGGAATAAAAAGATTAGAAACGTTTTTTGCAAATGAGATTTTAAATGAAGAGGGACATTACATTTTGGTAGGATTCTTACAAGCAATTGCAAAGAAATGTTGAAACATCTTAATAAGTTCATCACACTCATTATCTAACATTAGCACACAAGATATGACCGTTGCCATATTTTTCAGAATAGTGATCCTCTTATTAAAAGAACTTGTGATGTCACCAAGACCTTCAAAACTTTCCACCATCAACTGAAATATTTTCATCATGATGTTATCACTGTATGGCTGTTTCGGAGCTATTATTCTTGTAATTTCACTAATACAAGTGATAGTTACAAGTCTCACATCTGAATTTGAATGTCTCAAAATCTTGGGTTTAGCTAAATAAACCACCAAAGGATTCATTGCCCAAAACATAGACTTAGAATTTGATTGTCCTATCATGGACAAACAGTTTGCTGCTTCCTCCAAAATATTGAGCAAAACATTTTTTAAATGATGTGGATGCTCAAGTTTTTTTTTTTCAATTTGTGAATCTTTGTTCTGAATTCATCTCCACTTATTAATTCCATGATTCATAGACAATGCATCCAAATCTGCAAACACAAACCCTCACAGGGTAGACAAGATCGGTGCTCTAATACCACTATAATGTCCCAAAGGGACGATTTCATGCAAAAGGGGTTTTCTCCTAAATCTCAAAATTTTGAAAAATGCAATCAGTAAACCCTAGTTTGCAAAATAAGCTTTTAAAACCCTTGTTAGCCCTAGAAACATTAGATGCCAAAATGGTAGGGTTTTATGGATGAATTGCAGCTAATAACTTATTTCAAAATAACTGAAAATTGGTAGAAAATAACTAGAAATTAAATTACAAAAAACAAGTATCTTTTTGCCCAATTTTTGAAGCTCAAACGCCACTTTTTGATGGCTGAAAAATCCTATTAAATTCCAAAAATACCGCTGTTGTTCTGAATATTTTTTTCCATTTCAAACCCTTGCCAGAAGTCTATCTTCAACAAATATTTATTTCTTACGAACAACGAAAAACTTCAAAAATTCAAAACTCCCTCAATATTTGGAATTATGATGCAAACAAGAGCTCAAACTTATCATAAAAAGAATGGCTACCAATTAAAAATAATTTTGAAATTTTCCTTCCATGGGAGGGTCACCAAAAGTTGATTCGAAATTTTGAAAACCCTAGTTTTTTGTCAAATTTTTAAATAATAATTCTGAAAATTATTATTTAATTTTCTATTTCAAACCCTTCATGAACACCTTCAGTTCTTCACACTAACACGTAGAAAATTAGCAAATAAAATCAGAATATTTAATTTTTAATAAATAGACCAAAAGATGCCTCCAAACCCTAAATCCAAGCTTCCAAGGTAGTTCACTCCACTTGTAAAAATAGTATAAATATTTAGCAAGGTTAATATGCAAGAAAAGAATCACAAAACACTCACAAAAATATACATGAACTCGCCAAAGCAAATTGCCCCACTTTTAGGGCAAGAACACGATCTCTTTAACAAAAGGTGGTGTCAAAAGACACTTTTTTAGATTGATCAACACCAAAGGTAGCGAACGTCTATTGGGCATGCATCGTAATAGTTTTCTTCAAGCATGAAGAACAAATTATCAAAATTCAACATATCCTCTATTGTAGCTTTTGCCATGTTTTTATAATTTTCCAAAGAGGGTGAACCACTTTGGGAAAATAAAACACCTTTCTTTATATTTACTTTAACTCCCATTGCGACATCTCCTTTTTGAATAATATATTAATTATTGGCCTTAATTAAAATTGTAATTAAAATTAATTTAAGGTAAATAAATTTTTATTTAATTCATTTAAGCACCTTAGTGGTAAAAACCACTTTTTAAATATTCTATTAATTAATTAATAATTCCCTGATGATAAAAATCACTATTTCGACAATTAATAAATAACTAATAAAATAACATTCTCCAAAAAAGACTCTTTTAGTCTTTGGGGAAATAGACTAAAGGTTTTCAAGACCTGTTTATTCATGACGTGGAAATGGGGACATTACATGTTCCAAGTTAGTCGAGCCAAGAATATAGTGAATGAGAACCACTGTTTTAGTATCAGGGGCCTTGAAAATGTATGCGAGGATTCAATATTGATTTCACCTAGGTACTTGCTCCATCTCCCCTTCTCCATGATTCGAGCACTATGTATTGCCTTACTTGGGACCTCTCACCATTGCTTGCTGCTTGAAAACCTAGCTGCACATAGATGCATATGCAAAACTGCCACATGATGGAAAACCACGAATGATGTGTTTGAAATGAAGCAAGAGAGTTTGATACAGGTGTTAGAGGTGTCCATGAAATTGTGACTAAGGTATGACTGAATCCCTATTATACTTCCTAACATTGGACCCATTATTGGGTATGCCTTCTTGAAGTTGATATTGAAAAATCTATGATTTTTGTATTTTGAAATTGAAATCCTCTTATCTTTGCATCCGCCAGACCAATTGATTCAAGATTTAAGTTCTAGATTCCTTACTACTTTTTCTTCAAAATCACTCTGGAGCCATCTGAATTGCAGCTATCTACAAAACATTTATAGCCTATTTAGTTCTGTTGCAGCGTATTTAGTTTAGTTGCATTATTTGCACATAAAAAACATGTAGTTTGAAAGAGACACCAATAATAGGCCATATCTTCCTTAATATTGCCCAAAAGTGTGTAATAACTTATATTTAAAGAAACGCTGTGAATTGGACTTTTTAATGAAATGAGTTTTGCCTCAATCTGAGTAGCCTATGAGAAGTATGACCTTTTGAAACTAGCATAAATTTTCTTGCAACATTTTGACTCCACAATCTTCTCACATAAAAGCCATCATAAGCATCTTCACACGAGCCCTCCCAGTCACTTGAAGCTCTAATGTCAGGAAAGATATTGAACATATTCAGTAAAGAGATATGGAGCATCCATAACAAATGCTGCATTGAAGAATTGACAAAGAATATAGTCGAAAGAATATATTTATTTGTACTTCATAGCTCAGTAATCAATTATTCTTGATATTCCAATGTGTTCTTCGATGACAAATTTTATTCTTCTTCAAAATATGTTACACTTTTAATTGACTCTCACGAGGCTGACATTTAACTTTGCTTTTAATTTTAACCAAATATGACTTGGTTCATAACCTAGTGCCAGCCTACATAACAGACATATTTTGATTGGACAACTTCATCTCTAGAGTTGGCCAGTAAACCCAAGTGAATGTTACACTCCACAAAAGTTTTCAAAGGTCTCAACAGTTAAAATTTCCGACACTTGCAAATTTTTTAGTGATTGATATTTTTATTCAGATTTTTAGAGTTGCATCAATTTCAGTTTTAGATTTTTTAAGGCTTGCTTCAATTTTAGTTTTATATTTTTTTTCCTAAGTTAGAACAAGGCTATAGTTGGGCTCATAATAGTGGCATCAGAGTACTTTCTTGTCCCCAAGGGCAGTTTCCAATATATCGGAGAGGGATTTCTAGCATATTTGTAAGATCCCTTATCAAACAAATATGATTTCTGAATTTTGTTTTTAATTGGCAACTTTACCCAACTGAAACTCAGGTAAATTTCCAGCTGAATTTGTTATAAGATCAAAGAATAGAAACAAATTCGAAGATAGTTCAGGGATGAAAATTGTACAACTATCTTACTTAAAAAGGTTTTGATGACATTCTACCCTGATATATTAGAAAACACATAAAACTTGAATTATTATTGGAAATCCTAGCTGTAAAAGATGTACGGCTTCCATTGGAAAGAGATTGCAGGTACATTGGCTGTGAACATTAGATAACCAAGGCACAAATCCTAGCGCACGTACCATTACAAATGCCATATGGACGTTGTACGGATTTGTATGGGTTTGTACTTTTTTTTGTTTTCCTTCCTTTCCTGAGCTCACCTGCAAATTGTTGCGATTGGATCTTTCAAGTGTGGCATTGAATGGCTGAGTTGATTCGCTGTAAAGTGACTTTTAGACGCTGAATTGTGATATATGTGAAACACAATTGTGATCCCCATGTGGAATCACCCTCTGGGTATGAGGGTTTTTGTCCCAAGTCCTTTCACTGTAGGGTTTTTGTCCTCTGTGAATAAAAGTTGAACAGGTGTTGTTCAAGCTTGAAAAGTGTTTTGAAATTGATTGAAGAATTATGATTTTCTTTGTCCTTATCCAGCTTTTTTAAAATTACCTTATTCCTCCAAACCCTAAAGTAATTAAAATTACTTTTAATTTAATATTCACCCTTTTTCGCTAAAAATAATTAATAATTACATTTCTGTTTTTTTTTCCCCTTTTGACTTTATAATTAATGCACATTTTATCCCCACCTAATTAATAATATGGTTTAGATGTGCCCTTTTTAAGTTATAACATTTAAGTGAAGTTGGGATCAACTTAAGCCAATATTATTAAATTATTTCCCTTTTCTCTTTCCCCCCTCTAGCCTACGGGAAATAAAATAGGCTTCGGGGTCTCCACCATGCTTCGTTTGAGAAAGAGGACATTATAGTTTGCCCTTCCAAGAATTGTTTGCTCTCAAACAATTGCAAATTGGGGTGCTTCAATATCTCTTCTCCTTCCCACATAGCATCTTCTGCTGGTAGATCCTTCCAACATTACAAGTATTTGGTGATAACCTTGTTCCTCAATGTCTTTTTTTATTGATTGATGATAGCCTCAGGAACCAACACTAGTTGGCCCTCATCATCCAAAGGAGGCAGCGAAATGGAAGGAGTAATATGTTGTCCTAATGCCCTTTTGAGGCATGAAACGTGGAAGACATTATGAATTTTGCTATGCTTAGGCAATTCTAGCTCATAAGCAACCTCTCCAATCCTCTGTTTAACCCTATATAGCCCATAAAAGCGTAGCTTGAGCTTTTCATCTCCACTCCGTTTAAGAGAGGATTGCCTATAAGGCTATAAGTTAACCTCAAGTAAACCATGTCTCGAACCTCAAAAGATCTCTCTACACGGTGCTGATCTGCATAAAACTTTTGTTGGTTTTGTGCATACTGAAGGTTTTCCTTGAGTATTTCCGAGATTTTTTGGCTCTGTGCTACCAAATATCTAGCCCTTGGTACTCTGCTTTTAGTAATAACCAAATCCATGAAAGACAAAGCATCATACCCATATAAAGTTTTGAAATATGTCATATCGATAGACATGTGAGAGGTGGTAGTGTAGCAATGCTCCCCCATATTTAGCCATTTAACCTAAGCTGATTGCTGCCTTGTCACATAATTTTTCAAATACCCTTCAATCCATTTATTAACAATTTTTGTTTGCCTATCTGTTTGAGGGTGATAGCTTGTGCTTGGAGTTAACTCAGTTCTTGTCAAGTGAAATAGCTCTTGCCAAAACAAAGGAACCGATGGTCTCTATCACTCACAATGTTCTTAGGCAGCCCCTGAAGTCTAAAAATCTCTCTAAAGAATAAATCAGCCACCTATGGTGCCTTATATTCAGTTGGGACAACAAAGAAATGAACATACTTTGTAAGTCTATCAACCACTGTAAAAATACAGCTCTTACTTTGAACTTTGGGAAGAATTGTAATGAAGTCCGTAGAGATACTTTTCCACTTTTGGCTTGGAATGGGCAAGCGCTGCAATAGACCAACTGGTAATACATGCTCCACTTTATTTTGTTGGCAAGTCGCACATTCTCTAATATAGTGGAGGACTTCTCCTTTAAACCCTTTCCAAAAGAATTTGCCCCTTACCTATTTATAAGACTTTTAGAACCCTAGATGACCAGCCAAGGGTATGTCATGAACAACCCTCAACACTTTGCCTTTTACCTTAGGTTTCATAACTAAATAGATCCTATCTTTGTATAGGATGAGGTCTTCCATCACCTTGTACCTATCATCTTGCACCTTACCTTCAAGAGCATCATTGATGAAAGCCTTCTTTGCATATTCAACTATTATTACAGCCTTCCAATCATTAGAAATTTCAGACATGGATCGAAGAAATGGCTTCCATGATAAGGCATCAACAACAACATTATTTCTGCCTTTCACATATTCTATATCAAAGTCATATGCTTGAAGTTTACATACCCATTTCTGTTGTCTATCGTTCAAATCTTTTTGGTTAAGGAAGAACTTCAAGTTGTTGTGATCCGTCCTCACCACAAATTTGCCACAAACTAGATATTGTCTGAACTTTGCCAATGCATGCATGATTGCCAACATCTCTTTGTTATAAATAGAGAACTCACACTCTGTATCTTTCAATTTTCGGCTCTCAAAAGCAATTAGGTGACCTTTTTACATTAAAACAACCCCTATTCCTTCACATGATGCATCACATTCTAGCACAAAAGGAATACAAAAATCTGGAACAAGTACAAGACAAGAACTCATTACCTCTTTCAAATTTTCAAAGGCTGATTGGGCTGTTTTGGACCAGCTGAAAGCTTCTTTGTTCGTCAAGTCTGTCAATGGGATGGTTAGCTGCAAAAAGCCTCTAACAAACCTTTTAAGTAGCTGCAAAGGCCTAGAAATCCTCTTAACTATGTCATGGTAGTAGGAGGCCAATCTAGAATGGCTTGTATGTTTTCTTGGTCAACCTGTACACCTTTAGCGTTAATAACATGTCCCAAATACAAAATTTCAGTCAACCCAAACTCACATTTGGACTCTTTTGCAAAAAGAGTTTGCTGCTTCAAAATTTCCAACACTTTATCAAGGTGTTTTAAATGCTGCTCTCATGTCTTACTTTACACCAAAATGTTATCAAAGAATAGTAGAACAAATTTCCTCGAATGCTCACTGAAAATATGGTTCATGTATGATTGAAATGTGGTTGGAGCATTAGTTAATTTGAATGGCATAACCTCGAATTCAAAGTGCCCAAAGTGACAATGGAAAGCGGTTTTATGCACATTCTCATCCCTTACCTTGATTTGATGGTAGCTGGACCTCAAATCAGTGTTAAAAAAATATGCGGCACCATGCAATTCATTAATCAACTCATTGATTCTGGGATTAGGGTACCTGTTCTTGGTAGCTTTCTTATTTAGAGCACGGTAGTCAATGCACATCCTCATAGTTCTATCCTTCTTCACCAAGACAATTGAAGAAGCAAATGGACTAGAACTTGGTTTAATATGCCCCATTCTCAACAACTCTTTAATGGTCGCCTCAATTCTTCCTTGAAGGTTCTAGGATGACGGTAGGGAGTAATCATAATCGATTTTGACCCCGGTTCCAACTCTATCACATGCTGAAATACCCTATTAGGTGGCTACCTTGGAGGTAAGTCGTTGAAAACTTTTGCATGCTTGTCTAGAACTACCTGAATATTTGGATAGTGGGACTTCTTATCCATAGGTGGAGATGCACTGTTCACCAAGCAACGGGCTGTCCAAATTATTTGACCTTTTTGAAAAGATCTTTTCATGCTCTTTGCTGAATCTGTACTTGGAGCCCATTGGCCATACCATCAAGTACAACCTCTTTCCCATTAGATTTAAATTTCAGCTCCATAGCCTTGTAGTTTTGTGTAAATTTTCCAAGGGAATGTACCCATTGCACATCTAAGACCAAATTTGTTTCCCGTATATTCACAACATAAAAATCATCACACACTTTGTACTTACCAAGGGTGATGTCTAAGCTCTTGACTCTCTTTGTGCATGAGATTGAAAAGTCATTCTTGAAAGTCTTTCGTTTTAGCCCTCTTTGGGCCACTAGCTCCTCATCAATGAAGTTGTGGGTTGCCCACTATCAATTAGGATGATCACCTTATGTCCTTTAAGCACTCCATGTACCTAGAAAGGATGGTATCTAGGTGCACTTGAAAGAGTAGCAATGGTTCCATTTATACTATTTTCCTCCCCTTTAATTTCAACTTCTAGTTCTATTTCTTCTACCCCTATTCCTTTAGCTCATCATCTGAAATTACTTCTATATAATGCACCTGCCCCTTGGGAGGACTTCTATGCCCAAGTTCCCACAGATCCTTGCACGTGAAGCATAACTTCTTCCTTCTCAGCTCATTCTTAGACTCTATCTTTTTACTGGTTTTTGGCAACACTTCAGTCTGAAAATTACCTTGCTGTCCTTGCTTCTTTTGCTGCCCAAAAGGTAGAGATTTTTGCTGCCCATAAGTATTTGTCCTTGGCTGCCCAAATGGTGCTAGTCTAGACTGTCCATAGGGCAGGAATTTGCCCTTAGGTGCTGAAGATTTTAAATTTAACGCTCTCTTGATTTCCTCTTGAAGTGACAAAGGGTCAAAGGCTTTCACTAAACCCCTAAGAGGTTCAGCTAACCTTTCAACAAACAAGACTACTAACCTTCTCTCTGTCACATTTGGTACCATCATTGCCAATCTCTGAAAATATGCAATATAGCTGTCCACATTACCCTCTTGTTTGAGTTGAGCTAACTCTCTGAAATGAACTTCTGGATCCTTTCTGTCAAACATTTCAGTTAGATTTTGACTAAATTTATCAATAGTGGTAATGGAACCATGCCCTTGGGTGACCATGCCATGGTACCACTACTCATGGGCCACTCCCTCCAAGTGGAGTGTAATTACCTGCATGCCGCTGTAAAGGATCTATTTCTTCAAGTGGTTCTTCCCCCTGTCAGAATTTGGCACGAAAGGTTTTTGGAGGTGGGGCTATTGAAACCCTTACATCATTTGAAGTGCTTCCTTTTTTTAATTTTTCCTTTCCTTTACCCACGCTGATTTGTTGTATGGCTTGTGCTATACCTGGCATGGATTCTTTGTTCTTTCCATGTGCTTTTGCCCACGGCCAATTATTTCATGTAGGTAACTCATCTCATCCGTAGGGGCTGCTCTCTCCTCTCTTTCACCCATTTTATTACTGTTGTCTTTCTCAGGTGTTTGACCCATCTCAGGTGTTTGACTCACATCAGCAGCTTCACGCCTCCTTTTGCAGGCATAAAACACTTTCAGAAGCTGCACTCAGATCAGCAATTCACGCCCAGCCAATTCAAAACCACATACTGGCAGTCACACTTGTCATAACTTCATGCCCAGACAGATACCAGACATGACTAGGGAAGGAAAAAATGTGCCCAGCCAAGGAATCAAAAGCCCAGCCAATAATAAAAATGCATTCAGCCAAAGATTCATGCTTAGACAGATATAAGGCACCCTCAGAAGGAGAGAAAACAGAAATCATGCATAGGCTGACCAAAAAAGTTACGCTTCCACTCTAGGCATCCATGCCCAGCCAGAAAAATAGCACACTCAGGCAATAAAAGTTTCATGCTCAGGCAAGAATTTAATGTTCAGGTTGATAGAAGGCACGTTTGGACAACATTCAGGTTGCACTTCTAATAAATAAAAAAAATTCTCAGCACCCTCAGGAGAAAAAAAATCTCAGCACCCTTCATGCCTTCGCTCTTCTCTGATAATTACTGTGCTTTTGTAGATAGCTGCGCCCCATCTCAAAGAATCACACCCAACAATAAATTAATGCAATAGTGCCTCTGTTCCGCAGCATGTCTCTTTTCCATAACAAAACAAATTATTTTAAATTTCCAGGAAGATCTTCTTGTGACGATTCACAATGTTTCCATCCTCACAAGAACTCCTCCCTCAAAGGCTCTTTAATAACTTAGCTCGGATACCATATTATTTGATTTGATTGAAGCCATAAGAATAACAACAAATAACCAATATTTATGTTTTATTGTAGATTGAATAAGACTAGAGCATAATTTAATTTAAATAATCTAATAAAATATTTAATTTTAAATTATCAAATTATACTATTATGATGATCCAAATGCAATAAGGATTTTGCGTAATTTAAGTCGTTCAGTTTATTATTTGATCAATGGAAAACCATAGACTCATTATCTTAGATGAATCTATTAGTGAAATTTTGTTACTAATAAAACCTAGAATTTAGGTGTTCCTCATTTGGGGTCACTTGACCACTACCTAAGAAGTCCTTTTGATCTTGTAAGGCAGATTTGTATCATTTTTAATGTTTGTAACTTGCAACAACCATTTGCAACTCTTGTAGTGAAATATGGTGTTTGATGAAGAAGTGGGTGATCCTTGTGACATGCAACCACTGTTTGCAACTTGATGGCATCTCTAATCAAGTACAGTTATATAACGGTCTATTGTTTTAATGTTTTATGCATTTTATTAATGCAAGTCCTTTATTTAGCTTGAAGAGGCCTTAGTCACTCCCTTAAACTATTGTATCTAGACGATTTAATTTGAAAGCGGCCTGAACCACAAAAAACAAAAAATGATGAGTCCGATTTTAGGAAATCATCCAAGGTTGTCACTATTCGACTGTTAAGTCTGCAAACGATCTGAGCAACATGGTACAATGCAATAATTTAGAGAACAATTTCTAAGGAGAGGTTCGGTAGGTGCCAACTCAAAAAGTAGTGGCACATTAACCTAAGTTGTAAACTTTGCATTTTGTGAATTATGAAATATTATATTTTCTAATTTAAGAATTTACTGGTTTCTATTCATTTATAAAACATTGCTACATCATTTGATGTCATTGTTGTCTCTTGGAATTGCAGCTCATAGTTTACAAAAGTATTGAATCCTTTTAGACTTTATATGCACTCTTTACGCAAATGGTTTACAAAAGGCTTATCTGTATTTTGTTCGTTCTGCAGATTGGTTTGGATGGGCTTCGGATGTTAGACCCCAGTACATTCAAAACATTGAGAATCTATCCACTTGAGACTATTACAAGATGGGAGGTAGATTATTTATAAACATTCTTGTACAATAGAATAGATAACTATTTCGTTCATTGAAATGTATCTCTTGAAAAATGTGTTCCTCGGATTTTGAGGATTGAGATTGATACCTGCATAGAAAATGTATTGATCTGGTAGTTCTTTCCCAGGTGACAGATCCTGCAGTGTATACATTCTGGGCAAAAAGTTCTGTTGACATTGAACCAAGGCGGATAAGGTTGCAATCAAACCGTTATACTACAAGTACAATTCTCGATACAGTGGCTGCTGCTTGTGTTCAGGTGATATCTGAGTATTTCAGTTTAATATTTTGTGCTGGTTTCTATTTGATAAGGTGCCCATCATCTTGGTTTGTTTGTATGTTTTCATTTAAGTATATTGGTAAATATGGAACAGGGGTTTTACCTTTCTTTGAGTGAAAGGAGACGATTTGGATATGTGGTTTTGTTTATGGTTATTAGAACAAAGCTATATAACAAGTGATAACTGGTAATCCCAGTTTGTATTGTCATTTAATTTAGCCAAATAGTGATTTGATTCCCTGAAACCTGAAACAGGGGATGTCACCCTATTCTTGACCAACATGTGACTACTAAACCGATGAATATTATTGGGTGATATTTTGTTTAGGCTACATGCCAGTTATTAACAAGCTTTCTTTTTTCGGTAGAACTTTTGCATGTTGACTCTTTTCTGAAATAGCTTGCATATCGGATTGGAAATTAAGATGCCTATTCTTATCTGTGAATGGAGTTGTTGATGACTACCCTGAATAACAAAGTTAATGCCGCAGAGTAGATTTCAACTAGAAAGCAGTGATATTAAAGAATAACCATATAACATATATGAAGTACTGTTACATTATCTACTTATAACTACCCAGTCAAGCAATACTAGTTAATACCAGAAAGGAACAGTAATCTTCTATTGCTTCTCAGCAGGATGTCAGAACGACATCCAAACTTCTCTATTTCTGGCAATCTTAGTTAACAATGAAACTTGATGTTTTTCAATGAAGCTATCCTTGAAGGACACCTTTTATTTCAGCTGACTTATCTCAACATCTTTTTGAAAACATTTTGGTTTGGTGAGGGGAATGGTACATAGCTAAGGTGGCCTGCTGGGTCACAATTGAGGATAAAATATAGAATAGTGTATTGCAAAAATGATAGATCACGGAACACTATCAATGTGTGACTATTGGGTGCATAACATGCATCCCCTTTGTGAAAAGCTTTGACCTCGAAGCCATCAATGACACAGAATAATGATAAATTGAATTGGAGTTAATCAATCCCAAATCCATCATGAGAGACATGGTAGTCAAATATCATTTTCAAGTGGAGCTGCTTGAATCTTGAGTGCATTAATGTCTTTGATAATGTGGAACATAGTTCTGTGTTTGCAAAGAGTCAGAACTTTGTCATTTTTCAGTGTAACATAGATGTTGATAAACTCATTGTCGAAAACATCGATTTGATGATTAGGATGGTAATATGGTTCAAATTTGTAATGCGCTTTTGTGATCTCATGACTAGTTTCAAAACAATCATCTATTATGTTAGCATAGAATCAACATCCTTAATAACAGCAGGACTGCTTGGTTAGTCTGAAATTTGTTTATATACTCCATTGTTTTTGTAGACATTTCTTTGTTGATAAACTGCATCATGGTTTCATAGTGTGATTTATCCTTATTTGAGTGTGACTCGTGATAAAGACTTGATTTTGATTTTTCTTAGGAGCAATTAATAATTCTTTTCTGTATGAAGTTTTATCAAAATCTTGAAATTTCTTCTTGTGAATTATGTTTCCTACTTTGTGAGTTTCAACTTATTTCTGTAAATCTTGAGATTTCTCTCTCTGGGAGGTAGAGGCGAAGGAGCACTTTATTTTCAATTCTCACACATTACCTTTTTCTGCTATACTGACCAGAGATACTTGGCTCTTTACCTCTGGAAGTGGTCTCTTTTCAGATGTCAAACTTTGAGGACTTCCAGATGGTTTACTTCCTTTCAAGCCATTCTAGTGCTCCGGGGTATTAAGCGTCCTTTGGATGCTAAAATTATCCACACAAATGGTAATAGAAGAGTGAGATAACGTTTCCCTTTACAATCAGCCACCAACTCTTTTTTTTCTCCTGCTAGATGAGGTAAGTTCGTTGATCTTTGGTGTGAACTAGAAGGTTAGCCACTCATCCTTGCCGACAAAGCAGGCAGTCTGGATAGACATGCCTTACCAACTTCCTCTCTACCTTTGAAAGATTACCGGCAATGGATTTTAGGAGTGCTGGAGATGTTCCTTGCACTGTCCTAGGATTGCTAAGCTAGGCCTGATTATTCTAGGGCATTCTTCAATATACATTATTAAATTTTGTATTGGATTTTTCATGGTGGTTAATGATACGAATTAGAGCTGCCTCTTGCTTCCATCCACAGTATCCATCAACCACATTTTCTTTGATGACGAGTATTCCTTTTGCACAGTTACTTGTAATACATGAAGTCTTTTTGGACATGTTTAATGTTTACTCATTTCTGGTTTTACCTATTCTGGCTAGGATCTGTTATTTTTGTGTCAGAAAAATAGTTTCCATGCTTAATCAAGGAGGTCCATGCTATTAGTTTTGCAACACCGGCATTAAGCCAAATATAATGCATATGGAAGAACAGTAAAAATGTATACCTCTCTGTCTTCTATCTCTTTTCAAATTAAATTGCAGCTTGCTTTGCACACTCTCCACATTGATATTTGGAGGAGGATTTGGCTTGGGGAAGTGCCTGGAACGAAATTCGAAAAGGAGCAACCTTTTCTGTGCCCTGAAATGAGCAATTTCAGTGATGCGGTATTACTGATCTCAACTCCACCTTGCTATTATACATCACCATTGTGCATGGGATACCCAGAATCGATAAATTTTGGTGAAATATCACCACTGCAAGCACAATTGCTTTGCTGCTGCAACTTAGCAGTGTTGGCAAAACCTCCAAAATTAGGCCTGAATTAAACACAGGTGCCCAAAACCGTCTTGAACCTCAAAGGCTGGCCACTCTCATTGCAGTGGATGATGCAATTGTCCCAAAATTTTGGTCCCTTTGCTCTGCATTGAGCATATTTTGCATTTAGATGCTCCTTCTCTTCAAACAGCAGAACGTAACCTTCTTCATACATGCTGCATTATGCTGCGGGCTGCTCCACTTGGCTTATTTGGATCTCTTCCTCTTGCCAAGCATTTCTGCACGTATGGCTTTTACCAGTATAGTCATCCTCAAAAGGAGAAAACATGCCCTCTACACAATCAAAGATGACTGAGCTCTGAGAAGGGGATGGAGGCTCATCAAAGAAATATGAATCCCCAAAAGTATCCTCTACCTTAAAGGAGTCCTCCACATCAGCAAATTCATCTGCAGGCTCCTCTTCATCACCAAGATTAGAAGAAGCATCACCATACTCAAGGGGATCATTTTCCATGAACTCTGTGTATTCTTAGACAGAGCACCAGTCTTCATCAAAATCTCTAAAAATAGTCTCCAACTTGGGTCCAAAAGTCACATTTGTTCCTCAAGAGGGGTCAGGGATTTTTCCTCAATGCATGAATATGCATACACATCCTCTATTGCAGCCAATAATCCATCAGTGCCCTCTGCCTCTATGAGTGCATTTATGCTCATTTCTCTATGACTCTGTAGAGGAATGGTTTGGACAATAACCTCCATATCACCTTAATGTACATCCTCGTGCCCAGTTTCAATAGAAGCACACTCCTCATCATCACCAGATTCTCATGCATGTTTTATGAGTGTGCATCAGCCTCTTTTCTAGCTCCATTGTTTGCAGTCAATTGACAGAATACTCCATTGTTTAACCAGTCATTTTGCCTAAAAAAAACCTACTTTTTCACGTTCTGCTGATATTTAGCCTTATACACCACAGGTAAGTGGGAAGGAGTTGTGTTATTGCTGAAATAAGAGGCTTCCCTTGCCTTTGCTCGACAAGTTTGTGGGGTTTGCTGCAGTTGCATAGGATGAGAGAGATGACTGCTTGCTTGATAAGGCATTGGGATATCCAGGACATCATAAGGATTATCGAAGACACTTGGGGCAGCAAACTGTCCATGGAAAGCCATTGGGGCAGCAAGTGGTATGTCTCAGCGGGGTTGTCAAGGGCTCAGAGTTGAATTTTTTGTAAATGGAAGGCCAAGGTCTGTTGAAAACAAAGGTTATGAATTTGCGTCCAATAGATTCGCCAGGGGGATAATGGGTACTCCAAAGAGTTGATTTTAATGATTGTCCACCTCAATTATAAAATTTAAAACAATGTGGTGGTGGTAAATGCCCAGATAAATAAAATAAAAGTATAGGTCCTATTTTCAAAATATGACAAAAGAAATAAAAATTCAGACTTGCTAGGTATTCTGATATTTTGCTCTCACGAGCTGCTTTTCCTAGAGTTCACCATAAATATGAAAAATAAAGAAATTAAAAAAATATATTTTAAGCGGGAGGTCTCCCAAACACAGCCAAAACTCTGCTTGTTGCCCCACTAGGTGTGCCTAAAAATACTATTGATGCCTGAAGTTGTACCATGCATTTGCACCCGCAGCAGAGCATCACAACATTGATTGAAAGTTTTGCTGCACAAGAAGGCAATAAAACAACCTCTGGGATTTTAGAGGCCAGCTCCTCGAATTCCTACTCTAGTGATAATGTAATGCAAGTTGGGACGAAAAGGGAGGAGAAAATAAAAACACTGGAATAAATACAAGGGTGATGTGCCCTAATAGTTGTATTCCACAACCATCCAGAGGAAAGAATGCACAAAACAGCTACTGTATACCCAAATGAATCATTCTAAAATGAATGTGCAAGAGGCAAATTGCCAAATACACAAACATAGACTAGGGGCAGAAAACAAGGGCCACACAATATTTACAAGGTGCTGAAATATGCACAGTTATAGACATAGAGGCTGGAAATAAAAACAGAAATGGATAAAATAACATTAGCTAAGGCAAATAAAATTTATGGTGGAGGCTCTGCAAAGAGCTAGGAAAAATCCCATGGAGTGAGAACTTGAAAAACAGGGAGACTCTCCTTATTTGTACAAAATGTGGAAGGAGTAAATGACCCTAGAGATGTGCCCCCGTAGTCTGAAAAATGCCAACCCGTATCAATGTGAATCCTGCTTCCGTTTTCCTTTGTTTTTTTCCTTCAAAATATCCCCGTGCATTCAAAAATCTGAGTGAAGCTTTTAATTCATCCATCGTTTGATTTATATTAAAAAATGTATAAAACTTGCCCACCTTTTAAATGGCATGCCCATTTTAAAAGTTTTCCACTCCTGTTGACCCATTTTTGAATCTCTAGAAGCTTAAAGCTTTTAGTCAGCAATGTGGGCCCCTTTATTTAAATAGGTCTAAAATGACTTAGCTTCTCCTTGCATGCCCTTCGTGGTCTTCAAATATATAAAAGCTTAGAGCATTAAAAGGTGGCCTAGGCTTTAATAAAAGCCTTTGCTAAAATATGCTGGGCTTGGTAAATTTAAATCAAAGGGTGGGCCTATGCATATAGAATTAATCCACGGAAAAATTTAACTAACAAGTGGAGCTATTGCAAATGCCATGGTGAGAAATATTGCAAACATCCTGGGGAGCAGAATTTTGCAACAAGGGAAAAAGACAATATTTTAAAAGAATATTCTCTTTTTAATAAACTTTAAAGCCTTTCAATATTCTCTCATCTCTTGTGCATGGACTCATACAAGGTAGATACTTTGCTTCTCCATGCATGCCCTGTGTGGGCTTCAAATATATAAAAGCTTAAAGCATTAAAGGTGGCCTAGGCTTTAATAAAAGCCTTTGCTAAAATATGGTGGGCTTGCTAAATTTAAATCAAAGGATGGGCTTATGCATATAGAATCAATCCACAGGAAAATTTAAATAACAAGTGGAGCTACTACAAATGCCATGGTGAAAAATATTGCAAACATCCCAGGGAGCAGAATTTTGCAACAAGGGAAAAAGACAATATTTTGAAAGAATATTCTCTTTATAATAAACTTTAAAGCCTTTCAATATTCTCTCATCTCTTGTGCACGCACTCAAATTTTGTCAAGGTAGATACTTCTTGCAATTGAGAGGGAGGAGGACCCGAGAGTTGAGGAGCCATGATCAACGGAGGAATCAGATACAAGAATTGAGCCATGATCAACGGAGGAATCAGTTGCAAGAATTGAGCCATGATCAAAGGAGAATCAGTTGCAAGAATTGAGCCAAAAAATGACATTACGACACAAAACAGAGTACCAGATCTGCAAGAAATGAAGCTTTGAACCTGAGATCTGGTAGCTAACAAGCTGCTGTTACACAAAGAAAACCATGAGAATGGGTTTAGCGTAGGAGGACCTGTGAATAAAATAAGCAGCAGCTGGATAACCTAACACTAGTGTTACAGAATCCTCAGAAAGGAGAAGTACACCAGATTTACACGACTGGATTTGGTACTAAAATTAGCTGCTGTCAGGCCTTGAATGGCTGCCCAAACGTTGCTGTTACAGAACAAGGAAGAGGGAAAAATGTTTGTCTAAAATAATCTGAAATTTGATTAAGAGAGATTGGATCCAAAAATAAGAAATCAAGAAATAGTCTGAAATCTGATAAAGAGCCATGCTGATGTTCATGCTGGCATTAGTGAGAGGAAATCGACTGGGCACAATAAATAATTGTTTAGCAGAAATCTGAAATTTCAGAAATCAGAAAAAGTCACTCATGGAATCAGCATTCAGGCAACAGAAAAACATTGTTGTGCGGTGAAGACAACTCCACTCAGGCATGGAGGTCCAGCAGCAAGAGTGATAAAAGATACGTGCTTGATATTCCACAAGTATATTAAAGGTTGGAGAGAAGAAGATGCCATATCATTAGACTTTTAATAACAATTGATATGTTTATCAAGAGTGCTTATTGACATGGTAGAAGCCTATATCTATATGCAAAAATATTACAAATAAATTTAATGTTTCCAACTCCCACCTGCCAACCTTCCAATTAACCACCTCTCTTTTAATTTATTTCTATATACCCTTCAAATAATTCCACTAGTTCAGTTGCATATGTATTTGACTAATTTATAATGAGTGACAATAGTCGACATACAAACTAAAATGGATGTCCTCATCAAGGCTCTTGAAGGACTAATTCTGGTTTGAATCGTGGAAAATAAAATCAGGAATTCCCATTTTATTATTATTGTCTTTGTCAATGGCTTCCATTTATATGCACAAATAGTTTGTGATATTTTTGTGTTGGTAACGTATTTGTACTCTGTACTAGATTGTGCTGCTCACAATATATTTCAGATGCTTCATAGCTCACAAAACATTTTCGTGATGGCTTGTATCTCATTTGGCAAGAAAGTTTCTAAGGACCTTAGATATCCATGGAAAAAAGTAATGGTTTTAGATTTGTTGAAAATTAGCATTGACCATATTCTTTTTTGCTGTTACCATTGTGAATTTTTGTTATTCCATTGCTAACATGTTAATAAATTTTTACCATGTGTGTGGCTTATAACATTTAAAAAATGGATTCTATCTCTTTTGCCTTGACAGATTCGAGAAATGGCCGAGGACAAAAGTAATAGCTATGTTGACACAAATAAGTCATCTGAGCAGCTTATAGATAAAAAAAAAGGTTCAATTGCAGACTGGATGATATTGAAAAAACCTGCAGAAGAAAAACAGCATTGGGTAAGTCTCCATTAAATTTTTTTGGTTCATATTGAACGGTCCACTCCTTAATGTTCGTTATTCTCTTTGATGTTGTGAATTCTAAGTAGCAAGAAACATGGCTCCCAACAGAGACGATTTCATAGATCATTCCATTTGGGATGTCCTTCCTGCACATCCCTGAGAAATTTTGAGCTGGGTGGCTTTAAAAGATGAGCCACAAAAGTGTATTTGTTTGGAAGTAGTCTGCTAATGATTAATGTAAGGCTATGAAAAACAGGTATTACGGAAAATTTAAAACTCTGAAAAGCAAATTTTAATCAGGTAAAAACAAATGGAAACAGATGTATAAAAACATTTAAACGTTATGGAACCAAACAGAAACCTATTCTTTCTTATGTATCTACTACACTTTTGGTAAATTTTGTCATAACCGAAATTTATGTTATTTTCATGTATAAATTACATTTTCTACAACATTGTGAACTACAGAACAGTTGTTGGGATATCTGTTGAGTTTACCTTTTGTGTTCAGAATGTGCTCGAAGATGATTGAGGGGATTTCTGTTTATACATGGTATATCTGTAAGAATGCCTGCGGTTGTGTTGAATTGCTTTATGGATTTCTATTGTTTCAATGTCAAAGTTAGGGAAAATTATGTACATACTTGAAATGACATAGCAGGCCTTACCAATGATAAAAGTTTTGAAAAGATCCATAAGTATCCCTCTGGACCCTGGAAGGCCATTGATCCAAAATGGTTAAGTCCTACAGGGGATCAAGGATACAATTAAAAATATGCACAGCTAAATCCTCCTGAGGATCAGGGATTGTGAAATGTGTCTGAGGTTGAAAGTATGAAATACACAAATATCTCCTGCACCCCATGTCTCAGTGCCTCAATAACCAAAAATCATGAAGTCCCACCTATTCATCTCCAACTTATTGGATTCCATTTTGAGGTGCATTTTATAGACTCACCTAAAGGAAGAATGAAATAGAACACAAGAATGTAGAGAGAGAAGAGGGAGCAATGCTTCATATTTTAATGCCCAATTCTGGATTACATTTAGAGTGTTCTTCATCAACTGTTTTTGTAACTGTCAACTAACTCATGACTACCCAATTATAACTACCGCATAACCCATAACTGTTATGACCATTACATATATTTTAATACCCTTCCTTAATGGTCATACATGGCACAGCATGAAGATTATCTCTGAATGTGCGAAGGTCGTCTGGTCCAAGTTGTTTTGTGAAGATAGCTTCTGTCTGCCCTTGAGTTGGTTTTGTCAATGGTCTTTGTATATGCATGAAAGACTGAATTCTTGGTGATTTTAATTGAGCTCAGATTGTCACAATGAATCACTGTTACTCGTATTTGAGTAACTGGCATATCAACAAGCAAATTTCTCAACCAAACTACTTCCAAAGCTACAAGGACAGCAGCTTCATACTTTGCTTCAGTGGAGGAAAGAGCTATTGTTTATTGTGAATTGATATCAGGCTGCTTGGAACATAGAGGCAATTGAATGAATCTCCTCAATGAGCTAGCAAACAGGCATATCTTTTCACCCAACAAATCTGGATAGGTTGGTATGGCACAACACTCATACAGGAGATCATTTGGTTGCCTCTGCCTATCAAGCTCTAAGTCGAGGGGAACACCTCAGGGAAACTGATAGGAATAAACTATGACTACAACCAAGATGGCCAAGAATAGAAGTTTTCAGCTGGTTAATCCCACATATTAAATTTTTAACAGCTGACAGTCTTCAGAAAAGAGGATGGATAAGCCTGAGGATGTGCCCACATTGTTAGGAGATGCTGAAAATAACCACCACCTAAAAATGTTCTTTTGCCAAAGAGGTTTGTTAAGAAATGTCTCTCCTTCTTGGCTGGCCCAGCAACAAGTCTTGAATCTTTGGTCATCACTCTATTCTGAAGAGAAAACGATAGATAAACTAATACATGAGAAGCAATACTAATAGAATCTCAAGCTATAACAGAAAGGAGAAAATGACACATGCACGCACAATACATGATGTTTTCACCTGGGAAAACCCTTTCGGGAAAAAACCCAGCACGGTAACCTTCTTCCTTATTGCATTAACTCAATCGTCTACAATACAATAATGTACTTATACGTTCTGCTTTACCCTAATGCATGTGTGAGTACTTTTAGGATCATCAATACGGAACCATCCAACCACTCTTGCATGAATTTTGGTTCAGTATTTGCACTAGCTTATCCCTGGATTTATTATATGGCATTTATGGAAAGAAAGAAATGCCAAAATATTTGACAACTCAACATAGAATGTGGACTGCACTGTCCATTTCGTTAAAGCTCAAGTTTGCAACATAGCTCTATTCTATAATTCCACAATAGCAAGCATGTTTGATTGAGATAGCATCACAGATGGTTAGCTTTCCCGATATTTAATATTTCATTCCATTATAAACTTATTTGCGTTGGAATAAAGTGCAAAGAAAACATGGGCCTCACCATCATTTGTTTTTATAAAATTTATTGAGGTATAATCAGGGATGCCGAAGTAGAACCACGTATTAGTTATCTCAAGGAACAAGCGTTTAGACTAATAACTTTGCTCTTCACAAAGGGACTTGATTGGCAGTTGCTTGTGGAATTATCAGGCTCTACATTGAGGGGGATTTTAGTATTATCATTAATCTTATTGTACAAGTTTGATAGCTTTGGGCGTTGCAAAAATTAATTGGAAAATGTCTTTGTTTTACCTTGATTTGGATTAATGGGTGGGATTATTCTAATTAAGATAGAACTTTGAAATGTAATTTAGATCAATAGATATTACATTCACACTTACATTTGAATGTAAAAGACCGAGATTCATTCTTTTGATTTGACAAGGGCATATGCTAAATATGTAAATTACTAAAGAGATTATGATATTTAGCTTTTATGGTTGATTGTTTGACTGTGATTGTGAAAATTAGGGATAAGCCTATTTGTGGTTCATTTGGTTTTGAATTTGGTTCACTGTTTGTGTTGGGTGGGTTCTCGCAAGATTGGGTCAATATCACTTGTCGGTATTGACATGTGCGGAATTAGGGCATAGTGACTGTAGGTCACTTGCAACAGTGTTTGATTGCTTTGTGTTTGCGAACTCGAACCTTGATGACACACATAGATCTAGAAACCAACGTATTTTGCCTTGAAACCCTAGAAGTGCTTGTGAGGGCTACAAACTTGTAAAAATGGGAGAAAATGTAATGAACTGAGTTGATCCCAATCATTCTCGTTTGATGACTGGGCACTGTCTACATATCCAATGCTCCAAGGAGGGAAATCAAGCCATTTGTAGTTCTCCAACCTAGTGTGATTGTGCAATTCTGTTTATTCGCTATTTGTATGCAGCTAATGGTTGGCTTTGTTATTTGACAGTGCTTGCTTTGACTTAGTTTTTGAATGCTTTGGACTTGGCTTATGATTGCTCCTAGTGATAGGTATGTAAATTGGAAAGAATAAGGCAGATCTGCTCAGGGTGCCATAATGTATAGATGTATCACAGATAAGTGCCAAATGCCTTTTGAATGAGACCTTGATTTGTATATATATGGATCCATTTGAATAATTTCTCACGCCATCGACATGCTAGGCTTATGGGTAGAGCCCAAGTATGGGTTCGATTTTAAATAATAGCCGTTGTTGGGAGCGGGTTGTTATTGGTTAGCAATAACGACTATAATTGTTAGAACTGATCCATGTATAGGTAGATTGCTTTGAGAGTCTAGAGATATTTGTGTAGGATATCTAGTAGGTTTGAAGCAACTAGTGAGGTCTCTGTAAGTGTATAACAATATAACAAAAGGATTGACTTATAGGATAGCATGCAAGTGTGAGAGGACGGCAAATTAGGACCTTGTTTGGGTGTTCAAGTCATGCGTGGTAAATGTGTGTCAAGCTTGTCATTGTCTAGTATTGAAGACTAGATTTTAGTATCCACAAATGTCCCTCTTTTATTCTAGTAATGAAATTGTTAAGAGTAAATGATAAAATATACCTGAGTGTGTATAACACACTTTGTCTTTTGGGAGATGGCTCTAAATGTGTAGTTTCGCTCCATAGAAACCTAAAATGAGAACGAAGTGGTCAATTCCTGTATGTGAAATTTGAAATTGAAAATTGAAAGAGCAAGGGTTAGAGTACATTTGTGTGCTAGTGCAAACCATGTTGCCTTCGCAAATTGTTGGAGATGAAGCTTCCTCATTGAAGCATTGGAGAGTTGGGTGATCATGCCCCAAACTTGTATAACTATGTAGGATCCTAAGTTGGGACGACAACATGCCTTGATCCTCATGAATGTGGAGAAAAGTACCAAAGTACTAACCCAAATAATTATGCAGGAAAAAGATAGAGAGAACCGATCAGGGAAGGTTCAACTCCAAAAGAAAACACTACCCAAATAAATGAGAGTACTGATCAGGGAAGGTTTGTTTATAAATAAATCAACCACTGTAGATGGCTTTTAGATTCAAATTTAATGTTTCATACTTGTTCGATCCATGTAAAAACAACAAAGTATGATTTGAAAAGAACGAACAATGTTCATGCCCCCATCATGTATGTAGATTTGATAAGTGTGAAGTGGAATGACAATCATTTGGCATTCAACTGTAAGTACGTTGTTGTGTATATGTGCATGAACCAATATCATGCCCTATGAATCTGTACCTACTGATGTAGTTCCTATGCATCTATATGCTGAATTTGAAAACCTGTATCCCAAATGTATGTGAATGTGTAACTCTGAAACTTTGTTCTTGTAAACTGTTGTGCATATGCCTCTGTACTCGGTATCAAATTTCCAAATGTTTGTCACGTATCTAAAACAATCTGTCATCTGAACCATCTAGATCTTTGAAATTTGTGAAACTTGTACTCTACATTGATTTTCTGCTCATGGAGACTTATGTCTCTAAGACAAGTCTACTGTAATGCCTCCCTTTTGAAATGATGGATGTATCTTGTCACTCATCTTAAAATAAAAATGAATTGTATCATGTCATGTATAAAGATAGTATCATGTAATATCATTTGATTATGTAGAGAATATGTCATCATGGTAATGCATGTAACATATGGAATGCATGGCATGTAAGTGTTATGTCTAGATAGATATATTAATGAAGCATGCAGTATGAGTATCTTTGAATAAAACTATGCAGTAATAGTGCATGATATAGATCATGGCACCTCTCAATGTCAACAACCTCAACAAATGCAAGTGTTAGTTGTTACACATAGGCCAAAGGGCCACATACAAGGGACATAAAAATGTCACAACAATCATGGTTAAAGGCCACACTCAGAAGGACATAAAAAATTGTCGCAAATAAGAGACATCAATGGATGTCGCATGAAGCAAGCCAAGGGCCACTTGCAATAGGGACAAAGTAGCTTATCATGTAAAAGAGTAACAACATAAATATAGTGAAATGTATGTGTATGTAAAGAATATGCCATCTACTAAACATGTGATAAATAACATATGTAAATAATGTAAATTAACAATCATGTCATGTTCAGGGCTTGATTTTGGATTTTTTGAATATTTGAATGTTTTGTATTTTTGAATTATTTGATTTTTTTTTGTATTTTTGAAATATTTGAGATCTGGAAAGTAAGGTTGAGTGGCAATGGTTTTGAAAAGCGAAGCATGAGAGAGATCCGAACAATCAACAACACATGTCAAGGCATAATGTGCACTAGTTGTGATAACATGGCTATGTGGAGAAGGTGAAAGCAGACAATATGCCCCTACTATATATGTGTCTTGCAACAATGTAGTTGTGGATTCACATGCCCCCAACAGGGAAGAATAAATGTGCTCATGTGATATGTAAATATAGATGTATATTAATATGATCATATAAGTTCAATGGAAGCTATAAAGGACATGCACTAGAATCATGGTAGGATGTGTTATGGATGTTCGTATTAAGGTAACGATCAAGGAGCAAGGGCCAAGTGAAAACAAAGCCAAGGGCTAGAAGATTGGTCAATGCAAGAGCATATGAACACATGTATGTCAAAATAGAAGAATAGAGGAAGTATGCAATCGAGAAGCTATGTACAAGATATTATGTTTCAGCTAATTAGGAGTCAACCAAGGATTGACTGAGCATCCAAAAAGTTCATCCAAGGGATGCACATATGTATTTGGCCTATATCACCAATTGTATCATCTGATTAATCCTCTTGTGTATCATTGTTCGGAATATCATTATCTCGATTGTTGTCATCCTTTTTATATACGTCATTATTGCATCAAACCTCTTGATTATTAGAATGATCAATGTAGGAGAGAGGGAATTCTTTATGTTTTTCTTGTTCTTGTTATTGTATCTTTTGTAATCTTTCCTGCTCTAGTTCCTTTTGTAACATTTCTTGCTCTAGTTGTTCTTTTTGTAACCTTTCTTTTTCAGATTTTGCCGTTTGTAACCTTTCTTGCTCTATTTTTGCTTTTTGTAACTTGTTTTGCTTTTATTTTGCCTTTTGTAACCTTTCTTGACCTAGTGGTTCCTTCTGTAACCTTTTTTTCTCTAATTGTTTATTTTGTAACCTTTCTTGTTCTGATCTTGCCTTTTGTAACCTTTCTTGTTTTGATTTTGCTGTTTTTAACCTTGTTCTGATTTTGCTTTGTGTTCCTTAAGAAATGCAATCACAATGTGAGTGGGTTGTTTGATTGAAGAAGTTGTTCTTGAATTAGTGGGTGGTTTGATTGATTCATTTAGTATAGGATCACCACTATCAATGTTACTTTGCATTTTATTCTTCAAAGCACAACAATTGTTTGTATGTCTATACTTTCTATGGTATGCACAATAGTATTTTGATCTCCTTCATACGAGGTAATGTGATCAACTTGTTTCAAAGCATTTCTCTTAGAATCTCACTTGAACTCTTATTAGCCTTATGTACACTTTTTGAATCACTAGTCGTAGATATACCTTGTTTTGGCTTCCAATCTTGAGATGAAGTCTTTTTAGGCACACAATTTTTGGATAGAGATGTAGATATACAGTGGTGTAGGGAGATGCACCCTCGATCACTTGGGACGTGTCTTTGGTACATGGACATGTTTCAAGTACAGGGGATGGGTATTAAGACATCCCCTGTACTAGACTAGACATATCTTGAAAACCCTAGACATCTCCTTCGACATTTTCTTTCAAAAAATCGAGTTGTATCCCTTAAAAACCCTTGCTATTGCCATATTTGCTGTCCTCGTCGCCAGATTCACAGTGAAAAACCCTTCTTGTTGCTAGATTCATCCTTGAAGTTGTTGGATTCACAATGGTGTCGGTAATTTGCAGTATTTTGTAGTTTGTAGTTTTTTTAATTTTTCACGGAACTCGGGAACGACAAAGTTCCAGTGGCAGTGGGATGACAATGCTGTGCCATTGCCATTCGAACCAGGTGGTTTGAACGACAATGGCACGACATTGCTGTCCCATCGCCACGGGGTTGGAACGATGATGCCATGCCATTGCCATTCAAACTAGGTTCGAATGACAATGGCACAACATTCCTATTCCAGTGTTGTGGCAGTGGAATGACAATGCCGTGCTATTGCTTTTTAATATTTTTTTTTAATTTTTTAAATTTTTTATTAGAGTTCTCACCTTTAATTTTATCATTTTTAAATTATAATTTATAATTATTAATTATAGTTAATAAGTTATAACTTATAAGTCTACATTTATTATTATATTATTACATAATATTAATAATTAAAATTTAAATTAAATTTTAATATTTATTTTAAAAATTATTTTTAAATTTTAATTTTGTCAATTCATTTTAATATTTATGTTTTTTTATTATTTATATATACAATATAGTTTATATTTCAATTTATAATTTAATAAATTATTTTTAATATTTTAATATTTTAATTTAATTATATATATGTCATCTCCCGGTACCCGCTTCTTATTTTTCTAACAATTTGTGTACCAATTTTTGTCTCCACGTACCCGCACTTGTCTTCTGGGAACTATGTAGATATATGATTGATACTGGAATGCTCTAGATTCTTTGTATATGTTATCTTATTTTAAAGTGATGTGATCTTTAAACTGAAATATTGATTTTGCTTTTACAACCCTTCTATGGATGTTTTCACAGTGACTTTTATCTTGAAGGGCTTCACAAGCACAAATCTTAGGTACTTTTGATTGAATATGCATACAAAGGTCATCAAAAGGGTTTGTGGGAGGGGAATGTGGGGATGAGGAGGAACATTCATATGACCTCTATTTTGTATTATAGGAGGGGTCACCTTAACTCTTGGGATAACGACAATATGAACCTCCGTAGAGGAAAATTAGCTATCAACACCTTGAGGAAAGGTGAAGGAAGAATAAAAGAGTCCATAGGAGGCAATAAAGAACTGGCCATTCCAAGACATCTGTAAGGAATTATTGCAATCCAAGAGAGGTTTTTGATAAAAATCACTATATAGTTGAAACCCATAAATTAATTTAAAAATAGGTTCGCCGTTTGTCCTATAGGACGAATTTACTAAAATAGTAAATTACAAATACCAGAAAATCCATTCAACATTTTGGCGAACCAAATTTGATTTTTCATCCACTCATTACCAATAGTAAAAATGTTAGTGTTTGAAAAATAGAGCTATTTTGATCGAAATATCAACCAATCAATGAATAATCCTAATGGAGGAAAACCCTAAGAGGAGAATGAGTGTGAAACCCTAGGGCAAAAGATAATTTTTTTGATTTGCACAAAGCGGAAGGGGAAATAGAAAATTAGCGCTGAAAATAATGCACTGGTAGAAATTTGAAACCCTAGAAGGATGAAACCGTAAGGGGAAACTTGGGGCTTTGTACTGTTCGATGTGTACAGGTCACCAATTTGTTTTACCTTGGATTAATGTGTGAGATTAATCTAATTAATATAGAACTTTGAAATGTAATTCAGATCAATAGACATGGCATTCAAGCATACATTTGAATGTAAAAGACTGAGATTGATTCGTTTGATTTGACAAGGGCATATGTTAAATATGGAAAATACTAAAGAGATCACGATATATAGTTTTCTTGGTTGATTGTCTGATTGTGATTGTTTACTAGATGTGAAAATCAGGGATAAGTCTATTTGTGGTTCGTTTGGTTTTGGAACTAGTTCACTTTCTATGCTGGGTCAATTCTGTAGGATCAGTTAGTATTGTTGGTTAGTACTGACTTGCATGAAAGTAGGGCACAATAGCTGTATGGTCACAGTTGTCCGCGATAGTCTTTGCTTACTTTGTGTTTGCTTTGAAACAACCTCCTTTGTTTTCAGATATCCTAGATGTGCTTGTGAGAGCTAGAAATTTGCAAAATTGAAGAAAAAAATTAATGCCTTGAGCTGACCCTAATCACCCATGTCAAAGATTGGTTGCTGTCTACGTATCCAATACCCCGAGGGAAATCAAGCCACATGTAGTTCTCCCACCTAGTGTGATTGTGCAGTTGTGCTCCTTCGCTATGTGTATGTGGCTAATGATTGGATTTGACACTTGACAATGCTTGCTTTGCCCTAGATTTTGAGTGCGTTAGACTTAGCTTATGAATGCGCTTAGTGATAGATATGCAAATTACGAAGAATAGGGCAGATTTGTTCAATATGCAATAGCGTATAGATGTATCACAGATAAGCATCAAATCTCTTTTGAATGAGACCTTGATTTGTTTATTGATGGATCCATTTGAATAATTCCTTACGTCACCGGCACACTAAGTTTATGGGCCGACCCTATGGATGGGTTTGATTTGAGAAAATTGCCATAGTTGGGAGCGTGTCCGTTTCGACCAGTGTGGGTTGTTATCGACGAACTATAATGATTTAACCTTTGGAATTGATCCGTGTACAGGTGGACTGCTCTGCGAGTTTGGAGATGTTTGTGCAGGATATTTGGCAGGTTTGAAATAGACAATGAGGTTCATGTAGGTGTATAACAACATAATGGAAGGAGTGACTCATAAGATAGAATGGAAGTGTGAGAGGATGGTGAATTACGACCTTGTTTGGGTGCTCAAGTCATGCGTGGTAAATATGTGTCAAGCTTGTCATTGTTAAGCACCAAAGATCAAATTTTATTATCTATAGTCAAATACAATTCATCATATTGTTGATGTGTTGAATTTTATGCCGGGTGCCTGGATGAATCAAGAAAGAGAAACCACAATTGTGGTCGATCTTTTGGTTAAATTAGCAGTTAGTCAAAGGTGGCACGATGATATCTTAATATTTAGGGGCATGCTCTAACTCCAGCGTACCACCATTGGACAAGTAAGCCATAGTTGAACGCCATCAAGGGAAAATCACAAAGCATTTTGTTCACCTATGGTCACATAAAATGACTTGGAATCATACCCAAAAGGCAACATGGGCACTTCTAGTCACCAATTTGGCAACGTCACCCATAAAGGTGGACTTGCTTGGTCCATGTTATTAAGCCTTCTCCCCACATGCTCATTGCTTAATTAACCTTTAGTTCTTTTGTCTAAGTATCACTTTTGTTAACTCTTATCCCACCTACTACTCCCTTAAGTACATTTTCAATCGTAACGTTTCCCCTTTGTTAACTCATATTTTCACCCATTACACTTATAAATTTTATATCTTCTAGATGTCATTCCACCCACTTGACATCCCTTAATTCCTTTTCCTTTCTAACTCCTAGACGTAGTTAAAGATTATCAAATAACAACTCCTAGTATTTATTATACCCATTTGAAAGTCATAAACGCTAATGACATTACTATCAACATTGACTTCCCCTTCATTTGTTATAATGCTTTTCTATCATTCCCTAACCCTAGCATCACTCATTTGGTGCAAAGTGATCGGTATCAGCGGCACCATATGTAAGAACCTGATGTTCAATCACGGTCGTGATCATTCTAAGGCATATAGGCTGATTGATGTCTCTACTAATGAGGTGACAACAGGGATGGTGATGTAGATGAAAATGCAAGGATTCAATCTACCTCAGTTTTTTAACTAATTCAGATTTTCTATGCTTGATCGATACTAGCAGTGCAGAAGACAAGAAGGTGGAACACGAACAAGTGCAACATGGTGATATGTGGCAGAAATGCCTCACATTCAGAGTGGGGAGACTGAATCATCTCCAATCGAGGTTGCTCACAAATCTGACAGATGGCTTGATCTTGTGAAAAATAAACCAAAGTGGTACTATTCTACCATAGAAGAAGCCAAAGGTGGTGAGCTCTTTCAAGGCACTTCCGGTGGAAGGCCTAAGAGACAAAGTAAGAAAGTATGATTAAATGAATTTTGATGATAATTTGGCATTTTGTAACTTTGCTTTGATGGCTACCGTTGTATGTGAGCCTGGCTCCTATAATGAACCAAAGGGGTAACATGAATGGGTGTACAAGAAGACAAGGCTAATGGATATTTAGTCAAGTACAAGGCAAGGTTCGTGACCAAGGGTTTTACCCAACAAGAGGTTATAGATTATGAGGGGTCCATTGCACCGGCAACAAAGATGGTAACAGTTAAGGTGGTTCTAGACATTTCATTGCAACTTAGCGGGAAACTCTATTAGATAGATGTGGAGTGTATATGACTCAATGGAGATTTGGAGGAGGAAGTGTGTATGACTCAGTCGCAAGGGTTGGAAGCTGCGGGTAAAGATTATTTTGTGTGCAAGTCGGTCGAAGATCTTTACAATTTGAAGCAGGCTCCACCAACATGATATATCAAAACCAATTTCCATTTTACTAGATTTTGAGTCAGAAGAAGCACTTCTAATCCACAACCCAAATCAAGAGTTCAGATGATGATATACCACCATTCTTATTGTCACCTTATTGGTACATCGATCAGCCTATACTGCTTATAATGATCACTGTAATGAGTGAACGTCATTTTATTGCCCAAGGAATCCAGCTCCTCTTTATTTTTGTGGAACAAAAGCATAAACAGTTGAACCAAAAATTCCAAATGACCTACCTTTGGTTTTCGTCTTGTCCATGCTTCCTCAAGTGTAATGTCTTGAAGTACCTCATAAGGGCTTCTCATAACCAGATAGTCAACATTATTAACAGCTTTCACTTAATACTTATTTGGAACTTCCTTTCCTTTAAACATGCTTCTCACCATGTTTGTAACTGTCCAATTCCATCTCTCCTCCACAATATGATGTAGAGGTTTATACGAGCCTTTTAATTACTCATGTATCCTATCCTGTATGTAAAACTCAGAAAACTTCTAGGAGGCAAGTTTGCCCCCATTATCTGTTCAGAAAGGCTTTATCTTCGTATTGGTTTTATTCTGGACAAAGCCTGAATTTTTTTGAAGAACTAAAAAACATTGCACTTATTTTTGAGAAATATACCTGTATTTTCCTACTATAATCATCAAGCAGTAGAAAATGTAGTACCAGAATTAGAGGTTACTTTTGTCGGTGTGCACATATCACTAACTCCAAATAATGTTTTGCTTGCCAACCCTTCCCATCCTAAAAAGGCTTTAGACATTGTTTCCATACCAAGCATGCTGTGCATACTTCTCAGTTTTCCTGTATGTGAGGCGCACCTTCTACCATTCAGTGTTTCTCCAAAGTAAAACCATATCATTGGTGCCAAAGCGTGTTGGCAGCAACAACCAAGGCACACGTCTGTTAAGGGTTAACCTCATTTAACCAATAGATATTATGTTCTCTCCAAACAGGTGCCATCCCTTGGAGCTGTGTTTTATGAAGACAACCTTCAGGGATCAATCTGCAACGATCTTGATAAGCTGGCTTGTCCGCTCTTTTCAACTTTTGGGCTCAATTCAAATCGTGCCAAATGTATCATTGCTGACTCACATCATTCCATATATACCATAATGAAAAAGGCCTTTTTTGGTTCAATATTTCACCAACAAACCTGATATGAACACGATTAAAGCAACAAAGAGAGAATGCAAGAGATTGGCTCAACTGTACATGCTGTACACTCATTTGTTTTATGTATTTATAGAACGAGAAATATTTACAAGGAAGCTTCTAAAAGAAGAAAAGTGGGTATACATGGAAGCTTCTTGAAGAAAGAGAAGGAAGCCTGTAAATAATTTCCATAAAGACAATGAAAGATATACATTAATTACATTATTTACTAAACCCATCCTGGATTGGTTTGAGCTTATGGTATCTTTGCTTGTTCAAGTAGAAACAAATGTTGTCACTAACTTGAGAATGTGGTTAAACACTACGTCGAACATTATTTCTTTGTATTTGGCTTGAGTCCTCAATAACATGTCATTAAGCTGTGGATTGACTTTAGTCAAATGCTGAACGAAAAAAGAAGCCTTAATTTGTTCGTAGAAAAGTGGTTTGAGCTTATGATGCTGCCAAGATATAAATCTTTTCTTGTTCAAGTAGAGCCAAACTTTGTCATCAACTTGAAAACTGGAACAAAAGTTGGGCTCAATTCAAATTGTGCCAAATGTGTCGTTGCTGACTCTCTTGATTCCACATATACCCTAATGAAAAATTCCTTGTTCGGTTTCTATATTTTATCAACAAATCTGATATGAGGACAATTGAAGCAACAGAGAGAGAATGCAAGACATTGGCCCAACTGTACAAGCTTATAGAATGAGAAATATTCACAAGGAAGCTTCTAGATTTAGGAAGGCTCTAAAAGAAGAAAAATAGGTGCACATGGAATCTTCTTGAAGAAAGAGAAGGAAGCCTCTAAATAATTTTTATAGAGACAATAAAAGGTATACATTAATTACATTATTTACTAGACCCATACTGAATTGGTTTGAGTTTATGATATCTTTGCTTGTTCAAGTAGAAACAAACGTTGTCATCAACTTGAGAATGTGGATAAAAGAAGCCTTAATTTGCTCTTACCAAATAGGTTTGAGCTTATGGTGCTGCTGAGAACTAAATCTTTACTCGTTCAAGTAGAGCCAAACTTTGTCACCAATGTCTTATCAAGTAGTGGATGGACTTTAGTGAAAGTTGGAATGAAATATAATAATCCTTATTTTGCTGCATTTGTTGATGAGAAGCATCAGCAGTGGGAAGAGCTACTGGAATATCATTCCTGCAAGGGGTTGATACCCATAGCAAACGTCAAATAGAACATCTTGTAGAAACATGGATAGCTCTATTGTAACCTAAGTAACCACATTTGCTGCATCTAATCGAAGAAGTTTGGAGTTTGCCGAATTGCAAGAAAAGTTCAGAAATTCGTGTTGAAATTCACATTTTTAGGGTTTGTTTTGTGTTTTGTTCGTCGGTCAGTCCCAGTGTTCGCTATTCATTACTTCCAACTTCGCTGCGTTTCATTACTTTGCATCTTCGCCGCTGTAATGCCATTCATTTGTTTGCACTTCGCATATGCAGGCAGGAAACGTGAACTAACTTTACTCAGGCTAAGCAGATTCCAAAGACTCCATTCCACGCTGCGTCCACTCAGGCTCAACAGACTCAATTTATCATTGAATCATTTTGAACAAAACATTAGCTCTTTTAAGTTTTAATTAAATACTCTGTGGAAACTTGAAAGTTATTTTGACATGTTTATTTATAAAATTATATGAAATGTGATGTTTTTTAAATGGTGGGTCGGTATATTTAAAAAAATAAATATATTTCTATTAGCCAAATTTAATCACAAATTTTATCTCAATTTTTTTAGTTCCAAATTTTTTCTGAATTTTTTTCTCAGCGAATTCAAACATGAATTCAAATGCGGTGACTTAGATTTTAACCATATTGCAATACATAAAGGTAAGTGTCACACTTCTTATTTTCTTGATGATAAAATGTGGAGATCACGAAGCAAGGAGAGGTTAACTACTTCGGTTCGACCAACGGTTTTTGGATCAAAAGATGTAAAACATATCAGTGGACAACCTAAAAGCCTACACAGATTTTTTTCCAACAGTGATTCATATTAAGAAATCTGGAGTCACGATTATAAACAGTGGTGAGTGGTAAGTTATAGTGACACTATACATGCTAGATAAACAACTCAGCAGCTTTTGAAGCATTGATAGAGTTGTTGCATGGAATTAAAACGACCATCTTAGATACCTGACATGCAACAACAAAAATACAGCAAAAAAAAACAATAATGCTTCCTAAAAGTAGGGGGAAGTCCATTAATAAAGTCCATGGAGATGGATTCCCAAGGCCTGGTGGGAAAAAGAAGTGTTTGATATAAACTAAGCATTCTATTAGAAGGCTTAGATTGACTCCGCAATGAATACCTAATAAAATCTTCCACATGCATCATCGTTGAAGGCCAATAGAAATATCTTTGTAAATGATATAAAGTATTCAATGTGCCAAAATGATCACCATATGATGAAAAGTGGGCCTCTTAAATGAGTGTGAGGCGTGGTTAACCGCCTGGAAGACAAAGCTGCTTTAATTTGTACAACAATCATCTCTTAATGTATAATCAAAGAAGTGAGAACGTACAATTTACCAATGTAGGTTGCTGTAAGGAAGTGAGAATTGGGCCAAGTGTGGATCTAAAGAATAAAGTGATTTTCAATTTTCATCAGCAGCAAGTCTAGTATTGAGAATATGTGGCCAAAGGTAGTAATAAAAGAAAAGTTGAACAAGACGCAAGAGGACGTGGATGAAACAAAACAATGTCTAGATGGATAAGTGGGACATTAACATTCATGAGTGCCCGAAGACCAATCAAGAGATAAAGAGATATGTGAGGGAGAAGTTTAAAATAAACACGTGGACAAAGCAAATAGGGAGGAAAAAGCAGTACTACATGACCAAGTTCAACCCCAATTATGAGCATGACCAAAAAACCTACATAGGGGCAAAAATTAAATGGAGAACGAAGATGCTCATAGGGCAATTGAGAACGGGGTCACATCAACTTCGATGTGAGACGGGTAGGTGGAAGATCCCAAAAGAAAAGTAGGAAGAGAGAATATGTCCTATGTGCACATCAGGTATGGTTGAGACGGAATGGCGTTATCTCATGGAATGCTCCGCCTATGACGACATCCGAGCTAAATACATGGGCAGCCTACAGGGGGTTTCTATGCTCACTATATTTGAGAGTGAGAACATTGATAGAAACGGAGAATTCTTGATTAAGATCCACGGTAGGAGAGTGAACCTTCAAAGGCAAAACAGTGGCAGGCTTGGGAACTAGAGTCAGAAAAGCTCAATGCCACTCTCTTTTTCCCGTGGTTGCTTCACTTCTTTGGGTTATGATTTTTGGTTTGGGGGTCCCATAGACTGTTTTTGGTGGACGTTATTAAAATATCTATCTACTAAGGATGTAGCGTCTGCATTGCTTGAGTGCTTGAATCAATGCATAGAATTCCTTGTAATATGTACTGTATTTTTGTGTGATTGCAGAAAGTGATTTTGTCATATGTGCTGTGTTTTTGTCCGGTATAGTATAATATGAGGCATCTGATTCCATCTCAAAGGGCTGCTGCAAACTAGGAAGAGCAAACACTAGAGTATAAAAAGTGGCATCTTTGAGATGCTGAAATACTTTTTTGGTTGCCACATTCCACGAAAAATGCTTTTGATTGGAGAGTTAAAGAAGTGGTCTGTAATATGAGAGAAGTGTTGAATGAATTTATTGTAGAATTTCATGTCAGCAACGTTTTTAGATTTTTAGTAATTGATGGAGTCAACCAATCCTTTAGGACATTGATTTTTTTTGGATCTACATGGATACCAAGTTGGTCAATCTGAAAATCGAGATATTGAATGGATGTTTGCCTAATGAAGATTTGTTTCATTTTGGCCTATAATATATGTTGTTGTAGAAGACCAAGGAACGTGAACATGTTTGACATGATCATCCCAATTGTTACTAAAGACAATGTCATCCATATAGACCACTATGAATTTCCAAAAATGTGTGCAAAATAATCATTAATGAGAGCCTATGGAATGTGGTTGGAGCATTCATGAGGCCAAAAGGCATGACTAGCCACCACTCATATAGACGAAACTTAGTTTTGAAAGTTGTTCTCCATACATTTAATAGGTCCACACATACTTTTGGCAGTATCCAGAAGTTAAATCAATTTTCTTGAAATATCTAGCCATATTCGGTCGTGAACATGTTTGACATGATCATACCAATTGTTACTAAAGACAATGTCATCCATATATACCACTATGAATTTCCAAAAATGCGTGCAAAATAATCATTAATGAGAGCCTATGGAATGTGGTTGGAGCATTCATGAGGCCAAAAGGCATGACTAGCCACCACTCATATAGACGAAACTTAGTTTTGAAAGTTGTTCGCCATCAATTTAATAGGTCCACACATACTTTTGGGAGTATCCAGAAGTTAAATCAATTTTCTTGAAATATCTAGCCATATTCAGTAAGGTATGCAGGAAAATTTGGCGATTAAGAACTTGGAACCAAATTGGTGTTGTGATGAATGGTCCAATTAGTGTTGTGCAGCAAGAATGGCCTGAATACCCAGAGGAAGAAGGTTGTCTATGTTATTTGCTTTTGGTTATTTTTACAACACACATGGTTAAGAACTTTTGGATATTAACCCGATTCATTGTTGGATTTATAGAAAGGAAAAAAGAGTTGGGTAAAAAGGAGGGTGTGAGTTTGTATACTTTACCATTCTTCTAAATCTTATGTCTTGTGTCGGCCATCATGAACAATCAAGTGAAGTGACCTAACATAGACTTGTATCTTTATAGGGTCTAATGGCAAAGGTGAGTGCACATTGCTGTTGTACCAAAGTTGGATTCAAAAAATCTTTGACCCAGTCCAATTGAGGTCTTAAGATGGTTGTGGTGGGAAGCTGTAGATCTGAAACCAACTTGAGACACCGGTTTTTTTTATTGCCATTATCAATAATAAGAGAAACCATGCGATCCTTTACTAGCAATTTTGGGTGAAAAAGGGCTTTTTGTGGGTTAAATGAATAATCTCTTATCATCAAGGTAAGATGCAGATCTAGAGTGACTAGGTTCTCAATTGTATTTTTGCATTTTTTGTTTTAGGGTTTTGCTCTATGAGGAGAGATTTAGACTCATTGGCATGGAGAGCCTTGCATTCTTCTGTAGAATGGCCACAACTCCTATTGTACTTGCAAGTGCTCTATATGTTACCAGTAGATGAAAGTTGGTTTGAACTTGTAGACCCGTTTGGTAGGTTGAGTCTTTATAGGTGGAAGGTTTGCTCGAATTGGAACCTTTATTTGGAAACTTATATCCCATTTTAGCTTTTATAGAAATAGCTAATGTTTATGCTCTTTCCAAGGAATCTATTTTAAACATAGATGTTTCTTCTCTAGTTCTAGGAAGCAAACCTTGTTTTTCAAATCCTAAGCAACTCTTTTGGACCAAGGATTTGTAGTTTGACTTGAAGCTTGGTGAAAAGCTCAATGTATTGTTTCTTTAATTGACATGGATGATGTTTGAGTTGAAATTGTTGTGCCTATAGATTGTCTTGATACCCTATAGGGTAGAACCTCTTCTTTGAAGCGATCCCATTGGGTGATATGATAACTAATGCGATTTGTCTTCATCAACAAGAAGCATGTTCCAATAATTTTGCCGCCAATCTAGAATAGTCTTTTTTAGATGAAATTCAATAGTGTGAATCTTGTCAGTACCAATTATTACACTGAAGTTGTTTCCCCAATTGGAATTCATGTTTGATAGCGATGGTTGAACCCATAATTCATAAACCATAACCGGTGAGTACTTGCCAAGGGGCCATTTTGGGTAACTGGAGGTAATTCGACAGAGCTAGTCGAATAACCGATAATCGCTGACAAAGGCAAAAAATATGTAAATTTATTATTTTTTTTAGAAATTGCAGAAGCAAAATAGATCAAATGAGTCTGTAAAATGTTGGGAAAGTGTTTTCTATTAGATTTGAATACAAATAAAGTACAAAATTTCATAATCACGCAAATACAACAAGGGTCACAGACTACAATGATACTTATAGTCTTATACAAAAATCTACAAGTACAAATTACAAGAATCTATTATTTTCTCTTCCCTGCACTCTAGAAGACTAAGGGAGATTGAGAAACTCTATTCCTGCCACTCAGCTACCCCGACTCGCTCTGTCTAGATGGTTGCACTTGCGCATGTGGCTCCCTCTCTGCCTCTGCCTCTGCCTCATCTTCAAGGATGTCCTCCAATCCAATCTCTCCTGCTGCAACTTCACCCTCCATAGCTTGCCTCTCGAAATCAACAATCTCATCCTCTGTGAGCATGGGGGCCTCCTGTGCAATCCAATCGCTGTAGGGATCGATCTCATCTAGATCGATAGGCTCCTCTGATGCATTCTCCAACTTCTTTGTGTGAAGTCAAAGGTTGTATTGTACAAAAACCAAGTCATTGGACGTTGTTGGCTCAACTTGTTGCGCTTCTTTATGTGAATGGAGTCAAACAAACTCCAATTGTACTCGCATCTAGAAGTGCTACAAGCTTGAGATAAAATTAAGAGGGATAGCCGTTGAAGATGTGTGGTATTTCCACCCCAACCTTCCCACCACGACCCTGCAAACAAGATATTCAAAACTTTGCAAGTAATTAATAATTGTAAATATGTAAATGGTAAGGTACAAGTAAAGACTTTATTTTCTATTACCTGGTGACTAGTGTTAAAGAAAAGAGCCTCCCCCTTGTCTGCTTGTAGTTCTGCAACTTTGCAATAATGAGGTCCTTCACCTCAAGGTCAGGTGTCATACTCTCAATGCATGTTGAGAGCCCTTCATAACTTCTCCACTAGCATTTTTAAAGTCATCGGAGTAGAAAAACTTGGGGTTAAGGTAGTACCCTACTGTATGGATGGGTTGATGGAGTTGATTGTTCCACCTCCGATCAATCAACCCCCAAATGGGATCAAATCTGGCACAATCCCCTCTATAATAGTTGAGCGAATGAACAATATTCATTTAGCTTTGGTCTATGGCTCCAATGAAATGTTTCTATATGTCAAATGCATATTGAAAAAATGACATGCATTTGTCATAGGTAACATGCATGCCAATTTTTTCATTTATTATTAAACTTTTTTTAAAATGGTAAACATTATTATTCTATCAATATCATAGTACTATAAAAATTTATTATTATTAAGTAGATATTTAAATGATTAACTTTATTCTTTTATCGATATCATGACTGTAAAAGTATTTTCGGTTATCATATAATTGTAAAAGGATAGTCATTTTTTATATCAATCCGCATTTTGTGTTTTCAGGGTTTTTGGGTTCGAGGCTTTAGGGTGTCGTGTTCCATGGTTTTGGGTTTTAGTTTGTGTTTTTTGGGTTTTAGGTATATTTTATATCAATCTACTTTTTGTGCTTTTAGGGTTTTTGGGTTCAAGAATTTTTGTGTTCAGGTTTCAAGTTTTTGGGTGTTGGGTTTTAGGATTTATAGGTTTTTTAGGTTCCGGGTTTTCATGGTTTGGTGTTTTTTGTGTTTTTCATGTTTTTAGGGTTTTCAGTTTTGGGGCTTTTGGGTTTTAGAGTTTTTAGGTTTCATGTTTCGTGTTTTAGGTTTTCGGTTTTAGACTTGAGGTTTTAAGGGCATTTCATATCAATTTATTGTTCGTGTTTTTGGGACCTTTAGGCTCAGTATTTTTCGGGTTTAGGGTTTCTAGGTTGGGTTTATAGGATTTGAGTTTCGGGTTTTGAGGTTTTTAGTTTTGTATCTTCAAGTTTTGGGTTTCAAATTTTTAGGGGCATTTTATATCAACTACATTTTATGTTTATTGGGTTTACATGTTTATGTTTTTAGGTTTCAAGTTTTGGGGTTTTAGAGTTTAGGTTTCATGATTTTCAAGGTTAGGTCTTTTAGGGTTTTTAATTTCATGTTTTCTAGTTTGGGTTTTCAAGTTTCAGTGTTTTTAGGGTTTGTTTTTTAGATTTTGGGTCTCATATTTTAGGTTTCGTTGGCGTTTTATATCAATCTGTGTTTTTCGTTTTCATGATGTTCATGTTCAAGGTTTTATAGGGTTTGGGTTTCGAGTTTTGGATCTTTTGGGTTTTGGGTTTAAGGGTTTCGGGTTCCAGGGTTTATATTTCAAGGCCTTAGTTGGGGTTTTCAATTTTTGGGTTTTGAGATTTTTGAGATCAGGTTTTCGAGTTTAAGGGTTTTTAGATTATGGGTTTTTTGGGTTTTTAGAGTTTTCAGGGTTTATTTTTGGGATTCATGTTTCAGGGACGCTTTATATCAATTTACTTTCCCTGTTTTCAGTGTTTCCAGTTGGGTTGCAGGGGTACTCGTCTCCCAACCCCTGGGACGTGTCTTGGGAATTGGGACACGTGTCGAGTACGGGAGACGCGTACGAAAACATCTCTCGAGCTCAGAAACTGTTGCTGGGGTCTCCCTCTCGTCTCCCTTGTGTCCCACATGCCAAACTCGAGTCCCTTGAACGCGTGAACCCTAAATCCTTTTGAAATCGCATGCAAATCATTCTAAAATCGCGTGAAAACCTTTATAAATAAAATGGAATGCTAAAATGGAACGTTAAGTGTTTAGCACAATAGTCACAACGGAGGTGTGTAGTTGCAATTGAGGTGTGCAGTCGTAGGTGAGTGGAGAAAATTGCTGTGTTTAAAATACTGCGTTTAAAATTGCTGCGTTTAAAATGTTGTGTTCAAGGCTTAAGCATTCACGGCAAGGGTTGGCCGTTGCTGTGAACAACGAAACCAAGCCCTTGCCGTGAATGACAAGGGCTTGGTTTCTCCAATCACGACAACGACCAACGCTTGCCGTGAACACTTGAGCCTTTAAATAAATTTAAACGCAGCAATTGCTTTTTTTTTATAGTTTTTTTAATGTTTAAAATTACATGATTGTGCATGTATCTTAGTTTTTTTTTAATTTTTAAAAATGATAAATGTGAATGTAGTATTTTTTTTTTCAATTTTTTAATGTTAAAAAAAAAACTCAAATTGTGACAATTTTTATTTTTATTTTTTATTTATTTTATTTTTTATGTTAAAAATAAAAATAAAATTTACTTTGATCAAAAATATTTTGTTTTTATTTTTAATATATTTATTTTAATTTTTTAATATATATATATATATTTAAAACCCTGGTAAACTTTTTAACGTGATCGGCGGCGCTGGCTAGACACGCCTAATACCGGTACCACGGGGCGGGGGGAGACTAGAACTGGAGAATAGCAGAGCCGCAGCGGAAATACTTAGCCAACCAGGCTAGGGCCCCCACCCTTAATTTTTTAATATTAAAAAAAAGTAAAATTGTTTAAAAATAAAATATGTATTTTAAAAAAAAAATTAAAATAACTATATTTTTTTAATTTTTTAATGTTAAATGATTTATTTTTTGTGTCTTAACACTTATGTTATTATAATTTTTAATTTTTAATTTTTTAATTTTTAATTTTTAATTTTTAATTTTTAATTTTTAATTTTTAATTTTAATAATTTATTTAATTTTAGTTAAGTTTTTAAATTTTAATGATATATCTTTTTTAAATTTTTAAATAAAATTAAAATTATGAGTTAATAGTTTTTTTTATTTTCTTCAGAATGTCAGGTGGAAGGAAGTTTGTTTCCATTGTGGAAGTTTTGCGATTGTGTTCGCAAAGGGAATGGCGAAACAATAGAGATTACTTGTAAACTTTGTGGAAAGGCTTTTTAGGGCACTTACACGAGGTTGAGGGTTCATTTTTTTCGAACAATGGGAAAAGGGGTTGATCCCTGCTCAAATGAGGAAGCACAGTGTGAAGCGATGAGGGAACAAGAAAGAGCTGAAGGCAAAATGATTCCTTTAAGCTCTCACGCTTCAAACCTAGATCGAATTCAGAGTCAACATGGCATTCCAACCCCGAGAATAGAATCAGAGGTAGATGTGTCTTTTGGTCATGCGGTAGAGGACGCAGGGTTTTCTTGTAAAAGATCACACATTGGTAGTTCGAACCCCATTGGAAGTATGTTTGATGTGCATGGTCGAGACGCAGTGGATGCGGCCATTTCATGCTTCATCTATGCGAATGACATTCCATTCAATTTTGCTTGGTCGCCTTATTACGAGGAGATGGTTCGTGCTATCAACAATGGGCCGACGGGGTATGAACCACCTGGGTATGAGAAGCTTCGCACGTCTCTTATTGACAAAGAAAAAACAAGGATAGAGGAGCAAACAACGCCAGTCAAAAAGGTGTGGTTTATAGAGGGATGTAGCATTGTGATGGATGGTTGGACTGATACAAGAAACCAACCTCTTTCGAACATTATGGTAACTTGCTCCAAAGGCCCTTATTTTTTGAAAGCTATCGACTGTTCTGGACGAGAAAAATGTAGAGTTCCTTGAGAAGCAATTATGTGATGCAATTGATGAGGTGGGGGCATCGCTTGTTGTCCAAGTTATTACAAACGCTGCCCCAGTTTGTAAAGCAATTGGTTTATTGGTGCAAAAAAAATACAAACATGTGTTTTGGATGCCATGTTACTTGCACGCATTGAATAATGCTCTTAAAGACATTGACAGGTTTCAATGGGTTTCTGAGCTTATTGAGAAGGGCAAAAAAATACAAATGTTCATATGCAATCATCATCACACACAGGGCATTTATAGAAGATTTGCATGGAACTTCTTTAACCTGTAGATACACGGTTTGATTCATTCTTCATACTGCTTGACTGTCTTTATGTTGTGAAAGGGGCCTTGTGTTCTACTGTAGTTAGTGATGCATGGCAGGTTGGAGACAATCTACATCAGAGACTGCAGTTGAGGTGAGGCAGATGGTCCTTAATGATCACTTTTGGGCTGAGGTGAAATTTGTTGTTGACTTCATTCAACCTATTTGTGAGGTCATCTGTTTTGCTGATTCAGACAAGCCATGTTTGGGGGAGGTTTACAAAGAAATTGATTCTATGTGTGAAAGAATCAAAAAAATTACAGACTCAAAAGATCCTTCTTTATATCCTTTGAGGAAAAGATACATGGATGATGGAACAAGCTTAACACATCTCTACATTATGCTGCTTACGCTTTGAATCCAAAGTGGTATGATACACAGGCCACTAAGAAGAGGGCTCCATATGAAGACATAGAAGTAATGAAAGAATTTTGGGTTGCCATAAAAAAGGTTTATGGTCAAGGAGAGGAAGCTTCTTGTATCAGGTCTCAATGGAACATGTTTTCGCGTGGTCGCGGACACTTTTCTACAGTGGAGGCTCTCTATGATATTCATGCGAAGAAAGACCCAATAGCGTGGTGGTGGAACCATGGCAGTGAAGCCCCTGAATTGCAATCATTTGCAATATGGTTACTCTCACAAGTGGCGAGTTCATCATCTTGTGAGAGGAATTGGAGCACTTATGGTTTCATTCGTTCATTGAAGAGGAACCGACTAGGGTCAAAGAAGGCAAAGAACCTAGTGTACATTCATAGCACACTTCGTCTTCTTTCTTGTGTAGACCCAGGGTACAAGGAAGGTCCTTCAACAAAATGGGACCACATTCCACCTTATGGAGCAATAGACATATCCTTGGAGGATGATGTGCTTGAGGCAAATGGCCTCAATGATTTGCCCCCTATTATATTACCTGCAGTGAGCCACAACTTGAAAGTGATGCCTATTTAGACAACATCTTGGAGTACCTAGAGGATATAATTGATGTGGTAGTTGATCCTATTGTATCAGATCACATATGATCTAGGTTCACATATGTGTTTTTTGTTTATTGCATGCCTATTTATCGGCATTTCATTGATGAGCCTTAAATTTAATATGATGAGATATTTGTTCAGTCAAGATCTTTGGTTGGCTTGTATTATGTATATTGCTAACATTGGCATTGCATTAGTATAAATTTGTTTACGTTTTTCATAGTATATATAATTATTAATATATTATATATAATATATTAATATATTAATATTAAATATTAAATATTAAATAATAAATATATATTGTCGTCTCCCCGTACATGTTTCCTGGCAACTATGGTTTCCAGGCTCACCGTTTTCAAGTTTTACGTTTTCATGTTCCAAGTTTTGGGATTTCCAAGTTTTAGGATTGGGGTTTTTAACTTTTTATGCTTTTTGGGTTCGAGACTTCAAGGTTTTGAGGTTTTTAGGTTTTAAATTTCAGTTTTCTTGTTTCAGATATTAAGGTTTAGGTTTTTGGAGCATTTTATATCAATCTGCTTTTTATGTTTTCAAAGTTTTCTATTTTCGGTTTTGGGCTTCCTAGTTTTTAGGCCTTAGGTTTCAATCTCTTTGAATTTAGTGTATCCTTGCACCTTGGGGTTCTCTTGCTATTCCTAGGGCAAGTTTTGAAAGATGCTTCAAAGTTGCAAAACAAAGGGTCGAGCTTCTTATGGTTGAAGCTGCCATTGAACCTAGGGATCTTGATCTTTAGAGTGGGTTGGACATTGGTTCCTGGTGCTTGATTTGCTCCACTTTTTGAAATGATCTCATCATTTATTGCGTTAGCTTAATCTTGTTCTCAGTCGGACTAGCCAATGATTGTCGAAGAACACTACCCTGATTGGCAAGGATCTTCTATCAAAGAGAGTATTTCCACAGTCCATGAAGTAAATTGCTAAATATTTCTTGATAAAACCATGTAAGATTTTTTAAAAGGATCACATTCTATGAACCATCATTAGGATGAAAGAATAGGATGATTAGTTTGCAGACATAGGTATTCCATTTAAAGATATTGACAATGAAGTGATGTGATGTTGGGTAGTTGGGAGGATTAAATCTTAGAAAAAGGTCATTTCGAAAATAGTAGAAAAGTTGAAAACTTAAAATTAAAAGTTAAAAATAAAAAATAAAAAATAAAAAGTGAAAATTGACTAAAAATAATAAAAATTAAAGATTTGAGTTTTAAGTTGTAATATATATTTATTGAGATAGGAGGTAGAAAGCTTTGATTAACAATTGTTAACAACTAAATAATTGCTAAGAGGGGTTAGAAAATTAAAAGTTGTTATTGAGAGGTGAGAGTTAGGTATAAATAAAATTTTTGATAAAAAGAAAGACAATAGCACGAAGCAAGGAAACAAGAGGGGTGAGAGTTGAACCAGTCAGAGAGCAAAGATGACACTATTGGTATGAAAATTGAGGAGGATACCAAAAAAGAGATGCTTGAAATCAAGTCATCGTATTTTAATTAAGTTAACGATAGGTCCCCAAGATTGGTTTAATTCTTGACCGCCGTCTATGTTAATGTAGTTATTATACTTGCAAATTTCTTTTGCTTCCCTTGACGACGTTTGAAGTAGTGGTCATGTATGGCTAGAACCTTGGTATCCTCAATACAAATGTGATGTCGAGTTTTGAAGGAATGTTCTGCCAAGGCTGACTTAACCAACCATTCTTTGTTTATATCTACGACATGTTCATTGATCCTCGTGTTGATGGAGCGACTTGTCTCCCCAATATATGACATCTCGCAAGAACAATCAATTTTGTATACTCCATTTCTAAGACTAGTTTATAACTTTTCTTTGGACAAATTGATCAGCATTCTATGTTTTTTGCATAGTTCCATAGAGTTTCCTGACGGGGGGATGCGGGGATGGATTTTCGAGATGGGGGGATGGGGGGCCGAAGTTTGGGGACGACGGGGGGACGGTGGTGGGGGAGTGGTGTAAATCATATAGTACTTGAAAAATTATTTATAAAAAGATGTATAAGGAATAAGGATATTGCATTGAACATCAACTTAACATTGTGATTTAATCATTTAAGTTTCAAGTTTGATCCATTGAACCAATGAACATTGAACATTGAAAATGAAAATGAAAATATTGAATTCAAAATTTTCAAATTTTCATAATGATGATTCATGATTACAATCAAGTATCAACAATGAAGTTATAAAATGCTCTCACTCTTGCCAACTTCTCTCTTAGCTTGCTGCCTCTACTTTCAACTCTCTACTCAATGAAGTTTTTGTATGATTTGGAATGAGAGGGAGAGGGCTTTTTAGAAGCTTTTGGGAGGCCTGGGGGGATGGGGGTGGAACCCACTAGCAATTAGGGTTATGGTAGGGGTTTAAAAACCCAATTTTTTTTAAAATAAAAAAAAATGCACTTTATGGCGTCCACCTGCGTGGGGGACGCCTAGGCATTTCTTAGGGGGTCGGGGCACTTTTGGACTTCCCTTGGACGTCTCAGAGTCCCGTCCCTGAGTCCCCAAGACGTCTCCCTTTTGAAGGAGACGTACCCTCTCAAAGGGAAATGTCTCGAGGATGAAGGAGGTTCGTGGTGGAGGTGGCGGGACGACTGGGGGACGTTCTCGTGAAGTCTCCACGTCCAGGGGATGTCCCTATCCCGGAAACGCCGGGTTTTTCGGGGGGGACGTGCCCTCATGGAACACTGGTTTTTTGTGAGGGATAAAAGTGGTATGGATGTTTTTGCTCTTTAAATTTTTTGCAATTTTATTATAAATTCTTTCAAAATACAAGAGGAAAGCTGTAGGCTTGTTCAGGGTGTCATTCATAATCTTAGTTCTTACATGTGTATTCTTGGCTGATTTGAAGGCTCTAGCAATCTGTTTCCGTTTGTAATGTTTAACTTAAAAACTTTAGTCAAGTGTTTGATCTCATCCTCTAAGTGATTATCATCACAAATTCTTAAGCTCTTGTGGCTAGGGTTTTAAGGACCCCTGTTTTTTGAGATGGGTGATGGTGTGAATTCACGTGCAGATAGAGATCAGTGTGGGTATATTTTCTATAAACTTGTAGGAGAAAGACCCATTAGATTTTCTAGAGAAGAGGACATCTAGGAAGGGGAGTTTACTTTCAGATTTATATTCCTTTGTGAACTTAATGGTATCACTATCAACAACCTTATTCAAGTGTGTATGGAAATCATCTAATTTTTCCAAACCATGTGGCTAGTTGACATATGTGTCATCTGCATATATTTTCCACCAGATCGGTTTTAAAGGGAAGGGGTTAAGAACTAAGTCTTCGAAATACCCCATAACAAATTGGCCACAACAAGGTAGAGAGGGGAGCCTATTGCAACACTTTCTGTTTGCTCATAAATGACTCCTAAGAAAGAAAAGAATTTAGACTTCAAATAAAGTGCCACCAGAGAAGTAGTCTCCTCATCAATGTGATTGCCTACTACCTTGATTGTGTCATCAATAGGCACCTTTGTGAAAAGTGACATGACATGAAAGCTAACTAAAATCTCCTCACTAGAGACTTTCTTGTCTTTGATAAAATCAACAAAATCAGAGGAGTCTTTGATAAAGGAAGAAGTTTTGCCTACTAACGGTTTTAACTTGTTGGCTAAGAATGAGGTTAAGGCATACGTTGGAAAGTCAATGGTATCAACAATAGGCCTAACAAGGATCCCCTCCTTGTGTATCTTCAAGGTGCCATAAATTCTAGGAGTGATATCTTTCTTAGGAAGGAGATGTTTCTTAATGTTCTGATCTAAGGAGAATTGATTAATTGTTTTTTTCTTGGTTTTAGAGATTTTGGAAACTGGGTTAGAAGTTAACACTCAATAGTTCCCACTATTATGCAAGTGGTAAAGCATCTCTGAGTTGTAATCACTCTTGTTTAAAATAACCAATGCATTTCCTTTATTAGCTTTAATGACAACAATATCATCATTCATATTGAGGTTCTTTAAGGGATTCCATTCCTCCTTGGAGATGTTTGACCTTGGAGGTTTGGCTTTCCTCAAAGCTACGACACAATCCTGTCTAACTTCCTTACCTAACTCATAAGGTAAGACTTTCAACACATTTTCAATCTCTACTAAGAAATCTTCTCTAGGGATATACTTGGGGGTGATTGCAAATCCTAGCCCCTTTGTTAAAATATTAAAAGAGGGCCGATCTAAAGGGAAACTAGATAAATTTGCTACTAGTTTGTTCTCCCAATTGTCTATAGCTCTATGTGCAAATGCATTCACTCTATTATTGGAATTGTTAGATAGATAGTAAGAGTTTCCAAATTTGCAAATTAAAGGCGGGGAAGTAAAGGGGAGAGTCACATTGTTTAAAGTGTTGCCAATCTTGCTAGTAGGTATATTAGTTTTAAAGGTTGAGGGAAGGAGGGAAGAGTTAAGTTCCAACGTGGAGGAAGAGTCAAAAGCTATATCATGGTCAAAAAACTCACTAGCAGTTGACTTATCTTCAAAAATGGAGATCGGATTTTGTTCTTGGATTTCAAGGAGACAAGTTGCTTGAGAAGAATTACAGTTTGATGGATCAAACTTTAAAGGAACAACAAAAAGAATTTGTGCAGGGTGAATTGTGCTTAAAATCCGACCCGAGTCGTTGTTCAAGATGAAAGATTTTGAAGAGAACAAATTTTCATGGTCAGGTTGGTAAAGAAACCAAGCTGTTGTTAAGGAGGTTAGTTTGTAAGCTCATAAAATGAGACCGGTGGATTGGTGAACCAATAGGATTGAGAGAGTTGGGTATGTAATTAAGAGAGGAAGGCTTGGAGCACAAAAAATTGCTATAATAAATGCTAGATATAGAAACGTCTACAGAAGGGTTTGCCCAGGATTGAAGAGAGGTACCTGAAATGTATTTTTGAAACTCCTTCGAAGGATCCAGGGTGCTTGTAAAATGAAACAACATAGAACAGGTTGCAAGATCTGGATGAACACGCACGGAAAAGGAATTAGTAGTTGAACTGTTTGAACTGTTTGATCCAGGAATTGAGATAGGAGGAGCAGATTGCAACATTACTATGCGAAGAACACTTTAAATGGTAAAATTACCAGCTACAGTTTCACTGTTGGAAAGAGGATGCTCTTCTGTTTCAAAATATTCACAGATTCTTACTAGGATTCCTTGGTAGCTATATGCTTTGGGGGCTTTGTGAATATTAGATTGGTGATGCTCCAACATGATCAAGGCTTGATTTGAGTTGATATTGAGCTGGACTGCAACATTTTACAGGATTTGGGCTTAGTTGTGGTAATTTGCTGGTGTGTGACACTTTTACCTTTTTTTTCAGGGCAGCCCCGATGACCCCCACAGTGGTGGCCGCAAGTCATCAAATGCATGCTGTTTACAACGAGTCCACTGAAACTGCAGCAATGAAAGAGGCAACACATAATGCCATTGTGCTCTTGAATTGAGTTAATAGGAAACGATCTACTGGAGGGCAAGAAGCAGACCCTCAAGGAGACTAGATCGAAGGACTTGACTGGGAGGGGCCTAAGGGTGTTAAATCTGGTGAGGGTAAAAGATGGAAAACCTTAAGAGGACTAGATCTAAAAGTCACGATTGATAGGCTCTGATATCAAATGACATGGGCAATATTGATTTAACAAAGAAAGAGAACTCGAATAGATTTCTGCAGATGTACACGATGTACACTCATCTGTGTTATGTATTTAGAATGAAAATTATGTTCAAGGAAGCTTCTAGAAGTAGGAAGATTTTAAATGAAGAAGGCTGGATGTACATGGAAGCTTCTTGGAGAACAAAGAGAAGGCAGCTTCTATATAATTTAGATAAAGACAAACTTAAAGGTAGACATCAACTACATTATTTACTAGCCCATATGACTGTCTCAGAAAAATTACGCAAGAGACCAATTCAATAACTTGATGAGTGAATTTTACAAATTGCTCTTACCACAAGATCCCAAGCATCTTATAGAGGAAGCTTGTAAAGAAGAAAGGTAGGTATGCAGGGAAACTTCTTGGAGAAGAAAGAGAAGGAAGATTCTAGAGAATTTACATAAAGACACAATAAAAGATATACATTAATTATATTAGTTCTGACCCCATATTACTTTCTCATAAAACCTTGGCAAGGGGCCCTTTTGACTACCGGAAGAATGGATTTTCCAAATTGTTCTTGCTACAAGATCCCAAGCATCTCACGGCCCCTTACATTTACATTGAAGAAAGACAAACAATTTTCCAAGCAACCATGATCTTTTAAGCTGTGCAACACAGTGTCCTTGTTTTTAACACTTCCAGATTAAAATAAGATAGTAATAGAGAATAATAAGGGCGTTCCTATGAATGTTATTAGTCTTAAGTTGAGTCTTGTTGGACTCTGATGCTTTTGCTCTCGTTCCTTTCAATGTTCCTGGGTACCTAGCAAGCTATGCGAGAGGTGTAAAAGAGTCAATACTTTGCAGTACAATAAATAGAATCCACACGTTTTAACAAGCCATATGTGACTTATGGTTAGTCTCTTTTTATTCTAAATATACATTGAAGTAGATAGTATTTCGTCTATCTTACTTTTCTCTTTCAGGTACCCGATGAAGCAGTGACAAAGTGTACAGCATGTGGAACGGATTTTGGAGCATTTTGTCGAAGGGTAATATGATTGTTTATTTACAATGTTAGATTTCTCCTCTTCGGTATTTTGATTTTAGGAATTGAGCATAGTTAGTTTACTTTGTGTTCTCAACATCACTGTTTAAATGTACATTTGGGCCATGCATGTCTGAGGCAAATAAATGTAGATTTGATTTCCCATTAGCTGATATGCTTATTGGTCCCTTTCAGCATCACTGTAGAAATTGCGGTGATATCTTTTGTGACAAGTGTACACAAGGGAGAGTTGCGCTTACTGCAGACAAGGATGCTCAACCTGTACGAGTTTGTGACAGATGTCTGGTGTGTTGGCATACTCTCTTGTAGCTAACATGTTTACTTTGTGTATTTTTAACTTGACAAGTAATTAGTAAGGCTTAAAGTGATTAAGACGAGTGTTTGGGTCCATATAAGACAGTCAACAATTAAATTGATCATGCACAGCTAACTAAGTTTATAGACAATGAAATTTGAATGAGACAACTTATTCTTACCTTTGAATAAACAACGCAAAAACACGGGCATTATTCGGGTGCTTGCTGATAATGCTATTTTGTATTGCCAGGCTGAAGTTACACAAAGATTGGCTAGTACGAAGGAAAAGAGCAGCAAGGATACAACACAACGGACCCATGATGATCTTGCAAAAAGGCTTCTGGTGCAACCAAATTTCCTTTGGCTCCGTTCTTAATACCTTGAGATATAAATTAAATATTCAGTTTAAGCATGCCGATGTATAATTTGACTGATAATGAAAGAGTAATGCATGTAATTTTAGCAGATTTTGTTGGCCACTAAGAACAACCTTAAAAAAGAATATTCTATGATTACTTAAAACCAATATAAACAACTAGTTATGAATGATAGATATAGGCCAAGGTTCGTGTCTGAACGCCATGGAATTCAGAAAAAATGATAAAAATGGCAGGGTTGAAAATTCAGAAATTGCTATAAAAATAAAAATCCAAAAGCATTCATAAAAATAGACAGCATAAGATGGCATAATGATGATATTAATTGATAATCTATAGCATAAATCTTCATCACATATATAATCGTTAAACAATCCCATGCACCTTTTATGTCTAAAGATTGCATGGCTATGCAGGATGGGGTTACGCTGGGTAGTAGTATGGAGTACCTGACATGCTTTGAATTTTTTAATGCTCAAGTACAATTGTACTGTGGTAGATAAATGAAAAGTGTACCAATGGATTACATGAAAAAAATCCCAAAATCTCAAAATGAAAAAAAAACAAATATTTGTAAAAAGATCAACACCAGTATCTAGAATTTGCCTTATATCATGAGCCACAATATAAGTTATGATAAGGACACTCGATGCGTACATTGATCAGGTGACAAAAACATCCTATAAAAGATTCGGGAAAACTTCAAGTGCTAGATAAATTTCTCCAAGTATAGAAGAGTTCATAACATAGAAATATAATTATTATTCTATAATACTTCAAAAAAGTATATAATTCACTACTCTAATACTTGTGATTGTGGTGAATATAGTAAATCTTAATTAACTGTTTTTGTAAATTTGGTGATGTTTTTGGGATATCTTTACCAATTGGGCAAGATTTTTGAAATATGGTAAAAAGTAGCTAGTTGATGAAGATGAGCCCATAAACTGTTCCCTGATAAAGATACCCAACATCAGTCAGGGCTGTATAGTCAAGTCTGAATAGTCAATTCTAAATACATCCTTGAAGTAGAATGCATAAAACGCAAGAATAAGGACGTGTCTCTATCTCTCATCTAAAATATTGAGGTCTTCACATCACTGTTGATCGTCATTTTTCAAAGCAACTGTCCATTCTCAAAGCTTGGCAATGTCAGGGTTTTTTAGCCCATCTTTTTCTTTCAACTAGATTCCTAGAGGCTGTTTCTACTAGACTCCTCCCAAATAAGTGTCTTACCTAATAGCTTCCTAGACCCTTGAAGACCCCTCCTTGTAACTAGGATCCCAATGTGCACTATGATTGTGGAATTTGAACAGTTTTTATCTCTTTTTGATGCTGAATAAATTCTCTACAAGTTATGAACAAACCGTATACCACCCATTCGTCTCATAAGAAGAGGATTTTATGATGTATCAAGTAAAACCCTTCAGTACTATAGTTTTGTCAGTCTTTTGTAAGTAGATGGCAGCAAAATAATCTGTATTTTACTGTTAGAAAACAGAAAAATCAAGATTATCCTGCATGAAAAAGATATGAAATACAAAGAGAAAGTAATTACAAAAAGCCTTCAGGCTTTGGAGCTGCGGGTATGATTGTACATGAATAGTTGGTGGAAGACTAGTTCTTGGCCAAGTTTAGTGCACATACTGCCCTTGAGGATTAGTTTGCTGGAGTTGGCATCCATACATCCTTAAGAAAACTTTCTGTCACCTTATGCACTGTTTTAAATTGTTATTTTTGATGACAATGAAAGTTCATTTTGTGGTTTCAGCTATTCTTGTGTGGATCCATCTCGCTGTTCAAATACTTTAGATCTGTTTTCATAAACTCCAGATTCAGATCAAAGAAAGAAAAACAAATTCTAGCCTTTTAAAAATTTTCCAGTCTTCATACTACAGGTTCTAACTGTTTCAGATCGAGTTCTTGCTCAGATTCCAGCAATTTTATCAACATTTATAATGGTAGATTTTCTTGTAGTAGCAAATTTCAGCATTCAAATTCAGATTATTTCAGCCCAGATTTCAGAATTTCAGATTTTAGTTGCAGAGTTTCTTCCTGACTAGAATTTCAGGTTTCTATTAGGAACACAACATTGTTATTAAATCTATTTCCTGGCCTCATGCACTGCTCACCAACAATGGACAAATTTTCTGCATTGTACGTGGGCGGCTGTTTTAGTGCCTGAACGGCCCTATGAGCAAGAACTTGAATGAGATGACCAATGCCTTATATACATCAGTGGTAAACATTGAAAGAGGGGTATGAGGAAATATGAACAATCACAGGGAAGACGTGCATCAAAGATCACCCCAAAAATCACAGGAGGGGGGCTAAAAATCATGATTTGGCTGAAATCCCTTTGTAGATAACTACAATTGAAGGCATAACAATGGGAAGAAGAAAGCAATCATTTTAATGAGAGGCTGCTAGAAAAAAATATCCATTCCCAAGTTTGCTGGTGTGATGAGGTATATCAAATTGAGGGCCAGGATAGGCAAGCCATCACTCTTCTTCCAAATAAATCCCATGGAAGGTTCTTAGAATATTCCGTTTTCATCCTTGCATCTCTAAGGATATTCCGTTCTCATCCTTGCATCTCTAAGGACCCTCATTTGATTGGTGGCAAATGATGGAACACAAATGGGAAGAGGCTGAAGAGAATGATGTAACAGAAATCGCCAACTGGGACTTGTTTGTAGCATATTTCTATTGCGACTTTGAAACTTACACTCAAGAAAACTACTTGCACTAAATAGAATGAAGCAACGAGGGACAATGGCCTACTATGCAGGTTAGTTTTCTTTTGAAACATATTTTATGGAGGATGTTGTTGAAAATATATATGGGTTAAATTTTTTTATCAGGGGCTATGTGAAGGTCTTGAGCCTTAGTAGCTTGAGGAGGCCACATGATGCAGGGGCATCCTTCAAGTTTGTTTCTTTCAATAAACAGGCAAATTCTTGTGGCATATGTCTCTTAACTCTAAAGAAGGTCATTACCACCTTCACTTCCTTCCTCACGGGCTATTTGAGCCAAGTCAAGGTTAGAGCACTTGGGACCACCTCAGGAGCATTTGAAGTGGGTCTTTCTTGGAGATTGTGTGGCCATCTTCAAAACTCATGATCTCAGCTTCATGTGTCACACTGAGCCAGTTGTCATGCCTATGGGAAACATAGCAAAATATGAGTGGGAGGCTTGGGGAGTTTCTTGAACTGATATTTGTGTTCGGTCGCAATTAGACAGATGTTACTAACTTTTTCAAACTCTCAAACTGCCAAAAGGACCCTTTATAGCGAATCAGCAATCGTGCCTTGTAAGAGGAGTTTTCATGCATGATCAAAGGTTGGAAGTGGAGAAGCCATCTGAGGGAAAACCAGTGATGCAGATTTGGTAGGTTTTATATTAAGATGGTGTGGCAAAATCTGTTTGTATAAAGAAGTTAGTCGCAGGTTTTGAAGACAAGAAAATCAGTCAAAAACACCCTTAGAGGAATCCAAGAGGGCTCTTATTTGTTTGCAGTGTAAGAACCATCATTAGGGGTGTCCAAAGGGAAGAACATGAAACTGGGAAATGAGTGAGGAAACATAGTTTGAAGACAGCAACAGAGAGCAGCAAGAAAATGGCAGTTTCAGGCACAAATAGAGGCAAAGACGCCGCGTCCATGCATTTGAAGGTTGGAACAATTGGGGGACTGCTAGGAGGAGCTACCAATAGATTTGGAGTGTGTTTTGGTCCCTAATGGTGGGAAGAAGAGCTTGGGATATAACATTGAGTTGGTAGTGTGGAATAGAGCTGTGAAAACTGCTCTAAATGTTTGGAAAAATGCCTTTTTCCCATTTTTTGTTGTAACAGTCAAGGAAAGACTAACAAATGTTGTTTGAGAATAGTTTGGAAGCTTATCATGGCTGAGAATCCTGCAATAGGAAAGTCGAATCTGTCCAAAAAGTTTTTGTGGTGTTTTGAGAATGCTTTTGAGAAAGGCCTGGAAACCATGTTTTTGTTGAAATTTCAGTCCTTGTTCCAGTTGAGGTCCGTATGAGGTTGGGAATGTGTCGGCTATGTTACCAGATCTTTCACCTTAGGGGGCTTGGTCCCAGTCTGATACGCTTGTGGATACGACCCAAGTATTGCCCTGCTAGGTTGGGTATGTCTGGGTTCATCCCGTGATGAATTGGGGAGTACACGACCCTCTCGGGCAATACCCGAGCCGTATCGGCATAAAGTCATTTTTTTAATTTTATTTTTTAAATTTTGTTTTCTTTGAACCTTTAAAAAGTCAAAGTTGGACTCTAAAAAATATTTAAAAAATGACACACTTACCTCTCATTGCACATTTGGTTTCTCACCTCCTTTTTTTTAATTTGCTTAGGGCTGAAACTCCTTTCTTTCACTAATCCTTTGCCACTACTAGTGCCCCTTTGTTGCCAAAGAACAAAGAGGATTGTTGGTTCAAGACAAGTGTTTTGTGGTTTTTTAAAGTTTTTTTTGTAGTTTTTTAAGTTTGTAACTTGTTTTTGATTTTTTTGTTATTTCTGTAAACATTCTTTCAATTAATAGGTCTCTTGTCCCTTGAATAGTATTCTTGCATTTTTTAACCTGGTAGATTCAGGGATTTGATAGAATGGCTGCAAGTACTAGTTTTGTGGGCCACAGGGCAACAACCTTCGAAACTGATCTTTTCTCACCCTTTTGGAAGTATGTCACAATGTTAGAATAGGTTCCAAGTGGAGGGGGTTATGTTTTGGTTTTCTTAGAGTGTAATTGCAAATATAACAACTTGTACAATCGGGTGAAAGTCCATTTGTGTACGATTCCTAGCCAAGGAATCAAAGCTTGCGTTGGGCCAAATGGAAAGGGATTGCCAACTCCAAAGATCTTTGGATAAATCAAAGAGTAAGGAGAAACAAATGTGGCGGTTGATCTAAAATTGAAGCATCCTTTGGCAAAGAAAGGATCCAAATGTTGCAAGCCATTTGTTGCCCCATCTCATACCCCTATCGTGGCTGCATCACAACCATTTTTGTCTATATCTCTTGTAGAGGAAGAGAATTTGCTTCTTGCTCACAAGAGAACGAAGTTTCAGACCCATTGGAAAGGGCATTCCATAATGAATCCAGGGACATAGCTGAGCAACACATTGGCGTTGTATTTATACATGTGTGATGCAGTTTAATGTTTTTAGATCACTATAGTGGTGGGATATGGTGAAAGTTTTTAATGACGTCTCTAAACGGTTCACTAAACGAGGGTATGAAAAGGTGTGCACCACCTTATTGGAAAAAAAGAGAAAACATGTGGATGATTTGTTGCAACCCATCAGGGGTTTATGGATTGAAACATGGGTGTTCGATGGATGGTAAGATACAACGAATAGGCCATTGAGAATTGCACCCATGTGGGAGAGTTTTTCAAGCTCTCCCACTTTCGGCTATAAGCATGGGAACAACCTCAGGATGTGGGTGTCCTATGGTGAGGTTGAGCCTCTAGGATTTTTAAAGAGGCTAGTTCCTCTTGGTGGATCACCTAAAATTAATGCTGAAATGAAACTTTATGGGGAAAAGGGTTAGAAAGGAGATAAGGGCTCCTAAGAGGGCTAACCAGGCGATGCACCAAAGCTAAATGGAAAAATCTCACTAGCTTGAACCCACACTGATTCTGCAGAGGACAATACCGACTTGCACAATCTCAAGATTGAGCTGGTTGCATTAGTATTTCATGGAGGAGGTTCCGGAGGCAAGGAATGCAAACAAAGAGGAGTTCTAAGACTCACTGAAAGCTCACATCAATGGCAGGAAGAACACTAAACTAGACCTGCAAACAACATTGAAAAACTCCCTAAACAAGGTCAGAAAGGAGGACGATGGACGAGGAAGACTCTCCTTCATACATTGCCACAGTGCACAACCCAATAGACATGAATTTAAGGCAAGAGATAGGCAAAGAAAATCCTTTTATTGCATAAGAGGTGGTTCTTACAAATGCTGGGCAGGGTTGAGCCTAACCAGCTGAGCATATCTTGCAATATCTCTAAGAGCGTCCCGTCTCCCAGGGAGATAAAAAACGTCTAAAAACTGGGAACCATTACAATGGCAAGTCGCGTGATATTTATAGAGAACAAGAAGAGAGAGAGAGAGCTCCGTGGCAGAAAGGAGAGAGCGGAAGTTGTTGAATTGGGACCGCTGCTGTTGTCGTTGCCTTGACCATGAAATGTGCCACCCAGGGTCATCCCAATCTTCTTGAGCCATTCCCGCATTCAAGTCTCCCTTTGGCGAATTTGAGGAGCCATGCTACGAGCAATTGAGATGCCTCTTCTTTGTGCAGCTGAATTGATCTTTTGCATTTAAACAATGGCATGGCGATCCCTTCATGTGTCTTGCTGAAAAGGACATGGGTCTCCATGCGTAGGAACTCAAGCCGACCCATGCTGCATTAAAGCTGGACGATCATTTGTCAGGAGCGAACCATATTGAAGGACGAGAGCTTTCATAAATTCCCAGCTACTAGTCGCTTGGACTCCCCTTTACGTTGATTGGTCATCCTTGTGCCACTTGTTCTTTATTGATTGGCCCTTTCTGCTCCAGCGTATGCCATGTGGCAGCTTTTCATTTGTTGCATCATGACTCTCGTGTTATTGAACCAAGCTTAAGTCAAGCACTTGAAGAATCTCGATTTACTCTATGTAGAGTAATTCGGGTTCTTTGATCTCTCCAACTTCGGACTTTATCTGCTCCTTTACTTATAAAGCTTTTTAAGTAAAGTACTTGGAGAAACCCGATTTACTCTATGCAGAGTAATTCGGGTTTTCCAATCTTACTTCGGACTTGTCCCTTTGAGAACCTGAGAAGCACTTCTAAGACCAAAACGGGCTTTTGATGTCTCATTACTTATTTCGGGTTTTTGACTGCTCACAACTTATGAAGTAACCAAGTAGTGCACCTCCAGAAACTCGAAATACACTGCCCAGACCGAATCGGGCTTTCCAAACCTTCTTATTTGCTTTGGGGTTTTGACTGCTGATTACTTATAAGGTTTTTTAAGTAGTGCTCTAGAAACCCGAAGTTGTCTGAACTTGCCACTTTTGCTTGAAAGTCTACCTTCTCACACTTGGGCAAAATTTAGTATGTGGGCCAAAAATGGCGAACAGTTCTTGAAAGGGGCAATGTTTTTGAGGGCTGTTAATTGTGAGGGGTAGGTGAAGGATGCATAATTCGTCATCGACATCTTCATTGAGACCATTGAGGTGATAGGGCCTCAAAACAGTGTCCAAGTTAAAACAGACAATGCTAAAAAATGCAAAGTTGTGGGGATGTTGGTTGAGGCGAGATACAAACACATATTTTGGACACTTTGTGCCATTCATTCCCTCAACCTAATGTTACAATAGTTGGGCACCAAAATTGATTAGATCAAATAGGTGTACAACAAGGCACGTGAGATCCAAATGTTCATCAACAATCAACACATCTCTAGGCATCTTCAGGTCCTCAAAGGTGTAGTTGTTAAAGGTAACTATCTTGTTTTAGTATAATTTTAATCTATTTTTTTAAGTTTGGATCCAAATGTTCATCATCCATCATCACATGTCCCTAGGCATATTCAGATCCTTCTCAAAGTTGTGGCTGTTAAATGTAACTATATTGTTTTAGTATAATTTTAATTTAATTTTTTAAGTTTGTAATTTGTAAAATTTGATTTTTGAATGTTTTTTAATTTTATTTGTTTTAATTTTTTATTGTGCTGTTGAGACTTGATTTGCCTCACTATCTTCTTAAGATGCGGTGAAGGTGCAAGAGGAATTAAGCAGCATTTGGGGTGTATGGAGGCAATCAAACTCCGGGAGGGCCACAAAGGTGAAAGGGTTGATACTCGACCATGGGTGGTGGATTGCATGGATTACTTGCTCAGTTTTAGCCAACCTATCGTGAGTGTGCTCAACTTTATTGATATGGATCATTCATGTTTGGGTGAGATTTATGCTGGAATTGATTCAATGATTCAGAAGATTAAGTCTATAATAAATACCAAAGAGCAAGGTCTTACGGAGAGTTTCTTGCAAGTGCAGTTACATTTCATTGAGAGGTGGAACAAAATGACCACCCCACTGCATCTTCTTGCATTTGCGTTGACCCAAAATGTATAGCATTGAGATCCTTTTTTGCCTAAGTGGGCCCCATTATATAGGGATATTGAGGTTATTGATAGCGACATTCACACAGTTATGGGAGAGTGGGAATCTCATAGCCTCCATGGGTATCAACACTCTCTGAGATAAGTACAAGGATGCTCATCCGTGATGGTACCTCCATGGACAAGCATCCACTCACTTCAAGCCTCTTGCAATAAAAAATCTTGCATCTTCTTGCATTTGTGTTGATTCCAAAATGTATAGGACTGAGATCCTTTTTTGCCTAGGAGGGCCCCCACTATATAGGGATGTTGAGGTTGGTGATGGTGGCATTCACACAGTTATGGGAGAGTGGGAATTTCATAGCCTTCATGAGTTTATCAGGGCTATTTGAGACAAGGATGCTCATCCGTGGTGGTACCTCCGTGAGCATCCACTCACTTCAAGCCACTTGCAATAAAAGTTCTATTATAAGCAAGATTTTATAAACCTCTTTTCTTTTCAATGTTTTGTTTCAATTTAAATTTTTTATAATTTTAATTTTGCATTGAATTTCTGGCTTGCCTTAATAGGTTGAGTTCCTCTTCCGCTGAGTGACACAAGATGGCTGCAAATAAGGTAGAGGATTTGGTCTATGTACGTTTCAACCCATGCCTTCTAACACACAAGTAGGATGAGTACAAGTAAGGGGCAACAAAGTGTTAGGATGTAGACCCAGAGACTCTTGACTTGGATTCTTCTATTCATTGCTCGACACATAGCTATAGGGTTCTTTGCACAACCTGCATAATGAATCTAAAGGGAGTGGCATTGCTATTGCTTGTGGTTCTAATGAATCACATGAAGTTGATGCTTTTGATGAAGAGCAACATAAATATAATGAGTATGCTGATTTATCTTGGATTATGTGTATACATTTGCACTATGTACTTGTTCTAAGTTTGACCATTGAATATCATGACTTGGCATTGAACTATTAGTATGTTTTGTGGTTATTTAACTTATTTTATTTTCTATATTATGCTATTAGGTGGTTAATTTTGTTATATATATATATATTATATATATAGTACGGCCGTACCCAAGCCCTACTCGGGCAAAAGAATTGTTGTACGAGTGTACCCCAACACCATACCCATATCTGTACCAGTTCTAGGGTTGGCTACTTAGTGTGTCATTTTGAGTACTCCCAGCTGGTAAAGGTTGCAGACGATGTATGCGGTAGTATTCACAGGGCTCACGGCATTTTTTGGCCATACCCAGGTAGGATCCACGGCATGAAACATTTATTTTTATTCTACTTTTGTTTTCACTTGACAAAAAGTCAAATATGGACTTAAAAAGACATCTAAAAATACACAATGTGGGCCTCTTTATTTCAAAGTTGGGAGTGTTTGCTATCAACCGGTAAAGGTTGTGACCTGTTGGATCTTTTGAGGGAAAATACAGCGGGCTCATAATCTCTCTTTGGAGGACTATCGACCATCTTATTGTCAAATGGTGCCTATTCAAATGGTTTCCATCTCTTACTTCTTGTATGGTCATACTTCAGTCTTCATCATGGTGGTCATTAGGAATATGTATTTATCATTTCCTGCAGTGCTTTAGAAGGGTTGCACTTAATCCATCTTCTCTCTCTGTGTATGAATGTACAAGAAACACTGTTTGTAACAATAGTATCAAAGCTGAGTTATCCATTCCCAGCCATAATACAAACTTGTTTAGGATGTTAGGGGCAAGTTATCTGTTGTAGGCTATGTAAAATTACAGATAACTTCTTTACTATTATTTTTGACATGTTAAGGAAAACGCTGACATTAGCCATATTAGTATATATCTAAGTTGCCGATACGGATACGGGTATGATTATCGGATACGGGGATACGGCGATTTTTTTTTGGGGGTTTGGATACGGCTGAATACGATCGTACAAAAAAAAAAAAAAAAAAAAAAAAAAATATATATATATATATATATATATATATATAATTAAAAATATAAAAATATAGTCATATAAGCAAAATTAACCACATAATATGCATAGAGGAAACAAAATAACTTCAAATAAGCTATATAACCACAAAATATATACTCATAACTCAATGCCAAATATCATAATATTCAATAGTCGAACTTATATTAGTTTTATAAATTATAACAGGGACATGGTGGAAATGTTACAATGTATGGACAAAAATAGAAACAAATCAACGTTCTCATTGTTCACTATATAGTATATGCTTCTTCGCTTGCAATGTCTTCATCATCATGTGGTTCATTAGAACCACAAGCAGTAATAGTGCCACTCCTAGCTCCACTGTGCAAGTCGTGTGAAGCATTGTCTAGCTCCATGTCAAATAAAGAAAGGTATGTAAGGGAGGCATCTAAATCAACAGTCTCTGGGTTCACATCCCACAACTTTATTGGCTCTTCTTTGTATTGAGATTGTTTATGTGAGAGAAGACGTAAGTTGGAATGCACATAAACCAAATCCTCCGCCTTTTTTGCAGCCAACTTGTTGCGTTTAACTGAGTGGATAAAGCCATAGCTGCCCCAACTCCGCTCAGCTGAAAAGGAACTTGCAACCTATTGAAGCCACAAAGAGAATTAGAATTTATAAAAAATTAAAAATTAAAAGACTAAAAGTTAAAATTTAAAACAAAACATCAAAAAGGTCAAAAGAAGGGTAGAGTAAAAAAATTAAAATCTTGTGAAATAATTTTTATTGCAAGTGGTTGAAGGTGGGTGGATGCTTGCCCATGGAGGTACCACCAAAAGTGAGCATCCATCTTGTACTTGTCACGGAAAGCACCAAGGGAGTGACCCATTGAGGATATGAAATGCACAAACTCTTCTCTAACTTGGTCTTTTACCTCTGGATCGGGAAAGATTTAGATAATGCTGCCTTATATCCCTTAGCAACCTCAACATCCCTATACGGTGTGACCCTCCTGGGCAAAGAAAGAATCTCTGCACTGTAGTATTTGGGTGTCAAGGCAAAAGCAAGATGTAATGGGGTGGTCATTTTGTTCCACCTTTCAATGAGATGCGACTGCACTTCCTTGAAGAACTTCTCTGTGGGATCTTGCTATTTAGCATTTATGATGGATTTAATGTTCTCAATCATTGAGTCAATTCCATCATAAATCTCACCCAAACATGGATGATCCATGTCCACATATCTCAACACGCTGACGATGGGCTCAGTAAAACTCAGCAAATACTCCACACTTTCCCACCATGCATCATTAAGAATCCACCCTTTCACCTTTGTGGCCCTCTCACTGTTTGCCTGCGTCCATACGTCTCAAAGGTTGTTGATGACCATGCTACTCAATGCCTCACGCACCTTAACAAGTCATCTCAAGACGATAGTGTGCGAGGCAAATTGAGTCTCATCAACCTAATACAAAATTAAAACAAATTGAAATAATTAATAAACTTAAAAAATTGTTCAAAAATAAAAACACTATAAATTACAAACGTATAAGTTATAATATTAAATTAAATTAAGAGTTACCTTCAACAGTTGTAATTTTGAGAAAGTCCTAAAGATGGCTTGGGACACGTGATGGTTGGTTATGAACATTTGGATCTCATTCGCCTCCTCATAGACTTGTTTGATCCAGTCAATTTTTGTCTCCAATTTTTGCAACATAAGGTTGAGGGAGTGAACGGCACAAGGTGTCCAAAATATATGCCCATACCTTGCCTTAACCAACATGCCTGCAGCTCTGCAATTTTTAGCATTGTCCGTTACAACTTGAACAACGTTTTGAGGCCCCATTGCTTCAGTGGACTCTATCAGGATGTTAGCAATGAATTGTGCATCCTTCACTTGCCCCTCATAATCAACGACCTTAAAAAACATTGCTCCTTTAGGGCTCATTGCAATCACATTAATCAATGGCCTATTTGTCGTATCTTTTCATCTATCGAAAATGGACGCCTCTGTTTCGAACCATGAATCCCTATTGGGCTTCAATGCATCTTCAATGTGTTTTCTTTCATTTGTCAAGGTGGTGCGCACCTTTTCATAACCTGGGGTGACAAACCCTTTTAGGGCAACATTGATAGATCTCACCATTTCCTGCCAGTATGGTGATCTAACAGTATTAAATGACAACCCACGTGCATAAATACAATGCGCGATGCTCTGCTCCGCTATCTCCCTGGAGTCATTTTGGAATGCCCTCTTCAATGAGCCTGCATCTTTTGTTCTCTTGCAACCAAGAGGTGAATCCTCTTCTTTTTCGGCCGCAACGGGTGTAGCAAGAAAGGGGTGTGATGGGGTCACCACACTAGCACGAGCTGGATCAACAGGTGGTGATCTTTTCTTTCTCAAAGGATGCTTCGATCTTTGCCCCACAACGTCTGCCTCTTCTTGTTCTTTGATGTATGCAACGATCTTTTCTTGTGGCAAGCCCTTTCTTGGCCTTCCACCTATGCTTGGCCCACCACAAATTTTGATTCTAGTACCAGAGATCACACACAAATGAGCTTTCACTCGACTATACGAGCTCTTGAATTTACCGTTACACTTTGAGCAAAGCCAATGAAAACACCCTCCACCAGGGATTTGTTCTAATATTGCCACATACTTTCAAAGGGGCATTCGTGGATCAGATTTGAGGGTTATCACTTGCCCCACTGAACTAGCACTTGCGCCCTGAGACATTCTAATTTATGACAAATCCGTATAAGCTTATAGCTCCAATTCTGGAACAAAATAAAAATTGCTATTAAAATTTAATAAAAAGTTAAAACTATAAAAAAATAATTACTATTAAAATTAAAAACATAATCAATTTGCATTTAATATTTGTGAAAATAATGGTTGATAAATATTAAAAAGTAAAATATATAAAATTTAAATATAATTATATAAACAAAATAAAATATTTAAATATTAACAAACTTAAAATTAAAATACTAATAATTTTAATAATTAATAAATTATAAATAAAACAAAGTAATTCATATATTAATATTAAAATATTTTGAATACCTTAAAGCTAAAAACTTAAAATATTAAAAATATCAATATTATTATTAACTATATTATTTTTTAATATATTTTATAAATTAAAAAAACCTAAAAGAAAAAAAATATTAATATTAACTATATTAATATATATTATTATTATTATTAACTTAACACTTATATTAATATATATATTATTATTATATATATATATATTATTATTTTATTATTATTAACTTAAAACTAAAATAAAAAAAAATAAAAAAAACGTACTTGGACCCTGCGAGCAACTGGGGACGGCAGCAGCGGACGGCAGCAACAGCGGCGCTTCGCCGGAAGGAACAAACGCAGATGGGCGGCGGAAGACGGAAGGAACAAAGTTGGCTGACGCTTTTCACAACATGGGGAGAGTTGGCCGATGCTTTTCACAACAGTTTTACCCTTTTAGGGTTACGCTTTTGACTAGGGTTTGACTTTAAAATTTTTTAAAGTGAAAATAATTTTAAAATGATTTTTAATTTGTCGATCCGTGGGGGATACGGCCAGGGCACGCCTTGCCCCCTGCGGATATGGTCAGATACGTCCATGGACGTATCCAGCCGTATCCATAGGGGGCAAGACGTGCCCTGGCCCCTTCGTACCGTATCACCGCTTCCTGGCATATTTGGAACCTTGCACTAGCATATCCGGTAACGTAGGTATATATGAGCCATTTACAATGAACCTACTCTAATAAATTGATTTGTCTTGATTTTTGTCCATAGATTATAACATTTGCACTATGTACTTGTTCTAAGACTAATCGAAGTTCAATCACTGAATTTGACATTGAATTATCAGTATGTTTTATGGTTATTTAACTTATTTTGTTTACTCTATGTATATTATGTGGTTAATTTTGCTTATTTGCCTACATTTTTAATATTATATATATATATATATATATATATATATATTTGTACAACTGTATCCAAAAACGTATCCAGGCCCCAAAAAAACTGCCTTATCGACGTACCCATACTGGTACCAGGATTGGCTACTTAGTCAAAAACACATGAACTGCAGAGAAAATTGACCATCCACTTTGAAAACGTCCTTCTCTGCGTAGGATTTTTTTTGGTTTGATCATAACAAGGAGAAGAAAGAGAAACGAAGGTGTTTTTTTTAGTGAAAAATTATGTTTTTGCTTTAAACTTTCGAGGGAAGTGTTTAATATTAGTCGTTTCTCTTTTTCTTGTTGGATAGTTTTTTACATTGTAAAGCATTGAAAGTCAATGGATGTTCTCGGGCCTCAGCACATACAGGAGAATGGAACCCTCCTGGTGGGCTCTACATAAGCCAAATGCTTTCCCCAGTGAACCACAACTGGTCTTTCATGGCTGTGAGTGCCCATCTTCCATGGCGATGACAGACAAAGTAGTCTTGCAGGGTACATCCCAGCGGTCCTGTTAAGTACCATTCTCGTTTCTGGGTGTGCTGTTCTGAGTGACAAAAAGATGATGCAATTTCTTCTTGAAAAATTAAAATGAATAGCGGTGAATATTTGACAGAGAGACAAATTGATGTGTTTTATAGATAAAAAATCATATGCAGATTTATCCAGGAGAAACATGCATAAACGGTCTGTCATGGGGCCTTCTTGCATACATTTGCATCTTACTGAGGTTCTCTTTCTTTTTTTTTGTGTCATAATCATTGTGTCATGTTTTGTTCTTGATGGTATGATTCTGTTCTCTGCTATTTTAATCATTTGTTAGCTATAAATCTGTCTCTCATCTTAGAACTTGCAATTTTATTATGGCCCTAGTGATCAGGAGTGGTCAGTGGAACTGAATGGCATATCAACATTTAAGGTGCAACCAGCAGTACAACACTTGACACTTTTATTTAAGGTGTTTCTACTAGATGTAAATCTGTCTCTCATCTTAGAACTTGCAATTTTATTACTGCCCTAGTGATCAGGAGCGGTCAGTGAAACTGAATGGCATATCAACATTTAGGATGCAACCAGCAGTACAACACTTGACACTTTTATTTTGGTATTCGTTAGACTGTACCTGACACCTTTCCCATCATTTGTTTTGCTCTGTGGGGCCTTTGTTATTAGAGAACAAAATATTGACATACACGTCTTTTGGTATTTGTTAGACTGTACCCGACAGCCCATCATTGTTTTTACTGTGTGGGGGGCCTTGTTATTAGAGAACAAAAGTTGTTCACTATCATTTTTTTCTGGCATTGTTTTTGGGTTCTTGTCAATTTAAACTTGACCGCATTGTTGTTCTGGTTGACAGGAGGAAATGGGTAGAAATCGGAAGGTGAACTCTGGTAAGTTATAGAAGGCCATTGACTCCCAAGTAATCTCTGTTCAATAGTACTTCTGATTAGCTTTTAATTATTACACTGTATTGCAGATTCCGGTGGCAGTAGTGGCCCATCTTCTCTTTGGTCCAGCCAGTCTAATTCAGATGGAACCAGTAAACGTACAAAAGAGGTTGCTTGTCCAACATGTACAGTTCACTTACAGGTTTTGTTTCGTTCCCGATGTTACAAGAAAATCGATTTATGTGTTCATATAATGCGATCTAGCATTTTTTAACTCAGTTAGAGAAATAGCGGTCTTCTAAAAGTTTAAATCCTACTAAATTTAGGGATATGCTTGGCTTCTCACTATCACCTTTTTACCAGTAATAGTTTCTATTCTTTTCTGTGATGTTTACTCTCTAACTACCGGTAATTGTTGGTTTCTCACTATCATCAATATTGCAAAGCTTTTCAAAATCAGATATTCTTGACTAATCTAGTATAATTTAAATAAATCTTTCGTCGTCAGGGTTAGAAAACGACTTGAACCTAACGTATATACAATATGTACAGCAACAATGTTCATGGGGTGCATATGTCCTTTCTTGACATTGGTGTTCGTTATTATATAAAGTGATACCAAAATAATGTACAGCATGTCAAGTAACTTTAAGGAGCAGTAAAAGGATTTTCTTTAATGCTTTCTATTTCATTCAGGCATTTTAGTTTGCTATTTAGGCAATTTTCGTAACTGTCAATATCAGGCTATTCCTCAGATAGATCAACTTTGGCCAGTATATTTTCTTTCTTTTCCTTCATTGTAATCTTTTGCACTTACTGTTACTTAGAAATTTGAATTTCTCCTCCAGGTCCAAGTACCAAGTTCTGGGACAGAAACAGTAGAGTGCGGTGTTTGCCAACACCCCTTTCTTGTTAGTGCACGTTGATACCCTTGGAGCAACTGTTGGCTGTTTCTGATTATGCTTTACTTTGAGCAGGGGTGTAAATTTATGCTTTGAAGAGGTGGCACTGTATAAAACTTAAATCTGTTTCTGGATTCTGCAATACGTCTATTCCACATAACCTGGAAGTAATGCAGCAGGGATACTTGTTCTGTTTTCCTAACTTATCTGTGAGCAGCATTTCATGTTGAGTTACAATAGCTTTTGTTTTTGACTAATCTTTGCCATTCATGAAGACTATAGACTACTTTTTTAATTTTTGGCACTCGTCTATTGGCAACTCAATTAGTGTTTCTGGCTATCTTCTAATGGGTTGTCTGAGTTCGTTTCCAAGAAATGGGAAAGGTAATTGTTAATTTGTTGAATGAGCATTTTACTCTGGACCCATGCATGGTCTTTTCCATTTTATAAAGTAACTTTATATTCAATTGTTGATGCCTTGGCTTCAATCACGACTGCAAATGATTACATTTAACTTATTTTAAGTTGGCTAAAATTAAATTGTTGCTGCAGCGACATGAGATCTTGTTACCGAGTAGTGGAGAGATTCTTGTAACTGATAACAACAAATAAATTGTTTCGAAGTACCTAACCTAACTAGTTTTCCATGATTCATGGAAAAATAAAATTTTAAGATTCCCTGGTTTTAAGCCAATAAGTCAGCAAAAGTCGAGAATATTCTTCACTTTACAATTCTGTCTGAAGAAATTAAAAAAAAGTGGATTTCATCATTCTTGCCCAAGTGAATTATTTTCTGTCGGAGTTGGGAAAGATGGGCCGGAGGTGTTTCGGTACAAAAATCTCTATAGTTTTAAAGACAAACAAGGTAAACGTAATCCACATTAATAGACCAAACTTGGCTCTTTAGCGAGGCAGTTATATTTCATTTGATATTATTATTATTTGCCCCCCTCGTATGGAGTTATTACACTTCAATTGACATTGAACAACGCCACTCATCCGAAGCACATATTAAATATGGGTTATTGTACTTATAAATTTAAATCTTCGCCATTAGCCCAAACTTTAATGCTAGTTAGGCATGCATTTTTATTCGACTATTTAGATCATGGCAGTTTCTTGAAGGGATCTGAACAAGTGCAATTTTATAATATTTCAAGAATTCTCTATTGCATATTTTAGTCGGTTCAGTGGCCTAGGTTTTAGGGTGTTTAGGGTTTTAATTTCATTTTTAGGTGAAAGGGATTGAATTTAGTTACAATTCTATATAAATGTAAGGGATCTTTCATTTTTCAAGGTCATACAAGAAAAAGGGGGAAAAGAAGCAACAAAATACAATAATACTTTTTATTTTTTGAAACGAACAAGGTGGGATGGTCTACCTACCTATCTCCATGCTAAAAGATTGGTTCCTCAAGACATCATTCTAGGTGAATTTGGTACAGCGCCTTATTATTGTTGTGATCTTTCAATTGGTGACTATGATACATAGGGTTAGACGGATGACCAACCCATTGATTGATATCTTTAGATATTTATATAAAGCATTCAAATCTTGTATGTAGGTGGCACGTCACAGGGTCTAGTCCGACTGATATGTGAAGGCCTCTACTTTGTTAGGCCTTGTAGATACTAACATGGATAAATTTTTTTGCTATATTTTTTCAAGAAAGACATCAAATCCTTCTTGAAAGGGAGATAAATAGGGGGTACTAGAGATGGATATGTAGATATTTCTTGTCCAAATGGTTAGAGCCTTGGGAACCCCTCGAAGCTTGAATACTACTATACAATACACATATTTACTTTTGAGGATTCTTTTGCCTATTCAGAGATTTGTATCTCTCTAGAGGTTCATGGCTTACGAAAGATCATAAACACTCAATTATTTTCTCTTGAGAGATGTTTGACCTTCAACAACCTTTGGGTAGAGACTTTCTTGCATCCACAATGCTCTGCACTAGGAGGATTATTTATTTCATTATTGAGTATGAAGTGACCTCATGCCATGGTTGTAGATATTATGAGCTCTATGAGGCATTGGAGTAGTGTCCACATACGTAGTGTGCACGTGCTCGTGCACCAATAGATAGAGTAGAAGACAAATGATAATAAAATTGGGTGGTACGATTTTCTTAAACCAATGCCCACCTAATTTGTTAGGTGAGTCACTTCAAGATCAAAGACATATTCAAGCATGTAAAGAAGAAATAAGAGGAACACATCAAATATATTTGAAAGCAACAATCTCAATGCGTACTACAAAGCAATGCCAACAATCTCAAGGTGTACTAAAAAGCAATGCCCAAGTGAATAAGTTCTTTGTGCATCTACTTATATGTTGTACTATTATTATCTTTTGGACTTAATATAAAATGATATATCAATCTGATCTCAAAGATCAGTTATGGGGACCATTTATTGGGCTTTGTTTATACTTAGATCCACAAATTTCAACTATTTCAATACTTTATGGTAGTCCCATAACCAAAAGTATGGTAAAGTAGAATGAGGAATAAATAATACATGGCAAAACAAAAAAGTAAAAAACAAGAAATAAAAAAACTCAAAGATTAAGCAAGCATGTTACTTGGGCAAAAGATCATTAACAAATAGAATGCTTTGCATTTGTAGGCGATTTTGGGTTGCAACTACCATGATGATTGGAATGCCAACTAAAAATAGCCACATGGTATAACTTTGACAACTTCCTTTAAAGATCACAAAATAGTCAAGTATTCTTGTATCACTTCATGATTTACATGTATCTACAAATTCTTTGGGACCCCACCTAAAGATGTGTTTAAAATCTAGAAACATTCAACACCCTATTCCGAATGTTTGTATATGTGATCCATGTAGAAAAGAGAATTGTAAAGGCCAATATTGTTTGAGCATACAAACAAATCTTGCCTTACGTTCTGCTATGCACATTCCAATGCGAGTCTTTAACGAAATCATGCCCATGAGTTTTTCAACGTTATCTAATGACGAGAACTCTTTATTCATCAAAGGTTCTTTCTCCCTCAGAATATTATTATGAGAAACACACCATTTTTTTCCCTATCAACTAATGCACCAACATTTAACTGCAAGATAGGGACAATGTCTTTCCGTGGACTAATTCATCCTTCCTTGATTTGACATGGATGATTTTTGCAACCCATTTGTAGTATTCCTACAATCATCCATCCGCTTTAGATTTTAAATTATGAATGATGAAATAATTTTGACATCATATTCCATTCTTGAGAAGTTGTTGGTTGTACACTAATCTCCTTCATCCGAATATCCCTTGTAGCCCCAAGGCTTCTAGTTGGTGACACATTTTATATCTATTGTACTTTTTTTTGTTGCTTGTGCATATTTGACAATGTAATCATGGCATTGGGAAATTACTTGCCTCCACAAATCAACCTACTTCATGCAATAAATTCAACCCTTGTTTCATCATTGCTTAGATATTGATGGTTGTAATTGAACCACCATGGATCTCTTTGCAACCAATTCTTGTTTGAGCTTAATAATTATGTCATTTTGTAGTTCGAGTTGGGATTCATGATTGAACAATTGTTCCTTCAACCTTTAGCTCCAAATCAATATTTTTTGGTAGTACACTAATCATATCCTTCATTTGAATAATCCTTCTAACCTAAATGCTTATGATTGGAAATCTTTTTTACATATATTGTATTTTTTTAGCTTCTTGTGCATTTTTGACAATGTAATAATGGCAATGGAAAATTACTTGCCACAATGAATCAACCAACTTCATGTAATCCTTTTGAGAGTGTCGAAGACTCCAACAAAGAGTCCTCTTAAATACTTAATAACTTGAACCTTGCTTCATCCTTGGTTAGATATTGATGGTTGCAATTGTAACACCATGGATCTCTTTGCAACTAATATTTGATCGAGCTCAACAATTACGCCATTTTTTAAGTTTGAGTTGGGCTTCATGATTGGACAATTGTTCCTTCCATATTTGGCCCTCAATTAATATTTTTTGGCAAGATTGCTTTACAGACTCTACATCCCTCTTAACACCATACTAAAGCATATTTGTGGCATTATTTAGATGCCTTGAGAAGCCATTAATGTTCCATTGCTCACATCTATTTTTGATCCAACCTATACACAATATCTTGAGTTCTTGTCTCTGGGGCCAACTATGCAATTGGGGAACTCTGCATCTTTGGAACTTTGGGGTTGAAAGTGCTAACAAATTGGTCCTCACACACCAATTGAGGGCTGACCACAACTATACCACCACTTCAATATGATGGGGGTAATCTTCCTTGGTAATAGGAAATGGCTATGGTTTAGAAGATATAACAAGGGCAAGAGCCAAACATTTCTTGTTCTTTTCCTTGATGAATTAATCAACCGTACGCTTGGTTACCTCAACTAGAGGTTGTCTTTTTGGTTGTGCATGATCTAGGAGGATTTGGGACTTTTATCGACTCGTGATATAATGATGATACTCCACTCCATGTGTCATCTTCACAATCAACTTTAGGGCCATCCCAAGCACACTTCATCATACTGCAGGGTCCTAACTCTTCTTTTTTGATGCCACACTTACAACAATGTCATTCTTGTTCTACATAGAGGTGCAACGATGTTTCTAGAAAATGATAAAATGAAGAATTTGAACAATCATGAAGTGAATGGTTGTAATTCTTCAAACAAAAAAAGTGTCTCTCAGTCTAACACTGGTGTAATAGTGCATTCCATTCATTCTTGCAAAGATGAGATAAAATATGAAGTAACATAATGACAAGACATCTTGTACCACATTTGAACTCTCATAGCATTTTAAAAAACTATTGCGTAGTATCTATTGCTTTGTTGTTTTTCTTTGTCCATTAGCACTTTGATTATACATCTTGGCCTCTATTATTTCATTTACGCTTTTGTGATAATATATTTGGCTTGTGTTATCCACCAAGTTCTCACTTGGGTCCCAAATAGTGGTATCAGAACATATCCACTTCGTATCATAATCGAATGGTATTGAAGTTTCCATATGAATCCTTCTCTATTTGTATGCCCACTCATATGAGGTATGATCACAATAAATAGGTTTTCCAAACTTGTGATCCTTAATCTTACCTTCCTCACATCCTCAGATGGAAAAAAAATTTACTTTAGAGATGCCAACTTCAGACATGCTTCAAAAGAAGATAGAGGATGTTTTTTATGGGCAATGAAAAGATTTGAAACGACACCATATACTTCTCAAGCATGTTCATATTCCTTCCGAAACATCAACTTCGAGTTGACCTTTCATATGCCATTCAAGGTACAAGTTAATCTAGACCTCCCTATTTTTGAAGTCAAAATAGATACCCCTATATAATTTGTTGAATCTAATATGTTCATATGACGCGGTAATCAGTTCCATAATTTAAAAAAAAAATCTTTTCTCTTTCGAGAGTTTCTTTGTTTGTAATGAAATGTTGGGATAATTAGTGCACTACCTATGAACATATAATGGTTTCATAGAAGAATTGAAAGATATTTATTACCATGTTGGGAATTATGATGATCAATACATAATGTTTTCACAAAATAGGCTAGGCTTGAGACCGTACATCAAATAAAACATGGATTTGCTCCAGATATTTTCTCTAGGAAAAGCCTACAAGTTTTATTGAAAAATTAGAAAACTTCAAAAATATACTTTATAGATGCCGACTTTAGACATGATTCAAAAAAATGATAGAGGATGTTTTTAGGGGTGACGAAAAGATTTGGAATGACACCACATACTTCTCAATCATGTTCAGATTCCCTCCAAAACATTGACTTCACGTTAACCTTTCAATTCCCAAATACCATTTGAGGTACAAGTGAATCTAGACCTCCCTATTTTTGAAGGCAAAATAGATATCCCTATATAATTTGTTGTCTCTAATATGTTCATATGATGCAGTAATCAATTCCATAATTTAAAAAAAAAACCTTCTCTCTTTTGAGAGTTTCCTTGTTTGTAATGAAATGTTGGGATAATTACTGCACTGCCTATGAACATGTAATGGTTTCACAGAAGCATTGAAAGCTACTTATTACCATGTTGGGAACTATGATGATCAATACATACTATTTTAATTATATAGGCTAGGATTGAGATCATACATCCAATACAACATGGATCTATGCCATATATTTTCTCTAGGAGAGGCCTACAAGTTTTCTTGCAAATTTAGAAGCAAATTCAAGCAAAATTCTAGGAATTAAGATTCCAACCCTAAGGGCGAGTCACAACCCAAGAATTCATACTCTAAACTAAGCAAGGAAAGAGACCTATGTGGTTTTCCTAGAAGAAATGTATATTTTTAGATGGTCAGACTAATGATAAAACTTAAGCCTATGAATAAATATGGCAACCTTATTGATTTTTAAAATGGTCACTTTTTCACATTGTAATAGAACTTGTATTTATAATAAAAAAAATGTAACACCATAAGATGCTCATAATATCACATGAATAAACAAACTCCTAAAATAACCTTAGTTGCAAGCTAGTGCAACCACCTAACAACATGCTAACAAATAATTATATCAAACAAATTAATGCCCCATTTTATTTATTTACTACAACCTTTGTTTGGATCAAGTGTTAAAAAGCAACATACTTGATCCAAAAAAGGGACAAACGTTGTATGTTGAAGTCAAATTTATTCTTGATGAAGTCACTACAACATGTAAATTTTACCTTGTAAAATGCTCAACTTGACACATATATTGCTTCCCTTGTATCGTGACCACATGTGCCATGTGCATATTGTAATCCTCAAGCCTCTTGATGCTCCCTAAAATGAAAATGATGGTACTTGATCCCTGATCCCTATACTTGTCTCCAACCACAACAATCACTACTTCCTCCTCTGAATCTGTACATGTGGACTATAAAATATATGGTGTGCTCCAATTATCTTGGCTACTATCTATAAACAATTCATTGTCTGCAACACCATTATCAAAATTGTACAAAAGTAATTGATTAGTCCTACTCCATACAAGATCATTAGTTCTAACATATCAAAGGTTGATTTACAACATATTCCTCCTATCAGAGGAGAGATCATCAGTTCTAACATCTCAAAGGCTGATTTACAACATCTTCCCCTATCAAACGAGAGATGGGAAGTCCATGCAACACCATATCACCAACCCACTCCACAACATGACAATCTCAAATTGAGGCAAAACAAAAAATATTTCTTAGTAAAATTTGGAACAAAAATGACAGCCAAAACTGAAAAATAAAATATTCCTCTAAATCATCATCCCTATCCTCAAGCTAGTAGTGAATTAACGATGAGTTTCTACAAGTTTTTTAGAAGACATTGTCATGGTCGTGTTCAACTGACCAAAAGTTTCAACGAAACAAGATGCTTCTTGAAAAGAAGAATCTCTATTATAACATGTTCTTTTCTAATGATTATTAGAAACAAATATAACCATATTTCAACTCCATTTATCATAATTTTTTGAAGTGAGTTTTCCTCCTATGATTAAACTTAGTGTCTGAGTCACGACAAACTTAAAAAATGGAAACAATCACAACAAAGAAGATATACTATTGGGATTGCCCTTTACTCTCAAGTAGATCCTTTATTTTACGAACTTTATCCCTCCATTAAATATTAAAGAAAAATATTTTTTCGTATATCTCCAATTTGAAATTTCACTTTCTACTACTTCTTAATACTATCTATCTCTTGAAAAATGATTTTTTGAACAAACTTTTTAAAACAAAATATAAAGAGAGGGATTAGCCCTTGAAACCTCTAAGTCGAAATACTTCGAAAGAAATATGTTCTCCAACTCTCCTATACAATAATATAATATGTAATTTCTAAAACTTACATATATTCTCTCTTCACCATAACCCAAAAAATGAAAATATTAATGAGCTTTAGTTTTGTGCATGGTAGTAAAAATACTTGGAAATAATAATATAGACCACATTTACATGGCAAGCTAATTCCAAACCATAAGAAAGCTTCAATAAAATAATTTTCAGCAAACCATAGTGACGACCAAATGTTTAGCTTTAGGAAAAAGTTATGTCCATACAAAAATAATGATCAAAGTGTCTAAAAAAGACCTTTTCATGTTCCTTAATTTCGAGCTGATTTTCGATTCCTGTACATTTTTTAAAACCCCATGCTATAGCATATCATTTTGAATATCCCCTCTTTAGTTTTCAAGAAAAATTATTGCATTACAAAGGGAGTTCTTTGTCAAAAGGTATGTCTAAAATACATACGTATCTAAGGACTTTTTAATAGCAGAAATGAAAATGGTTTTCAAGCTTTTATGCTAGTAATAAGACACAAGCTTAGGTATAAAAATGACAATCTTGATTTTTAAACTGGTTACATTTTTAGCTTGAGTTTATAATTAGGCAAATAGATACCTTGAGATCCTTTTAATATCATGTGAATAAATAAACTCCTAAATTAATGTAGTTTTTGTAAATTAACGCAATCACTTAATAACATACTAACGAAATTTTAAGAAATAATTATGGAGGTGTATCAAAGAGACGTATACCCTATTTTATATATTAATTAAAACTTTTATTTGGAACAAATCTAACAACTAAACATTTTGAAATTGGTAAGTTCTGCACAATTTAATTTTTAGCGGTCACTCCAATGTAGACTATCGCACTAGGAAAGTTATATTTGCACAACTAGAAACTTCAAGTACCACCCTTGTTGCAATTGACAAAGGTACAAAAATTGTGGATTATTAATCTAGTGATATGGTAGGTGCTACGAGCATTGCCTCTTCTTCCAATCCAAATTTAGAGGAAGTAGGAAGATTATTCCATTCCCATATGTGGGTAAATGGATAACACATACACTTCATTGTTGACAATGGAAGTCACACGAACCTGATTTATCCTGAATTAGTTTGACGATTTAACTTGCCATTGATGCCTCACCCAAAACCATACTTTATGGATGTTTAAACTTAGTTTCTGCAAAACGTCACTCACCAATGTCACCTATTTGTAAAATCAAACCTTTTCAAGATGTAGTCATTTGCAATGTAGTGCCAGTAAAGGCATGTGATGTTTTACTTGGCCAGTCATATATTTTTCATCAACATAAAATCTATTATGAAAATCCCATAAATGTTTTCATACATGTTGGTGAACATTGATACCACATACCATAAGTATTCCTTAAGCTTTCATTTAATAGTGCCTCGTAGTGCAAGAAGCCAGTCAGTTCTTGTAATAAAATTAGTGCTCTTGATGGTGAGAATTGAACATAAGAACATATTTGAAACTCAAAATCATATCAAAATTTCTTAAAAAAATATGCCATAGATGACCAACATGCTCAAATAATACAAGGATACATTCTAGTCTCCAACTACTGTTCATATTCATTGTGCAATAAACCAAACTATTGATTTTATTTGGGGAAAAGGTTTACATAATACATATTTACACTATCGTTCATTCCTGGTGAATGAAGAAATCAAATGGTAGATCCATGAACTTGTGGATAACAAATACATTAAACCTATCTCTTTTCCTTATGGTAGCCCCATTGTGCTCTTTCTAACTATGGATGGGACATGTAGGTTGTGCATCAATTACAAAGATTTGAAAAAAGATCACTGTGAATAACCCATGCCCTCATCCTAAGATAAAGGACCTTTGCACCAACTCATGGTGCCAAGTTCTTTATAAAATTTTATCTTAAGTATGGGTATCATTATATTCATATTTAACCTTAAGACATGTAGAAGACAACCTTAAAATCCAATGGAAGGTGTGTTTGAGTGCTTGGTTATACCTTTCGACTTAATTAATAGACATGATATTGGCACATTTATGTAGATGATGAGTGATTTTCAATAAAATATGAGATGACCATTTGTGCCATATCCAACAAGTGTTTCACTCTTTGTAGCACCCCAAGGTGTACACAAACATGGAAAAGTTTTCATTTTCCATGCAAGAGATACAATATCTTGGATACGTTGTTGACACACATGGATTTCATGTGATTTGCATCATCCTATAATGGCCTACACTAAAGAATCTCACAAAGATTTTCAACTTCTTGGTATTAGAAAATTTCTACAAGATATTTTTATTTGGTTTTTATTAAATCACTTAGCCTCTTAACCAAGATACTAAAATTGGTGCCAAAGTAACATTCAATTAGACAACTGAAAAATAGAAAGCATTCGAAGAACTCAAATGCACACTATATTTCATACCAATGCTCATGTTACCTAATCTTCAACAACCATTTTATATAGATTGATGTATATGAATATGCACTTGGAGCAATCCTCACTCAATTTGGGTTTATAGTTGATCACCACAATGAAACACTCACTACCATGGAAAGGAAATATCCCACACATGATCAAGATATTTTTGACATTATTAAGGCTACATATTGTGAAAGGAGATTTTAATATACATATATCACAAGCCACTTCAATTTATGTATAACAAATAAATTATAGCAAGAACAACATAAAAATGGTCTTCATATGTTGTAAATTTCTATTTGAACATCAAACATAGGGGAATTTACAATCCAATAGTTGATTGTTTGAGCCAAATTTTAATTCAAGCTTTCCTCACTGCACTTGACACATGGGCATAAAACAAACATTTTGCCATAATTATATACATATGATGCATACTTCATAAATGTCTATCAAACATTTCATAATGGTAAATCAATTCTAAATTTATACTAGTAAGATGTACTCCTATATCATGTTGGGCACTTGTGTATATCACACAAGACATAGTAGAATAATAATAATATAATAGGATCATTTTATCAAGGTTTTAGACACTTTAGAGTTGAAAAGACCTTGTGTTATTACAAAAATACTTATTTTGGCCACACCTAAAATCAATTATTATAAAATACATAATATCTTGTGCTGCTTGTGTAAAAGTCGAACCAATTAACAAAAATTAAGGTATGTACATGCCTTTTTAAGTACCAGATAAAAATTGGGAATCAATTTGCATGGATTTTATCTCAGGCTACTCTACTATCAAGCAAGGTGACGATTGTGATCATGTAGTAGCTAATAGATTGTCAAAGATGGCAATTCTCACACCTTGTAAGAAATCAATCTCAATGTTAGAAACAAATTAATTATATTTATATAATGTGTGGGTTCACTTTAGATTAGCATTCACCACCAACTCTAATAGGGACAAAATTATTGAATAATCTCTTGAAAGCACTTTGGTTTATGGTGGACATAAAGCTGGACAAGTCTACCATGTGCCATCCTCAATCTAATGGATAAATAGAACTAGTGAGTAGGGTGATAAGGTATCTTATTATAATGTAAAATTCCATGAATCAAAATCATTCAGATGAAATCCTTCATTTTATTCAACATATCTATAATAGAGTTTTGCACAATTGTAAAACACAACCATTTTTAGGTTTACTTGGGTTTCCAATCTTTGGCATCCATTGACATAACTATCCTATGTAGCCATCCACAACCGTAACTCCTTCAACTCAAAATAAATTTGACAAAGCTTCTAAGTTCATCGAGCATATTCAATACATTCAACAAGTCTAGACCATTTTTTATAAGACTAATGCTAAGCAAAAGCAACATCATGATCAACACCAAGTATTGCACACCTTCCAAGTTGGTGATTGCATATGGATTGATTTTCAAAAGCAAAGAATCAAACAACCTTACCAAAATCTTTTTGTACTTTGGTATGGACCTTCCATTATCACCAAACAAGAAGGAGATAGCGATTTAAAGTTTAATCTACCTGTCTACCTTGGTATAAATCTAATCTCCAATGCATAACTTTTCCACCATTATTTTACACCTTTTTGGATACTCCTAATTTTGTATAAATATTTCAACATGTATAGGACAATACTTATTGCAACACTCTAGTAGAATTGCATTAAATAATTGATGCCAACGTCAAACACACCACAAAAGAATGGATACCTCTCTTCTAGATCATCAAAGTAGGTTAAGTTCCTTGCAAATCAAAATGGTTTATAAAAGAATAGGTTGCCAAAACATTCCCACATCTTCTTTTACAACCGCATGCAATGGGGGTAATTTCTCTTCAAAGAAGGGAAATTAATCTAGGACTTTGATTGACTTATGGTATACTAGTGGTGCTATGTGTTATGTGTCATCTTTACCATCATATTCAAGGCCATCCAAACTACATGGTCATATTAAAAAGTCTTAACTCTTATTCATTGATGCTGCACAACTCCAATAGTTCCAACCCTATTATGTGTAGAGGTACAACAATGTTTCCAGAAAATGACATAACCAAAAATTTGAAATGTCATGAAGTGAGTTGTTTCCATTATTGAAACTGAAAAACATTCTCTTCATCTGTAGACTTGTATAAAAGTGCATTACATTTATTTTTTGAAATAGGATATCAAATAGGAATTAACAAAGTGGTTTTAAATCTTGTAGCACATTTGACATCTCGAATCATTGAATAAAACTATTGCATAATACAATATTAGAGCTTAAAATTATAACATAATGTCTATTCTTCTATTGTTTCTCTTTTCCATTAGCACTTTGATTATACATCTCGACCACTATTGTTTCATATACACTTCCATCATAGCATATGTAACCCTGTTAAGTGTGTTATCCACTAGGCTCTCTCTTGGCCCCTAGATCAATGCATGTTGAGCATTAGTCAACCTCTTAATCCTTGTGGAATTTTTAGGAAATGAAAATGACTTGGGGGCCCTTCTCATTAAGTGAAATTGACCAAAGATTTTTTTTTGGGTATTTAAAATATTCGAGGAGACTGTCCCACCATAGGAGATTAGATTAAAGGAAAATCACAATGGTAAATTATGAATGATGTTTGTTGAACTTGTTGAACCTCTTTGGCCTAGTAGGATAGGAAAAGGTGCCAAACCACTTGCACTTATTACAATGATTTGTGATGGATTATAAAAATTATTGTTATGAGGAAAGGGGAGATTAAATGTAGATTATGATATAAAATTGCCAGCTTGATTAGAAGTAACACAATTTCTAAATCCAACCTTCAAGATTTGTAAAGGGTAAACCTCAATTGGTTAAATTATGTCATGTTAGCTCCTTCCAAAGCCAATCGCTTCCTTAAATAATATTTAATCATAATGGAAATTATTTTTTAAATACATTGAGCTATACAATGATATATCCATAAGTAGTCTTGGTCTCTATGTGGTTCATTTATAAACCTCCCTGACTTGCCAAGTACTTTGCAGTATTGGGGGCTCAAGGGCCCACTTTCTATTTCATCAATGGGGTTCGATTTATCTCTCTCATATGAGTTTACGATGTCTAATATGAGACTCTTTTATCCTTCTTCTCACTCTATATAATTTCTTTGTATTCATTTTCCAATATACAACATGCTCATCACCATTGAGGCTTGTCATTGCTACTATTTCATCATGATGATTTAGTGCGGCTTAAAAATTTCCCACATGTTTTCAATTTTTTTAATAATATATAATAGTTGTATAGTAATAATATGTATTAGACTTATAAAAATTCCCCCCATGTTTTCACCCTCTCTCACCTTATTTATTCTTCTTATAGAATAGTGAACAAAGTCAATTTAAGAATGTGTATATCTTAACATGTATGGGAGATTCTAAGATTGACAATTTTTGTTTTCAATACAATTTATTAACATCATTGTCAACTACCTTGTAAATTCAAAGATAAATGATTAATTCTTGTGTTAATAAAAACCCTAATATTTTTATATTCTCTAGGAAATATACAATTTCCCAATTTATAAATGTTAAATATTAGTCCATACTTTTGGGGGAAGGATTTTGAGAGGGGTTTGTTTTTTGGGTAGTGTATATGGGAGTGGAAAATTTGTTAAAGGTTAAAAGATAAATCTTATTTGGTACTTCCATTAACATACAAGCCCACACGTTTATGGGATAGTGTTTGTATCTATTGATATCTAACCCATTAAAGTGTTGCTAATATTTATAAAATATAATAACAACATTGGGTACATCTAAATACTATAGTTTTATTAAATATCTTCAATTATACTATTTTTTTTAAAGATACATAGGTCAATCCCATGTTTCAATATAGTTATTTTTTTATGTCCTCTAAGGATATGATTATTTTTCAAGGTTTCAAAATTGGCTTGTCTTCCCCTAATAACCAACGTAGCATTGACAAATCATATTTTAAAATACTCTAAATTATTAAATGGCCACTTTTATGGATGTTTTTATTAGCTCATTTTTTAACATGGTTGCCATATTCCAATTACACATACATAATATTATCAAATTTATTATTAAGTTAAAATATGTTGGCTAGTGTTTATAGGTTTAGTGTACACAAGTCAAACCATTATGAGCATCTAAACTACTTAGGATCTTAAAAAGGCCAACATTTTATGGATCTATTTCTATAATTGCATCTTGATATGGGTAATATTTGTTAGCAATAAAGTGAACCACTTAATGAAATCTATAGTATCTAGCCAAGATTTATAATACATAAATGAGGAAGTTGAAGTTTCACAATCATGTATTCCATCGTAATAATATATAAGCTCTCAATCTACACCTTCAAGGCTTTTTTAATTTTTAACCCAACCTCCCCTATTTTTGTTGCTCCACAGGGGGTCCAAATACATTGCTAGATAAGTAGGGAGACATATTCTTCTTAACCATCATGCAACTCCAATATATAATTCCACTAAATTCTAATTTTTTTGACATGTGGCTTGAACCTTGGTTTGAATCTTGCCTCATTTGACCTCTTTGAATACCTTAGGAATTTACATGAAATTGAATGCTTATAAAATAAGACATTGTTTATAGTTGAAGTGAACTTAGAATTCAATATTTTAACAACAAAGGGTGGTTAAAAAAACTTTATTACTTCCAAGAAAAAAAGAGTTTATAGACTATTCACAAGAAAAATAGGCAAAATAAAATAATGCCCCTAGTGCCAACCATATTAGGCCCATATTTGAATTTTAAAAACCTTTGAAATCAACTAATCAAAAAAATTGAAGTAATAATTATTTATTTTAAATATTATAGTCATTGCTTGTTTGTGCAAAAATATGATCTTGCATAGTGAATGATATTAGATCCTCCATGTGTATTTTGATATAGTTGTACAAAAATCATATGCACCTTTTATATAACCTTGGACCAATATTCCTAAGTATAGGAAAATCAAAATATTTTATAAAATAAATGCAACTCTTCTGAAGTTAGGCTTTAGCGCTTGTCTTCAATTTCATTGCATAATCCAATAATGAATGAACAAGGATTTTAGAGTTGTTTCAAAAAAAATTAGATACCTATTTTGGTTAAGACCCTTTTTCATTGTGTCATTTCCATGTTTTGTCATGTTTGGTCCACTTGTGTATATTTGCCTATTTTTAGACACTTCCTACACCAAAATAGACTCACTCTATCCTTTGAGTCCTCTCAATTTTTTCAACATTCATTCATTTTAGCATTTGAGCCATCTATCTTATGCACCACTTTCCCTCATTTTAGACATCTCTCTCTCCAAGGATAGATTTAGTGGTTATAGGTGAGCTATTTATCTTTTACCAATGTGGATTTGGTGAGCCTCGAAATCTATCCTTTGTGTTTTTATGGATCCTTTTGCCTTGACGTGATTTAATGCACCTTTGATTTTGATTATTTCTATTTTCCATGGTCGGCCATAATAGTTGTCATGTCCTAAATAACCTTTTACATACAAGTCATTGTTAGTAAAGTATCAATTATCATTCAAGTATTGGGATAAAAATGAATCATTTTATATAATTCACAAATTAGAGCTTTAATTGATCATATCTATTGATACTCTTTTGACGGAGCTAACACCTTGATAGTTCAACATTATTCAAGCCATTGTGACATCACCCACTTATACCAAAACATGGTTTAGGTAAATATTCATATAGTTTGTGTTGATGTGGGTTTTATGCACATCCCATAAATTTTATAAGGTAGCCTATAAAATTTTAGGATCTATGAAAGATATCACTCCAAGGCATGCATTGTAGGGTATTTAGTTTTATAATAACCTGTTGGTGGAATAGCAGTGAATGATACAGATTACTTACCACAGATGGGTTGGCTTATGGGTGAACCTAGATCTAATTAAAATGGGTGGAAGGATGATGGTTTGAACTAAGTTGGGTAATACTTCTAAAATAAACTCAAAAAGGAGGGAAAGGAAGGGCAAAAAAGAGTCCTGTGGACCACATAAGAGGAAAACCTTTCAAGACCAGCACCTGAACTAAGGTAGGATAATAAATTAGAAGACCAATATTTACTGTAAGCTCGTGTAGCACACCAACAATAAAACACAATAAGGAATCAAAGGGAACCAAAACATAGTAAACTTAAACATATAAATCAAAGGTTTCCACATTTGCTAGATTGCTATTGCACATTTGCAAAGGGGGATTATGATAAACATGCAAAAGACATTCAAATCAGCTATAGCTTAAAGTGAATAATTGTATTAAAAATATAAATCATGCAAAATCAAAGAATTAAGATACTAGAATGAAAACAATTATTACACAGTCCACATACTTGGAGACGAATCAAGATTTGCACATTAAGATCACATTAGCAGAACTTCTTAGAATTACCTATTAATCTCAATAGCCAAAATTTTCCTCCATTTGAATTAGGAAATACAAGTATATATAAGCTTAGGATGGGTAAGGCCTCATCTCTCAAGTACAATACATGTTCAAAAATAATGTAGTATGCTAATATCATGCAGATCATGCATGTACATCATTGATTACTCAAAATAAATTCTCCAATTATAAATACAATAAATACATGCAATGCATATAAGGAACCAAAGTTCCAACCTAACAAAAACATGAAAGTAAATATTTATATTTATCATAGTGAAGATGTGGGATTGCTAGCTGAAGAAGATGGTAGAGTAACAACTGGAGAAACTATAGTTATCATTGTCATTCTTTATGCGATCAAAACTAGGCTTCTAGTAATTTGCAAGATTGCAAATCCTAAAAAATAAGAACCTTGTGTTGATTTGGCAACATTGATAGTTCGATATATACTTACTGCTAACTCAAAAACTATCTCATTAGCCCTAAGTTCTTGAAATAAAGTGTGGAACACATCAAACTCCTTATTAATAATGTCAAAATTGAGTAAATAAGGCTTGAAAATATTGATGGTTTTAGCCCTCAATATTGAATGTTCCATTTATGAATTCTTGAACTCAGTTCCCAAGGTTTCTACCTTGGTTACTCTATCCTTCACAAAAATTATTAGTTGTAATATTTAATTATTGGTTTTATACATTATACCCTCCACTTCCTTTTTAAATCTGTTTGCTACTGCTTTAAGGAGGTTATCAAAATTTGGCCTATTGACCAATTCATTTGTACGAGTGATCACATCGATGACCCTCATGTTGTTCAAAATCCCCAAAGCTTGGTTCTCATGATTTATAAAATGTAATGATAAGGCCTTCATCTGATTGTGCCATACAAGGGTAGAATATCTCTTAGTAATAACATAATTTAGGGCACAGGCCACATCCTGATCAGAAATCAAGTTTAATTGGTTGAATGCACTAGTTATGGAGTATTAAATTAAGCAATTTAGTCTCTTTTCCAATTCTCTAATCTGGTGCCCTAGCTTAAGCACCTTATTTCTCTCTGTTTAGTATTCTACCTTGGAAACTTGAATGCCATTCAAAATACCATACAACCTTGTGGTTTCACTTTGCACACTCTCAAAGTTTTTGGAGGAGACTAAATAGTTTGCCTCTATTGAAGTCTTTGATACGATTCTTCTTTGCTTTGATACATCTCCTTCATGGCTTCACCAATAGTGTCCACAAAATTAAAGAAGTCTTCACTATATTAATTGGGATCATTTGGATCCCTCTTAACTTTATTTGACAAGGGAAATAGATTTTCCTTTTGTTCAAATTGTATCTCTTCCTTGTTATTGAGGTTCACCGCTTTGCTTTTCCTTACCCATTGGATGGTTCCACTCTTCTTATCAAACTGGGTAGATACTATAGGTAATTATGCAATGACCATATTTTGTATCTCATCCCTCATTAATGTTTTATCTCTGTTCTTCCATGAAGATTTGCTAATCCAAAGTGTTAACAAAGGTTTCTTCTTGTTGACCTCCCAAACTCATGGCTTTAGTTTTTCTAACTCTACCTCTTCATCATCCAGGGGTGCCTCCTCACTTATTTCTAATTCCAACCCCTTCATTATTTATTCATTCTATTCATATTCATCATCTTAATACTCAACTAAATATATCACATGTTCACACTCTTCTTCCTCTACTTCTTATTCCAGTGTTTATTCTATGGTGGGAAGACCAAGTGATGGTCTCTCTTCTAATTGCTTGCCCTTAGATGAAGTGGGAATATATTTTGGTTTCCTCTAGTAAGTGAATATATGGGGAGTGGAATATGAGGGAGAGGGTGAAGCAATTGAGGGATATACAATGGGGGAAAACATTATTACAGGTGGTGGTGAAGAAATGGTTAGTGGGATAATAGTGGTAGAAGGAAGGGTGTTAAGAGTTGGCATGGTGGGGAGTGATTAAGGGGAGGTATCCTTAGTGATGGTCATGGATGGAGGTCAACCTAATAGATATACCTGAATAGATAAGAAATAATCTTCCCAAAAATTTAGGGAGACTAACTCGAGTGGCTATTAGGAGAGGTGACAAAGGTGTCATTACAAAGCTACTGTTCCTCTGTCCATCTACAGGAGGTGTGGAATCATCCTTGGTTGTTTCCATTCCAAAAACTAGAGCAATGCCAAATGACTATGTGGAGGTCAACTAAGGACCAGGGAGGCCCTTTAAAATTTATTTCCTTATTAGAGGATTAGACTCCCTCTGGCTGCTTGAATCTTCTTCTTGTAAATCTATTTTTTCCTCTATAGGAGAGGGAGGTTGTTCTTGATTTATTGAATCTTGTAACTAGGCTAGAGGCCGCTGATGGCTCCATACCCTTTATGTTTTTTATTATATAAGCTTAGAATCATATTGGAGGTCTTGAGGACATATCATAGACATTGACTTATTTTTCATCTTCATCCACACCTCAATGTCGTCTGATGCATTTAGAAAAATATCATCATGATCATATTTTTGGTGACCATATGAAATTTTCACCTTATTCTTGTCCTTAAGGTCTTGGAGGTATGCTATTATCTTCTTTTTGGGATCCCATTCCATGAATGGTGCCATATTCAAATTGTGATAGTCTTGGCCTTGTCAACTTGGTTGAAATGTGGCCTAATCACAAATTAAGTTGTCCAATGCTTAAAGGGGTTTTAAAGTAATAGGTTAAATGTTTTTGGCCTAACTCCTCATCAATGCTATTGTAAATTTGGTAGGCTAATTATTTATCTAAAATGTTATCTGGGACATGGTGCAATAGTAATGGTGGAGATGTTTTTGTGCCCTCTATTATGATGAACGTGACATCGGAGTAAACCTAGTAATCCCCCCATTTTCTAAGGCTTCTTATTAGGTTTTCAAAAAACCTAGGCATTTGGGTGCCATAAATTTCTTGATAAATTTGAAGATATATTTCATCACATATACTTTGAATTCCACTCTTAAATTTGTATATAAACATGAAAGAGTAGTCTTCATAGATTCTATTACCCATGTAATCTTTTGAAGGTTGCCATAGTTGCTCATGGGTCTTGTGAACTATGCCTAATACTACATCCAATAAGTAGGACATTAGGTAACAATGACCATCAATTGGCTTTTGATCAAGATAAAACATTTATGTCTTCAACCTGATGCTTATGACCTCTCCAAGGGAAATCTTATCAAAAGTTAAGAGGATATCAAGCAATAAGACCCACTCTACCTGCACATACACTGTGCTTAGAAAACCTTATAAGTGATTTAGGAGAGCCATGGCTATCCTAATTCTTTGGCCTTTAACTAGCCATTTGAAAAACTTTCCTTCCATGATGTTGTGCACAAACCAAACCTTGGCTGATATTTGGTTAGATGCGGTCTCAGGGGCCGAAAGTCTAAGATATCTCTCTAATTCCATACCAAAAATATATACAACTATACCTTTGTCTTTTCTTATATGCAAGTAATCCCCATAAAATATTACATTAAAAAATAAATTTTAAATAGGTTTATGCAAGGTATTACCTTTGGTTTTATCATTGCCTAGTGTAGACCTTGTGATTTAATGGGTATCAAGTCATCAATGTAATACTTCTCATCTAGAGATATTTGATCCTCCACTGAGTAGGGCACCAAAAATTCCATTGTATAAAAAATCATCGAATAATGAAGGAATTTGAAGTCAAAGGCACTTTTATCGAATATAATATCCATGTATTTGGTCCCCCTTATGAATTAAAACATAGAAAGGGCCTGAGGATGCACCTATTTTGAAGAAGAGGCCATTATGTTGTCTAGATATTGTAATTCCTTATGTAAATCACCTAGGAAAGCTTATTGAGAAAACTAGGGCTTTTTAGATGCTCAAGGGCTCAAAGTTACAATGCTTGATAAAGAGAGTAATGGTAAAATGACTATCCTTTGTATAGATTTTTCATATATTACTCAAAAATTTGAGATTTGAATGTGTTCATGTGTCATCAACGTGAAAAACAATATTTTGATCTGATTCCTATTTCAATTTGAATGTGCCAGTCACCTTTGGTGGGTTTAATTTACTTATCAAATGGTAACAATCTATTAACTTTACATGTCTAGTCACCCAGTTTGAGACAATTGTCACTTCCTCATTAACAAACTCTTTTGATTTGTTGTTGACTTACTTTACGCATACCATAGCCATGTATCCTATGAATTGTGACACTTGTCCATTCTTCATTTTTTAAGTCTTTTAGATTTATAATTCTACTTTGCATCCTTCTGGACCATGAGTCAATGTGATTGATCCACATGGAGTAATTTTGAGCCTGCAGGAACTTGAGAGGTCAAAGATGTGGCCAATGGTATATTTGAACTATGTTTATCTTAGAGGGATATAGATAAAGAAAATACTGACATATGGAGTCTCATCAGAGACCTGAAGGCTCAAAAATATGGGACCATTGAACCCTTAACTTGGGTTTTATACCTCCAAAGTTGAATTTGAATGAAAGTGTGCCAACTGTCACTTGTTCAGATCTTGAAAGCTCAGAACCATTATACTATATGAACTTTAGACAGCTAAATTATGTTAATCCTTATAGGGTTCCATTTGATGAAAATATTCCATGTGTCAAATGCTCAGAACTATGGAAGCTTAGAACCATTAGACTATGGGAGTTTAAAATATTAGTCGATTGATAATTTTATAAAGTCTCCGCATTTATGGGTTCATGAAAATGTACCACATGGCATGTTTTTAGAGCTTGGAGATTCAAGTCACTTAGAATTTTCTTTGAACTTTGATGACTCTATGTAACACCGTAATGTCACATGTCTTAATCCTACATAATAAAGGAAAGGTTTGATCTTGGATGATTAACGAGTCCCTGCTGATAGTCCTATAAACATACAAAACATGTAGGAACACTACGATGAAAAATATATTAGTTTAGTTAGTCCATAAATCAAAGCACTAATTTTTGAAAAGAACTTATAAAAATCTAAGAATCAAAATAACTTGAAATGATTTCTCAAGCTTTGATTTTCATATTTCAAACTTTTGTAAATTTAGAATTATAAGAACTACATTAGACTTTTGCATGAAAAACTTCATTTTATGGATTTTTAATGTTCATGGGACCTTAAATAGGTATTTCCAACCATAATGGGTCCCTGTTTAATTTTTTTAAAAATGGGGTGTGTGTGTTAGGGCACAAAAAATGGTGAATCACATGGGAAATTACTCTTGAATATTTTGTGAACTTTAAATTTATTTTTTAGATAGATTTTATTTTGGTGGGATATTTACCCTTATATGCTTTTCATCAAAGCTCCAACCGGTTTGGGACATAATCGGGGGCCCAGATCCTCAAGTATGCAAGTACCAAAATTAACAAGAATAGCCACAACTAGCCCAAGAATACCAATGAATAGCCATAATAGGTCTGAGAATACCATCAATGGCCACAACTAAACCAATACCAATGATCGACCACAAACGACCTACAATACCATCTGAGATTTGAACATGGGTGGTGCTTGTAGTAACCAAGTCACTTTACCAACTCACCCACATATTATTGATAGGTGGTATGTGAACCTTAAATTATAGTAATGCATAATGATGAAAATTTAGTTCCACAAAGAAAAAATAAGTAAACCAAACTCTAAAACAAACTCTTACTTCCTCATGCAACATACCAACCCCGTCCATTCATTGGATTTGTGTGTGATCTAATGAAATCAATTCTCCTTGGTTATGAAAGGTTTGATAGAGACTTGAATAACCACTATAGGTTTTATTTTGACCTAATTTAGTAACCAAATAGTAAGGAAAGCCTGGGCATTACTCTGCTACCAGCTAGATGTCCATAAATATAATAAAGATACATCTAATTCTACTAAAAACCTTGTTCTACTGTCAGTCAGGCATCTATTGCCCTAGTATAAATTAGTTGAATCATGCATATTTTATCAGTATGTATTATTATTTTTAATATATCACAAATATAAATGGGTTGGGAACCACCATTGGTGGGGTATAAGTATAATATTTTTTTTTTGTCAATACATCCTTGACAATGTATATCCAGTTCTATGTTTTGACTTCTCATCCAAGTTTTAGTACAAAAGTGTAATAAATATTTTGAAAATGGAAAACCTTTATAAAATTTGCATTAGTATCTCAGAGTAAATTATATAAGTCCAACAAACCTATCGCTCTCAAAACATAACCTATTGTTAGAATAGATCCATGTGTATACCAATTGTGCACCCTGATATTTTGTCCACTTACTTTTGGCATATAGTTTTGTATTTTTGGTCATCGAAATTGGTGATTCCCTAAAATTTAGAAAATATAACCTAGAAAACATAACAACTAATCTAATAAATTCAAAAATGCAGAAAATAGGAAATCTAATCTAGAAAGCAAGAAATCTAAGTCTAAAAAGTAGGAAATCTAATCTAGATAGCAATAAATATGATCTAAAAAGTAGGAAATATAATATAATATTATTCTAAATTTTATCTTACTATTAAATCACATGCATCTCTAGTTGGAGTAGCCATGAAGTAGTGCTTCAAAAACTATCCATTGATTAGAAAGGCGAGGCCATTACCTTGGATGCCTTTCAATTGAAAGGCATTATTACCAAGTATTTTTGATATCTGATATGGTTAAATCTACAAATGAGTAAAATTATCATGTTGTCCTTTATTTTCATGTGATTTATTCTATAAAATCACTAGGTCTAAAATCTTGAAGGCTTTGATCTTGTATCTTTTATCAAACCACCATTTGATAATATCCTGATGTTTACTGAAACTATGTAGTGCTTAAATTATTGTGTCCTCCATTTGGACTACCTAAAGTAGCCTATATTATATTCTCTCATCTTCTCCCATGTATTCTTACATGAATTGGTGCGTTGGTAGCTTCAAAGTAATGTGAAAGACTAGTTTTTGTCTATACACCAACATAAAAGGTCAAGCCTTGAGAACTTGTTTGTGTCTGGTTCTGTCTACCCATAGAGCGTATTTAAATAAGAGATGATATTCTCTTGGTTTATTTTGTGCATATTTATTAATGGAATCCATCAAATTCTTATTGGTGGACTCGACTACCCCATTTCCTTATGGATAATAGTTCGATGAGAACTTGATGATTATTTGATTATTGTAGGCCCACTTTATGAATTTAGTGGAATAGAATGTTGGACCATTACCAAAAACCATGGAAATGGGATTACTAAACCTGGTCACTATATTTTATTCCATAAACCTGATAACATTGATTTTTTTATAATTCTTAGTTGTCATAACTTCTGTCCACCTAGTGTAATACTCAGTAGTTGTTTGGACAAACTTGTGTCAAGCTGAAGAGTTTGGGTTTATCACCCTAATAAATTCAAGGCCCCATTGGGAAAAGGGGTGTCCTTATATGAATTACTATGAAGGAATGTAAACATTCACTTATTTATTCCCAAATACTTGGAAATCATGACATGTCCTGACATGTCTTGTGCATCCTTGAAGATTATGGGCTAATATTATCCCATCCTCAAAATCTTATGGGTTGTAGTATTGCTAGAGGGATGCCCATTACTAATCTTATGATGTAAGTTATCTAGGATGTCCTTAGCCTCTCCTTTTAAAATGAATCTTAGATAGATGCCTTCATAGTTATTTCTATATAAAACTCCTTTCTTGATCATGTAATGAGCAGATTTGAGCCAGTGGGATTACTCATATTCTCTATTTAATTCAAGAGGACATGTACCTATAAATAGGTAGTGGATGATCTGTGAGTACCTTTATCCACTAGATACTTGATCTTTGTTGATCTACTAAATGTGGATGCATGGATCAATTTTAGTCATCAACTGAATGATTCCCCAACCTCTTACCATTTTAGCTGGTCTAATTTTAAGGTAAAAATCTTGAAGTTTGGCCATCCACTTTCCTCTTTTTTGACCAACTCATTATGGCTAAGCATGAGTTTGATAGTTAGGTCTAGGATGATGGCATATGTTTTATTTCAAAGAATATAGTGCCTAATTTTTTTGACAGCTTTGATTAAGGCATATGTCTTCATGTATATCATGGAGTATTTCAACTCCACTTCTTTTAGATTGGTGTTCATGAAGGCAGTGGGATATTCACCATTTTCCACCTTTTGTGTGAGTACTGTAACAATAATATGTTCTAAGTTAAATTAATAAAGATAAAAATATTTATTAAAATCAAGACTAATCAGAACTCAGTCCTAAGGATTTCCTGGATGCTTTTCTCTACTCGATCTTGGCATCTTGTTTTAGCATATCATTTAATGGCTTGATGATCTCTACAAAACTATAAATAAATTTCCTTAGAAAGTTAATCTTTCCAAAAAAATATTTTAGCTCTTTCTTATTGTTAGGTTTAGTCAACTTATAAATGGCTTGAACCCATTTTGGATTGATAGAGATCTCATCTTTGGTGATGATATGACATATGATCTTTCCTTTGGATACTCTAAAGATGCTCTTCTTTGGATTGAGAGAGACCCCATATCTTCTGCATCTATTAAAGACCTTTTGTATATGTTTTATATGATTATCTCTTTCTTTCAAAAACATAATGAGGTCATCCATGTAGATGTTGATACATTCCCTCATGAATCCTTGAAAAGTAAAATCCATTGCTCTTTAGAATGTGTCCCCCATGTTAATTAGGTTGAACAACATCATTTTATATGCAAAAGTAACCCACTTAGTGGTGAAGGCAATATTCATCCTATCTTCTACTTCAATCAAAACTTGCTTGTAGCTTGTGAATCCATTCAAGAAATATATCATCTTAGATCCACTTACCATCTGAATTAACTCATCCAAAAAGGGTAGAGGGTAATTGTCCTTTTATGACACTATATTTAGGTTTTTAAAATCAACACCAAGTTTGATTTCTCTGTTATTTTTTGACTGGTATGATATTAGCTACCCAAGTCAAATGTCTAAATGGGAAATGTTTTTTAACATCCAATAGCTTTTGTATTTTAGTTTGTATAAGAGTTCCTAGGATTAGATTCACTGGTCTCTATCTTTACTTGAAAGGCTTATGCTCTAGTTTTAGGGGGATGGTATGTGTGATCACCCTAGGGTCAAAGACCATCAGGGCATCATATGTTCATGTAATGACATCCTTGTACTCTATAAAAAATATTTTCAACCTTTTATTTTCATTTTTTGTGCAACTCAAGCCCATATTCACAAATTGGGGATGTTGGTCAGTTCTCAGATTCTCTTTGGTGAAATTTGACTCTGTTGATTTGAGATATTTTTGATTTTAATCCTGGGGATATGTATCAAAGGATCATTCCAATGAGACCATGCCTAGACAGATACAATTCTCCTTAAGTTGTAAAATGCCATCTTCTATTTAGTCTTCAATTTGCATTCGCTTAACATCTCCTTAACCTATTATTTGGGATTCAAAATCTCTAGAATTATTCATAAACTGCATGAGTTGTTGATCATATTTAAACACCTAGAAGTTGTCTGCATTATCTAGGATAAAATGACAAGAGACTAGTTCGATTGAATTTTTTTGCATTTTAGACTTCTGGAGTGGTACCATATTGGTGGTTGAAGCTACTAATGACTCTAATATTTATTTCTTTTCCGTTGGGATGGCTCTGATGTTGAATGTTTCAAATTACTCAATCAGGTCCCATTCTCGGTGCTTGTATATATTTAAATATGTAAGTTTACACTGGTATTTGTTTCTTATATGTTTCACAACTAGTTAATAATCATCAAAAATTTATATATGCTTGACATTATGCTTTAATGTAAATTGCAGGCTTAATATTAGAGCTTCGTATTTATAAAAATTATTGGTGTATGGGAATTCCAACATATAGGTAGCTAGGTACTATTTTCTTTCTAGGTCTTTGAGGTCCATGCCAAAAACAAAACCTTATTTTGATTGGGTGTTATCAAAATGAAGGGTCTAGAATTGAGAAGGACCTTCAAATTCTTGTTCATGAGGCTCCTGTTTGGTGGTAAAAGTATACACACCTGCATATGAAGAGATAAAATATATTTTTTCATTATTTGAGTTGTAATCGGTAGTCAAATACCTCATCTTTGGCTCTTGGTCTACCTTGATCTGGATTTTTACTCCTTTCTAGGGTAGGCACATGTGAGAGAAATTGGTGGCCATGTACCCATTCAATGTATTTGATCAGTCTTGAATCAATAATATACCATATGCTTTTGGAATGTCCATGACCAAGATATCAACATTCTCTTACACATGTGGTTTAAATGCCAATTAAACACACTAATTTGTTAATTCAACAACACACAAGACCTTAGACTTATCCAACTATAGGACCACTCTCTTTGACTTATCTAGAGCCAAACCCAACTTTTGGTAGATAGATATCGACATCACATTGCCTAAGGCTCTAGAGTCAACCAATTAGTTGTATATATTCTTTTTGAACATTCAGACTATTAGTAGAAAAGGTGGTACTTTAGGCTTATCTTTTTACACCATCACATTGGCATGGGTAGCTTTGAACTTATTATATTTATTCCCTGTTAGAGCCTTGATAAATAGTTCTCTTTGATGGGTGATTTGGGTCAAATCATGAACACTGATGTTAGCCTTGATCTTCTTCATATCCTTGATAGGTCAAAAATATTATTGAAGGAGTGGAAATGAAATTGTATTTCATGATTCAAATTAAAATGAAGTAAGAGAAAACATTATAAATCCAAAAGTGACTCTTGAGCTACACCTACCAAGTAGTCCATTCATATTCTTATGAGACTCTTGACCTACACACAAGAAGATAAAAAATAAAGAGCAACTACACCTAGGAATAAAGAAATATTATCTAACTAATATTACATCCCCCCTTAATCTGTAGGGGTTGTTTTCAGACCAAGCATTCATTTGAACTTTTCAATTTTTTTTTGTCTAGGTGCCTTTGTTAGGATGTTTGCTGGTTTCCCTATTGTCGGGTAATGTTACAACTTAACACTACCATCTTTCACATAGTGCCGAATCAAATGAAATTTGGTATTGATGTGCTTATTTCAGTTATGAAAGATTGGATTATTTTCCTTCTAGATTGTAGAAGTATTTTCAACCATGAGAGGTGTTGATGAAGCTTGTTGCTCCTACAAATCTAAAATAACCCTTCTAAGCCACTCTCTAGTTACCACTGAAGTCCCCATATATTCTGCCTCTACTGAATAAATTGCCAGTACTGATTGATTTTTAGATTTAAAACTGACAACTACTATTCCCAAATTCATTAGAAAACTTGAGGTGGAATCTCCATCTTCATGATCACTAGCATAGTTAGAATCTAAATATCCATCCAGTTTGAAGTCTCCTACCCTGGAGTATTTGAGCCCAAATTGTTGTGTGCTTTTGAGATATCTGAGGACCCTTTTTGTTGCTACCCAATGACTCTCCCTAGGTTGTTGCATGAATCTTGAGAGGACACCAATTGCATATGATATATTTGGTCAAGTGGTAGTCACATAAATTAGACTTCTAATGAGCTATATGTATTTAGTGGCATCAACCAAATCTGTTGAATCTTCAGATGCTAATTTGAGATTTTGTTCCTATGGGTGTGATGAGAGGCTTATAATATTCAATTTCAAACTTTCTTAGAATGTCACCAATGTACTTTTGATGAGTGATGAAGAAATACTTTAGTTTCTAAATTACTTCAATACCCAAATAGTAATGAAGATAACCCAAATCAGTCATTTCAAAGCTTTTCATCAACTCTAATTTGAATTTTGTAGTGTACCATTCATTGTTCCCTATGATGAGAAAATCATCAACATACACCAACACAAATATAACTATTTTGTCAACTATTTCAACAAAAATAGTTGCATCTTCAAACTCAAAATGTTTGAAGTTCATGTTCATGAGGTTCTCAGCCAATTTTTCATACCATGCTCTAGGGCCTTGTTTCAAACCATACAGTGATTTTTTTAGTTTTCACACCTTGTGCTCTTGTCCCTTTACTAAAAAATAATTAGGATGTGTCATATACATAGTTTCTTTGAGGTCTCCATTTAGAAATGTAGTTTTGACATCCATTTGGTGAACATTCCATCCATTGTGATCTTCCAAAGCCAACATGGTTTGAATGGTAGTCCATTTTGTTGTAGGTGCAAAGGTTTCATTGTAGTCAATTCCTTCTTTTTAAGCATACCCATTTATGACAAACTTTGCTTTGTGCTTGTCAAGTGAGCTATCTGCCTTGTATTTATTGTGATAGATCCTCTTACAGCTAATCAGTTTGTGACCATATGGTGGATCAACCATATTCCAAGTCCCATTTTTCACCAGTGAATTATACTCATCTTTCATTATTTTTCTCCAAGATTCAAGCTTTTTAGCTTGTTTGAAAGTTGTTGGTTCTGAATCAAATGTAATAATGAGTTCCTCTTGAGAATCATCCAATATGAGTTTTTCAATCATGTCCTGAATCTTATCAATAGAATTATCTGGTTGAGATAAGGTTGCATGTGCACTTTGAGTACCTATTTTCACAACTTCATTGGGTCTCACATCTTTTAGTGTTTGAGTAGCCCACTTAGGCATCTTTTTTTGTTCTATAGGTGCTTCGAGTTCATCCTCTAAAGTTCCTTCACTGTCTACCCTTTGTTTTGCTGGCCCTTGTTCAATATCTGATGAAGTTTCACTCTCTCCTTCAGGTGGATTATCAAGCTCATGTATAGGAAATAATAGAAAATCAATAGATTCCAAACTTTGTGTCCCCCAATCATTATTTGTCCCATTCAAATCACTCTCCTTGTAGACATCAAACTTTGTATATTTGTCTAGTTGACTCAACTACTGATCAATATGCTCTTTATCCTTTACAATATCACAAAAGATAACTTTTCTTGTGACAAGAAACATCTTTTATTTCTCATCATATACCCTGAATGCCCTGGAGAAATCAAAATATCCCGAATGGATGCATTTTCAACACCTATGGCCCAATAAGTTTCTTTTCTCCTTTGAAATCAATGCGTAATAGGTGGATCTAAAAATCCAAAGATGTCACACTAAAGGGAGGTGACCACACCACATCTCATATGGAGTCTTTGATTCAAGAGCTATTGATGGTGATTTGTTACGAAGGTATACTGCTATTTTAGTTACTTCAGCCCAAAAGTATAGATTTACCCCTTTCAAATACAACATCGCACGAACCATATTCATTATAGTTCTATTCAATCTTTTAACTACTCCATTTTATTCTGGAGTGGGAGGAACTGTGAGATGGTGTTGGATCTCATTTTTCTCAAGATAAGATTCAATATTATTTGATGTGAATTCACCACCATTATCTATCGTGAGTGTCTCAATGCAGGTTTGTGCTTCATTTTCAATCATTATTCAAAACTTCTTGAAAATATTGAAAGCTTCTAATTTCTTTTTCAGAAAGTATAATCATGTCATCCTGTTGTAGTGATCAATGAACAACATGAAGTACTTATGACCACCAGTAGAGAGGATTGGAAGAGAACACAAGTCTGAATGAACAAGCTACAATTTTTTGTCTACTTTCCACTGGGACTTTGGAAATAGTTCTCTTGCATGTTTAGCCAAGATGCAGGCTTCACACTTCTCATCTAATTTTGTGAGCAATGTGGGCATGGCAAAAACACCATTATTTTGCAATACATGAATGATTTTATAGTGAGTGTGCCCAAATTGAGCATGTCACAACATGTTTGGAGACATTTCATCTTCCACAAGATGAACATAATTCCTTGAATTTGATGGCTCACCCTTCATTTTGAGTAGTTTTCCTTCCTCATATCTAGTCAAGATGACTGCATTGTCACTTTTTATCTTGATTGTGACATAACCATTATCCAATATAATGGAATAAACTTGTTACCTTATGAATACTAGGGACAACAAGTTTCATTTCAGTTGAGGAAGGTATGGAACATTCTCAAGTTTGTAGTATGGAAGTCTTGGACACTTGAGTTGAATTGTACCTCTTCCCTATGGTTGCAGACTTGATCTATTTATGAGGTATACTGAGCCACAACTTTCTTCAATGTACTCTTCAAAGAATTCTTTTCAAAAAGTCATATGTTGAGTGACATCAGTATCAAAGATCCAAGCATCAAACCATGAAGAACTGATCGAGATACTGTTTGCTTCATCATTTGTACTGGAAAACACACATTCACTGGTGAATTGGCCTGAGTTTGACTCTTTTTTTAATTTAAATTTGACACTTTATTTTTATAGTATGCTTCAATTTTCTCCCATGGAGTCCTTAATTCATGAGTCTCATGGCTACCTTTTTTGTCACACCATTCACAATAGAGGTTCTATTTATCATTCTATTTTTGATTTTGACCACTTTGATTTTCATTTTTTCCACCTTTTCCTTTGTACTTGTTCTTGTACTTGTTATTTCCTTCATTTTTGGAAGATGTGGCCTTGTTTGATGTTTTAGAAGAGTTTTTTTTGACATAGCACACATTTTCACCTATTGTGGTTTCTATTTTTCTTCCAAATGCCTTTTGTCTTTTGACCATCTTTTCAACCAATTGGTCAAATGTGAGAGTCTTCAACTAATTGATTGCTTGTAAAGACTACAAATAGGTTGAATAGTTGGGAGTAAGAGATTTTATGAATGTGGTCATGTATATGTCAATTTTAACACCTATTATTTCAACATCATGTTTGATAGCAAGTATCTCTGAAGCCAATCTCATCACATCACCATATTTCAACTCTAGGTTAAACAATTTTAATCGCAACTGAATAATTTCCAACTCTGAATGAGAGTTATATAGGTCATTCAGTTTTTTATATGCTTCTCATGGTGTATTGCACCCCTGTATATGATGAAACACATCTCTGTACATTGATGCCCTCATCAAATCTAAAGCCTTCTAGTTTTCTTGCTTTCATACCTGAATGTCCTTTGAATTCCCTATTCATTTAGTTGGTTGTGTTGTCCCATCACAAATATCAAACCATAGATAATTGAAGATGAGCATGTTTTTCACTTTTTGAGACCATTCTAGCCAACTATCTTTACTGGTCAATGTAGTGCCAACAATGGATTTGATGGAATGCATGGTTTTTGAGTTTTATTTGAGTTTTTAGAGGTTTTGAGTTTTTGTTTAACCTAAATTGGTTCCTTATCACTCTAAAATGGTCACCTTTTCTATATATGCAAAGCTATTGAAAAGGATTCACTTTGTCATTAACATCGACTTAAAAAGAAAATCTCATACATCAATATACTAAATTTGTCTTGATTTTTGGATTTACGTTTTTTGACATACACAAAAGGGTAAAAAGAGTAGATCCCATTATTTATCCTTGAAATGTGAAATTTAGTTATTATTTTCCCAAATTTGCTTAGAGTAGCATGCCTCAAAGCAAAAAAATTGCTTAAGATGCCTTCAAATTTAAATGATTTCCAAATTTGAATTAAAGCACCTTTTAAAATTGAAAATTTGATTTTTAATAAAAAGTATAAAAAATGACCTCTCCTCCAATTTTAAAAATTACAATATTTTAATAAATGAAAAGGTACCGCAAACTTGAAAATTTTCACCTCTTCGTCGTAGCATATTGAAGATATATACAAAAATATATTATAGAATTTGAAACACCAACCACCAACTGTCAGTAGTTCAAATCCTTCCACATAGGTTAGAAGATGTGGAGAATGTTACCAGGGTCCAAACGCAACATAGGAGTTATCCAAAATGCCAAGTAAATCTGATAGAATATGATAGGATCTCCAATTACATGTAGGTCCTTATCAAAATTACACACGGGTTTACATATAGGTTTAGCGCCTATGACAAATGCAATAATACCACACCAAAATTGTAGAGAGAGTACACCAATTAAGTATAATGCAGGTCCTCATCGATAAGCTGAAGCTCTAATTAGTGTTCTAGCCTCTAGTGTTCTCCATATGCTTTTACATGTTCAAGACTTAATTTCTTAATTTATGGACCATTATCTGGATCGATTCAAATTTTATTTGTGTATAATTAGAATTGGTGCCTTGTGCCAAAGTATTATTTACTAGTAAAAAGGATTGATTTAGGTTTTGTTGGCTAGGGGTAGAATTGTTTAAGAAGTTGAGGTGCCGATTAGGTAGAACTTGAGTTAGTGAAAGTTGGTTATACACCTGGTTCTTGATTTAGGCTACAATATTCTAGTTTAAATTTAGAACTAAACTAAAAGCTTGGAAAATAGGACCAATGTTGAGTGGGGCCAAGGATTGCAGTTCAAGATTCAATTATTTATCTATGTTGATAGCCTTAACATAAGATAAAGGTAGTGTGTCATTCCCAAAAACACATAAGAAAATGATAATGACAAGATCTAAGACATTTTCATAAATATTAAGGACCAAAGCCTCATTACGTGTGTAGGTAGTTGCCAATCTTCTATACATATTCTAAAATCTAGCATTGAAGTCTAAAATTGGTTCATTGGGTTCTAGCGAAGTGTTGGTAAATGACACTTGAACTAGTGACCTATCTAAATTGTGGCAAGAAATTATTTGACACTCTTCCCAATAAGTTATGGAACCTTATAGGATATTTATAAACCAATCATAATATACATATTGTAATTTGAAAGGGAAAATTTAGTAAACCACTTATTCGTGGGTTACATTCAAGATTCCCAAAGGGGTTTTAAAGGCCTTAATGTGTTCTTCTACATTCCATCCTCCCGAAAGAGAAAAGGAAGGAAAATATTTATCTAGGTTTTTGAGCAAGTCATGGAGAATTCTAACAACATTGATAGCTAAACTGGCGAGCCATGTTAGACCTTGAGCTAGAATTTGGAGTTGAGGCCGAGGTGGAGGTTGGGCCATCAAGAGTATTGGGAGATGAGGCTATCTTTGTGGAGAGAATTATTTACCCCTGGGTTCTCTCTTAACTCATTTATCAAACCTAATTTTTTATGGATTTTCAAAGGTGGGAATAATAAGTTAACATTTTAAGTCAACCTTGTTATCCTTTTGGGCACTTCTAGTGCAACTTAATTGATCTTTTTCAAAGAAAATAGAGGTAGATTTTTATCCCTCCTAGCGCCAAAAATAAACTTATGTTGATGTGGGTTTTATGCACACCGCAAAAATATTATGAGGTACCATGTAACATTTTATGATTGGTGAAAGATATCACTCCAAGGCATAAGTTATAGGGTATTTGATTTTATAATAATCTGTGAGCAACACAAATTGTTTACCATAGATGGGTCAAATTATGGGTAAACCTGGATCTACTTAAAATAGGTGTAAGGATTATGGTTTTAACTAATGTGGGTAGGGATTCTAAATGAAACTCAAAAAATAGGGAAAGTAAGGGTAAAAAAGAGGCTTGTGGACCACATAAGATGAAAACCTTTCAAGACCAACACTTGAATTAAGGTAGGAAAAGAAATCAAAAGACCAATATTTGATGTAAGCTGTTGTAGCATACCAAAAATCAAACATAGTAATTATTTAAAGGGAACCAAAACATAATAAACTTAAACATGCAAAATCAAAGGTTTCCATGTCTACTAGATCACTATTGCACATCTGTAAAGGGGGATTATGATCAACATGCAAAAGGCATTCAAATCAGCTATAGCTTAAAGTGAATAAATATATCAAAACTATATCTCATGCACAATAAAATAACTGAGATACTAGAATGATAACACTTCTTACACAATTCATAGAATTTGAGAAGAATCAATATTTGCATATCAAGATCACATTAATAACACTTCTTAGAATTTCTTATTAATCTCAATAGCTAAAAATATCCTCTGTTTGAATTAGGAGAATACAACTATATATAGGCTTGAGATGGAGAAGGCCTCATCTCTCAAGCACAATCTAAATTTACATGTTCAAAAATATCATTTTATGCTAATATGATGTAGATCATGCATGTACATCATTGATTACTCAAAATAAATTCTCCAATTATAAATACAATATATACATGCAAAGTATATATGAAACCAAAGTTTCAACTTAATAAAAATATGCAAGTACATATTTATATTTATAATAGTACTGATATGGCACTACTCGTTGAAGAAGATGGTAGAGTAACAACTGGAGAAATTAGATTTGTCAATGTTGTTTTCTATGTGACCAAAACTGGGCTCAAGGGAGTTTACAAGACTATAAATCCTAAAAATTGGGAACCCTGTATTGACTTGGAAACACTGATAGCTAGCTGTGTACTTGTTATTGACCTAGAAACTATCTCCTTATCCTTAAGTTATTGAAATAAATATTGGCACACATCAAACTCCTTAATATTGCCAAAATCAAGTAAAGAAGGCTTGAAAATCTTGATGGTTTCAGCCATCAATCTTGAATGTTTCATTTCTAAACCTTTAAACTCAACTCCTAAGGTTTTTTCCTTGGTTTTACTCTATGCTTCAAAAAACTTATTAGCTATAATATTTATTTATTTGTTCTATAAATTTTACCCTCCACATCCTCCTTAAAGTTGTTTGTTGTTGCTTTAAGAAGGTTATCAAAATTTGGCCTATTGACCAATTAACCTATAGGAGTGATCACATCGGTGACCCTCATGTAATTCAAAATCTTTAAATCTTGGTTCTCATCCTTTATAAAATGTACTAAAAAGGTATTCATCTGATTATGCCATTTAAGGGCAACATATATCTTAGTAATAACATAGTTTAGGGACCAGGTCACATCTTCACTAGACATCGAGTTTAATTGGTTGAATTCACTGGTTCTAGAGCATTGAATCAATAAGTTTAGTCTCTATTCTAATTATCTAAACTAGTGATGTAACATCAGCACCTTATTTCTCTCTGTTTGGCCTTCTACCTTGGAAACCTGAATTCCATTCAAAATATTATGCATCCTTGTGGCGTTACTTTTCACACTCTTAATAATTTCTAGAGAAGCTTGACTAGCTTGCCTTTCCTAAAGTCTTTGATATGATTCCTCTTTAAGATGATACATCTCCTTCATGGATTCACCAACAATGTCCACAAAATTAAATAAGTATTTTTTATATTCATTTGGATCCCTCTTCTCTTTAGTTGATAAGAGAAACATATTTTCCCTTTGTTTAAATTCCATCTCCTCCCTAATATTGAGGTTCACTACTTTCCTCTTCCTTACCAGCTAGATGGTTCCACTCTTCTTATCAAATTGGGTAGAGATTGTCGGTAATTATATAACAACTAAATTCTATCTCTCATATCTCATATTCTAAATTTCCTACCCATTGGGGAAAAATCAGTTCCCTTGTTTATGCATTTGGATTTGGGTCTTCAGATATGGAAGGCGGAGGAGTCATAGGAGTGGGTGTTATAACTGGTGGTGCAATGATGCAATTATTTATATTGGGAACTAGAGAGATGGATGAAAGATTGTATCCCATGGGGAAGGTTCATTTATTAGATTAACTTCAACCACATACCTTGTTAAGTCTAGAGTTTTCTTAATGGTCATAGTGGCTGACAACAAGGGTGGAAATTGTGGCATGGACAAATCTAGTTGAGTTGAATTTTTCTCAAGAATTCAAGGCATTTTGGGGTCAAAAATCAAAATAGTAGCTAGACTCTCAAAATGGATTGCCTTATTAGGAGTATTTCTTTACTTGGAGAAAGAAATAATAGGTGAATCAATAGAACTAGATACAAAAATAGTGAGAGGTAAATCTGTAGCTAAAAATTCTATACTAAAAATGAATGAAATAAGGGAAGAAACTACCTCATTAATGTTTTGTCTTTGTTTTTCCATGAGGATTTGCTTATCCAAAGTGTTAGAAGGGGTTTCTTCTTCTTGTTGACCTCCTAAACTCATGGCTTTAGCTTTTTATAACTATACCTCTTCATCATCTAGGGATGCCTCCTCACTTATTTCTAGTTCTAACCCCTTCATTATTTCTTCATCTTATTCCTCTTCATCATCTAGATACTCAACTAAAGATATCACTTGATCAGGATATTATTCCTTTACTTCTATTGCTTCTTCTTATGCCATTGTTTATTCTAAGGTTTGAAGACCAAGTGATGGTCTCTCTTCTAATTTCTTGACCTTGGAGGAAGTGGGAAGATATTTAGGTTTCCTCTGATAACTGAATATAGGGGGAGTGGAAGATGAGGGAGAGGGTAAAACAACTAAGGGAGATATAATGGGGTAAATAATTGCTATAGGTGGTGGTGAAGAAATGGTTGGTGGGATAATAGTGGTAGATGGAAGGGTGATCAGAGTTGGCATGCTAGGGAGTGCTTGTGGGGAGGTCTCCTTAGTGATGGTTGTAGATGGAGGTAAAATTATTAGAGATACTTGAACAAACAAGAAATAATCTTGTAAAAATTCAAGGAGACTAACTTCAGTGGCTATTGTGAGAGGTGACAAAGGTGTCATCACGAAATTTCTCTTCCTCTATTCATTTGTAGGAGGTATGGTCTGATCCTTAGTTGTTGTCATTCCCAAAAATGGAGTAGTGTTAATAAAATATGTGGAGCGAATCCAAGGAAAAGGAAGGAACTTTAAAATATATTTCCCTATTTGAGTATCAGATTCCCTTTAACTATATGAATCTTCTTTTTGTAAATCTATTTGTTCCTTTAAAAGAAAGGGATGTTTTTCTTGCTTTTCTGAATCTTGTGATTGGGCTGGAGGTCACTAATGGATCCATGAACTTTGTGATTGTATTTTATAACCTTAGGATCGTAATGGGGGCTTGAGACCATAACATAGACATTAGCTTATTTTTCCTCTTTGTCTATACCTTAGTGCCATTTGATGCATTCAGAAAAATATCATCATGATCATATTTTTGGTGACCATATGAAATGTTCACCTTCTTCTTTTATTTAAGGTGTTAGAGGTGTGATATTATCTTATTCATTATATACCATTACCTAAATGGTGCCACTTTCAAATTTTAATAAGTCTTGGCCTTGCCAACTTGGCTGAAATGTGGCCTAATAAAAAATTGAAGTTACCTAATGCTCAGAAGGGTTTTAAAGCAACATGCCAGATGCTTTTGGCCTAACTCCTCATCAATGCTATTGTATATTTAGTAGGCAATTATTTTTTTTGAAATTTTATCTAGGACATGGTGCAGTAGTAATAGTGGAGATGTTTTTATGCCCTCTATCTTGATGACTATAACATCGGGGTAAAACCAGTAATCCCCCCATTCGATAATTCTTCTTGTTAGGTTTTCAAATAACCTAGACATCTGGGTACCATAAATTTATTAATACACATGAGGATATATTTCATCACATATAAACTTGAATCTATATATAAACATGAAAGAGTAATATTCATAGATTCTATTACCTAGGTACTTTATTGAGGGATTCCATAGTTTTAGATTAAGGTAAAAATAGGTTTTGAAGGGACCCCGAAACCCAAGTACAAGGAAAAAGATAAAGCATCAATGACCACAGGCAGAACCTAAAAACTACTATAGAGAAGTAGCAAAAATAGGTTTTATGTGGACCTGAAACCACCAGAGAGACCACCGGTCAAAACCCAGATTTAACATAGATCTGGCTGCACCATAGACAGAAGATTACAAAAAGAAACTAGAGAACAGGACCAAAAAACAAAACCAACAAGAAGAACCAGACTATTCTTCTAGTTCCAAAATCATTTTCACAGTTTCTTTACCTTTCACAACAGTAGTATCCTAAGTAGTAGTTGCCGCCAACTTGGCTCCCTCTTGTGTAGCCTTCTTTCTTGAGCTTTGTCTCGTCCTTTTGCTAGGCCCCTCCAAGGATTTGGTCTCCTCATTTGATCTTTTTCCAATATTGACAGCTGCAGCACAAATATTGGATGTTACTTCCTCCATTTTCATTCTGTTCTCCTTAATGAGTTCCCGAAGGTTATTCTCATAATCTTTGAGCTTGACAGGGATATCTCTTATTTGTTTTTCCATGTTGTTAATTTTGTTCCATGCAGCTTTCTGGTTATCTTCCATAATTTCCACTTTCCTTTTGAGATCCTTAATCTCCTTACACATCCAAGAATCAAGTTGGAGAGAAGCCTCTGCTTTGCAATTAACCCAACTCATAGGTGTGTGCATTCCATCATTCTGCCTTTTCTCTCTCCATTCCTCAGAATTCTTATTGGGACTGTTCCCGCCTTCTTCAAAGTGATCCTTTCGGCCCCTTTGATACTGTTCTTTAGTTCTAGTTTGAATTTCCATGTCCATTTCTTGATTGTCATCTTGAACTGTATTTTCCCTTTCGTTTCTTGAAACAAGGTCCTCAACAGGGCCATCCTGGACAATATCTTCCTCTGACACTTTCTGATTTTCCTCAGTTTCTTCTTTACTATTTTCAAATTCCTCCTCTTTGCTGACTCCTTCTTTCTCATTCTTCTCTTGACATTCTTCGTCCTCATTTGAATTTGTATTCCAGCTTTCAGTTCCTTCTTCTTTCTCCAAATTTTCCTTCCTAGGTTTATCAATTCTCTCCCGCTCTGTATCTTCTTCTACATTCTGATTTTTGGCGCTAGGGAACTTGATTTTGTCTTTCCCTTTTACAATTTCACTCTTTCTACTCCTAGACTCCTTATTTTTCCCCTGGTTAGGGTTCTTAACCATAGCTTTATTCTTGTAGTAGCCTTTGATTAATAGAATTAGGCCTTCATGCAGGATAGGACGCATTTCCTTCTTCTTGTGAGCAAATAAACTTTGGACCAAAGAGTAGCGTAGGTAAAAGGGAAAAGACAATCTTACCTTGTGTCTGAAATGATTAAGGAAAACAAAGTGGAATTTATGCACTCTCTTGCTTCTTCCGTCTAGGATGAAATACTCCCTTATACAACATAAGACATCCCTCCATATCCCCTTAATCTGTTCCAATTCATAGAAATCCCCATTCTTGACCAGCTTCTACTCTTCCACATCCATCTTGGGGAACTTACAAAAGGCCTCATTCAAAATGCTTGTCTGCTTGGAGAATTTAAGTCCATCTGTAGGCAGCCCTGTAACCTCTGCTATAAAATCCTCTGTTAGGTTCACTGTGATACCATGCAAAGTGACCCTTTCATCAATCCAATTTTTGAAAAAAGCCGTAGTGATATGCGGTTTTGACCCATGGAGCCTTTCCATATAGTTCACGACTTTTCCTTTCTGCAGAATTCTCTAGACATCTTGTTTCTCTCTCCATTCGTCACAGTTTTTGGGTTCCTGCTTCCTTGGTTCTCCCTTCCTTTCGTGAGCCATACTCATTTCCTTGGAAATCCAGTCGCTATGAACTTTACAATGATCCCACCTGCTGCCAGTTTGATTTGAAATTCGGCTTTGTTTGGGCATGTTCAGGATCCGCTTCTCATTCTCAAGAGCCTTCCTCTTTAATGATTGAAGACCTTTCCCCACGAAGCGACTTCTCCAACTCATTATATTTCTATTACAATCTAATCGTTCCCTCCTTTGCATGAGTTGCATCATGAAGAATGAGCGCCCTCAGTTCCACATTCTTTTCTAATGTTTCCTGCCACCTCATTTTTTGTCCTATCTGGACTGCACAATTTGCTAACCAATCTGCAACTCCATTGGCTTTACGATAGGTGTGGGTTATAGTCACTTTATAAATTTTTTTATTAAGGTTTTCATCTCCATTACCATAGCCTCTATAGTCCAAGACACAGTATTTTTATTGTTAAGAATATTTATGATGTTCAGTGAGTCCCCTTCTAGCCACAATTTGGGATATCCCAAATCCACAGCTATTTTGATGGTCTGAAGGGCAGTAGTAGCTTCGGCAATGTGACAATTCAATTTACCAATGGGGATTGCAACAAAATCAATAACCTTTCCCGTATGGTTTCTCAAGACACCACCACAACCTGCATTCCCTAGATTCCCTTTAGCAGCTCCATCAAAGTTTCCTTTAATCCACCCTTGAGGGGGAGCATTCCATGTAACTCCTAATCTGGGATTATCAAGTTTACCTTTATAATTTTCTATACTTAAGGGATTATCCACTTGGAAAGTTGAGCATGGATTCTTTTGTGATAAAAAATTCTCCTTAATAGCTCTAATGATGTTCTGTCCTACCACCCATCCAGGGAGCTCTTTATTTCTAAAGATTCGGTTATTTCTTTCCTTCCATATTCCCCACCAAATATGGGGAAGAGTAAGTTTCCATAAAAAAATTGCTTCAGAATTCTTGGAGGGGCAATACCAACTTTTAATAGATAATTCCACGTTTTTATGATGGATCCATGCAATGCCCCACAGATTGAGGATCTCTTTCCAGACTAGCTGTGTAAAAGAACAGTTTACAAACAAATGATCTCTATCTTCAAGGCCCTTCTTACAAAGAATACACCTGTTCACAATATATATTCCTCTTTTCTGTAAATTGTCCAAAGTTAAGATTTTGTTTTGGAGAAGGGTCCAAAAAAAGATTTTGATTTTAGGGATGAGCCCCTTGATCCAGGCCTTTGTCCACAGCGGTTTGTTGCCATTTCCATTTGAAGTGAAAATGGAAGAAACTTTAAAATGTCCACTTGGCTCATTGTGCCAAACAATCTTATCTTCAAGATTAGGGTATAGAGATATAGCATTTAGGGATAGTTGAATATCCTTGAAATCTTGATCATAGTCAGTGAGGTTCACCCAGGAGTTGTTCTGCCAGTATTGGTTAACCATTATTCCCACTCTTTGCTTGCAACGGTCTATAACATCTTTATCTTGGATTCCATCTTGCAAAGGTTTTCCTTTTAACCAAATATATTCCCAAAATTTCACCTTATTACCATTGCCAACTTTCCAGGAACTTCCTTCTTCTAAAACATGTTTAGTCCCCTGAACTGCCCCCCATATGGCAGAAGGATTGGAAATGTCTGAATTAGAAAAGAATTTAGGGAGTGACTTTGCCTTAAATAAGTATTTGTGCTTCCATATTTTGCTCCATTCTTTATTTTCATAATAAACCCTCCAACCCTGCTTAGCTAAGAGAGTTGTGTTCATACTTCTAATTTTCCTTATTCCTAGTCCACCTTCCCTGACAGGTTTACAGATGTTATCCCATGCTATTAAAGGCATTCTTCTTTTCTCCTCAGTACTTGACCAAAGAAAGTTTCTCTGAATTTTTTCAATAGCTTTAGCAAATTTAGTGGGGATTTTGAAAAGACTCAAAGCGTACGTGGGTATGTTTTGAAGACTTGCTTGGGTATGAGGGATTCCATAGTTGCCCGTGGGTATTATGAACTATGCTTAATATTGCATCTAGTAAGTAGGACATCATGTAAAAATTAAGATCACCTAGCCTTTGATTGGGATAGAACATTTATGTCTTCAGCCTAACACTTATGACCTCTCCCAGGGCAACTATCTTGTCAGAAGTTAAGAGGATGCTGAGCAATGAGACCCACTCAACCTGCACATACATGGTGCTTAGAAAACCATATAATTGATTTAGGACAACCATGGCTATCCTAATTTCTAGACTAAATTTGAAAATAAAATTGGATGAAATCCATCCCTTAGAATTAATTATCTAGACTTTAACCATCCATTTTTTAATATTTCTTTCCACAGTGTTGTGATCAAGCCAAACCTTGGCTAAGACTTGGTTATATGTGGTCTCAGGGGCCAAAAGTTTGAGATATCTCTCAAATTCCCTACCAAAAATATATTCAACTACACCTTTAGCTTTGCTAATATGCAATCAATCCCCATTAAATGTTCCATTAAGAAATAAATTTCTAAGTAGGTCCATGAAAGGCATTACCTTTGGTTTCACCATTATCCATGTATTTGGTCCCCCCAATGAATGAAAAAATGGAAGGGGCCTGAGGATGAACCTATTTTGAAGAGGAGGCCATTATGTGTGTATAGATGCTATAATTCATTTTATAATTACTTGGGTTGATCTTGAAATATTACTGAGAAAACTAGACCTTTTTAGATGTTTGAGGGCTTGAAGTTGTAGTGTTTGATCAAGAGAGTAATGGAAAAATGACTACCCTTAATATGAATTTTTAATATATTACTCAAAAATATAAGATTTGAATGTGTTCATGTGTCAGCAATGTGAATAATAATATTTTGATTTAGTTCCCATTTTAAATTCAAATATAGTAGTTACCTTCGGTGAGTGTACTTTACTTGTCAAATAGTAATAATCCATTAATTTTATAGGTCTAGTCACCCAGTTTGAGACAATTTTCACTTCCTTGTCAACTAGCTCTTTTACTTTGTTATTGACTTACTTTATACATACTGTAGCAACGCATTCTTTAGATTTATTATTGACTTACTTTATGCATATTATAGGCATGCATCTTATGGATTAAAATACTTGTCCATTCTTTGTTTGTTCAGGTCTTTAAATTTATAATTCTACTTTGCATGCTTTGAGGTCATAAATTAATGTGATTGAGTCACATGGAGTAATTTTAGGGCTGCAATAACTTGGGAGGTTGTAGCTATGGCCATTAGTATCATTAAACTGTGTCTATCCTAGAGGGATCTAGATAAATGAAAAACTAACATATGGAGTGTCTTCAGAGACCTAAAGGCTTGGGGATACGATACCATCGAACCCTTAACTTGGGTTTTATACTTCTAAAGTTACATTTGAATGAAAATGTGCAAGTGTCACTTGTTCAGAGCTTAGAATTTCAAAACCATTAGACTATGGGAGCTTGGGACCACCAAATTGTGTTAATCCTTCTGGGGTTCCATTTGATAAAAATATACCATATGTTGAATGCTCATAATTATGTAAGTTTGGAACCATTAGACTATGAGAGCCCAAAAAACTAGCTGATTGATAATTTTGTAATGTCTCCATGTTTCTAATTTCATGAAAATGCACCATGTGGCATGTTTTTGGAGCTCAGAGACTCAAGTCACTTAGAATTTTATTTGAACTTTGATGGCTCTGTATAACACCATAACACCACCTATCTCAATCTTACATAATAAAGGGAAGACCTAATCATGGGTGATTAACAAGTCCCTATCGATAGTCCTACAATCTTACAAAACACATAGAAACATTAGGATGAAAAAAAAATAGTTTCGTGAGTCCATAAATCAAACCACTAATTTCCAAAAAGAACTTATGAAAACCCAAGGTTTAAAATAACTCAAAATGATTGCTCAAGCTTTAAATTTCATAATTTAAACTTATGTTATTACACTTCTAAGAACCACCTTAGACTTTTGAATGAAAAACTTCATTTTATGTATTTCTAACATTTATAGGACCCCAAATAGAGATTTTTAAGCATAATGTGTCCCCGTTTAATTTTTTAAAAATGGTGTGTGTGTGTGTGTGTGTGTTAGGGAAAAAAATAGAGGATCAAGATAAGAAAAATGGGGAGGAGTCTTATAATTAGTGGTTCTAGTAGTAAGATATATATTGCTAAGATCAAGATTATTTACTGCATGATAGGGTAGATGCATCTTAGAGAATTTATAAGGATTAGTAAGATTCATAATGTTAGTTTGATTTTGTTATACAACTTCATCAAACATATGTTGCATGATGAAAAATAAACTTATCTAGATACTTATTGGAGAAGTGAAAGTTTAGAGGTTGAAAATCAATTAGATCAAGTTGGTCAATCTAGTTGGAATGATAGAATAGTATGGAAATTGACCAGATTGATCAATTTGATATAGTTGGAAAAACATGATAGCCAAACAGTCTATAAATTAACTATATTGAGCAAGTTGATCTATTAGAAAAATAATATAACATAATAGTCTGGAAATTGACTAGATCGAGTTGGTTGATCTAGTTAGAAAATAGGATAACATAATAGTTTGTAAATTAACTAGATCAAGTTAGTCAATTTAGTTAGAAAAATAGTATAAAAAAACATTATATAAACTGAATAGATTGATCTGGTTGATCTATTTGGAAAAAAGACAAGAAAATAGTTTACTAGATCGAGTTGGTCAATCTAGTTGGGTAAACAAGATAAAAGAGTAGTCTACTAGATCGAGTTGGTCGATGTAGTTCTATAGTCTAAAAAAAAATTTAAACTATTAAAAATAGATGATTTAATTTAAAAATATATTTATATTAAGAACATGGGTAATTACATCGAGCTATTACATCTAGTTGAAAAAAATAATAGAACTTGTTTCAACATTGGCTAATACAGTCTGCAATACAACATAGAATAACAAACAACAATTAGAAAAATGTAAATTTTATAAATACTAATGCTAAATAATTATTCAAAAATAAGATTAGTGGATTATGCTAAAGGTTATGTTTGACAATGTAGGCTTCTAAAGATATTGACTTTGTCTATTAGATAGTGAAAATCTAATGTTTCAGAGCACTAACTATGGAGGGAGTATCATTCCCATAGCCCATTAAACCTGGTTTCAAGGGTAAGTTAGAAGTATCTTCTCAGTGTTAATTTCTAACGAATACACCACATAATCAAATCAATGGCTAGATTCCAAATATTCAATACAAAAATAAATCTTAGGCATTTATGAAATACTATGAGGTACATGAAAATTAAAGATAGTGTTTAGGTATGTACTATGGCTATGAGTACTGGGGAAATCCTCTTACACCATGATATTTATAAATGATAGACAAGGACCATAAATAGAATATCAAGTATCCCTTCATGACAATAGCTATGTCATTTTAAAACTATTGGTACACAGTTTCTAGGAAAAACCAAACAATCTGAAAATAAAAGTGAATATCAATTTGTTGAAAAACCAAGTTGCAATTTTTTAAAAATCAAATAAATAAGAAACCAAATTTTTATTTTAAAATTAAAAGTGATTGTAATTACCATGAAAATAGAGGTTAATTTATTTTACTTATGTTATAAAATGAAACATACATAAAAAGAATGGGTAGGTCGATCTAGTTGAGCATACAATATAGAATGGGATCGAGCTAGTTAATACCTTTTATTAAAAAATAGACCCAAACAAAAAAATTGAGTTGGTTGATTTAGTTTGGTGGTAGAAAACACAGTCATAGAACAAGATTGAACTAGTCAATCTAGTTTACTATGTGTGTACAGTTTGACATAACTGACAACTGAATAAAAAATTAAGGGTAAATTTTGAGCTGAAAAAATAAAAAATATATATTACTTAAAATCGACAAGATGGAAATGTTAATCTATTAAGAATGAATCTGAAATATAGAACAAGATTGACCAAGTTGATTTATTAGAATTATTGAATGTTTTTGATTGGGTTTGTAGGTGAGTTTTTAATTTTTTAAAAGCATAAAACTAAAAAACATAGTTAATAATCAAAATCAAGTAGATCAATCTAGTTTTCTAAGACATAAAATATGAATTTTAAACAAGATCAAGAAGGTCAATTTAGTTGAATGTAAATAAAATACAAAAAATAATAAAATGATTGGATCGACTAGTTCAATTTAGTTAGTTGAAAAAAATGAAACTTGCATACAACAAAATTAAGTAGATCAATTTTATTAGATATAAATTAAAATGAAAAAGAATAGTTAAATAATGAGATCGATTAGTTTAATCTAGTTGATTGTAAACTTTATACTACAAACAATGAAATTGACTAGATCAACCAGCTCAATTTAATTAGATAAAAACATTGGCCTTATAGATATAAAATAGACAAAATCAGCCAACTTGATCTAGTTATCTTAGAAAGATACCAGTATTGATAAAATAGAACATGATTGATCAAATTGATTTGGTTGATTGTGATTGAAAAATTAATAATGAAAGGGTTAGATTTCATGTCAGGTTCACTAGAATGTGTGCAATGAATTAGGATGGATCTACAACTTGTCCTACTTAGTGAATTCTAAGCTCGGAGAAGGTAATCTTACCAAAAACTCATTGCATAACTATTTATATCAGGACATGTCAAATTTAGGTGGATGAAACCTAACCAAGGGATTTATTACTACAAAACACCAAAGGAGAGGGTTCAAAAGCCTCTAGGTAAATGACATGATGCAATAACCCTAGCTATGCCTATAATACATAAAATAAATCTAATGTAGTACTCACTAAAGATTATGGCACAAAGGGGGATAGTTAACAACAAACAACAAATAACAAGCAAATAGAAATCTAATCAAGTAAATTTAGAGGTAAACTAAGGAAGGATTAAAACATTCAACCTTCTACTTTATGTAATAACTATCTACCAACTGAAATAGTAAAATCTAGGAATACTTACCTTTAGATGAACCTATCATGCCTTAATCTCTCCCTTGGCCAATGGTGCTTTGAAAGAGGTTTTTGTGGCTTTGTAAGGATTACACTATATAAATTAGCTATAGGCTAAAATAATCCTACTTTGTATCCAAGAGTTTCCCACAATATAAGCTTCTTTCTTTCCTAGGTAAAACCCTAAGCAATGAATCCTTAGGTGTATAATTAAAAGAATTATGAGCTGTAACAATATGAAAATAAATGTTCCTCTATATTAGATTGAAGTGAAGTTGGTATTTTTATCAAATGATTGACCTTAAACCATCCAAGAAATTTAGCTGACATGATCGATCGACTCAATTTTGTAAGGCATAAAAGTAGCTCTTAGATTTCAAACTAGGTCAGTTTGGATGATGTAGTTTTGTAATATACATTGAATACATAAAAACATTGACCTGGCTGACATTGTAGAAAAATGAATAAAAAGGATGTTTTATTATTCAGGGGTTATTTTGGAAAGGGAATTTCTTAGAGAAGTGGGTAAATGGGTTTTAATTGCTTAGGGAGTTGGATAAAAGTGACTTGTAATGGTTTTAAGTAATGGTATAGGAACAAACAATATTAAAAATCAATAAAGGTATGGCCACCACTTTCTCGATTCACCCTTTAAGGTGTGTACTTAGAGATATTAAAACTTGATAGGCTCTTACAAGAGAGAAAACATCAATAAATGGTAAAATTTTAAAACTATTGTGTATACACACACTATTTGCGTTCATATTTGTGAATATTAATAGAAAACAATTTTACACAAATAGAAAGAGATAAAACACATGATATGCTTGAATATATTGATCCTTACACATAATTTAGATTAATCATCTAAAATATTTATATCAAGTGCCATGGGATGAACTTAAGAAACATAGTTGAATCTTGAAATGCTACATGAAGTAAATATAAGCTCAAACTATAATATGCAGTACATGGATTTTTTACAACAAAATTTTAAATTCATTACACATAAATATAAAATGATGTGAAATTTTCCTGATCCAAAAATATCTATGAATTCCACAAAATCTACATCATTCAAACTCGCTCTTTAATGACCTAAAAACTTTTATTCAACTACTAGACACATGCAAGTAACAAACTAAAATGAGAAAATGGGCTCCTAGAAAAATAATCACATTAATTTTTAGGTAATTTACTTATATCTATTTGAGATAGATGTATAATATTTTTAAAATGCACTTGACTACTATGTCTTCAATGTCTCTATTAAAAATTCACATGACTTCTACTTTACAAAATATATTTGCTTATACAAAAGTGCCACTTGAATGTATCCTTACAAAATATACCTGATGTGTATACTTAAAGCATATACATCACTAGTGTAAGATAATCACACTGATATATAAAAAATAATGACATCATTACGGTAGATCCACAAATATGGGGGACAAAAAAGGGGTCATCATTGAAAAAAATGCATGGCTTACAAAGGGTAGGTGTTATTTCATGAAGGTCATACACCCTTTTAAAACCATGAACAAATAAAAAAATTGAATGACTTGGTTACCAAGTCTACAAGGTTTGCACCTTGTGTAATTCCAAGGGTGAATGCCTTTTGAGATTCTAAAGGGTGTATAACCTTTGCATTACATATGGTTCACCCTTATATAATGGAAAGGGTGTATGCCCTTTATATTATATAGGGCACACACTTTATGTATTAAAAATGATATGCACACTTTTGGAACCATAAAAATTAAAAAAAAACACAATCAACATGTGTTTTGATTATTCATTATGTTCTTTGTGATTGTAATATATTGAGGAGAAAAAATCAAAGGTTGTTTATGCTTTACCTCATAAATTATTATCCAAGCATCTCCACCAAGAATCCACACTTTCATTATGTTCCTACATATGTTTTTTATTCCTCGGGGCATGCTTAAGGTTTGTAATGACATTTATTTTGATAAATATTTTTTATAATAATCACAAGGTAAGGAGGCATTCAAATTACAATTAAAATTATCTTGTGAAATCCTTCAACTATCTGATATAAATTTTTATTTTTACAATCTCATTTTATTGATTTGATGGAGCCATTTTTTGAAGAAAACCCCCAAAAAGAATTTGATGAAAACTTCCAAACATTATTTTAAGAAAACCCCTAACAAAACTTTGATAAAAACCCCAATCAATTTAACTTCATAGAAGAAGAAGAAACATAATTATCTCAGTGATATAATTCAAAGTGGCAAGATTTGGAAATTGTCGTTAATAGTTTACATGGCTCTTTAGAAAATAATTCACGTAACTCACTTGCTAATACATTTAAGGCTACTTATAATTAAGTAATAAATGTCACCTCTCAACTTGATGCAATGTTATATAAAAGGGAGGTATTTAAATATTTTTATAAATATAAGTTGTCTTATGAGGACATTAAAAATAAAAATAAAAATAAAAATAATAATAATTATGTACTTTGTTTCATATGCTTATAGCTGCCAAACCACCACCAATGAGTCATAGACACATTAACATTGATTGGCGTATTCATGTAGATATTAAAAACAACTTTGGGATATGTGGTGGATGGTGTTTGATGAGCCTTCATGAAATAACAATGAGGTTCCATTCTAATTTTTGAGAAAGTTATATAGTAAGTTTATTCTCCAATAAACCTTGAATTATTTTGACATAGAAACTTCTCAAAGTAGGGAATGTGGGTCCTCATTTGATAGACGTGGTGCCAAATAGGACCAAAACCACCCCTAGAGAAGTAAAAAGTCAATAACACATATTTCCATCCCTACAATCCTACATCATAGTACACATTTAGACACCTTTGAGGAAATTAGTAATCTCACACAGGTAATAACTAATAATGAGATGGATATATTGAGTACTATAAGGGATATAGGTGGTGTACATATAATAGTGTCCTCTAATAATCGATGCTTCACATGGTGGCATAACTAGTCACCCTACAATTCCTGTACAACGTTACACATCATGTGGGAGGAAGTGCATTGGACTATCTATTTAGGTTACACATACATGGAATACATTGCCATAGACAATAGGCACAACCAAAAAGGCAATACACACATCTTTACAAGACATTTTGAAACATGTCATTTGTAGATACTTCAACACCTCAGGACACCACACAACTAGATATGTAAGATTTATTTGCTTCACCATATGCATTCACATAGGTAATTAATTATTATTTTTTTATGTATCTAAAGGACCATTAAGTTTATCTTAATATGTTTACTTAATTAACTCATATTTGACTTTTTTCATTTGTTGCTAGTGAAGATGACTACCAATCATATGGGTACCATTCTTAGATTTGATTCTATTTTTGAGGTTACTATTAGCATTGTAGTATCCTAAATTGAGGTTATGAAAATATTTTAAAGTTTATATATTGTTTTAATATTTTGAATACACCATAGTTTTAGTGTGTTTTATTGCATGACCTTGTCATGCCAAAAACATTGATGACTAAAATCACTCAAAAACATCCCAATTTTTTTGAGAATATATAATGTGCATCTTGCATAAATACATTTCTCATTGGTTATCCATATCCATGGCACGAAACCCATACTGCATTTAAATAACTCGCATGCCTAAATGACATGGATGGCAATATTCAAGTGGTTAGATGGTTGATATGCAACCATGTTAGTCCCCACTTGCACTAATTGGCCTATAGGCTATTAAACATGCCTATAACTATCTACATGAACCTAGTGGCTCCATAACCCTAGAGTCCATAATGGATGCTCGACTAACACAAGATGGATTTTATCAACCAATAGCTCAAATAAAATATCTAAACTCCTAATTGGGCTTAAGAAGGATCCCAAGTGATTCCGTCTAATCACAGGTCTTGATTCATTCCCTAAATCATAACTTGAATCTAATTTTAATTTCACTTAGATTTAGACTAAAATGCTTTAAAAAAAGATCACATAGTCCCTATATGACCTCAAAAAGGGCCTAAAATATCTCAAATAAGACCCATGATGATGAAGCACTCCATCTTAGCCATCACATCAATTCAACTATGATTATTGGATTTAGTTATAGCTGAAGAATTCATAGAAATACTTATGGAAGTCAATAAAGGCTTAAAAATAATCATTATGCTTCTAACTCAAATTTTGAAAAGGAGGGAATAGGTGTTGGAGGTTGATTTATCCATAGTCAATCTTCCTCTCCTTCCTCAACCTTGGATTACAACCATTAATGGAGTATCCAAGCTTCCAATTTTATGCTTTTTGAATTTTATTTTCTATAGATGCATGTTTGGTTTGATCTTGTAGGTACCCATATTCTCAAAAATAAACCAAGAAGTCTTAGTCTCTTATGATTTCTAAAAAAATACTTACAAGCTTCAAGCTCCACCACAACAATTAATGGATATTGTAGACACATAAATTAGTATTTATTGTTAAAATAATGCATTTAGGACCATACTCTTTTACACACTTAGCTCATGTCAATTCTATAGTCCTTAACCACCATTCCTTCACTTCTATGTAGATGAACTATACCTCCAAGAATATAATGATTACTAAATATTCAATTTACTCATTCTAAATGGGCTAATCCTAGCTTAGTTATCTTTATTCCTTAGATAAGGTTGTCCCTTAAAGACAATCCCATTCACTAGTCATTATTGAAGAACTTAATCACACCAGGATTGCACTAGCATATAACATATCACTAGTATTTCACAAACATCACCATAACATGGAAGAACTACATGGATTTTTATCCTTCTTAGATGTATTGGTATGTAGACAACACTCAACACAATGGGGTGTTAATTTTAAGAACAATTTCATCCATCAATACATTTCTGCCCCTTCATGGTATTTGTCCCCTTGTGTCATTGATATAGGGTTTCAAATGAATAAGAATGCATACATTGGTTTTCATAATAGATCGAAGATGATCTCCTAGACACATAAGACCTATAGGTGAAGACACACCTGTCATATTTCACATAGAGGTAAAAAACCCTAAAAAATAATGGTGCACTATATAGACACCAACACCGATCGACCTTGATTGAATAGTGTGGCATTATCCTAGTGTAAAGAGAAACCTATTTCATAATTCACAATAAGCTAATTTGGCCCCACAATCAATTTTATAGTTTTTATCATAGTCCTACATACCTGATCTAGCTAAGTTGCTTCTTTTTGTGTATTTTCTCTTTTTGCATATTTATAAAATTAGTAGGTTTCAAATGATTATGTGTAATTTTTTCCCTATCTTATATATTCTAATTTTTACTGAGATGTTTGTCTAATTAATATTAAAACTCTGTTAATCCAAAATTTAATCAAACATGTTTGTGAACCCATGTTTTTGTTGAAGCATTATTCAAACCCTAAGTTTCCTATAGGGTTCCTATCTTAGTTCTTAGAATTTTTTCTCAGGGTTTTAGATCCATTCTCTGATTTCCCCTTGTCCATTGTGAAAATCATAATTTTTATTCTCTACCTTAGGTTTTCACCCTCATTTTTTTTAAGGTTTTCCTTTCTTAGGCTTGTGGCTTATCTTTCCTTTTTGGGATCATATCTGATCCTAATTGATCTATTTTCAAATTTATAAGATTTTTTTTTGTCATATTAAAAAAATAATAAACCTATTTTTGTTTGCCAAAATATTTATTTTATTTTTTAGAATTTAGAATTTACTATTTTTATTAAATTTGGCCTACGGGATGAATGTTGTATCTATTTTAAAATTTATTTATGGGTTTTGTCTATTTTCTAATTTTTATTAAAAAACCTCTTTCATATTTCATAAGTAACTAATGGATCTATTGTATTAGTCAGTTATTTATTGTTCACATCATATAATGGCTATATAGGTTACTCTTGGTGCATACTTTTTTCAAGAAATAATTATTATAATTTCATGGTGTCGGATATAAATATTTAATATATTTCATAATTATGCAATAAATTTAAAAAAAATAATATATAATAAAATCAAGGTTACACTTAATCACAATACACCTTCTATGTATATGCTAACTTATGCCATCCTTCCTCAAATTGGTGATAGCTACTTTCCTTCTAACCATGCCCATCCTATCACTATCTCAAGAGGTAAGGTAGTCCATCATATAGTGGAAAATTAAGGTAATCAAAATTTCCTTTCTCACCCCCATCCATGTCCCACGTCTCCTCTTGATGGTGTTTGTATGCATATCTAATCATAATTACCTAGAGCTTGTGCTTGTGAAGCCCTTCAAGATCAAATAGTCACTATGGAAATGATAATAAAAGAGTTCAAAATTAAAAACCAATATTTTAGTTCAAGGATCACATCTTTTTAAAATCAATTCACATATCCAAATAATTTAAAATATGTCAATGCTATTCATGCATTTATATCTTCATCTAGTAATTTTATGCCTCACAAGACTTCATATCAAGATTGGAAGCTAAAACATAATACATCTAAAACTAATAATTCAAAAAGTATATAATGGGATAATAAGAGTTCAAGTGAGATTATAAGAGAAATTATTCACAACAAGATGATCAAATTACCTCCTACACATCCTTTAATAAGATCAAAAAACTATTTTGCATATCGTTGAATGTATGGGCATCATACAGATAAATGTGTGTATTTGAATAAAAAATTAAAATGTATCATTGATAGTGGTGATCCTATAATATATACATCAATAAAGTAACCTACTCACATTATGATTCCATCTCCTCATGAATAAGTGCAAGTAGGACAAGAAAAAAATAGATTAGTAAAAAAGAAACACAGATAATAAGTATGGATACAAAAGGATAATTCAAATAAAACACAATTGAAAATGGAAAAATTAGATAAATAAAAGATTAAGGAGGCCAAATTATATCAAGCATGATTATAAAATTATCTAGAGGAAAAAGATTAATTACAAGAGGAAAGTATCACAAAGGTAATGTTACAAAAAGATCAAGAATAAAAGTTGAAAAAATAAGTGCAACTTATGTAACAAAGTATCTTTAAAAAAAGGTTTCTAAAAAAGAGGTTAAAATTAAAGAGATGACCACAAAATCCAATGTTATAAGTGTGGTTTCAAAGGATTTAGCTCAAAAGCTTTCATCATTTCTAAATCCTTTGATTCTTAACCCCCTCATAAATGGTAAGCAATGTGCCAATGTTGTGATCAATAACACTATTGAAATGAATGTTTGTAGCATGATGCTCCTATAATTTACTGGATATGATAAGGAAAATTTGAATAAGACTAATGTATCTAAATAATTTATTATATCTATTGAGATGCCTTTCACAGCTGATCCAAAAACATGTTTAGTGGTATTTCACGTAAGTCCTCGTTTACCCTAATATATTATTAAATTATGAAGATCGTGGATGAAAAAAATGGGGTAAATAATGGGTAAAGATCATAACCATGTCACATTTGAACATGAAAGTGCAATAATTATAGTTTCAACATAATATGGAACCTCTCCAGGCAAGAGCAGCAAAAAGAAATCATATCTTCAACTAGTATACAAGCAAATACAACTAATGGAATATACGTATAGATGATACAATACATATTGAACAAGAGAAATAAAAAAATTTAATAGATAGTATGGGGAAATTAGTTTTTCATACACACATACACATGATACTATAGATCATCATCATCATAGTCTTATGTTACAGAGTCAAATGAATTTTTAGATTTTAAATTGAGATTAGATCATTCACAATGGCTTGATAATTTCCATTCACAAGAGGTCACCATTACTCTATTAGATACATGACCTATTTATGGTAAGGATATTAAAGGATTCTTTGGTTATTATGTTCCTTTTATAGTTTTCATACATTTAAAAAATACAAAAAAATAGAAAATTTCAAAAAATTAAAAAATCATGACCTATTCATGTTATGTCTAGTTCATTTACATCAGTTGATTTTTTACTCAATATATGTAGTACTTATATATATCTAATTTTATATCAAACATGATTCACAAGTGTAATTGAGTGAGTTATATAACATAAATTTTTTTCATTTTTATATGTAGTTGCAGGTGGTGATATTCTCTCAGAACCAAAAACTATACATAGATAAAACTAATATAATCCAGAAAGTCACATACTGTGCTCCTATTTAATGCCCTTGGACTTGTCATAATAAACATAAGCTCTACATTTTTAGATTCAAACTAGTCATTGGTTTTCTACATCTTGTTTACATCACAAAAAGTTTATTAGGGGCATCATTTACATAGGTTATATCACACTATGATTAACCCTATTGTTCCTACTTTAGTGGATTGCATTACACGATTATTGGATATCTTATTTCATATTTATATATTAATAGATAACTGAGTTGATAAATATATTAATGTTAAAAGTTACTTATGTAGATTAAATTTACTTATTCATGCATGCTTTTTATGTTTGTTTTCTTGATTCATGTTTTATACATATTCATCTTGTTTAGATTATGGACATTTGAACATGTCCCTTGTATGTGACCCCTTGGCCTTATTATGTGATTTTTGTTCTTTTGTGTGTACTTTATGTGTGTGAGTCATGGCCATGACTTTTTTTTGCTTAGCTTTCTCAAATTTTTGATGCCATGATGGATATCATGAATCTTTCCAAATTTTCTATACCATGATGGATATCATGAATCCCTCCCTAATTTTATATATATATAAATTTAAAATGCTCAATATATGATCATTGTTCAATATGTTCTTAATTATTAACATCTATCTCAACATGACACTATGTATGATTCATTTTACATTACTATATTGCTCAGTTTATCTATGATGATGCCATGATATCTAATGTTATCATTATTAATCTAGATTTAATTATTTTCTATAACATCATTCATATAAATTTTTATTTTGAGCTAAGTTATTTCACAAGATTCAAAACTCACCTAAAAATATGAGGCATACATAATGGCTTATCTTGGAAATTAATCTGCAATAATACACTGTACATTTTTTTTTTAGGTTTTTCTCAATTGATTATAGGTCATACCCATATTTTGTGTAGAAAGTTGTTATAGATAACATCACTCCATTTGGACATCATTATAGGTCATAGCTATCCCAATAGTTAGAAATAACATTTTTCATAATTCTCAAAATCATACTCAACTTGTAGAACAGTTCTTCGTAGGCACTCATAGATAATTTATAAATTTACGTAGAGGGTATCACATAAGTTTACTCATATTGGGGGCATCATGCATGACATGTGCTCAAAGGTTTTGACACAATCATTAATAAAAAATCCACTTTATATTACTCAGTTATTAGAATCAATATTCTTAGATATCAAATTTTGGGCAAGTGCATGGCATATGATCACTCTCTTACTCAATTTTTGCATCAATTTTCACGCAAGGAATGGCAATTCATGTCATTCTCTATGTTTTATACACTATAATTATATCATGCTATTTTAAGCCATTTTTCACTAGAAATTAATATTATTCCATCTGCAATGGTTGATTTACCTTTTTTCACCAATTTTTCACTATAAAATAATCTTATTCCATCTACAATGGTTTATTCACTTTTTTGCACCACTTTTTCATTAGAAGGATCTATTATAATTCATACAAACATTCTAGGCTACTATAATACCTTGTGTATGCAATTATGGAGTAAACCAAACCTTGAATTCCTAAGCACACTCTACTTCTAATAAGGATTGGGGCATGCATAGTCCTATACAAGTGTTTCAATGAAGAAATATCTAAGGGTCATACCCTCTACGTTCACCAATTTTGCACCAGAAAAATACAATGGTTTTTGTACCCAAATAGGTTTATTTATTCCTTGTTATTTAATATATGAGTTTCTTGTCTTTAATTTCATATTTTCATCCTAAGGATTGATTTATATATGTTTCATTGTAGGTTTGTATGAAACATAGTTTAATGTGTGGCCTACATTCAAGATTATTCTTTATAGGTAATTTGAAGTATAACTCTTTTCTATTTAATCTATTAGTTTCACTGTGTTGCATTATTATAATAAAATGAGGGAAAATTTTGACACATAAATTAACATTTATTATTAAAATAATCCAATTTTTACCATCCTCTTAAACACACTTAGCTCATGTCAATTCCATAGTCCTTGACGACTATTCCTTCACTTCTATGCAGATGACCTATACCTTCAAGCAACTAGTTATTACTAAATATTCATATTACTTAATTAAAATAGCCTAAGATCAGCCTTGTACTTATCAACACTTCTATCTTAGCTACCTTTGCTCCTCAAATAAGGCCACACCTTTAAGATAATCATGCTCATCAGTAATGTTTGAATCCATAGATTTCATAGTTCCACCAAATAATAACTGGTTTCTTAAATTTAAATTCACCTAATGGTTCATCCCACATGTTTCAAAAGTCCCATTTGAAGGAATTTTAAAATGATCACTATAAAGACACATCTAATAGCCATTTTTTTCACTAGAGACCCATATGATTAAAAACACAAGGATATCTAACTGCACATTGAGAGAAAAGAATTATTCTTCCCAATTTAGAGCCCACAAAATCAAAGTAGCCTTGAACTTAGTTTGAATACACCTCCAAGGTCACAAGTAATTATTGAAGTAGTTAATCACATTAGGATTGCACCAACATGTATCATTTCACTAGTATATCACACACACTACCGTAACATGAGATAACTACATGGAATTTGATCCCTCTTTGGTGTATTGCTATATAGGTAGCACTCAACATTATGGGTGTTGAGGTCAAGCACAACTTCATCCCCTAACCCATTTTTGTCCCTTCACTGTATTTGTATCCTTATATCATTGAGTTAGGGTTGCAAGTGAAGAGGAAGGTATATAGTCATTTTCATAGTAATTGAAGGCTCCCTCATAGTCACATAGGACCTAAACGTGAAGTCACACTTGTTATATTTGACACAGAGGTAAGAAAAACCCTACCAGACACCAGTGCACCCTATAGAAATTAGTGCAAGTCGGCTGCAAATAGTGTGGTAGTGTTGCAAAGTAAATCAAACCCCTATTCTTGATTCACAATGAGCTCATTCAGCCCCATACTTAATTTCATAGTTTATGTCACAATATTACATACCTAATCTATCTAAGTTTTTTATTTTTATGTATTTCCTCTTTTAACATATTTCCAAAATTAGTATTTCCTCTTTTTATTGCCTATCTTAATATTTTAATTTTACTTAGTTGTTTGTTTAATTAAGATTAAAATTATCTTAATCCAAAATTTGATAAAATAATTTCCAACAAGGTTTTAGAAGGAATTTATTTTAATTTTTAGTTTTAATCTTATATTTTTAGTTCATGTGAAAGAGGGAAGAAAATAAACGGGTGTCCCCTTTGGGGTTAACCCATCCAAAGGCTTCCAAGAGCCCTCAACCATCAAACAAGTCAAAAAGGACCTCTCAAGGACAAAAGAGATAAATCTTAAAACCTGTGAAGTTATAAGTCCTCAAACCACTTTCATGTGGAACAGGACACAAATTTTAGGGGGGTCCCTTTTGGGTTTCCCTACCTTCAAGAATCCACATGATTGCAAATGCTAACACAAAAAGGTTTATCTAGATTGAAATAGTTATAGTTTTAATTAAATAGTGCACAGGTAAAAAAACTTTAGAAAATATTTAGGTTTTCATAAAATAAAATTAAAATTAATTTAATTTAATACTCTAACGACTTTGGTATATTAGGTGGTGGTTATCCTAGTGGCAGTCTGCATGTGTTGCCTGTCATGAGTTAAATTATTTCAATTATGGCTTTAAATCATGTGGATTTTATGCCACACAATCCACAATCACCAAGTCACCAATACCACTCACATGTAAGGTTAAACACAACCTCCCAACTAGCCATTAGCCTTAGGGACTCAAACACATGTCACACAGTCACATGGATACAATGTTATTCCCAAGGGTTTGTGTATTCAATAACTTACCCTACAAAGTGATAAAATTTAAAAATTCATACTGGGAAAATTGTAGGCCTATAAATTATGAAACAAGTGAAAACATGCTCACAAAATCATAATTTTTCATTTAACATTATTTAAAGCTTTTCAATACACTAATTTACATGAAATTAAATTAGGTGAAGTTGAAGTAGATTACTAAGGATATGTAAGGAGTTCTAGCAACCAAAATTTGAAAATTCATAAAAAATTAAATGAGTCCTAAAAATGAATTGTAAATTGCATTATTTTCTTGATTAATTTTATTTCACATTAAAATTAATTTTAAAATAATTTGGATACTTTGAAGTGCATAAAAATTATATAAATGCTTATAGCCCTTCTTGGCTTCCCATAAATAAAAAAAATACAAAATTTGAAAAGAAGCCAACATTATTTTATGGTAAAATATTAAAATATAGAGTATAAACTATCCAAAACAATTCTTACAATTTGATTTTTAGCATAAATATAATCATTACATTTCAACCTTTTTTATTCAACCATCATTTAAAAAACACATAAAATTCTTTATTCATTACATCTTAATTCCTTTTTATTCTTCTTCTACATGAATTATAATTAATCATACAAAAGTGGCACTAAATTAAGCCAAGTGCCCAAATATTTAATAAAAGTCTCCATGCAATCCAAGTGTACTACGAGGCCAAGACAAGGAGGGGATCACCTCCAATCCTATTGCCATAATTGGAAACTACCTTAGGAACCCTTAATCCTAATATTCACATATCTAAACATAGGTGACACCAAATATTTGAAGGCCAATGAAAGGTACACAAGTGGGTAGTTACTAGCTAGGTAACACACTCATCTAAGAGAACTATGTGTATCAACTACACTCCCTTGTAACTATAGGTTTCCAAGCTCACCCAAAGTACCAACCAAGATACATAAAATAAGAAATTTATACTGATAAGTATCAATACTCAAAAGAACCACTAATAATCCAAACATAACAAATCCCTTACTCAGCTATTATGGACAAGAATTTCTACTCTCCACACTAATGGGGTGGGAGAAGGAGGACCTTGGAGACATTCCTTTGCCCAAATACTTCCTCTTTTTCAATTTGAATGTGCCAGTCACCTTTGGTGGGTTTAATTTAAATGTGCCAGTCACTTGTAAATTATTAATTTATTAAGTCTTTTATATTTATAATTCTACTTTGCATCTTCCTTGGCCATGAATCAATATGATTTATCCACATGGAGTAATTTTGAGCCTACAGGAACTTGAGAGGTCGAAGATGTGGCCAATGGTATATTTGAACTATGTTTATCTTGGAGGGATATAGATAAAGAAAATACTGACATATGGAGTCTCATCAGAGACCTAAAGGCTCAAAAATATGGGACCATTGAACCCTTAACTTGGGTTTTATACCTCCAAAGTTGAATTTGAATGAAAATGTGCCAAGTGTCACTTGTTCGGATCTCAAAAGATCATAACCATTATACTATATGAGCTTTAGACAACTAAAGTATGTTAGTATTTATAGGGTTCCATTCGATGAAAATATGCCATGTGTCAAATGCTCAGAACTATGGAAGCTTAGAACCCTTAGACTATGGGAGTTTGAAACATTGGTCGATTGATAATTTTATGAAGTCTCTGCATTTATGGGTTCATGAAAATATACCACATGGAATGTTTTCAGAGCTTGGAGATTCAAGTCACTTAGAATTTTCTTTGAACTTTGATGACTCTGTGTAACACCGCAATGCCACATGTCTTAATCCTACATAATAAAGGGAAGGTCTGATCTTGGATGAATAACAAGTCCCTGCTGATAGTCCTGTAAACATACAAAACATGTAGGAACACTAGGATGAAAAATATTTTAGTTTAGTTAGTCCATAAATCAAAGCTCTAATTTCTGAAAAGAACTTATAAAAATCCAAGAATCAAAATAACTTGAAATGATTTCTCAAGCTTTGATTTTCATATTTTGAACTTCTATAAATTTTAAATTATGAGAACTACATTAGAATTTTGCATGAAAAACTTCATTTTATGGATTTTTAATGTTCATGGGACCCTAAATAGATATTTCCAACCATAATGGGTCCCTGTTTAATTTTTTAAAAAATGGGGTGTGTGTGTTAGGGCACAAAAAATGGTGACTCACATGGGAAATTACTCTTGAATATTTTGTGAACTTAAAATTTGTTTTTTAGATAGATTTGATTTTGGTGGGATATTTACCCTTATATGCCTTTCACCGAAGCTCCAACCGGTCTGAGACATAATCAGGGGCCCAGATCCTCAAGTACACAAGTACCAAAATTAACAATAATAGCCACAACTATCCCAAGAATACCAATGAATGGCCATAACAGGTCTGAGAATACCATCAATGGCCACAACTGACCCAATACCAGTGATCAACCACAAACAACCTCTAATACCATCTGAGATTTGAACCTGGGTGGTGCTTGTAGTAACCAAGTCACTTTACTAACTCACCCACATCTTATCGATAGGTGGTATGTGAACATTAAATTTTAGTAATGCATAATGATGAAAATTTAGTTCCACAAAGAAAAAATAAGTAAACCAAACTCTAAAAGAGATTCTTACTTCCTCATGCATCATACCAACCCTGTCCATCCATTGGATTTATGTGTGATCTAATGAAATCAATTCTCCTTGGTTATGAAAGGTTTGATAGAGACTTCAATAACCATTTTAGGTTTTATTTTGACCTAATTTAGTAACTAAATAGTAAGGAGAGCCTGGGCATTACTCTGCTACCAGCTCGATATCCATAAATACAATAAAGATACATCTAATTCTACTAAAAGCCATGTTCTACTGTCAGTCAGTCATCTATTGCCCTGGTAGAAATTAATTGAATCATGCATATTTTATCAGTATGTATTATTATTTTTAATACATCACAAATATAAATGGGTTAGGAACCACCATTGGTGGGGTATAAGTATAATATATTTTTTGTCAATACATCCTTGCCAGTGTATATCCAGTTCTATGTTTTGACTTCTCATCCAAGTTTTAGTACAAAAGTGTAATAAATATTTTGAAAATGGAAAAATTTTATAAAATTTTCATGGGTATCTCAGACTAAATTCCATAAGGCCAATAAACCTATCGCTCTCAAAACATAACCTATTGTTAGAATAGAGCCATGTGTATACCAATTGTGCACCCTGATATTTTGTCCCCTTAATTTTGGCATATAGTTTTGTATTTTTGGTCCACAAAGTTGGTGATTCCCTTATACAATTTAGAAGATATAACCTAGAAAACATAACAACTAATCTTCTAAATTCAAAAATATAGAAAATAGGAAATCTAATCTAGAAAGCAAGAAATCTAAGTCTAAAAAGTAGGAAATATAATTTAGATAGCAATAAATATGATCTAAAAAGTAGGAAATATAATATAATATTAGTCTAAATTTTATATTACTAATCAATCACATGCATATCTATTTGGAGTAGCCATGAAGTAATGCTTCAAAAACTATCCATTGACTAGAAAGGTGAGGTCATTACCTTGGAGGCCTTTCAACTGAATGGCATTATTACCAAGGATTTTTGATATCTAATATGGTTAAATCTACAAATGAGTGAAATTATAATTTTTTCCTTTATTTTAATGTGATTTATCCTATAAAATCACTAGGTCTAAAATATTGAAGGCTTTGATCTTGTATCTTTTGTCAAACCACCATTTGATAATATCTTGATGTTTACTGAAACTATGTAGTGCTTCAATTATTGCATCCTCTATTTTGACTATCTAAAGTAGCCTAGATTATATTATCTCATCTTCTCCCATGTATTATTGCATGAATTGGTATGTTGGTATCTTCAAAGTAATGGGAAAGAATAGTTTTTGTCCATACACCAACATAAAAGGTGAAGCCTTGAGAACTTGTTTGTGTCTAGTTTTGTCTACCCATAGAGCGTATTTAAATAAGAGATTATATTCTCTTGGTTTATTTTGTGCATATTTATTAATGGAATCCATCAAATTATTATTGGTGGACTCAACTACTCCATTTACTTATGGGCAATAGTTCAAGGAGAACTTGATGATTATTTGATTGTTGTAGGCCCACTTTATGAATTTAGTAGAATAGAATGTTGGACCATTACCACAAACCATGGAAATGGGAGTACCAAACCTGGTCACTATATTTTATTCCATAAACCTGATAACATTGATTTTTCTATAATTCTTAGTTGTCATAACTTCTGTCCACCTAGTGCAATAATCAATAGTTGTTTGGACAAACTTGTGTCATGCTGAAGAGTTTGGGTTTATCACCCTAATAAATTCAAGGCCCCATTGGGAAAAGGGGTGTCCTTATATGACTTACTGCAAAGGAATGTAAACATTCACTTATTTATTCCTAAATACTTGGCAATCATGACATGTCTTGACATGGCTTGTGCATCCTTGAAGATTGTGGGCTAATATTATCCCATCCTCAAAATCTTATGGGTTGTAGTATTGCTAGAGGGATGCCCATTACTAATCTTATGATGTAATTTATCTAGGATGTCCTTAGCCTCTCCTTTTAAAATTAATCTTAGATAGATGCCTTCATAGTTATTTCTATATAAAACTCCTTTCTTGAACATGTATTGAGTGGATTTGAGCATGTGGGATTACTTATATTCTCTATTTAATTCAAGAGGACATGTACCTATAAATAGGTAGTGGATGATCTGTGAGTACCATTATCCACTAGATACTTGATCTTTATTGATCTACTAAATGTGGATACATGGACCAATTTTAGACATCAATTGAATGATTCCCTGACCTCTTACCATTTTAGCTGGTCTGATCTCAAGGTAAAACTCTTGAAGTTTGGCCATCCACTTTCCTCTTTTTTGCCCAACTCATTATGGCTAAGCATGAGTTTGATATTTAGTTCTAGGATGATGGCATATGTTTTATTTCAAAGAATATAGTGCCTAATTTTTTTGACAACTTTGATTAAAGCATATATTTTCATGTTTATCATGGAGTATTTCAACTCCACTTCTTTCAGATTGGTGTTCATGAAGGCAATGGGATATTCACCATTTTCCATCTTTTGTGTGAGTACTGTAACAATAATATGTTCCAAGGTGAATTAATTAAGATAAAAATATTTATTAAAATCAAGACTAATCAGAACTCAGTCCTAAGGATTTCCTGGATGCTTTTCTCTACTTGATCTTGGCATCTTGTTTTAGCATATCATTTAATGGCTTGATGATCTCTACAAAACTAGAAATACATTTCCTTATAAAGTTAATCTTGCCAAAAAAATGTTTTAGCTCTTTCTTGTTGTTAGTTTGATTCAACTTATAAATGGCTTGAATCCATTTTGGACTGATAGAGATCTCATCTTTGGTGATGATATGACCTAGGATCTTTCCTTTAGATACTTTACATATGCTCTTCTTCAGATTGAGAGAGACCCCATATCTTTTGCATCTATTAAAGACCTTTTGTATATGTTCTGTATGATTATCTCTTTCTTTCGAAAACATAATGAGGTCATCCATGTAGATGATGATATATTCCCTCATGAATTCTTGAAAATTAAAATCAATTTCTCTTTAGAATGTGTCCGCCATGTTAATTAAGCTAAACAACATCATTTTATATACAAAAGTAACCCACTTGGTGGTGAAGGCAATCTTCATCCTATCTTCTAATTCAATCGACACTTGTATGTAGCTTGAGAATCCATCCAAGAAAGATATCATCTTAGATCCACTTACCATCCATATTAACTCATCCAAAGAGGGTAGAGGGTAATTGTCCTTTTATGACGTTCTATTTAGGTTTTTAAAATCAACACCAAGTTTGATTTCTCTGTTATTTTTTGAATGGTACGATATTAGCTACCCAAGTGAAATGTCTAATTAGGAAAACAATTTTAATATCTAATAGATTTTGTATTTTAGTCTGTATAAGAGGTCCCAGGATTAGATTCACTGGTCTCTATCTTTACTTGAAAGGATTATGCTCTAGTTTATGGGTATGGAATGTCTGATCACCCTAGGGTCAAAGACCATCAGGTCATCATATGTTCATGTAATGTCATCCTTGTACTCTATAAAAAATCTTTTCAACCTTTTCTTTTCATTTTTTGTGCAACTCAAGCCCATATTCACAAACTAGGGATGTTGGTCAGTTCTCAAATTCTCTTTGGTGAAATTTGACTATGTTGATTTGAGCTATTTTTGATTTTGAGCCTGGGGATATGTATCAAAGGATCATTCCAATGAAACCATGATTAGAGGGATACAATTCTCCTTAAGTTGTAAAATGCCATCTTCTTTTCAGTCTTCAATTTGCATTGGCTTAACATCTCCTTAACCTATTATTCGGGATTCAAAAGCTGTATAATTATTCATAAATTGCATGAGTTGTTGATCATATTCAAACACCTAGAAGTTTTCTACGTTATCTAGGATAAAATGACAAGAGACTAGTCCATTGATTTTTTTTGCATTTTAAACTTTTAGAGTGGTACCATATTGGTGGTTGAAGCTACTAATGAGTCTAATATTTGTTTCTTTTCCCTTGGGATGGATCTGATGTTGAATGTTTAAAATTACTCAATTAGGTCCCATTCTTGGTGCTTGTATATATTTAAATAAGTAAGTTTACACTGGTATTTGTTTCTTATATGTTTCACAACTAGTTTATAATCATCAAAGATTTATATCTGCTTGACATTATGTTTTAATGCAAATTGCAGGCTTAATATTAGAGCTTCATATTTAGAAAAATTATTGGTGTATGGGAATTCCAACATATAGGCAGCTAAGTACTATTTTCTTTCTAGGTCTGTGAGGTCCATGCCAACAACAAAACCTTATTTTGATTGGGTGTCATTAAAATGAAGGGTTTAAAACTGAGAAAGACCTTAAAATTCTTGTTCATGAGGCTCCTGTTTGGTGTTAAAAGTATACACACCTACATATGAAGAGATAAAATATATTTTTTCATTATTTGAGTTGTACTCAGCAGTCAAATACCTCATCTTTGGCTCTTGGTCTACCTTGATCTAGTTTGCTACTCCTTTCTACAGTAGGCACATGTGAGAGAAATTGGTGGCCATGCACCCATTCAATGTCTTTGATCAGTCTTGAATCAACAATATACCATATGATTTTGGAATGTTCATGACTAAGATATCAATATTTTCTTACACATGTGGTTTAAATGCTAATTAAATGCACTAATTTTTTAATTCAACAACACACAAGACCTTAGACTTATAAAACTATAGGACCACTCTCTTTGACTTATCTAGAGTCAAACCTAGCTTTTGGTAGATAGATATCGACATCACATTGCCTAAGGCTCTAGAGTCAACCAAGTAGTTCTATATATTCTTTTTGATAGATAGTTCTATGGGTGTGTTGAGAGGCTTACAATCTTCCACTCCAAACTTTCTTAGAATGTCACCAATGTACTTTTGACGAGTGATGAAGAAATACATTGGTTTCTAAATTACTTCAATACCCAAATAGTAATGAAGATAACCCAAATCAGTCATTTCAAAGCTTTTCATCAACTCTTATTTGAATTTTGTAGTGTACCAATCATTGTTCCCTATGATGAGAAAATCATCAACATACACCACCACAAATACAACTATTTTGACAAAAATAGTTGCATTTTCAAACTCAAAATGTTTGAAGTTCATGTTCATGAGGTTCTCAGCCAATTTTTCATACCATGCTCTAGGGCCTTGTTTCAAACCATACAGTGATTTTTTTAGTTTTCACACCTTATGCTCTTATCCCTTTATTGAAAAACAACTAGGGTGTGTCATATACATAGTTTCTTTGAGGTCTCCATTCAGAAATGTAGTTTTGACATCCATTTGGTGAAATTTCCATCCATTGTGATCTACCAAAGCCAACATGGATTGAATGGTAGTCCATTTTTTGGTAGGTGTAAAGGTTTCATTGTAGTCAATACCTTATTTTTAAGCATACCCATTTATGACAAGCTTTGCTTTGTGCTTGTCAATTGAGCCATCTGCCTTGTATTTATTGTGATAGATCCTCTTATAGCTAATAATTTTGTGACCATATGGTGGATCAACCATATTCCAAGTCCCATTTTTCACCAGTGAATTATACTCATCTTTCATTATTTTTCTCCAAGAGTAAAGATTTTTATCTTATTTGAAAGTTATTGGTTTTGAATCAAATGCAATAATGAGTTCCTCTTGAGAATCATCTAATATGAGTTTTTCAATCATGTCCTAAATCTCATAAATAAATTATTTGGTTGAGATAAGGTTTCATGTGCACTTTGAGTACCTATTTTCAAAACTTCATTGGGTCTCACATCTTTAAGTGTTTGAGTAGCCCACTTAGGCATATTTTTTTTGTTCTACGGGTGATTTGGGTTCACCCTCTAAAGTTCCTTCACTATCTACCCTTTGTTTTGCTGGCCCTTGTTCAATATTTGATGAAGTTTCACTCTCTCCTTCAGGAGGATTATCAAGCTCATGTATAGGAAAATATAGAAAATCAATAGATTCCAAACTTTGTGTCCCCTAATCATTATTTGGAACATTCAAATCACTCTCCTTGTAGACATCAAACTTTGTATATTTATCTAGTTGACTCAAGTACTGATCAATATGCTCTTTGTCCTTTACAATATCACAAAAGATAACTTTTCTTGTGACAAGAAACTTCTTTTCTTTCTCAACATATAGCCTGAATGCCTTGGAGGAATCAAAATATCCCAAATGGATGCATTTTCAACTCCTATGGTCCAATAAGTTTCTTTTCTCCTTTGAAATCAATGCGTAATAGGTGGATCTAAAAATCCAAAGATGTCACACTGAAGGGAGGTGACCACACTACTTCTCATGTGGACTCTTTGATTCAAGAGCTGTTGATAGTGATCTGTTACGAAGGTATACTGCTATTTTATTTACTTCAGCCTAAAATTATAGATTTACCCCTTTCAAATACAACATTGCATGAACCATATTCATCATTGTTCTATTCAATCTTTTAACTACTCCATTTTGTTTTGGAGTGGGAGGAACTATGAGATGGTATTTGATCCCATTTCACTCAAGATGGAATTCAATCTTATTTAATGTGAATTCACCACCATTATCTATCTCGAGTGTCTCAATGTAGGTTTATGTTTCATTTTCAATAATTATTCGAAACTTCTTGAAAGTATTGAAAGCTTCTGACTCCTTTTCAGAAAGTATAATCATGTCATCCTGTTGTAGTGATCAATGAACAACATGAAGTGCTTATGACCACCAGTAGAGAGGATTGGAAGAGAACACAAGTCTAAATGAAAATGCTACAATTTTTTGTCTACTTCACTGTGACTTTGGAAATGGTTCTCTTGCATGTTTAGCCAAGATGCAGGCTTCACACTTCTCATCTAATTTTGTGAGCAATGTGGGCATGGCAACAACACCATTATTTTGCAATACATGAATGATTTTATAGCGAGTGTGCCCAAATTGAGCATGTCACAACATGTTTTGAGACATTTCATCTTCCACAAGATGAACATAATTCCTTGAATTTGAAGGCTCACCCTTCATTTTGAGTAGTTTTCCTTCCTCATATCCAGTCAAGATGACTGCATTGTCACTTTTTATCTTGATTGTGACATCACCGTTATCTAATATAATGGAATAGAATTGTTTCCTTATGAATACTAGGGACACAAAGTTTCATTTCAGTAGAGGAAGGTAGGGAACATTGTCAAGTTTGTAGTATGGAAGTCTTGGACACTTGAGTTGAATTGTACCTCTTCCCTGTGGTTGTAGACTTGATCTATTTATGAGGTATATTGAGTCACAAATTTCTTCAATGTACTCTTCAAAGAAGTCTTTTCAAAAATTCATATGTTGAGTGGAAACAGTATCAAAGATCCAAGCATCAAACCATGAAGAACTGATTGAGATACTATTTGCTTCATCATTTGTACTGGAAAACACACATTCACTGGTGAATTACCCTGAGTTTGAATCTTTTTTTTTAATTTAAATTTGACACTTTATTTTTATAGTATGATTCAATTTTCTCCTATGGAGTCCTTAATTCATGAGTCTCATGGTTACCTTTTTTGTCATACCATTCACAATAGAGGTTCTATTTATCATTCTATTTTTGATTTTGACCACTTTGATTTTCATTTTGGCCACCTTTTCCTTTGTACTTGTTATTTCCTTCATTTTTGGAAGATGTGGCCTTGTTTGATGTTTTAGAAGAGTTTGTTTTGATATAGCACACATTTTCACTTGTTGTGGTTTCTATTTTTCTTCCAAATGCCTTTTGTCTTTTGACCATCTTTTCAACCAATTGGTCAAATGTGAGAGTCTTCAACTAATTGATTGCTTGTAAAGACTCCAAATAGGTTGAATAGTTGGGAAGAAGAGATTTTATGAATGTGGTCATGTATATGTTGATTTTAACACCTATTTCTTTAACATCATGTTTGATAGCACGTATCTCTGAAGCCAATCCCATCACATCACCATCTTTCAACTCTAGGTTAAACAATTTTAATTGCAACTAAATGAATTCCAACTCTGAATGAGAGTTATATAGGTCCTTCAATTTATGATATGCTTCTCATGGTGTATTTCACCCCTGCATATGATGAAACACATATCTTTACACTGATGCCCTCATAAAATCTAAATCCTTCTTGTTTTTCTACTTTCATACCTGTATGTCCTTTGAATTTCCTCTTGGTTCAGTTCATTGTGTTGTCCCATCAAAAATATCAAACCATAGATAATTGAAGATGAGCATGTTCTTCACTTTCTGAGACCATTCTAGCCAACTATCTTTACTGGTCAATGTAGTGCCAACAATGGATTTGATGGAATGAATGGTTTTTGAGTTTTATTTGAGTTTTTAGAGGTTTTGAGTTTTTGTTTAACCTAAATTGGTTCCTTATCACTCTAAAATGGTCACCTTTTCTATATATGCAAAGCTACTGAAAAGGATTCACTTTGTCATTAACACTGGCTTAAAAAGAAAACCTCAGACATCAATATACTCAATTTTTCTTGATTTTTGGATTTATGTTTTTTGACATACACAAATGGGTTAAAAAAGTCTATCCCATTATTTATCCTTGAAATGTGAAATTTAGTTATTATTTTCCCAAATTTTCTTAGAGTAGCATGCTTCAAAGCAAAAAAATTGCTTAAAATGCCTTCAAATTTAAATGATTTCCAAATTTGAATTAAAGCACCTTTTAAAATTGAAAATTTGATTTTTAATAAAAAGCATAAAAAATTACCTCTCCTCCAATTTTAAAATTTACAATATTGTAATAAATGAAAAGGTACCGTAAAATTGAAAATTTTCACCTCTTTGTGGTAGCATATTGAAGATATATACAAAAATATATTATAGAATTTGAAACACCAACCACCAACTGTCAGTAGTGAAACTCCTTCCACATGGGTTAGAAGATGTGGAGAATGTTACCAGGGTCCAAATGCCACATACGAGTTATAAAAAATGCCATGTAAATCTGATAGAATATGATAGGATCTCCAATGACAAGTAGGTCCTCATCGAAATTACACATGGGTTTACACATAGGTTTAGTGCCTATGACAAATGCAATAGTACCACACCAAAATTGTAGAGAGAGTACACCAATTAAACACAATGAGAAATGGATTCTACTCTTTTTGTAAGAATACCACACTAGAGTATAGCTAAATGCAACCAACCCAAAAATTAAAACAATATGCAGTCAATAGAAAATGTCAGTCTAGGAATAAAGCTTGTAGGAAAAGTACAAGTCTTAACGTAATCCAAAACATCTTAGCTCAGTAGCAAGAAGTTCCTACATATTTAGAATTCCATACAATGTTAGCAATGACAAATAAATGATAGGCCGTATAACTATAAATATGGAGGAATTTTTTTTTAAGCTCTGATACCTATGATAGGCCAGAAAGATTATTGAAGGAATGGAAATGAAATTGTATTTAATGATTCAAATTAAAATGAAGCAAGAATAAACATTATAAAGCCAAAAATGACTCTTGAGCTACACCTACGAAGCAACCCATTCATATTCCTATGGGACTCTTGAGCTACACACAAGAAGACAAAAACTAAAGAGCAACTACACCTAAGAATAAAGAAATATTATCTAACTAATATTACAATCCTCAGTAATGTTGTACCCTCTTTTACCTTGGTATTTTAAGATTTAAAACTAGTCTTTCTCCTTAGTAGTAGACAAATTATTGTTGGACTTAGGATTAGGATGAGTAGTAATATTGTTGTTAGGTGGTGTTGAAGTAGTCATAGGTTGCTTATTCCTGATATTGTGATTGTTCCTTACCTAATGGGTGTACTATTAGAAGGCATGGATCTCATCAGTTTTATCTTTAGGCTCATTGTCATCTTCTATTGAGAAAGGGAAGTCAAAATTTTCATCAACCATTACTGTACTGAGATGCCCTGAGGCATTAGATGAAGAAGGATTTGATTGATTAGTATAATTATCCTACCTATCCATCTCCTTCTGAAAGATAGCATTAAAAAATTATATACAATCTAACTCACCATGTTGTATTGTGTTGTGAACCCTGCACCAATTAGGAAGGGCTATTTCCATGATATTAACCTTTGAAATCCTATTGGATGGCCCTTAGTGTTATTAATTATTTATAGACATGTTATAAGGTTTATTATATCTTGATAACCTGAAGCTGTAATTAGTGTTCTAGCCTCTAGTGTTCTCCATATGCTTTTACATGTTCAAGAATTAATTTTTTAATTTATGGACCATTATCTGGATCAATTCAAATTTTATTTGTGTAGAATTAGAATTTGTGCCTTGTGCTAAAGTAGTATTTACTAGTAACAAGGACTGATTTAGGTTTTGTTGGCTAGGGGTAGAATTGTTTAAGAAGCTGAGGTGCTGATTGGGTAGAACTTGAGTTAGTGAAAGTTGGTTATACACCTAGTTCTAGATTTGGGATATAATATTCTAGTTTAAATTTATAACTGAACTAAAATCTATGAAAATAGGACCAATGTTGAGTAGGGCCAAGGATTGCAGTTGAAGATTCAATTATTTATCTATGTTGATAGCCTTGACATAAGATAAAGGTAGTGTGTCATTCCCCACAACTCTACATAAGAAAATGATAATCACAGGATCTAAGACATTTTCATAAATCTTAAGGACTAGATCCTCATTACGTGTGTATGTAGTTTCCAATCTTCTATACATCTTTTGAAATATAGCATTGAAGTCTAAAATTAGTTCATTAGGTTCTAGAGAAGTGTTGATAAACAACACTTGCACTAGTGACCTATCTAAATTGTGGCAAGAAATTATTTTGACACTCTTCCCAAGAAGTTATGGAACTTTATAGGATATTTATAAACCAATCATAATCCACATATTGTAATGTGAAAGGGAAAATTTAGTAAACCACATATTTGTGGGTTACATTCAAGATTCCCAAAGGGGTTTTAAAGGCCTTTATGTGTTCTTCTACATTCCTTCCTCTTGAAGGAGAAAAGGAAGGAAAATATTTATCTAGGTTTTTGAGCAAGTCACAGAGAATTCCAACAACATTGATAGCTAAACTGGCCAGCCATGTTAGACCCTGAGCTAGAATTTGGAGTTGAGGTCGAGGTGGAGTTTGGGCCATCAAGAGTATTGGGAGATGAGGCTATCTTTGTGGAGAGAATTATTTACCCCTGGGTTCTCTCTTAACTCATTTATCAAACCTAATTTTTTTATGGATTTTCAAAGGTGGGAATAATAAGTTAGCATTTTAGGTCAACCTTTTTATCCTTTTGGGCACTTCTAGTGCAATTTAATTGATCTTTTTCAAAGAAAATAGAGGTAGATTTTTATCCCTCCTAGCACCAAAAATAAACTTATGTTGATGTGGGTTTTATGCACACCCCAAAAATATTATGAGGTACCCTATAACATTTTATGATTGGTGAAAAATATCACTCCAAGGCACAATTTATAGGGTATTTGATTTTATAATAATCTATGAGCAATACAAATTGTTTACCATAGATGGGTCAACTTATGGGTAAACCTAGATCTACTTAAAATAGGTGTAAGGATTATGGTTTTAACTAAGGTGGGTAGGGATTCTAAATGAAACTCAAAAAATAGGGAAAGTAAGGGTAAAAAAGAGGCTTGTGGACCACATAAGATGAAAACCTTTCAAGACCAACACTTGAATTAAGGTAGGAAAAGAAATCAAAAGACCAATATTTTATGTAAGCTATTGTAGCAGACCAAAAATAAAACATAGTAATGATTTAAAGGGAACCAAAACACAATAAACTTAAACATGCAAAATCAAAGGTTTCCATGTCTACTAGATCACTATTGCACATCTGTAAAGGGGGATTATGATCAACATGCAAAAGGCATTCAAATCAACTATAACTTAAAGTGAATAACTATATCAAAAATATATCTCATGCACAATAAAATAACTAAGATACTATAATGATAACACTTCTTACACAATCCATAGAATTAGAGAAGAATCGATATTTGCAAATCAAGATCACATTAATAACACTTCTTAGAATTTCTTATTAATCTCAATAGCTAAAAATATCCTCTATTTAAATTAGGAGAATACAAGTATATATAAGCTTGAGATAGAGAAGGCCTCATCTCTCAAGTGCAATCTAAATTTACGTGTTCAAAAATATCATTTTATGCTAATCTCATTTAGATCATGCATGTACATCATTTATTACTCAAAATAGATTCTCCAATTATAAATACAATATATACATGCAAAGTATATATGAAACCAAAGTTCCAACTTAATAAAAATATGAAAGTACATATTTATATTTATATAGTACTAGTATGGCACTACTAGCTGAAGAAGATGGTAGAGTAACAATTGGAGAAACTAGATTTGTCAATGTTGTTTTCTATGGGACCAAAACTAGGCTCGAGGGAGTTTACAAGACTACAAATCCTAAAAATTGGGAACCCTCGATTGACTTGGAAACACTGATAGCTAGCTATGTACTTGTTATTGACCTAGAAACTATCTCCTTATCCTTAAGTTATTGAAATAAATATTGGCACACATCAAACTCCTTATTAATATTTCCAAAATTGAGTAAACAAGGCTTGAAAATCTTGACGGTTTCAGCCATCAATCTTGAATGTTTCATTTCTAAACCTTTAAACTCAACTCCTAAGGTTTTTGCCTTGGTTGTACTTTATGCTTCAAAAAACTTATTAGCTATAATATTTCATCATTGGTTTTATAAATTTTACCCTCCACATCCTCCTTAAAGTTGTTTGTTGTTGCTTTAAGAAGGTTATCAAAATTTGGCCTATTAACCAATTCACCTGTAGGAGTGATCACATCAGTGACCCTCATGTCATTAAAAATACTTAAATCTTGGTTCTCATCCTTTATAAAATGTACTAATAAGGTATTCATCTGATTGTGCCATATAAGGGCAACATCTGTCTTAGTAATAACATAGTTTAGGGACCAGGCCACATCTTCACTAGACATCAAGTTTAATTGTTTGAATTCACTAGTTCTAGAGCATTGAATCAATAAGTTTAGTCTATATTCTAATTCTCTAAAATAGTGATGTAACTTAAGAACCTTATTTCTCTCTGTTTGGCCTTCTAGCTTGGAAACTTGAATTCCATTCAAAATATTATACATCCTTATGGATTTACTTTGCACACTCTTAATAATTTCTATAGGAGCTTGAATAATTTGCCTTTCTTGAAGTCTTTGATATGATTCCTCTTTGATCTGATACATCTCCTTCATGGATTCACCAACAGTGTCCACAAAAGTAAATAAGTATTCATTATATTCATTTGGATCCCTCTTATCTTTAGTTGATAAGAGAAACATATTTTCCCTTTGTTTAAATTCCATCTCCTCCCTGGTATTGAGGTTCACTACTTTCCTTTTCCTTACCTGCTAGATGGTTCCACTCTTCTTCTCAAATTATGTAGAGATTGTTTGTAATTCTATAACAACTAAATTCTATCTCTCATATCTCATATTCTAAATTTCCTACCCATTGGGGAAAAATAAGTTCCCTTGTTTATTCATTTGGATTTGGGTCTTTAGATATGGAAGGTGGAGGAGTCATAGGAGGGGGTGTTATAACTAGTGGTGCCAATGATGCAATTATTTGTATTGGGAACTAAAGAGATGGATGAAAAATTCTATCCCATGGGGAAGGTTCATTTATTATATTAACTTCAACCACATACCTTGTTATGTCTAGAGTTTTCTTAATAGTGGCTGACAATAAGGGTGGAAACTATGGCATGGGTAAATCTATTTGACTTAAATTTTTCTCAAGAATTTAAGGCATTTTGGGGTCAAAAATCAAAATAGTAACTAGAATCTCGAAATGGACTACCTTATTAGGAGTATTTATTTAATTGGTGGAAAAAATAATAGGTGAATCAATAGAACTAGATACAAAAATAGTGAGAGGTAAATCTGTAGCTAAAAATTCTATACTAAAAATGAATGAAATAAGGGAAGAAACTACCTCATTAATGTTTTGTATTTGTTTTTCCATGAGGATTTGCTAATCCAAAGTGTTAGATGGGGTTTCTTCTTCTTGTTGACCTCCTAGACTCATGGCTTTATATTTTTATAACTATACCTCTTCATTATCTAGGGATGCCTCCTCACTTATTTCTAGTTTTAACCCATTCATTGTTTCTTCATCTTATTCCTCTTTATCATCTAGATACTCAACTAAATATATCACTTGATCAGGATATTATTCCTTTACTTCCATTGCTTCTTCTTATGCCATGGTTTATTCTAAGGTTGAAATACCAAGTGATGGTCTCTCTTCTAATTTCTTGACCTTGGAGGAAGTGGGAAGATATTTAGGTTTTCTCTGGTAAGTGAATATAGGGGGAGTGGAAGATGAGGGAGAGGGTAAAACAACTAAGGGAGATATAATGGGGTAAAGAATTACTATAGGTGGTGGTGAAGAAAGGGTTGTTGGGACAATAGTGGTAGATGAAAGGGTGATCAGAGTTGGCATGCTAGGGAGTGCTTGTAGGGAGGTCTCATTAGTGATGGTTGTAGATGGAGGTAAAATTATTAGAGATGCTTGAACAAAAAATAAATAAGATTGTAAAAATTCAAGGAGACTAACTTGAGTGGCTGTTGTGAGAGGTGAAAAAGGTGTCATCACAAAATTTATCTTCCTCTATTCATCTGTAGGAGGTATGGCCTTATCCTTAGTTGTTGTCATTCCCAAAAATGGAGTAGTGTTAATTGAATACGTGGAGAGAATCCAAGGAAAAGGGAGTCCCTTTAAAATATATTTACCTATTTGAGTATCAGACTCCCTTTAACTATATGAATCTTCTTTTTGTAAATCTATTTGTTCCTTTAAAAGAGAGGGATGTTCTTTCTTTTCTGAATCTTGTGATTAGGCTAGAGGTCACTGATGGATCCATGACCTTTATGATTATTCTTCTATAACCTCAGGATTTTATTGGAGGGCCTGAGACCATAACATAAACACTAGCTTATTTTTCATCTTTGTTTATACCTTAGTGTCATTTGATGCATTCAGAAAAATATCATCATGATCATATTTTTGGTGACCATATGAAATGTTCACCTTCTTCTTGTATTTAAGGTGTTGGAGGTGTGATATTATCTTATTCATTATATCCCATTCCATAAATGGTGCCACTTTCAAATTTTAATAAGTCTTGGCCTTGCCAACTTGGTTGAAATGTGGCCTAATCACAAATTGAAGTTACCCAATGCTCAGAAGGGTTTTAAAGCAACATGCCAGATGCTTTTGGCCTAACTCATCAATGCTATTGTATATTTAGTAGGTAATTTTTTTCTTTGAAATTTTATCTAGGACATGGTGTAGTAGTAATAGTGGAGATGTTTTTATGCCCTCTATCTTGATGACTATAACATCAGGGTAAAACCAATAATCCCCCCATTCGATAAGGCTTCTTGTTAGGTTTTAAAATAACCTAGACATCTGGGTGCCATAAATTTATTAATACACATGAGGATATATTTCATCACATGTAAAATTGAATCTATATATAAACATGAAAGAGTAATATTCATAGATTCTATTACCTAGGTACTTTATTTAGGGCTTCCATAGTTGTTGGTGGGTATTATGAACTATGCTTAATATTACATCTAGTAAGTAGGACATCATTTAAAAATTACCATCACCTATCCTTTGATTAGGATAGAACATTTATGTCTTTATCCTGACACTTATGACCTCTCCCAGGGCAACTATCTTGTCAGAAGTTAAGAGGATGTTGAGCAATGAGACCCACTTGGCTTGCACATACATGGTGCTTAGAAAACCATATAATTAATTTAGGATAACCATGGATATCCTAATTTCTAGACTAAATTTGACAATACAATTGGATGAAATCCCTCCCTTAGAATTAATTATCTAGACTTTAACCATTCATTGTTTAAGCTTTCTTTCCACAGTGTTGTGATCAAGCCAAACCTTGGCTAAGACTTGGTTATATGCGGTCTTAGGGGCCATAAGTTTGAGATATCTCTCAAATTCCCTACTAAAAATATATGCAACTACACCTTTGCCTTTTCTAATATGCAATCAATCCCCATAAAATGTTCCATTAAGAAATAAAATTTTAAGTAGGTCCATGGAAGGCATTACCTTTGGTTTCACCATTATTTGGTGTAGGCCTTGTGATTTAATGGATATCAAGTTGTTAATGTACTGATTCTCATTTAGATATATATGATCCTATGATGAGTAAAGAACCATAGCTTCCACAGTATCCCAAAGCATCGGGTAATGAAATAATCTGAATTTGAGGGCACTTTTATTAAACACACTATCCATGTATTCAGTCCCCCCAATGAATCAATAAATGGAAGGGGCCCGAGGATGCACCTATTTTGAAGAAGAGGCCATTATGTGTATATGGATGCTATAACTAATTTTATAATTACTTGGGTTGATCTTTAAATATTATTGAGAAACTAGACCTTTTTAGATGCTTGAGGGGTCGAAGTTGTAATGCTTGATTAAAAGAGTAATGGAAAAATGACTACCCTTAATATGGATTTTTTATATATTACTCAAAAATCTAAGATTTGAATGTGTTCATGTGTCAGCAATGTGAATAATAATATTTTTATTTAGTTCCCATTTTAATTCAAATATAATAGTTACCTTTGGTGGGTGTACTTTACTTGTCAAATAGTAACAATCCATTAATTTTATAGGTCTAGTCACCTAGTTTGAGACAATTGTCACTTCCTTGTTAAATAGATATTTTACTTTGTTGTCAACTTAATTTATACATACTATAGTGATGCACTCTTTAGATTTATTATTGACTTACTTTATACATACTATAGCCATACATCCTATGGATTAAAACACTTGTCCATTCTTTGTTTGTTTAGGTCTTTATATTTATAATTCTGCTTTGCATGCTTTGGGGTCATAAATTAATGTGATTGAGTCACATGGAGTAATTTCAGGCCCAAAATAACTTGGAAGGTTGTAGTTATGGCCGTTAGTATCATTAAATTGTGTCTATCCTAGAGGGCTCTAGATAAATGAAAAACTAACATATGGAGTGTCCTCAGAGACCTAATGGCTTGGGGATACGATACCATCGAACCCTTAACTTGGGTTTTATAATTCCTAAGTTGCATTTGAATGAAAATATTCCAAGTGTCACTTGTTCAGAGCTTAGAATCTCAAAACCATTAGACTATGGGAGCTTGGGATCACCAAACCGTGTTAATCCTTCTGGGGTTCCATTCGATAAAAATATACCATATGTCAAATGCTCATAATTATGTAAGTTTGGAACCATTAGACTATGAGAGCTCAAAAAACTAGCTGATTGATAATTTTGTAATGTCTCCATCTTTCTAATTTCATGAAAATGCACCATGTGCCATGTTTTTGGAGCTCAGAGACTCAAGTCACTTAGAATTTTATTTGAACTTTGATGGCTCTGTGTAACACCATAACACCACCTATCTCAATCTTGCATAATAAAGGGAAGGCCTAATCATGGGTGATTAACAAGTCCCTACCGATAGTCCTACAATCATACAAAGCACATAGAAACATTAGGATGAAAAAAATTAGTTTCATGAGTCCATAAATCAAAGCACTAATTTCCAAAAAGAACTTATGAAATCCCAAGGTTTAAAATAACTCAAAATGATTGCTCAAGCTTTGAATTTCATAATTTAAACTTATGTTATTAGACTTCTAAGAACTACCTTAGACTTTTGCATGAAAAAATTCATTTTATGTATTTCTAACATTTATAAGACCCTAAATAGAGATTTCTAACCATAATGAGTCCCCGTTTAAATTTTTTAAAATGGTGTGTGTGTGTTAGGGAAGAAAATAGAGGATTAAGAAAAATGGGGAGGAGTATTATAAAGGATTTATAAGGATTAGTAAGATTAATAATGTTAGTTTGATTTTGTTATACAACCTCATCAAACATATGTTGCATGATGAAAAATAAACTTATCCAGATACTTATTGGAGAAGTGAAAGTTTAGAGGTTGAAAATCAATTAGATCAAGTTGGTCAATCTAGTTGGAATGATAGAATGGTATGGAAATTGACCAAATTGATTGATTTGATATAGTTGGAAAAACATGATAGCAAAACAATCTATAAACTAACTATATTGAGTAGGTTGATCTATTAGAAAAATAATATAACAAAATAGTCTGGAAATTGACTAGATTGAGTTGGTTGATCTAGTTAGAAAATAGGATAACATAATAGTTTGTAAACTAATTAGATCAAGTTAGTCAATTTAGTTAGAAAAATAGTATAACAAAACATTCTAGAAAATGAATAGATTGATCTGGTTGATCTAGTTGGAAAAAAAGACAAGAAAATAGTATACTAGATCGAGTTCGTTGATGTAGTTCTATAGTCTAAAAAAAATTTAAATTATTAAAACTAGATTATTTAATTTAAAAAAATAAGTATATTAAGCACATGGGTAATTACATCGAGCTATTAAATCTAGTTGAAAAAAAATAGAACTTGTTTCAACATTGGCTAATACAGTCTACAATACAACATAGAATAAAAAACAACAATTAGAAAAATGTAACTTCTATTACTACTAATGCTAACTAATTATTTAAAAATAAGATTAGGGGATTGTGCTAAAGGTTATGTTTAACAATGTAGGCTTCCAAAGATATTGAATTTCTCCATTACATAGTGAAAACCTAATGTTTTAGAGCACTAACTATGGAGGGAGTATCATTCCTATAGCCCATTAAACCTGGTTTCAAGGGTAAGTTAGAAGTATCTTCTCGGTGTTAATTGCTAACCAATGCACCACACAATCAAATCAATGGATATATTCCAAAAATTTAATACAAAAATAAATCCTAGGCATTTATGAAATAGTATGAGGTACATGAAAACTAAAGATAGTGTTTAGGTATGTACTATGGCTATGAGTACTGGGGAAATCATCTTACACCATGTTATTTATAAATGATAGACAAGGACCATAAATAGAATATCAAGTATCCCTTCATGATAATAGCTATGTCATTTTAAAACTATTGGTACACAGTTTCTAGGAAAAACCAAAGAATATGAAAATAAACATGAATATCAATTTGTTGAAAAACCAAGTTGTAATTTTATAAAAATCAAATAAATAAGCAACAAAATTTTTATTTTAAAATTAAAAGTGATTGTAATTACCATGAAAATAGAGGTTAATTTATTTTACTTATGTTATAAAATGAAACTTACATAAAAAGAATGAGTAGGTCGATCTAGTTGAGCATACAATATAGAATGGGATCGAGCTAGTTAATACCTTCTATTAAAAAATAGAGCCAAACAAAAAAATTGACCTGGTTGATTTAGTTTGGTGGTAGATCACACAGACACAGAACAAGATTGAACTAGTCAATCTAGTTTACTATGTGTGTACAGTTTGACATAATTGACAACTGAATAAAGCATTAAGGGAAAATTTTGAGCTGAAAAAATAAGAAATATATATTACTTAAAATTGACAAGATGGAAATGTTAATCTATTAAGAATGAATCTGAAATATAGAACAAAATCGACCAGGTTTATTTAGGAGAATTATTGAATGTTTTTGATTGGGTTTGTAGGTGAGTTTTTAATTTTGTAAAAGCATACAACTAAAAAACATAGTTAATAACCAAAATCAAGTAGATCAATCTAGTTTTCTAAGACAAAATATGAGTTTTAAACAAGATCAATAAGGTCAATTTTGTTGAATGTAAATAAAATACAAAAAATAATAAAATGATTGGATTGACCAGTTCAATTTAGTTAGTTGAAAAAAATGCAACTTGCATACAATAAAATTAAGTAGATCAATTTTATTAGATATAAATTAAAATGAAAAAGACTAGTTAAATAATGAGATTGATTAGTTCAATCTAGTTGACTGTAAACTTTATACTACAAACAAAGAAATTGACTAGATCAACCAATTCAATCTAATTAGATAAAAACATTAGCCTTATATATAGAAAATAGACCAAATCAACCAACTTGATCTAGTTATGTTAGAAAGATACTAGTATTGATAAAATAAAACATGATTGATCAAATCAATTTGGTTGATTGTGATTGAAAAATTAATAATGCAAGGGTTAGATTTCATGTCAAGTTCACTAGAATGTATGCAATGAATTAGGATGGATCTACAACTTATCCTACTTAGTGAATTCTAAGGTCAGAGAAGGTAATCTTACCAAAAACTCATTGCATAACTATTTATATCAAGACATGTCAAATTTAGGTCGATGAAACCTAACCAAGGGATTTATCACTACAAAACACCAAAGGAGAGGGTTCCAAAGCCTCTAGGCAAATGACATGATGCAATAACCCTAGCTATGCTATAATACATAAATTAAATCTAGTGTAATACTCACTAAAGATTATGGCACAAAGGGGGATAGTTAACAACAAATAACACATAACAAGCAAATAGAAATCTAATCAAGTAAATTTAGAGGTAAACTAAGGAAGGATTAAAACATTCAACCTTCTACTTTATGTAATAACTATCTACCAACTGAAATAATAAAAACTTGGAATACTTACCTTTGGATGAACCTATCATGCCTTAATCTCTCCCTTGGCCAATGGTGATTTGAAAGAGGTTGTTGTGGCTTTGTAAGGATTACACTATATAAATTAGCTATAGGCTAAAATACTCCTACTTTTTATCCAAGAGATTCCCACAAGATAAGCTTCTTTCTTTCCTAGGCAAAACCCTAAGCAATGAATCCTCAAGTGTAGAATTAATAGAATTATGAGCTGTAACAATATGAAAAAAATGTTCCTTTATATTAGATTGAAGTGAAGTTTGTATTTATAGCCAATGATTTACCCTAAACCATCCAATAAATTTAGCTGACATGATCGATTGACTCAATTTTGTTAGGCATAAAAGTAGCTCTTAGATTTCAAACTAGGTCAGTTTGGATGATGTAGTTTTGTAATATACATTGAATACATAAAAACATTGACCTGGCTGACATAGTAGAAAAATGAATAAAAAGGATGTTTTATTATTCAGGGGTTATTTTGGAAAGGGAATTTCTTAGAGAAGTGGGTAAATGGGTTTTAATTGCTTAGGGAGTTGGATAAAAGTGACTTGTAATGGTTTTAAGTAATGTTATAGGAACAAACAATATTAAAAAGCAATAAAGGTATGGCCACCACTTTCTCTATTCACCCTTTAAGGTGTGTACTTAGAGATATTAAAACTTGATAGGCTCTTACAAGAGAGAAAACATCAATAAATGGTAAAATTTTAAAACTATTGTGTATACACACACTATTTGCATTCATATTTGTGAATATTAATAGAAAACAATTTTACACAAATAGCAAGAGATAAAACACATGATATGCTTGAAAATATTGATCCTTACACATAATTTAGATTAATCATCTAAAATATTTATATCAAGTGCCATGGGATGAACTTAAGAAACATAGTTGAATCTTGAAATGCTACATGAAGTAAATATAAGCTCAAACTATAATATGCAGTACATGGATTTTTTACAACAAAATTTTAAATTCATTACACATAAATATAAAATGATGTGACATTTTCCTAATCCTAAAATATCTATGACTTCCACAAAATCTACGTCATTCAAACTCGCTTTTTGACAACCTAAAAACTTTTATTCAAATACTAGACACATGCATGTAACAAACTAAAATGAGAAAATGGGCTCCTAGAAAAATAATCACATTAATTTTTAGGTAATTTCCTTATATGTATTTGAGATAGATGTATAATATTTTTAAAATGTACTTGACTACTATGTCTTCAATGTCTCTATTAAAAATTCACATGACTTCTACTTTACAAAATATATTTGCTTATACAAAAGTGCCACTTGAATGTATCCTTACAAAATATACCTGATGTGCATACTTAAAGCATATACATCACTAGTGTATGATAATCACACTGATATATACAAAATAATGACATCATTAGGGTGGATCCACAAATATGGGGGATGAAAAAGGGGTCATCATTGAAAAAAATGCTTGGCTTACAAAGGGTAAGTGTTATTTCATGAAGGTCATACACCCTTTTTAAACCATGAACAAATTAAAAAATTGAATGACTTGGTTACCAAGTCTAAAAGGTGTACACCTTGTGTAATTCCAAGGGTGAATGCCTTTTGAGATTCTAAAGGGTGTATAACCTTTAAATTACATATGGTGCACCCTTATGTAATGGAAAGGGTGTATGCCCTTTATATTATATAGGGCACACGCTCTATGTATTAAAAATGATATACACACTTTTGGAACCACAAAAATTAAAATAAAACACAAAAAAAATGTGTTTTGATTATTCATTACGTTCTTCATGATTGTAATATATTGAGGAGCATAAATTAAAGGTTGTTTATGCTTTGCCTCATAAATTATTATCCAAGAATCTCCACCAAGAATACACACTTTCATTATGTTCTTGCATATGTTGTTTATTCCTTGGGGCATGCTTAAGATTTGTAATGACATTTATTTTGATAAATATTTTTTATAATAATCACAAGGTAAGGAGGCATTCAAATTACAATTAAAATTCTCTTGTTAAATACTTCAACTTTTTGATATAGATTTTTATTTTTACAATATCATTTTATTGATTTGATGGAGCCATTTTTTGAAGAAAACCCCCAAAAAAACTTTGATGAAAACTCCCAAACATTATTTTAATAAAACCCCTAACAAAACTCTGATGAAAACCCCAATCAATTTAACTTCATAGAAGAAGAAGAAACATAATTATCTCAGTGATATAATTCAAAGTGGCAAGATTTGGAAATCGTCGTTAATAGTTTACATGGATCTTTAGAAAATAATTCACGTAACTCACTTGCTAATTTAAGGCTACTTATAATTAAGTAATAAATGTCACCTCTCAACTTGATGCAATGTTCTATAAAAGGGAGGTATTTAAATATTTTTATAAATATAAGTTGTCTTATGAGGACATTAAAAATAAAAATATAAAAAATAATAATTATGTACTTTGTTTCATATGCTTATAACTGCCAAACCACCACCAATGAGTCACAAACACATTAACATTGATTGGCGTGTTCATGTAGATATTAAAAACAACTTTGGGATAGGTGGTGGATGGTGTTTGATGAGCCTTCATGAAATAACAATGAGGTTGCATTGTAATTTTTGAGAAAGTTATATAGTAAGTTTGTTCTCCAATAAATCTTGAATTATTTTGACATAAAAACTTCTCAAAATAGGGAATGTGGGTCCTCATTTGATAGACGTGGTGCCAAATAGGACCAAAACCACCCCTAGAGAAGTAAAAAGTCAATAACACATATTTCCATCCCTACAATCTTACATCATAGTACACATTTAGACACCTTTGAGGAAATTAGTAATCTCACATAGGTAATAACTGATAATGAGATGGATATATTGAGTAATATAAGGGATATAGGTGGTGTACATATAATAGTGTCCTTTAATAATCAATGCTTCACATGGTGGCATAACTAGTCACCCTACAATTCCTGTACAATGTTACACATCATGTGGGAGGAAGTGCATTGGACTATCTATTTAGGTTACACATACATGGAATACATTGCCATAGACAATAGGCACAACCAAAAAGGCAATACACACATCTTTACAAGACATTTTGAAACAACATGTCATTTGTAGATACTTCAACACCTCAGGACACCACAGAACTAGATATGTAAGATTTATCTACTTCACCATATGCATTCACATAGGTAATTAATTATTAATTTTTTATGTATCTAAAGGACCATTAAGTTTATCTTAATATGTTTACTTAATTAACTCATATTTGAATTCTTTCATTTGTTTCTAGTAAATATGACGACCAATCGTATGGGTACCCTTCTTAGATTTGATTATATTTTTGAGGTTACTATTAACATTTTAGTATCCTAAATTGAGGTTATGAAAATATTTTAAAGTTTCTACATTGTTTTAAAATTTTGAATACACCATAGTTTTAGTGTGTTTTATTGCATGACCTTGTCATGCCAAAAACATTGATGACTAAAATCACACAAAAACATCCCAATTTTTTTGAGAATATATAATGTGTATCTTGTATAACTACATTTCTCATTGGTTATCCATATCCATGGCATGAAACCCATAATGCATTTAATAACTTACATGCCTAAATGACATGGATGGTAATATTCAAGTGGTTAGATGGTTGATATGCAACCATGTTGGTCCCCACTTGCTCTAATTGGCCTATAGGCTATTAAACATGCCTATAACTCTCTAAGTGAACCTAGTGGCTCCATAACCCTAGAGTCCATAATGGATGCTCGACTAACACAAGATGGATTTTATCAACCAGTAGCTCAAATAAAATATCTAAACTCCTAATTGGGTTTAAGAAGGATCCCAAGTGATTCCATCTAATCACATGTCTTGATTCATTCCCAAAATCATAACTTGAATCTAATTTTAATTTCACTTAAATTTAGACTAAAATGCTTTAATAAAAGAACACATAGTCCCTATATGACCTCAAAAAGGGCCTAAAATATCTCAAATAAGACCCATGATGATGAATCACTCCATCTTAGCCATCACATCAATTCAACTATGATTATTGGATTTAGTTATAGGCGAGGAATTCATAGAAATGCTTATGGAAGTCAATAAAGGCTTAAAAATAATCATTATGCTTCTAACTCAAATTTTGGAAAGGAGGGAAGAGGTGTTGGAGGTTTATTTATCTATAGTCAATCTTCCTCTCCTTCCTCAACCTTGGATGATTACCATTAATGGAGTATCCAAACTTCTAATTTTATGCCTTTTGAATTTTTTATTCTATAGATGCATGTTTGGTCTGTTCTTGTAGGTACCCATATTCTTTAAAATAAACTAAGAAGTCTTAGTCTCTTATGATTTATAAAAAAATAATAATGAGCTTCAAGCTCCACCACAATAATTAATGGATATTGTAGACACATAAATTAGTATTTATTGTTAAAATAATGCATTTGGGACCATACTCTTTTACACACTTAGCTCATGTCAATTCTATAGTCCTTGACCACCATTCCTTCACTTCTATGCAGATGAACTATACCTCCAAGAATATAATGATTACTAAATATTCAATTTAATCATTCTAAATGGCCTAATCCTAGCTTAGTTATCTTTACTCCTTAGATAAGGTTGTACCTTAAAGACAATCCCATTCACTAGTAATGTTTGGATTCACTAGTTTCATCCTCTTACCAAATAATGACTAGTTTCTCAAATTTAAATCACCTTAAGGGTCATCCTCCATATTTTAAAAGTTATATTAAAAGGGATTCCAAAATTATCACTATAAAGACACATTTTTTATCCATTGGCTCATTAGAGCCTCATATGATTAAAAACACTAGGATGTTTAATTTCACATTGAGAGGAAAACACTTACTCTTCCTAATTCAGATTCCACACAACCCAAGTAGCCATGAGCTAAGTATAAATACAACTCCAAGGTCACAAGTCATTATTGAAGTACTTAATCACACCAAGATTGCACTAGCATATAACATATCACTAGTATTTCACAAACATCACCATAACATGGAAGAACTACATGGATTTTTATCCCTCTTAGATGTATTGGTATGTAGACAACACTCAACACAATGGGGTGTTAAATTTAAGAACAATTTCATCCATTAATACATTTCTTCCCCTTCATGGTATTTGTCCCCTTGTGTCATTGATATAGGGTTTCAAATGACTAAGAATGCATACATTGGTTTTCATAATAGATCGAAGACTCTCGCCTAGTCACATAAGACCTATAGGTGAAGGCACACCTATCATATTTCACATAGAGGTCAAAAACCCTAAGAAATAATGGTGCACTATATATACACCAACATTGATCGACCTTGAATGAATAGTGTGGCATTATCCTAGTGTAAAGAGAAACCTATTTCCTAATTCACAATAAGCTAATTTGGCCCCACAATCAATTTTATAGTTTTTATCATAGTCCTACATACCTGATCTAGCTAAGTTACTTCTTTTTATGTATTTTATCTTTTTGCATATTTATAAAATTAGTAGGTTTCAAATGATTATGTGTAATTTTTTCCCTATCTTATATATTCTAATTTTACTAAGATGTTTGTCTAGTTAATATTAAAACTCTATTAATCCAAAATTTGATCAAACATGTTTGTGAACCCATGTTTTTGTTGGAGCATTATCAAACCCTAAGTTTCCTTTAGGGTTCCTATCTTATTTCTTAGATTTTAGATTTTTTTCTCAGGGGTTTAGATCTAATCTCTGATTCCCCCTTGTCCATTATGAAAATCATAATTTTTATTCTCTACCTTAGGTTTTCACCCTCATTTTTTTATTAAGGTTTTCCTTTCTTAGGCTTGTGGCTTATCTTTCCTTTTTGGGATCATATCTGATCCTAATGGATATATTTTCAAATTTATAAGATTTTTTTTTGTCATATTAATAAAATAATAAATCTATTTTTGTTTTCCAAAATATTTATTATATTTTTTAGAATTTGCAATTTACTATTTTTATTAAATTTGGCCTACGGGATGAATATTCTATCTATTTTAAAATTTATTTATGGGTTTTGTATATCTTCTAATTTTTATTAAAAAACCTCTTTCATATTTCATAAGTAACTAATGGATCTATTGTATTAGTCAGTTATTTATTGTTCACATAATATAATGGCTATATAGGTTACTCTTAGTGCATACTTTTCTCAAGAAATAATTAATATAATTACATGGTGTCGGATATAAATATTTAATATATTTCATAATTATGCAATAAATTTAAAAAAATTATTTTATAATAAAATCAAGGTTACACTTCATCACAATTCACCTTCTATGTATATGCTAACTTATACCATCCTTCCTCAAGATGGTGATAGCTACTTTCCTTCTAACCATGTCCATCCTATCACTATCTCAAGAGGTAAGGTAGTCCACCATATAGAGGAAAATTAAGGTAATCAAAATTTCCTTTCTCACCCCCATCCATGTCCCACATCTCCTCTTGATGGTGTTTGTATGCATATCTAATCATAATTACCTAGAGCTTGTGCTTGTGAAGCCCTTCAAGATCAAATAGTCACTATGGAAAGGATAATAAAAGAGTTCAAAATTAAAAACCAATATTTTGGTTCAAGGATCACATCAAAATTAAAATCAAATTACATATCCAAATAATTTGAAATATGTCAATGTTATTCATGCATTTATATCTTCATCTAGTAATTTTATGCCTTACAAGACTTCATATCAAGATTGGAAGTTAAAACATAATACATCTAAAACTAATGATTCAAAAAGTATATAATGGGATAATAAGATTTCAAGTGAGATTCTAAGAGAAATTATTCACAAAAAGATGATCAAATTACCTCCTATACATCCTTTAATAAGATCCAAAAACTATTTTGCACATCATTGAATGTATGGGCATCATACAGAGAAATGTGTGTACAATGAATAAGAAATTAAAATGTATCATTGATAGTGGTGATACTATAATATATACATCAATAAAGTAACCTACTCAAATTATGATTCCATCTCGTCATGAATAAGTGCAAGTAGGACAAGAAAAAAAATAGATTAGTAAAAAAAACAAAGATAATAAGTATGGATACAAAAGGATAATTAAGATAAAACGCAATTGCAAATGGAAAAATTAGAGAAATAAAAGATTAAGGAGGCCAAATTATATCAAGCATGATTATAAAATTATCTAGAGGAAAAAGATTAATTACAAGAGGAAAGTATCACAAAGGTAATGTTACAAAAAGATCAAGAACAAAATTTGCAAAAATAAGTGCGACTTATGTATGAAAGTATCTTTAAAAAAGGGTTTCTAACAAAAGAGGTTAAAATTAAAGATATGACTATAAAATCCAATGTTATAAGTGTGGTTTCAAAGGATCTATCTCAAAAGTGTTCATCATTTCTAAATATTTTGATTCTTAACCCCCTCATAAATGGTAAATAATGTACCAATGTTGTGATCAATAACACTATTGAAATGAATGTTTGTAGCACGATGCTCCTATAATTTACTGGATATGATAAGGAAAATTTGAATAAGACTAATGTATCTAAATAATTTATTAGATCCATCGAGATGCCTTTCACAACTGATCCAAAAACATGTTTAGTGGTATTTCACATAATTCCTAGTTTATCTCTAAGCCTAATATTCACATATCTAAATATAGGTGACACCAAATATTTGAAGGCCAATGAAAGGTACACAAGTGGGTAGTTACTAGCTAGTTAACACACTCATCTAAGAGAACTATGTGTATCAAATACACTCCCTTGGAACTATAGGTTCCCAAGCTCACCCAAAGTACCAACCAAGATACATAAAATAAGAAGTTTATACTGATAAGTATCAGTACTCAAAATAACCACTAATAATCCAAATATAACAAGTCCCTTACTCACCTATTATGGACAAGAATTTCAACTCTCCACACTAATGGGGTGGGATAAGGAGGACCTTGGAGACATTCCTTTGCCCAAATACTTCCTCTATTTCATGAGAGGAATTGGTAGACATTATTTTTTCCCCCTTTCCCAAACCCCATGCTTAAGAAAATTTTAGGATGACTTTGAACTTCATTCATTTACCCAAACCCTACATGAGGATGCACACACAATGAGAGAAATATAAGCCCATTTGGGTAGAATAACCTTTCCACTTTAATTATAAAAAGGGGTTTTGAAAATGGCCAAAAAATAAAGGAGTAATGTTACATATCGAAGCCCAAATGGGAAATGAAATCCTCATGGTGGCCACTAGCACAATCCATGGAAACTAAATCAAAAAATTGGGTAATACAAATGGTCTTACACCTCTTGAAAAATTAAAAATAAGAGAAAGGAAAAAGATAATTTTAAACATAGATAAATATTCAAGAAATTAGGTGATAAGGAATCACACCTTATTTCCACCTCTTGGATATACTTAAGGAAACCTATTACTAGCTTTGGGAACTAGCTATCCCCCTCCTTATCTAAGCTCCTCCTCTTCTTTCTCTAGCTCTCCTCCCATCTCAAATTAAAAATGATGAAAAATTTCCTACAAGGAAGCCTCTCCATGTATTTATATCCAAATCATTCCAATCTAATGGAAGATGGGAAGGTGACACTTATCCCTTCACATTCTTTGGCCCCTCTCTAAGAGTCTTCACTATCATTTACTCTCCTTGCACACTCATGTGAGAAAGCAAGACGTACCCATACATCATTATGATCTCTCTTCCCCATGAAATAAATGGGTACATGGGTTGTTCTAAAACTTGAACCATTCTCCATAAAATTCTTCACCCATAATTTGGCGTAAAGGGTCTTAAATGCATACATAACCACCTCTAAATCACTTTACAACATCTTGAAAACATTGGTACAAGATCCCATTAGAGTTTTGGTCAAATGGGGACACTTAAATGGCTTACCTATTTAACACTTTGAATCAAAACAATGTTAAGGTGAATTATAAGGTCTTATATAAGGGTAATGAATAGTGTCAAGGGGTGTGAATAGTGTCAGTAGGGCCAAATAGGTTAAAACTCACAACTAGATTAAATGATAACACAAGGGTTATATTATAATCTAAGTGAGGTGGATTAAGAGTCTATACTCTACTAACATCTATGGTGTACTCATGTTCAATGTACTCCTAGTTTCATTGCTTGGCCTCCCCTACTTCCTACACATAATTTTACATATCAAATGTTCTACCCTAGGTATTCAAAACTATCGAGTGTAACATATTTATTAATTATAATCAAACAAATTACATACATAAAACATACAAATCACAAAATTTAATATGCACAAGGTAATCATTACATGCTAACATCTTATACTTGTAATACCAACCACATGGTAAAACAATATTAGTCCAATAATATAATGGTGTAATAGGCATATTAAAATTCAAATGAAATCATCCACAAATAGTAATTGCATATCAATAAAATACACAACCAATGTCATCCAAAAGATAAGATCCATTGCCTTAGTATTAAAATAATAGTAAACATATTTTGTATCCATAACACAAGAAGCATGTCCTAAAAGGACATGTGTATGATAGAAACAAGGTATAGTAGAAGTAACACTTTGAAAATTTGAGGCTTCACTTCCCCCTCCCATTAATAGTACTTACTCATAAAATTCATTGAAATTCCAAAGCATAATTTTAGGGGTGTTATAACATCATGAGGAATCCTTTTGACTCAGCTTAGTAACCACTCTAAGTTAATGATCCCATATCTCTGCTAATAGATCACATATTATAATGTAATACACTAAAATATCCATAACCAAATATAAGTCAACTCCACCATAGGGTGAATCATGCTTCAAGGCTAAATTTGAAGTGTTGTTGATTACCATTTGTTTCCCAAGTTATGAGAATGCATAGTTAAAGAATATCTAGTTGCAATCAATTGTTACTTAAATATTTAAAGCATGTATTACAATGTGTTAACTATCATGTTTAAGTGTGAGGTAAGGATTCATTTTAATTTATTTTATTTTAATTAATTTTATCTTAGGGGACCAACATAATTTAGTTTCCTTCTTATCCAATTCCTTATATGCCAAAACTGAAGAACAACTACTTCAAGTACATTAAACCCAATAGATTAGACATATGAGACCATATCAATATAAGGGATCCTTAACCCATTAGATGGATAATAATAATGGTTTCCATTCAATAGAACCATAGGATGAGGACCTTTTAAAATTAATTTATCATCATTTCCTAACTCTTCACTTAGTTACAGTATGAGGACTTAAGATTTATATATCACCTCTGCCCAAACCTTATTTCCATAATCCATTACAAGGACTTTGAACATAATATTGATGTCTAACCCCAATCAAGGAGCCTATTAGGAGGACTTTAGACAATAGTCTCAATGTCCAACACTAATAACTTAATCCATTAGGAGGAATTCAGACACTCATCTCTGTGCCCAAACCCAAATCACACAAATCATTGGGAGGACTTTAGACACTCATCCTAATTGCCAAACCTCAATCACACAAATCAATGGGATGACTTTAGACACTCATTCTAATTACCAAACCCTAATAAGACAACCTATAAATGTGTATTCAAAATTTTAACATAATCCATCTTCATCAATCTCAGAGTTAGTAAGAAACATATGTTAATATCAACATGAAAAAACAAGGCTAAGGCTCACATCATCCTTGAAACCTCTCTACAAGTGAGACATTATCTCCAGAATTGATCCAAAAGTTACATGGTAAGTCGTAAGCTTATCTCATACACTAAGGCTAAAAATATAATTCTCACTTACTACTCCCACACTCACACAAGGTGAAATATACACAAAATGGCTCATCATAACAACACACATTAATAAGCTAAAATAACTAATTCAATCGAGTAGAATCAATTGGCTAAGTAGTCCAACTCAATTCACAAAGGAAGAACAAATGAAAAGGTTAAACAACCCAATATAATCCAAGAAATTATAAATATGAAAATGGATATAAAACCCAATATACTCGAAAACTAAATGTACTAATGAAAATTAGGAGCTCCAACATTCAATAAAGTTTCAAAATAATAGATGTCTAAACAACCTCAAAATCCATAGCAAGGACACCCAAAAAACTTATTCTAATTAACTTATAAATCCAAATCAAGAACCAAAGCAATTTCAAGGTTTGCCACATCACATGAAAAAATTTCACAAATTAATATATAATAATATAAAAAATGTGGATCTATAAGGCCACAAGTGGGGAGCAAAGAGCTAACATATGAAAAAATTATAAACATAACTCTTCAATACCCTTTCACGGTATGAAGAATGTATCGTAACTCCAAGTTTCTAAAATCACCACACACTTAAAAAGTTGTAAGTGTTAAATACCACAACATTTTCCCCCAAGTAGAATAAAATATTAAACCATATGGAGGCACCAAGTCATTCCATATATACAACTTATTTATCAAACATGATGTAGAAGACACCATTCTTCAAAGGCCAAGGAGTGTGGTTGAATCACCACTAATGATACACAAATCTAATTGAAAGGTACACTTACTTATCATTACATAGGATATAATTAACTCCATGGACTTATGATGATATAATTGGAAGGTGAGATAATATCTACTCATCTCAATGCTAGCTAAGTGCCAACAAAGCAAAACCTCTTCCCAAACCAAGGGAGCGTATGGAATATCAATCCATAAACACAATCCTATCATAGGAAGCCACTAACAAAACATATTAGACTCCACCACTATGAGGAGGATTCCCACTGTAGACATCTAATTAATAACACCATTTATGTTGAAATTGTCAATCCTACTTGAATTGCACTCAAATGCCCAATTTAGACCAAAATCACTAAAAAACGCTAAATGGTTTGAGTTTGTCATATACAAGTGTTTATTTATGCCAATGTTTCCCTAAATGGGGTAATGAATTTAATGTGATTTCTAACTTTGATCAATTCATTTTGAGTCAAAATGATGATTTCACCTTTTTGTGCTCTAGATCACTCTTTTCTTCTAATTCGTTAGTACACGTCACATACCTTTGTTATTTTGTGTTAGCAACATCCTAAATGGAAATACGGTTCTAACACATTTGACATCACCTTATTATTCTTATTGAGTCAAATTATGACTTAATGATATGACTTCCTAACCATTTTGATTAATTAAGGGCCAATTTCTAAAGAATTGCACAAATATTTATTGACCTTGTTTAAGGCTAATTAATTCAAATCAAAAGCTTAAGTGGATTTTCCATGGAGGTTATTGAATATTTATTTTTGGAAATTGATTATTATTAACTACATAATCATAATGACATGATATATGGGGTGGCATCCACAATCCATAAATGCATGAAATATTTGAATTATGGGCACCCATGCCTAATTAATGCCCCTTTCCCCCAAATCATTATGAGGGCATTTATTGATTTTAGCCTCCAAAATTGATTGGATTTTTGGACACACATCTTGATCTCAAGATGAATTATAATAGTTAATTATGATCAATTTAAAAAATCTATAAATATAAGGCCTCTCACTTAGATTTCTTAAGCTTAAATTGTGTAGACTTATAATGCTAAAATCTCTCCACAAGCCATTTGTGTTTTGATTATTGTGTTATTTGCATTTGGGTAAGCTTCATTTAATAGACCAATTTGGAGATTTTTTATATTGATTATAGGTTATGCATAGAGTTATTGAGGTAATGGAGGAAAAAATAAATCATTGTTGACAAAGACTAGAACTCTAGATCAAGGGGAGAACATGCTTGGAGCCGTTCTTGGGTGGTGGAATCGATTTAAGAAGGTAACTAGTATTGATTTATTTTAATTTGTTCTTAATTATCATTAATAAACCCCACATGAATAGGTTGGATTTGTTTTTTAATTTATTTATGCATTTTCATGGATTTATTGAATAATGATTGACTAACAACCTTTGTATTCTATCCTACATTTTGGCACGCCCGGTGGGACATGATTGCACATCCCACATATTTGAACAAAAATGGATGTTAAAATAGCTCTTATTTTTAATCTATTTACTATTTTTTTTAATAAAATTTTTGACATATTGTTTTTAAAAATTTCATCCTACTTCTCTCAAAATTTTATTAAAATTTGATTTTTAGTTTAGAAGTTATGACTCTTTTTAGTGACTCACGTTTCGTTTTCTATTTTCTGGGTAAAAATGACTAGTACATAGATAATAATTTTTTTGTTATTCACTATTTTGATTTGAATTTATGTATAGAAGGGATAATTTTACCTATAAACAACCTTAAAAAAAATTTAGTGACAAACTAATAAATATTGTAAAAGTTATGATCAAAATACTAACTATAGGTTTTTATGTTTTCTATGTTCGATTTTATTGTTTTTAACCTTCTATTTTGTTGTTTTCATGTTTTCATAAGTTTAATATTAATTTTTGTGTTTTATTGAGATAAAAATTATTTGTGATCATAACATGTTTTCCTTCAGGTTCATAGGTGAAACACAAATTGGACATCTTATTTTCTAAAGTTACTTGTCTCAAACACAAAAGAGCTTCAAAGCTAAACTACACTCTGACAATTATCTTGCAAGACCTACCTGGAAAGTGATAAAATGCTTAATTAGGTATTTTTAAACCTCTTTTGGATTCTTAAAAAGAATTAGGAATTTCTATTTGGTGATTAAAGGAAAATTTAGGGTTTTTACTTGAATCATTTTGTAGTTATTCTTTTCATATTTGCAACTTAAGGCCAAGGGGCCAAAGAACACCACCAAATATTTCATTTTAGTGATTTAAAATTGAACTCACTTCCACATTTTTATTTTATAGAAGTTATTTATCATTTGATTAGTTAGATTTGTTTGTATAAAAAGGAAGTTGTGTGTGTATGCTCTCCCTCTGTCTCCTATAGGGAACTTGTGGGATCAAAAGAATCATCTTCATTATAAAATTGTGCCTTAGTCCAAAGGCATAAAAAGGATGTTGTGAAGGCTATCCTTAAGAGCCATATGTCTTGGGTGATTTAGAAAAAACTATAAATACTTTTTAATTAGTTTTTATTTCATGTATTTTGTCTTGTGAGTGGGACTTCATTACCTCCCATAAGTTCTATAGGGAAGCTTTGATTTGGGGATTCATCTCCAAGCATCATATTCAACTCTTCTCCATAGGGGGTATATAAATTTGGATCCCATCACTAGGATAATGGTTTGAGTGGTTAAACCATATCTGTTAGTAGAGGCTAAGCCTAGGATGTATGATCATTTTAGACATTATACTATACTGAGCAAGTGACAGATGTAGTGGTTGTGAAAAGGACTAGACCTTTTCAAAACAAGTCATTTGAGGTATACCCAATTGACATGTTGATTCTCTTGTGTGATAAAGTGAAAGTTGGTACACATGAGATCCATCTAGAAACATGTGAAAATTGTTAGCTTTAATCAACCCCACTTTGCCACACCTATGGATTAAGATGATTACTTAGTTGTATTTATCTAATTTGGTCTTATATTATTTCATGTTGATTCGAGTTAAAACTTTATTGTAAACCAAATATCAAAACTAAACACATTATCCACAAATTTATTGAACAAAGAGGCATTATGCTATCAAAGTGAAAATCATCTTTTTACTTGTTCAAAATTATCATCTAAAACATTGTGTCATATCATCCATTTTGTCACAGTTATGCTACCCATTTGATTCAAGATCATTTACTAAATTTTCTTAAGTCCTTCAATGATAATTTAAATTCAAAATTACACTTTTCAAAATTCATAAGGTTGATGTGTTAAATTGGGTTTGTCATTTGCACTTAACTTGAGGGAACTTGGGTTTAATTTCCAATTTAAATTGAAGGCCATTTATAGAATCATTATCATATTATCATCATTGGTGGATTCAAGTCATCTTGTGTATTGCTCATGCTTTGAGTCCTAAAACACATTTTATACTACCATTCCTATTACTATGTGACAACATTGTACTACCCATTTGGTTCTGATTTTATACTTAGGAATTATTGCATGTTTCCACATCATGAGTTTTTTGGTTCACATTGTCTCCTTCCTAATCTAAAGGGCTTTCTTATAGTTTTTTAATATAAACTCGTCAAAGTTAAACTAGTTTTTATGGTATTGATGTATCTCAAATGTTTATGTTTTAGTGTACTAGTGACACTCTAGGATTTTTTAGTTATCATACCCTTTTCCAATTCATATGATTTCAACCCTACACAAGGTTGAGAAATTTTGTGAAAATCATTCTTCTAATTATGTGTGGTTCCATGCCACCCTCATTTTATAGTCTCTTTGGTGCCTTGGTCATTTGTTTTGAAGAAATATTAAAACACATACCTTGTTTAAAATGTTTGTAAAACATAGTCCAAATGTTTAAAAATATAGAGAAAAAACATTTATAAACATTACTCAAAGGTACACTTGTAGCAGGGTCTCTTGTGACCCTAGTTGCAAGGTAGAGCATTATTATGATGGACATGAACACTCTGTCTTGTTTAGGGATGTTTCCCTCTTTGAGCCTATTTATTGAATACCATTGTAATCCATGATGATTTTTATGCATCATCCTTATCTTTCCCCTTCAATTTTAATGTCATGCTTGAAGGTTACTATTTTGGGATATCCCTCTTTGATATGCATACCACACTTTAAGGTTATCATTCTAAGTTATCCCCCTTTGGCTTGTATGAGTGATCTGTATCTACAACATGTGAAGGTTACCATTTTAGGCTATTCTCCTATAGTTTTCATGAGAAATAAAGCTCCATAACATGCAAAGGTTACCATTTTAGGACCTCTTCCTTTGGTTTGTGTGAACAACCAAACTATGCAACATCCAGTTATTACCATTATAGGCCCATTGTCTATATTTAGTGAGCCTATTGTTGAAGAGCAAGTATTTGATGAACCAATTATTATTGAACCACAAACCATTATTCTCACTAAACCAAAAGTTCCCCACTTTATAAATTCCTTATCGATCTTTGAGCTAAAACATGAACCATTACCTCTTCAAGAGCCATCTTATGAATATTGAAATGTGTTTAAAATTGATTTTTTGCAAACAATTGTGAACCACAACCATGATGATATTTTTGAAACACCCATTTATGACAAGTTAACCTATGATGAATCACCTATTCATATGTTACCTATTTTTAAAGAGCCTCATCTTCTTGACAAGCTAGTCTCAACAAAGTTATCTCTTAATCTTTCCCACTCATTGAGAAGTTTCCTTTTGATAGAAAATATTCTATCGAGTCATCCCTCAAGAAGTTCCCTCTTTTTGATGGGATTCACTTAGATGAGCTAGTCTATGTTGAACCCTTCCTAGATGAATCCCTTTTTATAGAGGCCATTATGCTATCACAAGACATTACTTGTTCAATACTAAGCATTCAACAAAACATCATTATAGAAGTAACCATATCAGATGAAGAAATAACATTATAGTCAGGTTATTATTTTGAATCAACATCAAATTTAGCATTAGAACTAGAATCAACATTAGTTGTGACATCAGATTTAGAGTCCCTTGTATCAAAATTAGATTCAAAAATAGAATATAGTATTGGTTGTTACAACATTGGTTACAATTACCTTGAAGATCAATTTGAATATATTTTTGATATTTTTATAGTTTTTGAGGATGATTACTTCAACATCAACATGGGTTCTCATAGTATATTATATGAGGATTTTTCTACCATTCATCATTCCAATAGTCCCACCTAACATAACCATTATACTGACATTCTGCCTCCCACAAATGTTTATTGGGACCAATAGAATCATAATTTATTGAAATGCATCCATGGTGACATACCATTTGGCAAATATTAGGGGTACCAAGACCAAATTTATGTAGATGGAGAAAAATTACATAGTGAAACCTTTTTGGAGGTGATAGGGGATGAGAAAATATCAAACTCAACATCTTTTAGTGAAACCTTTTTGAAGGTGCTAGAAGATAATTAAAGTCAAATGTTAATATCTCTTCGTGAAACCTTCTATGAGGCACTATGGGATAATCATGACAAATTCATTGGTAAAAACCTCTTTGAGGTACCAAAAACTAAGCACAAAAGTTTTTCACTACTTAATGAAGATGTCATTCAATATCAAATCAGTATAGCTTCCAATATATAACATAATTAGATGGTATCTAATCTCAGGATCAAATAATAAAATAATCTGGTGGACCTATCAAGAGAATCTTTAGAGGTCTTTGGACCTGCCATAACTAAAATTATGTTGAATTAGAAATCATCAACATTATGTGTGACTATAAGTCCTGATATTCATTTATTACCCATTCATTGTACATTTCATTATCATCTACCTATTCATTACCCACTTATATCATTTATCCTGTGCCTAACATTATCTACCATCTTTGGTAACACTTTCCTTTACAGAGGCTATAAGGATACCTTGTCTTGACATTTGAAGGAATCAAAATCAATAATAAAGGGAAATCATGAACACAGTATTAAGATCCAAATCGACAACAAGTTATTGATAGAGAAACTATTTTGAAAGGAAATTAGGTAGTAATTTTTATAGCTAATCATTTTTGTTATCTCACATGTTGACTAGGACATGCATCTCCATGTCAACATGAGTAGCATAACCATTTTTCATTTTTCCATTTACCATTTTCCATTATCATGCCTTGTCTCTTGGGGGTAAACTTATAGACCATTTTATTTTAGGCATTTTAACCCATTATAATCCATTTGTTTCATGTTGTTTGAACTACATTGACTTGAGGTCCTTCGAGACTATGTAGGTAGCCTTCAATTTCTATTGAGGATAGCTTGATCCCATTAGCCATGCTCTTGCCATTTTGTGAGAAATTATTAATTTTAAATTCTTTTACCATTTTACAAGTAACCTAATCCACACTCTCACCATTTTATGAGCAATTATTAAGTTTAAACATTCTCACCATTTTGTGAGCAACCTAAGCCATGATCTCACCATTTTGTGAGTAACCTAAGTCATGCTCTTGCCATTTTGAAAGCATTTTATTCTAATGATTTTCTACTGTGCAAGTCATCTTGTCTCACCAACCAAAATGTAAAATGTAATATAAAGGTTGTTAGTCAAGCATTAGTCAATAAATCCATGAAAATGCATAAAAACCAATCTATTCATGTGAGGTTTGATAATGATAATGAAGAACAAATTAAAATAAAGCAATACTAGTTACCTTCCAAAATTGATTGCATCACCCAAGAGTGGATCCAAACTATTTTCCCCTTGATATAGAGTTCTAGTCTTTGTCAACAATGGTTTCTTTGCTCCTCCATTACCTCAAGAACTCTATTCATAACATAGACTCAATAGATGAAATATCCAAATTGGTATATCAAATGAGCCTTACCCAAATGCAAATAACTGAATAATCAAAACAAAAATGGCTTGTGGAGAGATTTTAGCATTATAAGTCTACATAATTTAAGCTTAAGAAATGTGAGTGAGAGGCCTCCTATTTATAGATTTTTGTAATTGATCAGAATGAATTGTGATCATCCATGTTGAGATCAAGATGTGTGGCCAAAAATCCATTCAATTCTAGAGGGTAAAATAAAGGAATGCCCTCATAATTTGGGAGAAAGGGGCATTAATTAGGCATGGATGCCTATAATTTAGATATTTTATGCATTTATGGCTTGTGTATGCCACCCCATAGATCATGTCATTATGATGATGCAGTTAATAAGAATCAAATTTCAAAAAGAAATATTCAATAAAATCTATATAAAATACACTTAAGATTTTGATTTGAATTAATTAGCCTTAAACAAGGTTAATCGATATTTGTGTAATTCTTTGGAAAGTGGCCCTCAATTAATCAAAATGGTTAGGAAGTTATATTACTAGGTCATAATTTGACTCAAGAAGAAATGGAAGGTGATGTTAGATGTGTTGTAACCATGTTTCCATTTAGGATGTTTCCAACACAAAATAACAAAGGTACATGATATGTACTAATGAATTAGAAGAAAAGAGTGATCCAGAGCATAAGAAGGAAAAATAATTATTTTGACTTGAAATGAATTGATCAAATTAGGAATAACATAAAATGCATTACCCCATTTAGGGATACATTTCCCTAAATCAGCATTTGTATATGACAAGTTTGAACCATTTAGCATGTTTTAGTGATTTTGGCCTAAATTGGGCATTTGAGTGCAATTTGAGTAAGATTGATAATTTAAAAAAAAATGGTATTAAGAATTAGATGTCTACCACTCAAAGGTGGTGTTAATCCATGAGGGGTATACTGAGATCCACTCTATAAGGATTGGCATTAACAAGGCACAAAACCCATATAACAGGTGCACACTTACTTAGGTAAGATGCACCACACACTCACACAAGACCCAATACACAAAGCACAAGTGGCCCCTCATGACTTTGTTTATCAATCAAAAGGTCTAACCATATCCAAGGATGTTTGATCTAAGATGATTGAGAAGGTTCTAGAACCTTTGTTAATGAAACTCATGAACTATGTTAGTTACTCACCTAGCCAACATGGTATATAATTAACACCCAAAAGTAAAACTTGATCGAAGCAATGAATATGAATTAGAAGAAAGGTAAAAATTACCCATAAGGACACATAATCATACCTAAAGGCCCCATATCAGGTTGGTCTTTAAAAAAACATCCAAAATTCCAAGCCTCATGTGTTATATCCATTATGGTGCCCTAGAACTCAACCCCTCTATATCCAATTTGAAATCATATGAACCTGGCATACAATGTAACTCATACAACAATAAATGATAACCTTGAGAATAAGGAGAAAATATATCATATAAGGAGTCAATATACAATGACACTCGTAGATGTCTATTAAAATGACACCACTGAATATGACATCCTTTTAGGACAATAATTTTACAAGAATTATGGATGTGCAACATATGCACTCCTCATAAAGTCATTCTAAAGGATGGCCGAAACCTTCACAATTTTAAAAAGGGTGTGGCATGGTTAAAAAACTAGCACCACAAGCCCGAACATAAGCATCCAATGTGATACCACATGATGCTAGATTATGCATGCATTTTTACAACACATAATATCAAGAGGATGAAATGGACAACATAAAAAGAGAAGGGTCACCTCAAAATTTTGACACCCATAAAATTTTAGGTTTCAAAATTCATGCTAAACTACATGCTCTATGTTACTATAATACAAGTTGAAAAAGTAAAATCATACTCTTATCACAAGCATGTTTAACAAAAAGAGGGTATGTCTACTCAGGGTTAAAGTTACCTCTATATCCAAAATAAACTTTTATTTCATTAATGCTATCAACACTCGTAGGCAACCCACTCAAATGGGTGCCACCACCATGGAAGTAAAACTTTTTGTAAGAGGAAAGTGTATACAAAAGGAAATGCAACTAATGTATTAATCAATCCTAGCCTAGAGAAGATAAATACTACTTACACTTATGATTATTGATACATTATATATTCATTTTCATGACCAATATGGATCCATTAGAACTATTTAAGGGATCTCTTACCATAATAAAATCACTAGGGAGGGTTCCAAATCCTCTAGTCAAGCAAAACTATGCAATAATCCTAACTAGGTCTTATGTTTTCATATTCATAAGACAAATGCAAAGAAAATTAAAATCTAATCTAGTGCTCATCAAAGCTTTGGAAACAAAGTGGGGGTAATAAACATACAAATTAAACATGCATATAAGGCATATACTCATGTCAATGTATATAAAATCCTAATGCATCAGATAAAAGTACAAATGTAAATATATCTACTTTTACAAAGGAAGAATAGAGTTAGTAACACTTACCTTTGAAGATGAACCCATTGAGTCTTAATATATCCCTTAGATAAGGTGTTTTGAAAGAGGTTGTTGTGGTATGTAAGGATAACAAGGGTAAGTCAACTTTAGGCTATATAACCTATCTATGCATCCAAAGGAATTATCTACAAGATAAGATCCATATCTCCAAATAAAGTATTAAAACCCTAAACTATGATCCTTAAGTAGAATGGTGGATATGTAGATGTATAATATAAATTTCTTCTTCTTCTTCTCTTTGTAATAAAGGATGAAAATGGATGTGCATATATAGCTAGATCTAACCCTAAATCATTCTAAAATTTTAGTCGACAGGGTCAGCCTAATCGAATCTGTATCATTGTTGACAAAATTAAATTAGGTCTTGGTCTAGGCCAACCAAGAGCTGACTAGACCCTAAATGAGTTTTATCAATTAGAGTACAGGGTAGATGGGGATGATAGTGTAATGTAAACTATTTGAAAGGTTTTTTAAGCTAGGGAAGGGCTAATGAAGGTGAAAAATGAATAGAGTAGGATGTAAAAGAGGAATAAAATCTTGGGGAAGTGTTTTTAAAGAAGGATGGATTGATATAAAGTGGTAGTAAGGGGATAACAATCCTACAAAGCATTAATGGTCTGATCACCTCTTTCCCAGTGCACCCCTTAAGCTGTGCACTTAGAGAGATTGAGACTTGATAGGTTCCTACAAGAGATAAAGAATAAGTAATTGATAAAAGTTAAAAATATTATTTATACATATTCTCAGCTCAAATATCATCACGTGTTATGCGTATAAATCCAATTCATAACACCATTTGTGTTGAAATTATCAATCTTACTCAAATTGCACCAAAATGCATAAATTAGGCCAAAATCCATAAAACGTGATAAATGGTTCAAACTTGTCATATACAAGTGCCAATTTAGGCTAATGTATCCCTAAATGAGGTAATTCATTTTATGAGATACCTAACTTTGATCAAATCATTTTGAGTCAAAATGATGATTTCACCTTTTTGTGCTTTGGATCACTCTTTTCTTCTAATTCGTTAGTACATGTCATGTACCTTTGTTATGATGTGTTGGAAACATCCTAAATGGGAATATGGTTCCAACACATCTAACATGGAATTCCAATTATTTTCCAGTCAAATTATGACCCAATAATATGACTTTCTGATCATTTTTATTAATTGAGGGCCAATTTTTAAAGATTTGCACAAATGTTGATTAATCTTGTTTAAGGTTAATTAATCTAAATCAAGAACTTAAGTGGATTTTACATGGAAGTTATTGAATATTATTTTTGAATATTGATTTATATTAACTACATCACCTAATGACATCATTTCTTGGAAAGACATCCCTAGGCCATAAATGCACAAAATATCAAGATATTGGCCTCCCATGCCTCTTTAATGCCTCTCATGCCTCATTAATGCCCATTCTTCCCAAATCATTATGAGGTCATTTATTGATTTTAGCCTCCAAAATTGAATGGATTCTTTGGCACACATCTTGATCTTAAGATGGATGGTTATAATTCATTCTGACCAATCTCAAAAATATATAAATAGAGAGGTCATGAACATAATTTTAAAATCTTGATTTGTGTAATGTTATAATGCAAAATTATCCCCACAAATATTTGTGTTTGTCATTGTGTTTCATTAGCAAGCTTCATTTGATAGGCTAGATTAGAGATTTCATCTACTTTGAGCCTAGGTTATATAAAGCGTTCTTGAGGCATTGGAGGAGTTTGGCCACCATTGTTGACAAAGACAAGAGCTCTTGATCAAGAAGAACATACTTATGAGCCACTTTTGGATGATGTAATTGACTTGGGAAGGTAACTAGTATTTCTTTCTTTTAATTTGTTTTTCATTGTCATTTGAAAACCCCACATGAATAGATGGCTTAAATCATTTAGCTCTTTATGCATTTTTCTTTCATTTTCTTGGATTAATGATTGAATAATCATTTTATGTAAACCAATATATATTTTGGCATGTCTGGTGGGATCGATGCATCCCACATAGCAAGAAGATCATTATACAACTTTTAGATCTTTATTTGGATGCTTAAAGCTCTTAAAATTTGATTTTCTAACTTTATTTTGGCATTTTTCTTTGTCATAGGTTTACACAGTAACTGTCAATAGTTAGTGAAATTGTCGATGATAATTTTCAACCATCAAAGGTTAGGTATAGCCATCAAAGGCCAGGTATAATGATCAATGATCAAGTATAACCATTGATGGTCACTGTGTAGGGTAACAAGCTAATAAATCATCTTTCGGAGCTTGGTTTTGGGTCATACAAACTCCATTTTTGATGATTTTTTTAAAAATGACATGTTTTCTCATAAATTTTAAGAATATGCTATCAATTTACCTTCAAGTTGAATAATTTTTTAACAAAATCAAGTTGCTAACCAAGTCTAATCTAACACATTTGTTTCTTGAGGTTTGCCTTTGGGTTAATATATTTTTCCCTTCAAAGTTGCTTGTCTCATTTAAAAAATAAGCTTCAAATCTAAACAAAGTGCTAACATTTTTATTGTAGGGCCCATTTGAAAAATAATAAAAACAAGTTTAATTAGTTCTTTCACACTTCTTTTAGGATTTTTAAAAATGAATTAGGCATTTCACTTTGGGTTTAAAAAGAAACTTTGGCATGTTTATGTTAAATGTTTTGATTATTGTTTCAAAGTTCACAACTTAAAGCCAAGGGGATAAAGAAAATCACCACACATTTTGTTTAGTGCTTTAAAATTGAACACACTTCAAGTTTTTTGATTTTTTTTTTCATTATTTACCTAGAATAGATTTTTTTGAGAAAATAAGGAGTTGTGCGTGTATGCTCTCCCATCCATCTCCTTTATGGAATTTTTGGGATCAAAAGTGCCAACTTAATTTCAAATTGCCTTAGTCCAAAGGAATAAAAGATAAATTGTGAAGGCTCTCCCCAAGACCTGCATAGCTTGGGTGACCTAAAAATAACCTTTAAATCTCTTTTACTTTTGTCATTTATTTCATTGCATCTTGGCTTATGAGGGGGATTTCATTAGCTCCCACGAGTTCTTTAAGGAATCCTTGAACTGGGAATTCATCTCCTGACATTGCCTTAAACCACTGTTAATGGGATGTATATATATTGGGATCACCCAATTGGGATTAGAGGTTTAGTGGTTAAACCTTCTCCTAATGTTGGGGCTAAGCCAAGGATGTATGAGCACATTGGAAATCACACTACACTGAGTGAATGACGAATGTAGTGGTTATAAAAATGGTAAGATGTTTTTACAATAAGATAAGTGCCACGAACCTAATTTATATGTTGCTTCTCTTATTTGATAACATGAAATTTGGTAGACATGGGATCCATATAGAATGATTGAAAACCAATTAGTTTAGTTAACCTCACTTTGCCATACCTTGTCAGTTTAGGATTTAAGATAATTAGTTAATTAATTTATCTTTGTATTAGATTACTTATTCTTGTTTTGGGTCAAAACTACTTATTAATATAAACGTCATAACCAAACAAATTATCCTCAAATTTCTTGAATAAGGAGGTGTTACACTATCCAAATGAAAATCATTTTTTCCTTGTTCAAATTGCCATCATAAACATTGTGTCATAATTGGTCTAATTGGTGAATTTATGCTACCTATTTGAGTCTAAATCATTTGAAAATTTTTCTTAAGTCTTTTACTGATAATTCACATTCAAAATTGAACCTTTATAAGTTATAAGGGTTGATGTGTCAAATTGGGTTCACTATTTGCACATTAAACTTATTTTAACGTAGGTTCAATTTTCTATTTTTTGAGTTGAGGGCTATTTTATAGACTCAAAATCACACTTATCATCTTGGTGGACTTAAATAATCTTGTACATCACTCGTACTTTGAGTCCTATAACACATTTTACACTATCCCCCTTCCTATCACCATGTGGCAGCATTGTGTTACCCGTTTGGTTTTAGTTTTATACATAAGAATTCTTGCATGTTTTCACATCATGAGTTTTTTGGTTTGCATTGTCTCTTTCATGATCCGAAGGGATTTATTCTAATTTTATAGTATCAACTTGTCAAAATTGAACTAGATTTTATGGTATTGATGTATCACAAAAATCTAGGCTTTGGTGTACCATTTTTCACCTTGGATTTTTGAGTTATCATACCCTCTTCTGATTTATATGATTTTAACCCTACCCAAGGTTGAGTAAATTCATGAACACATTCTTCTAATTGTGTGTGGTTCCAAGCCACCCTCCATTTATAGTCTCTTTTGTGCCTTAGTCATTTGTTTGGAAAAATATCAACATTCATATCTTATTTAAACATTTGCAAAACATTGTCTAAATCTTGCCAAAACATTGAGAACAGTCTTTTAAATAATGAATCAAAGGTACACTTTTTATAGTATTTCTTATGGCCCTAGTTACAATGTAGAGAATTTTTATGATGGACATAAACACTCCATCTTATGTGAGGATGTTACCCTCTTTGAGCATATCTATTGAAAACCAATCACATTTATGCTAGTTATCATATGCCATCCTCATCCTTCCCCTTTGGATGTTATGAGTAAGCAAGCTTAAAAACATGTGAAGGTTACCATTTCAAGATCTCCTACTTTCATTTGCACAAGAAACCAAACTAAGAAGCATCTTGTTATTACTATTTTGGGTTATTCTCCTCCAACTTGTGTGAGCAATCAGGCTTTGCAATGCCCAAAAGTCACTATTTTGGGATATCCTCTTCCACCTTTGGCTTGTCTGAGTAAGAAAACTACACAATGCACAAAGGTTACCATTTTAGGACCTCCTCCTTTGGTTTACATGAGCAACCAAAATAAGAAGCTTCCATTCATTACCATTCTTGGACCATCACCATTTTTTGATGAACCTATTGTTGAAGAACCTCCATTTGATGAACCAGTTATGTTTGATCGCTTATTCAATAGTCTAATTTTTGGAGAGTCCATTATTGAACCACAAAAAATTATTTTTTCTAAACCAAATCTTCCCCACTTTAGATATATTGTGCCAATATTTTAGCCTCAACAAGAACCATTACCTAGATCCATCTTATGAGGACCAAAATGTGTTTAAAGTTGTTTTTTGTAACCAATTGTGAACCAAAACCCCAATGTTATTTTTGAAACACAAATTTTTGATGAGCCAACATATGATGAATCACCCATTCATATGTTACATATTTTTAAAGAGCCTCATCTCCTTGACAAGCTAGTATTTGCAGAGTTATTTCTTGATCTTTTCCCACTCATTGAGGGGTCTCCTTTTAACAGACAAGATTCTATCGAGTCATCCCTTGAGTGGTACACTCTCTTTGAGGGGATTCTCTTAGATGATCCAATCTATTTTGAACCCTTCTTAGATTAATCAATTTTTATTGGGCCCATTATTCCATCACAGGCCATTACTTGTCCATAATTGAGCATTCAACAAAACATTAAAGAAGAAATCACATCAGATGAAGAAACAAAATTAGATTTAGGTTCTATTTTTGAACCAACATCAAATTTAGCAAAAAAAATAGAATTAATATTAGTTGTCAGATTTAGATTCCCTTGTATCATAATTAGATTTAAAAATATATTACATTATTGGTTGTTACAACATTGGTTACAATTGCCTTGCAGATCAATTTGAATATATTTGTGATCCTTCTACAATTTTTGAGGATGATTACTTCATCATATACACAAGTTATCTTAGTATATTCTATAAGAGTTATGATGCCTTTCATCATCCCATTATAGTCCCCCAACATAGCCATTTTATTGACATTCCACCTCCCATAAACATCGATTGGGATTGATAGAATCACACTTTATTGAATTGCATCTACGGTGACATATCAGTTATAGAATATCAAGTGGGCCAAGACCACATTCATTTAGAAGAAGAACACTCTCTTAGTGAAACCTTTTCAGAGGCACTAGGGGATGATCAAAATTCAAACTCGACATCTTTTAGTGAATTTTTTTTGAAGGCACTAGAAGACAATCAAATTCAAATGGTGATATCTCTTTGTGAAACCTTCTCAGAGGTGTTATGGGATGATCAAAACAAATTCATTAGTGAAAACATCATCAAGACACCAAAAACTAAGCACATTCATTATTCAATACATACTAAAGATATTATTCAAGATCAAATCAAAATAACTTTCAATCTATAACATAATCAGATGGTTGCTACTCTCAATATCAAACAACACAACAATCTAGTGGTCTAATTGAGAGCATCTTCAGATGTCTTCGGCCCTACCACAACCAAAATTATGTTGAATCTAGATTCAACAACATTACATGTGATTGAAGGTCTTGATCCTCATTTGTTTCCCATTCATTATACATTCCATTATCACCCACCTATTTATTACCCATTTATATCATTTATCATTGGTAGCACTTTCCTTTATAGAGGATACAAAGTTATCTTGTATCAGTGTTTAAAGGAAGTAGAATCAATTTCCAATGGGGATCACAATAGCATTATTTAGGTCCAAATATATAACTAGTTATTTGATAGAGCAACTATATCGATGAGGATTTGGGTAGTATTTTTTATAAATTGATCATTCTGATTGTCTCATTTGTTGACTAGGATGAGCATTTCCAAGTCATCGAGAACAGTATAACCATTTTTCATTTACCATTTACCAATTAAAAATTGTACTTGCTTAGTCTCTTAGGGGTAGCCCCATAAACCATTTTATTATAGGCATTATTATACCATTGTGATCCATGAACCATGTTGTTTGAACTACATTAACTTGAGGTCCTTTCGGACTATGTAGGCAACACTCAATTTATATTGAGATAGCTCAATCACCTTTTTCCATGCTCTTGCCATTTTGTGAACAATTGTTAAGCTTGAACACTGTCACCATTTTGTGAGCAAGATTCAATCATCACTTTGGGACAATCCTATTTATCCTTGTAGCCCATTATCTTCTAATCACTATCATTATACCATTTATTTACTATTGGCCATAGCTTGTTTTTAGTCATCCTGTCTGATCCTATTTTGATCTTGGTTCCATTGGTTCATCCTACACTTTCCATGGAGGGAGTCTGATCTAGTTTTAAGAGTTTTTAAATTCTGTGTCAAATTACAGTCTATGGAAATAGTGCAACATTTGATCTAACAAGTTATCTTTCTTTAATTAACTTATCTGGTATCACTAATTATAACTACATATGGGCAAATTAGTACTTTTGGTACCCCTAATTATAACTAGATTTGGGCAAATCAGTATTATGATCTTGTTCCCTAATTATAACCACCTATGGAAAAATGAAGAAAAATGCCTTTTTATCATGCATTATGGCATCATCTGGTCATTACTATTATCATTTGTCTTATCATTCACCTTTATTTGTGAACTTGTTGTGACCTAGTTGGTTTTTCACTACCTTTTATGTAGGCAGAATCACCATGACTTGGGATTATTATTGGATTATTTAGGTTGTGCTTGATTAATGTTGAGATTAACTTAGTCTTCCTTTCATTAAGCTCTCACCATATTACAAACATTTTAATTTGCTATGCTCTCATTGTTTCATGAGATGGACCATTATGTATCTCTTATTCTCAATCGAGTTGGGATACCTAGAAGAATTCCAAAAAGATTCATAATTTAAAAAAAAAATCTAAAAACATTTTTTTTAATTTAATTATTGTTGGTGTTGTTTGGTTTTTTGTTTTACTATTTGGTCTTATTTTTTTTGTTTTCTAATTACATCTTGATGGTCCACATAGATCTTGATTATTCATATCTTGATCTCATGTTGTTAAATTGTTCTTGATTCACTTTTATAAATTCTTATTCCTACTTAAATCTTGATTGTTCAAATATTGATTTTAAGTTTAGTTCATTTATGTTTATCTTTTTATTAGTCTTTGATTTTTTGTTTAAATGTAAACAACTGTAACTCTAGTTTTGTTCATTATTTACCATTATCCTTAGTTATAGGTATTCACATTTGAACCAGTTCAACATAATTAAAATATTATGTCATTCTAAGTTATTCATACTTATGATGCCTAATTTATTTTACTATATCAAGAAATTTATGCTCTAGTTTCAAATTCTTAACGTCAACACAACTTCAAAAAACAACTCTCAAGAACACTATACATTATCTAGGCTCATGATATGAAAATAGGCATCTAGCTACCATGCATTTTAGGACTTCAAATCTATGATTAGACATGAATTTATTCACATAAATCATGTGCCTAATCAAATATTTGGTTAGTTTTCGTCATCCCTCATTCCATCCTGTGCCACTTCCTGGGAGAACTACATTGGCTTGAGGTCTTACTGGACTATGTAGACAATGCTTAATTTTTATTGAGGTTAGCTCAGCTATCTTTAATTCATATTTTCATCTCTTTCATCACTTTATGCATTCTCATATTCTTGGTTTTCTATGGATTTTTAATCCATTATACCATAGCATCTATGTTTGCACCTACTCATTTTAATCTATACCATAAATTATTTCCTTGAGCTATTTTGCTTGTTGATTCACCCATGTTGGGGCATAATATCTGAACAATGTAAGAATCAAATCAGTCTTATAGGGGTAAACCATTATTTATTCTTTATCAGTGATCAAAATTAGCCCTATTGGGGCACAACTATCTTATCGTGATCAAAATTTCTCTACTGGGGCACTTCTTATTATCATCTTTATGGAGACCACATTCTCCTTTTCCTCTAATTCCAAGCTCTCCACATTTTTGGCCACAATGGTGATGTTTTGGTGTGCAAATTGTCTCAGGATTGATCAATGCTATAAGTACATAGTTTGCACTCTCAAATTAGGTGCATTTAAAGTGTGTCCCTTATATTTATAGATTTTATCCTTCCCATTCCCCCTATATTTGGGACCCACTATACCTATAATTATATTTTGATCATTGATGGTAACCACATATGCAAGCATTAGCTCATTTGGATGTGATCTATTCCATGGGTTAATCTCTCATTGTCCCTCTCTTTTTTAGATTCCATCCTTCTCTTTAATCCTAGTATGTCCTCTCAAGGGGGCATCATGGGTCATTTCTAATTTCTTCTTGATAACTCTTTTCTTTGAAAAAATGTTGCTTTACTTGAATGTCTTGCTACACCTTCTAAAATAGGGGAAAAATTTAGACATCCAATTCCTAACACCATTTGTGTTAAAATTATCAATTTTACTCAAATTTTACCAAAATGCACAAATCAGGCCAAAATCCATAAAACATGCTAAATGGTTCAAACTTGTCATATACAAGTGCTGATTTAGGCTAATGTATCCCTAAATAGGGCAATGAATTTTATGAGATACCTAACTTTGATCAAATAATTTTGAGTCAAAATGATGATTTTGCCTTTTATGCTCTGGATCACTCTTTTCTTTTAATTCATTAGTACACACCATGTATCTTTATTATGATGTGTTGACAACATCCTAAATAGGAATACAGTTCCAACACATCTAACATCACTTTCCAATTCTTCTCCAGTCAAATTATGACCTAGTAATATGACTTTTTGATCATTTTGATTAATTGAGGGCCAATTTCCAAAGATTTGCCCAAATTTTGATTAATCTTGTTTAAGGTTAATTAATCCAAATCAAGAACTTAAGTGGATTTTCCATGGAAGTTGTTGAATATTTCTTTTTGGAAATTGAGTTCTATTAACTGCATCACCTAATAACATCATTTCTTGAAATGGCATCCCTAGGCCATGATTGCATAAAATATCAAGATTATGGCCTCCCATGCCTCATTAATGCCCCTTATTCCAAAATCATTATGAGGTTATTTATTGATTTTAGCCTCTAAAATTGAATGGATTCTTGGCCACACATCTTGATCTCAAGATGGATGGTGATAATTCATTCTAATTAATCTTCAAAATATATAAATAAAAAGGCCATGAACATCAATTTAAAATCTTGATTTGTGTAATGTTATCATGAAAAATTATCCCCACAACTCTTTGTGTTGGTCATTGTGTTTCATTAGCAAGCTTCATTTGATAGGCTAGATTAGATATTTTATCTACTTTGAGCCTAGGTTATGCAAAGAATTATTGAGGCATTAGAGGAGATTGGCCACCATTATTGACAAATAAAGAGCTCTTGATCAAGGGGATAACATGCTTATGATCTGCTCTTTGATGATGGAATCGACTTGGGAAGGTAACTAGTATTGCTTTCTTTCAATTTGTTCTTCATTGTCATTTGAAAACCCCACATGAATGACTTGAATCATTTATCTCTTTATGCATTTTTATTTGGTTTTTTTGGACTAATGCTTGACTAATCATTTTATGTAATAAACTCTACAACATGTAGGTGCAATAGAGGATGGTAATTTGAGAAAAAACGTAACAACACACAACATTGAAGCTAAATTAATTACAATAAGGATCAAATAAGATAAATGAAAGGACAAAATTGAAAAACACATACATTTACTTACCTTAGTGTTGTAGATAAAGAAAGAGATGCAAGAAATATGAAGGTGTCCAATGTAGGGAACATTAGGTGAACCTATAGAAATTAGCAAAAAAGAGTGAAATCAATTTTTTTGTAAAATATACATTTAACATGTGAAAAGATTCTCTACAATGTCAGGATTCTAGAACATCTTATAGTTCAAAAAAAGAGCTAGTAAAAACAAAGATATGATCAAAAGATAGAATCTAGTGAAATATTTGATAGGTAAATAATTTTGAATAGTAAATATAAATAGGGTGAAAAATAATTAATTTGTTATTTTTATTATTCTGAGAAAACAAAGATTTGAGAGACCTAGTTGGAGACAAGAGAGCCATTATGGTGAGGAGACATTAGTTGAGATGGGGAGGATGCATAGAAGCCACAACAAGTGCACCATAGGTAAGCAATTATGAATTTTAAATTTTTGAGTAATTTTATTTAAAATTAAGATAAATATAGAAAATTGATTGGTAGGAAAAATATAGGCAATAAAATTAACCTGAAGAATTTTTGAGGTAGACTAAGGTGAGAATGGGATATTGGATAGGAAGAAGTCAAACCAATAAATGCCTAAGGTATTTATGGTAAATGGTCAAAAATGTCACCACTGTGAAGGAACATAATTGACCTAGTCGACTGAGTTTATAATTTAAGCATAAATCAAAGGGTTAACTATGTAGCAGTGGGCCAATTTAGTACTCTAAGGGTTTACTGACTGCATAGTAGTGGGCCAAATTAGATGTTGAAGAAGGTTCATATAGTCTAAAAAATGGGGTTGACTATGTACTACAGGGTCAATATAGTATGCTAAAGCTAAAAGAGGGCTTATTTAGTATAAAACAAGTTGATTTACTTAAAAATGATAAGGGCTGATTTAGTATCAAAAAGGTATAGGGCTGATTTAGTATTAAATAGGCTGATTGTGTAGGAAAATAGAAACATGAGAAACTAAATCAAACTAGTTGATTAAGTGGTAACTTTATGAATTTATAAGAATGTATTTTGATTATTTATGACATGGATATTTGATACATTATTTTTTGTTTGATATTTTGTAAAGATGCCAAATATATTGGTACCTAATAGATGCATCATGGCTACCATATTTGCTAGATCATTTTAGTGATTTGGATAGATCTTGACTAGTCATACTTGGTTTCAAAGGTATCTTGGAGATGAGGTAAATCTCGCTGAGTTTTGATCTCATTATCATGTTCCTTAGAACATGAGAATCATTAACCAAAATTTTTTGATGGGTGGTGGATGGGGATACCATTGAGGTGGGTATCACATTAGAGGATGTCCATGCCTTGCTTAGACTTTCTATAGGCAAGACACTAGTGATTACTGACACACTAGAGGATCTAAATGAGAGATAAACAATAGCCTAGTGGGAAACATGGAAAAAGTTGAGATATGCCACAAGTTAGATGGTAAGGTATCATTTTATGTGATAACCTTACATCAAACGATATTATATCAGGGAGCATTATATGATTTTGGGGCTATCATTTGGGTCCACATAATGCATGATATGTATGGGATGATATCTAGAGGGTATAATTCCATGGGACCTATGATTTTATTAAGTGCCTAGATATACAAGAGGTTCCCTATGTATTGGCCAGTTGGGTTACCCCATGTGGTCAATGATAGGTTGCCTCGAGTCATGTAGTGGAGATAGGATCATGTAGCTTAAGACATGCCCCATGTGCTAGTTTTATAGAGTATCACATGAAGAGAGGTTGTGTATTAGTTGTATACACACATTACTATTATATGGCCTAGTTGGATGACCATTATTATAGGGTTTACATGGGTGTGGATCATAAGCCACTATACCTCATAGATAGAGTTAAATCTAATGTCATGGTTTCCAATATAGTTTGAACTACCACACCTAATAACCCCTATAGTAGTGATTAATTATTAGGCATGACATGCTAGAGAGCCAAGGGGGAGAGGAGGAGGAGTATTAGTAGAGATACTAGTGATCTAGACACAATGTGCTAGACCATGGACTGGTTGAGCATGTCATTAGGTGGTAGCAAAGCTAGCAAGGGGAGACACCATAGGCATGGATGTTGGAACACAATAGGTATCATAATAGTAGTAATAATGACCACCATGGCCTCATCAAAGATGGAGGCACCATCGATGAGAGCAGGTGTAGGTGAGGGATAGAACATAAGAGGACCCATTAACTACTCTAAGACATAGTTGGTCCATAGAGGCACCTCTGAGGAGAGGATCATAGCATGCTCAAGTGGTGACTCCTAGATTCACACTAGTGTAGAGGTAACCCATGGAGGAGGTGATTAGTAGATGACTGGAAGGAGAGTCTATGTTTAGTGGGTGAGTAGATGAAGAGATGGTGGTTGGTAACACTCACACTAGTGAGAAATGTTTTAATGGTGATTTAATTTTTGAATATATGATACTAGTTACATTGTGATTATGGTAGATAGATGGTTTGGGATATATACATGATTTGATGCCTACCTAGTTTTTAGTTTTACAAATATTTTAGTAGAGGAGGTCAGATGGGGAGCCTCGATTATGGATATGCATCATGACATGTGAGATGAGGTACTAACTCCATATAACCATACCACTCTAGATTTTCCTATGGTACCATCTTCTGTAGCCTAGGCAGGTTGGTTTAGATTGGTGGGAGAGGCCATGAGGTAACTTTAGGAACATGGGGATGGAATACAATATCAATATGGGTGAGAGAGGGAGAGGTACATACCTGGCAGGCCTTAACATAGGAGAGAGTGGAACACATGGCTACCACTATCTAACTTAGATAGGTGCAGGTCCAGGTGGCCAATCTATAGGGATATGTTATAGGTTTGAAATCCTGGACCTCATTTCAATGTACCATTTATAGGGGATAGTCCCAGGCATCTATGGGCAATGTGGCTAGGCCACATGATAGGTAGGATGGAGCCTAGCCTTAGAGTTAGAATGATTGTATTTTATATTTTGTATAAAACATATGATATATATTGATTTTGACATTTGTATTGATCTCATGAGTTGTACTTGGTTGTGGATGTTGATGCATGGATATATTTATTTTTAGCACATGTACTTAGCTTTTATTGTATATGCCATGAGACATATATGTTGAGTGTTTTCTTTTTTAGCATTATGTGATACAAATGCATGGTTAAAAATAAAAATGCAAAAATGGCTTGGAAAATTATAAGTAATAAAAAATAAATGTACTACAAACTATATCACGATGGGAAATGTGTAATAACAAAATATGACTAAATATAATAAATCAAAGATGGTAAAAAAGGTAACAATTTTTTTTAGACCATGTAAAAGATTTGCACCAAGTTAAAAAAAAATAAAATCACACTATATCACATTGGAAAGTATGAAAATAATGTAATAACATGGAATACACATGAAAACCAAATGGTATAAAAACAAAAAAATTAAGTCAATGATTCATACTAAATCATGTTGGGAAGTATAAAAGAGAAGATATAATTGGAAAATAAAATAAAATTGATCACAATGATTCAAGCTAGGAAGTATGAAACATTTAAAAAAATGGTTGTAAGCATACATACAATTAGAAATTCAGAAGATAAAAGTGAAATATTAATGAAGTAAGCATAAGACATACTATATCAAGATGGGAAGCATGTCGATGACATGTAACTCATAGTCAATCACTACTTATCTCAAATTTGACACATGGAATTTCATTATGACTTGGGTATTGGAATATTTTGTGAGGAAGACATGGTCCTATCCATGATCTTACACTAAAAATCACAAAGGGAACACTAACGAGGTGTAAAAAACTATGGGAATGATGTTAAAAGGTGGTTTGTAATGTGGTGATTTGTAAGAAAGGCCTGGCCCTATCCATGGTCTTATAATGTAAATCACAAATGGAAACCTTAGGGGGAATGATTAGTTAGCAAAAAAACATTTCACAAGGGGAAATATTAATATTTTTGTAAATGAAAGAGGGAATGTAAAAATCATAACTTAGGTGGCTATGATAATGCCTCAGGAAACATGAGGCACACTACGTACATAATAAAAACACTAAGTGGTTAGTAACAATCAAAATACAAAGGATACCCATTCATAATAAGTGCAAAGAGGTATATGAAAATAAGTGAGATACTAAGATCAAATCATGTTGGTTAGATAAACAAGAAATTAAAATGGGCCTACCTCCCCACAACATGTTCCCTGTTACTCAGGACCTCTTACAGAGTCATTAGTCTACTACGAAGATTGGGTACTTTGTGAGAAAGTAGGTAGCACTAAAAGATTTTTTTATTCCCCTTTTCCAATCTACTAGCCTACCACACCTCAATAGACCTTGACTCTATCCTGAAGCTAACTTTGGAGTTTTAAAATTTGATTAAAAAAGGAGATGTGCTATGAATCATGTCTTTTAATGTGATTTAACTTTTAAAATTTGTATGTTGCCTTTTATATCATTGCCTTTTTGTTTAAATGACGTGCCTTTTAATTTTTTATGGTTTTTAAGATTCCTCTTCCATACAGATTGGAAAAACCAACATGAGGGATAAAAGTGATACACACGAATGAGATTTAAACTTTCATTAAATGAAGCTAAATATCCAAAGATATGACTGACTAAACAGTTAGGCTTACCTATGAACTAGTATGTTATCTCAAGTTTCAACCATGTGTATGCTTAGTTTGCAAAAGGAAATAAGGGAATAAATGGAGATCCAAAGTGGATCGATAAGATAGAAGTATAATGAGATGACTTGTTTGCTAATTGATCACATGGTAAGGAAGGATTACTGAGGAGAGAAAATTTTATATAACCAAGTCACAATAATAATTATCTATGTTGTTGAGATAAGGTAAAAAAACAACATGAGAAAATACCAATACATCTATGAAAATAAATTAACTCATGAATATAAGCATGTAATCATGGAAAAGAAAAAATGAAATTAAACCATAAGAGAAGATGAAAGAAATGAAACCATATACAAAACATAATGCAAAATATAAAGATCTGTGTAAGATAGATAAGTGAATTAAAATTTGACACATAGTCAAATGATATAAAAGTGGATCACAAGTCTAATCCAAAATTAAAATGAAGATTGAAATAACACTATGTTGTGTTCATAAATATTAGTAAATATATCAAAAAATATTATCCATAACATCTGAGATATCTTTATGAAGTTCGATCCTAACTACAATAAGAGTCTCATCAATCCTAAGGGAAAGTTGTGAAAAGAGATCTCATTGAATATCCTAAATATAAAATGTAGGTAAAAATGAAGGATCATGATCATGAGGGATATCTTGCATATAATACTCAAGAAGAAGAATAGGAATGGTATTGGTCAGACAAAAAGGAGCCACCAGTGGAGAAGAGACCATAGGTGGAGAAGGATCCATGGGTGGGGAATGAACCATAGGTGTAGAAGGGACCCCAAGTAGAGGAACGATAGGTAGATGAGGGACCAAAGGTGGAGGAACCACATGTGTGGGAGTATCCATAGGTGGAGGAACCATGGGGGAAGAAGGAGGAGCCTTTTTATGTGGGTGACATTTGGGAGGAGGAATAGTGGGTACAAGAATGATCATAAGGTGATCTTGAAGATACTACTAGAGGATGTGATAATAAATGGTGTAATAGGTACTGCACTGGTTCTAAAGACAATATACCTCTCCATATTTTGGAATATACTCAGGTAATAACTTAGAAGGAAGTATAACCTTGTTTATAGGTTGAGGAAGGGTAGGATGCAATGTGTTGATATGTTATCAAATATTTCAATAATGGGTAGAATAATGATTATTTGTGCCATTGAAACAACACATAGCTTGTTAGTAGACTTTGGGGGTCTACTAATAGAAGGAGTGGGAGCTAAAACTAGGGAAAGCTGGTATAAATGGTAGTCTCTATTCAAATGACTGGTAACTTTATGAATATCATAGTAAGGTTGATCAACCTAATGGGTGGGTAAGAGATCAAGCTACAACAAAGGAAGTAGACCATCACCAATGGAATGTGTTGTGGGTAGAGAGACTAGGTGAGGCTCTTTTGAAGGAGAAAAAGAATTAGACATAGGATGAGGCTCAACTAAAGGTAGAGTGATAGTAGGATCTGTAATAGGCTCAGTTGAGGGAAAAGTAAGACATGTAGAGGGCTTAAAGATGGTAGCAAGCATCTCTGGGGGAAATAGTGTATAAAGATCTTAGTATCTAGAAAAATGATAAGGGTCAGTCATAGCATGATCCGTGAGCATACTCCTAAGATGCTCTACCAAAACTAGAGGTGTACCATGTGGGTACTCCATCTTTATCCTATGAACAAAAGGAATAATACTAAAATTAGGAACTATATAAGAAAGAATATGATACAATGAAGGGAAATATTAAAATAAAGAAGAACAATATCAAAGAATCTCAACATCTCTATGTTGGACAAGACCTCCTATAAGTGGATCATCTAAAGTATAACCATCATCATAATTGGGTGTATGAAGGTTGATGGTGTAGGTAGGTATGATATTTTCATCAAAAGTGGTGTGATGAATAGAATGTTGAGTTTTGGTTAATACCCTGGGTATATTGTTGATAGGTGGATGATGGGAATGTGGCTTAAAGGACAGTGGAAGTTGGGAGATGGGATGAGGGGATAAGTCTTAAGTTTTGATCTTTAGGTTGCTTTTGTTCTGATCATCATCATTATAATCTAATAGCTTAGGTGGTATGTTCCCGATGAGTTCAGGGTGACCATGATAACCTCGAGTAAAGTTGATGGGAAAATTGAAACATTGAGATTCCTTGAATGGAACACTCAAAAAGGGTTCAAGGGTTGGAATCTTAAATACACCACATTCTTGGAATTGTTATAAATTCTAAAGGTTGGTATCTCCTTAAGTTTGATAGATAACACCATTGTGTGGAACACATTAGCAAGAAAAAGAGGTGACAATCCTCATACAATGAGTTTAAGGCTTTCCAAGCAAGATGTTATAGGAAAGGGGAAATTTAAATATCATAACCTTCACTTAAATAATGATAGGAAGGATGGTTATAGGAGGGATGGTTATAGGAATCCACATGTAACCTAAAGGAGGCATTTTCCTTCGATCATAACCTTGGCATGTACTACATGTAGACTTAAGATTACACTTGAAATATCTAAGAGTTTAAATGAAGTAAAGGGATGCTACACAATTACCTAAAGCCTCATCAATCAAAGCACACTTGACTTGGATATTATAGATTTGAAAACTTATACATAGTGGAGGATCACCTGCATGAAGCATAATATCGTTTCGGATCATGGAAGCAATAGGAAATTTTAGGGGGAGAAAAGTGTCCATTTTTTCATCAACACATATAGACGTCTCTTCACATTATAGTAAGATACTATATTATGACCTAGATAAGATAGCTTCACATCCTACTAAGGGAGGATGAGGGATGTTCATTTCAAATAATAGTTGTATCAAGTGGTTTCAATGACAATGAGAATTTGCATGAGTTCAAGAAAGGGTATTTAAGATGGGAGATTGGTAAGTTCTGTGATAGGGTCCCATTCATCATAACACATGGGGGGATTATAGATAGAGGTGCATAATGTTGGATGATCTCTTGGGAAGGAAAAGTAGAAGTTCATTCAAACTTGTGTTGATAAGATGTGGTAAATTTAGTTTGAAGACAAATTGGTTTATGATCTTTAGATGATGGGATAGTTGATTTAGGTATTTATAGTGATGAATTTGAAGAAATTTTATTGGTAGGTTGAATAATGTTGTCAATAGGTGGAGATTTTGGGGTAGTAGTAGAAATAATATGAGAGGTATAATATAATTGAGGTGTTGGAATTGGTTCTTAGAAAGAGATAGGGTCCTCTTGCCCTAACTCTGTTAGATAAGACGGGGAAGAATCTTGGATAACACATAATGTTTGGGATGTTTGGTGCACATGGATTAGATTAGAATCAATGAAATCAACTACCATTTAAATATTAGACATATTTACCACATTCTCTTTGGGAGTTTTGTCTATAAGGATTTCAATGTTATTGGTTGAAGGAGTAAGCTTATCATTATTATCTTCATGATTAGGAAGAGTGTCTTTATATATGGAAAGATGAGCATTAGCTTGGTTCAAATATTGATTTTTGTTTTGTGAGATTTAAAAGCTATATCATAAGATTTTTAGTGTAAAAATGACTCAATCATGATGAAAGTTTAGGTCAAGAAGGAAATCCATAGCTAAATTATGTAGTTGCCTACAAGTCTCATGAGAGTGGCCCCAACTTGCATGCAACCAACAAAATTTGTTTGGATCATAACATGATTTCATAGGGCAAGTGGGGTCAAGTTATTATGGTAGAGGCCTTGGTAGACTCTTTTGGAGCTTGGATAGGGATAATGGTTTATGAACATTAATGTTGTTTATTTGAGAAAATTGAGGTTTATGGGTGTTGTTTAGTGGGGGAGCATGTTCCACAACATTATTTGGAGTGATGATTTGAATATTGTGAATGGTGTCATAAGAATCAGTGACACCATCATTGGTAACATGATGATTTTTATTTTTAATGAGCATGTGAGTTCCCATGGGAGGTTGGGATGGTTCAAACTGGTGCATGATAAAATCTTGGCATTTGGCTTGGTTGAGAGCTTCTTCCAATGTTTTTAGAGAGATAATCTTAACCCAATATTATAACTTGGGATAAAGAGCATTAGTGAATAGATGAAATAGACTATCATCTAGCATGTTATGCTCATATTTATTAGATGAGGTCTTCTATAATTTGATGAAAGCTTCTGTTGTTTCGGTTTCAAGTTACTTATAATTGATAAAGTGAGCTAAAGTATTCTCAAGGAGGTCACTAGTTTAAAACTCTTGTACTAGGGAGTTAACTAGATCTTCCAAGCGAGTGAAAGAATGGGGTTTGAGTTGATTGTACCAATATAAAGCATCTCTAGAGAGTGTTTTTACTAATAGTTTGGTATCAACAAAAGTGTTTAATTTGACCCAATATTTGTAGAGGTTACCAAACATTTTTAAATGTAAGGTAGGATTGGTTCACCCATTATAACTAATGGTAGGTGTGATACCTCTTATATTGATATTGTAAATCTGAGGTATAAAAGGTTCATTTTGAAGATATTTAATCAATTTTTTAACAAGGGGTGGTTGAGGAATGAGATTTCCATGGGAATCCCTAAGGTGGGGTGGGGGGTATTTTAATTTTGTGCTCCCCATAAAACCTGTTGAGGTTAATTTTAAAGGTGAATAAGATGATTTTACATTTGTATCATTTGATTGGTATTATTAGTTTGAAAAGCATTCATTTGATTAAGCATTTGTAATAACATTTGATGGGTTTGAGAGGTGTTTTGACTAGTTTGTGTGGCATAAAAAACACTAGTATTAGAATTAGCGGCTTGGGTTACACTTTGAGTAGTGACATGCACGACACTCATGGATTGAGAGGCATTATTAGAAAAGGAGGCACTAGTAGCATGATTAACAAGTGTAGTGATGTACTAGTAGAAGGATTAGTATTAGAAAAAAAAGAAGCACTAGTGGTATGCTTACCATGGGTATAAAATGGTGCACTAGTGGAATTATTGAGGAGGAGGGGCCTTAGAAAAATCCCACTAGATGTTGAACTTGCCATGTTAGTAGAGATACTTGACATGGAGGTTGAATAGATCAAAAAAGAAGAGGTCATAGTATGACAAGGAGTCAAAATAGAAGGGAGGGGTTGAGAAGAAAATAAGATATCACCCCTAAATCTATGAGATAATGTAGGGGAGGGTGAATGGGGTTCTTCTACTTGACCAATTATAATGAGATTATAAATAGTTGAAATGTATTGCCCCTATGTTGAGGAAATTCATTATTGAAGAAAAGAATTTTAGACATGTAATCTAATTCTAGCTGATTTTCTGAGGAGAAAAGTAGATTATGAACTGATGATGAATGAGGAGTCACATAATGAGTAGTGCGAGTGGCCACATGCACATTGCTTTCATATAAAGTAGAAGCCACAATCTATTTTTGGGGAAACCTATATGGATTGGTAAAGCTCATCATGCCTATTGGATTAAACACTGTGTTATCCTCAAACAAGAAGTTCTTGATGAGAAAAAGAAGCTAAAAATAATGATGTAAAGACAAAATCAAAAAATAGGATACAAAGTCAAACTGGTTGAATATCTTTTATAAATTAGGGAACATAACATGGAGACAAGGATACACATTCATTCAAGTCGATTGTGTACTTCTAAATAGAGAATTGAATAGGAAGATAAAGATACACAATCATGTAGGTCAAATATGTATTGTATGCAAAAAGGTTGAATAGTCTATAAGAGACTGTATCAACCAGAATGATAGTGTTCTGAAATAGAGGAAAATTTTACATGATAAATTTGAAGCACGATCAAATTAAGCACACAATCAATTTAATCAATGTGATTGATCCAATTGGAACACACAGCATAAAACTTGCACTAATTCTGGCCAATGAAAGTTTTACAATACAACATACAATGATCAAAGAGTAAGTAGTAATTGGAAAGTAAATGCTAAATAGTTGATCATCCTAAGTGTTACTAAGTTATAATAAATTTTAATTATAATGTGATAGGAAATTTGGCTAAAATAAGGAACTAAAAAGTAATCTAAGTTGGTTTTAGGATGTTTAGGCTGAAAGGGATCTATATTGCTGATGGTACTGGCTTTGTATTGGGGCCTACTCCCTCACTTCACAATCTCATAGTGATAAGGGTGTTAGATGCTTTAACAATATATACCATCAACCATATATTTATACTTGGATAGAAAACTAAGTTGTCTTCCTCCTTAGTGATGAAATCCAAGTAGGTAGGCAATGGGAAGAAAATTTTTTAATGATTTTTGAATGAAAAGTGATTTACTTAATGTGTGCAAAAGAGAAAAATGGTGTGACTAAAATGTTAACTTGAAAAACCACCTATTTAATCTATGTGAGTTACTTTAAGCATGCAAACAAATGAAGATGAAAGGTGAATTAATTACTAATAAATATAAGTTGATTCCTTGATTGAGAATAATATAGAGTCTATTCAAGTGACACTTTATGCAAATAATATAGAATAGAGTTTACTGGGTCGCTATTATTATTTATAAGATTTAAAAGAACACAGTTGAATAGGTCAACTATGTCTTTTAGATAAAAGACATGCTATAGAACTATGTCGAATAGGTTAACCCAGTTTATTATAGGGCTATAGTTTTATAGACTATAAAATTGTGAAAAAAAATACTAAAAGAATAACTAAAATGACAAAGATAGAAATGAAAGAACTTGGATGGGATTGAAGATGTTTTAGATTACAAATTTTTATACTATGATTTTCAAATGATATTTTAAAATTTTGCTAATTGGGTTGACTGGTTTGACCAAGTTTGTAAAACCGTGTATGTTGAATAATAAATGGCAAACAAATTTGATTGGTTTGACTATGTTTTCCAACCTATATGTTGATAGAAGAGAATAACAAACATAGTTGAATGGTTCAACTATGTATGTAAATCTAGAACTGAAGAAGCATATTGTGCCAAATTATTTGATCTAGTAACTTGTATTTGGTGAAGACCTACACAGACAAAATAGAGTCATTTTGAAGTGACTATATGATAAACTTATGCATATAAAGTTAGGACTATAGCAATTGGTTTAATACAATACTAAAATATAATATGATAACAAAAATGATAGCATGAAAGAAGAATTTCAAGGGTTATATTCACATCAAATTCACCAAAATGTATACAAAGGGAAATGCAACTAATTTATTAATCAATCCTAGATCAGAGAAGATAAATCCTTCTTACACTTTTGGTTGTTGATAAATTAGATATTTAGGGTCATGACCAAGATGGATTCTCTAGACATAGACAAAGGATATCTTACCATAATAAAAGCATCAGGGAGGGTTTCAAAGCCTCCAGTCAAGAAAAACTATGCAATAATCCTAACTAGGTCCTATGTTTTCATATTCACAAGATAAATGCAAAGCAAAGCAAAATCTAATCTAGTGCTCACTAAAGGTTGTGGCACAAAGTGGTGGTAATAAACATAAAAATTAAACATGCATATATATATATATATATATATATATATATATATATATATATATATATATATATATATATATATATATATATATATATATATATATATATATATATATATATATATATATACTCAAATCAATATATAGATAGATTTGTATTTTTACTTCTCTCCCATGCATTAGGATTTTTTATACATTGATTTGAGTGTGTATATTTATATATATATATACTCAAATCAATGTATAAAAAATCCTAATGCATGGGAGAGAAGTAAAAATACAAATCTATCTACTCTTACAAAGGAGGAATACAGTTAGGAATACTTACCTTTGAAGACAAACCCACTGAGCCTCAATCTCTCAAGTCGGGGAAATAAACATAAAAATTAAACATGCATAGAATATATATACTCATATAAAAGTATACAAAATCCTAATGCATGAGAGAGAAGTACAAATGCAAGTCTATCTACTCTTACAAAGGAGGAACAAAGTTAGGAATACTTACCTTTGAAGATGAACCCATCGAGCCTCAATCTATCCCTTGGCCAATGTGCTTCATAAGAGGTTGTTGTGGTATGTAAGGACAACGATGATAAGTTAGCTCTAGGATACACAACCTATATATGCATCTAAAAGACTTCTCCATAAGATAAGATATGGATCTCCAAAGAAATTAGTGAAATCTTAAGCTATGCTCCTCAAGTAGAATGGTGGATAAGCAAATGCGTACTATATTCTTCTTATTATTATCTTCCTAATAAATGATGGAAATGGATGTGCATATATATCTAAATCTAACCCTAAACCTCTTTGAAAGTTTATTTGATAGGTTCAACCCAATCAAATTTGTATCATTATTGACAAAAAAAAAATTAGGTCTTGGTTTAGGCCAACTAATGGTCAACCTAGACCCTAAATTATTTTTATCAATTAGAGTAAAGGCTTGATGGGGTTGACAGTGTAATTTAAATTGTTGGAAAGGGTTTTTAGGCTAGGGAAGGGCCAATTAAGGTGGACAATGACTAAAGGAGGGTGTAAAAGAGGAGGCAAAGCTTAGGGAAGTGTTTTTAGAGAAGGTTGGATTGATAACAAGTGGTAGTAAAGGGACAAAAATCCTATGAAGCATCATTGGTATAGCCACCCCTTTTCTATTGGACCCTTTAAGGCATGTACTCATAGAGATTGAGACTCGATAGGTTTTTGAAAGAGAGAAAGCATCAATAATTGATAAAAGTTAAAAATATTATGTGTATACATAAATTATCTCACTAAAATCTAGGAACTAAAACTATCATGGATACATTGGTCAACTCAAGATGATCCATAGGTACGAAGTTACACTTTAACCTTTTAGTAATGAGAAAAAATAATTTACGTTCCTCTTGAGGGTCCTTATCAATAAGGTTACCTCCAAACCACTATTGGTTTAACACAAAGATAATATTTATATAGGTACTATAAGGAATGTGGTTATAACATCTAAGGGGTGGTTAACCAAAAAAAATGGATATCACCATCCAAACTAGATTCATATACCTTGTGTATTGAGTAAGCATGTGACTAGAGGAAATACTACCACTCTAACATAATCATCACTTGATTAAGTCTATGATCACACCTATTTAGTGCCAACATGCCATAAAGGCTTTCTAACCATCACCAATGCCCAATTATAAAGGAAAATCACTCCATCATGAGGCTAAAACTAAGGCATGTCTCACTACCAAAAAGAGAGAAGTGTTGTTCACCACAAGGATAAGAAAAAAAACTAACCCACTGAGGCTCCTACACAAGGCCATCCACATGGTATCACCAATCCATCACACAATCTGAAGATAAAATATAATAACATTTGTATGCATGCAGTTAGGTTTCAAGTGAAAACCCATGCAAAACATAATGAGTCTCTTACTCCCTCATATGAACCAATTATGTCTCTAAATATATGTAACCCTATATGGTCCACATAGACAAGGCATTCAACCTAAGGAGGGACTTATTTTCAAGTAATTCTAACTACTATGCAAGTTTCAAGGTAGGGAGTTCTTGGGATATGGATAACCTGGATTCTCTTCCATAAACACATATAAAGGGAGAGTTATCCATTGATTTATTAGGAGTAATTCTATCTGCCCATAAATCTATCTTCAACTTGGTATGCTAGTCTCTGTGATTGTTCTCCAAGGCTCTCTTGATGATCTTGATGAGGTTCTTATTGGTAGACTCAGCCAATCCATTACCTTGAGGGTAATAATTGGATGAGGTATTCAAATGAACCCCATTCCTACCTACCCAATCAATTTTTTTGGCATTTATGAAAGCAAGTGCATTATCAGAGATGATGATGTGAGGAACTCCAAACCTTGTTATAATGCTATCATAGAACTCCAAGATAGAATTTTCATTTGCCTCTTTCAGCGAAACAACTTCTACCCACCTTATAAAGTATTCAGTAGCAGTTAATATCCATTTGTGTCCAACACTTAATGGAGGGTTGATCATACCAATGAAATCAAGGTCCCATTACATGGAAGGCTGGTCTACTTGGATATAATTCAATGGAAGGGCTACACATTTATACTTGACTACAAAGAAGGCACATTGAGGATACATCTTAGCCCAATGATAATAGTACTTAAAAAGACTAGGCCAATAGTAACTAGCCCTCATTATATTTGCAGCTGTAGTTCTAGGAGAAAAATGACCTCCATTTGCACCATTGTGAAAACCTTCTAGTAACATGTCAAACTGATCATTGTCAACACATCTTAACAATAACCATTTATGTCCTTTCTAAAGATAAAATTATCATCAAGGCAATAGGGAATGGTCTGCAATATAAAGTATCTCCTTTGAGACTTTCTCAAACCATTGAGACACTCACCATTTTGACAAAAATTGATGATGTCTTGCATCTAGCTTTGAAATAGAATGTGATCAACTGGTTGGGGTTGAACATGGTTGATTAAGACCTCTTATTTTAGATCCTATAGATTTGAAGGTAAATGCCTGCATAATCCTAGTCTTCTCACCAAGTTTGTCACCTTGATGTCCACGTCATACTCCATCACCTTTGTGATCTAGCTAACTCTTTTTTGTTTAGGTCTTTGCTCAAGAGAAAAATTTTGGTGCTGGGATGAGAAACCATGACATATATATTATTATTTGAGACCATGTGCCTTATTTTTTTTAATCCCCTTATCACTGTCAAAACTTTCTTCTCAATAAATGTATATTTGACCTCATAGTCTTCCAATATTTGGTTGAAGAATGCAATTGGTTTCTCAATCTCTTCATCATTATTTTACATCATCATGGCTAAGATTGTATCAAGGTTGGAAAAGGTATAGCGTATGAAATCCTTGGAAAATTTTGGGTATAAGAGAGTAGGAGATTTTGCAATTGCTTGCTTGATTGTCTCAAAGCTGCTCTTTCCCTCCTTTATCCAAGTAAAAACTTGGTTCTTTTTTAGCATGGACGTGATAGGCTTTACCATAATTTCAAAGTCTAGAATAAACCTTCTGACAAAGTTTATTTTCCCCAAGAATATTTGTAGTCTCTTCTTGTGTTGAGGTAAGGACAAGCCTATGATAGTCTCAATCCTTTTGGGGTTAATAGACAAGCCTCCTTATAAAATATGTGCCCCAAAAGTTTACCTTCATGAACAACAAAGATGCACTTTTTTGTATTAAGGGATATGCCATACTCCCCAATTTTCTCAAACACCTACCTTAGATGTTTCATATGATCAACAACATCTTTTGAAAAAATAGATACATCATCTAGGTACACAAGTAGAAACTTATTGAACAGACCTTTAAAAGCCATGTCCATTGCTCTTTAAAAAGTGGATCTAGCATTGGACAAACCAAAATGAATCTTATTATAGGAAAAGGTTCCCCACTTTTTACTGAAGGCTATCTTTAACTGATCCTCCTCATTTACCAATATCTTGTTGTAGCCTAAATAACCATCAAGAAGATAGGAGTGTTGGGAACCTGAAATAACCTATAGAATTTGCTCCATGGAGCGTAGTGGATAATGATATTTGAGAGACACTTTGTTAAGATCTCAAAAATCCACATAAAGTCTGATCTCTCCATTCTTATTTTAGATAGGTATAATATTGGCCACCCAAGTTGAGTGTTTAATAGGAAAGATAATCCTAGACTCAATCAGCTTGGTTAGCTCTTTTTTCATGAGTTCTTCTATCTTGGGATTGATAGGCCTTTGATTTTACCTGATCAATTTAGCTCTAGGATCTAACTCAATGGTATGATGAGATAGACTGGGATTAAACCCTTTCAAGTCTTTATACTCCCAAACAAAGATGTCATTAAAATCTTTTCACAATTCAGTAAAATCCTGCCTCTCGAGCTGAGAACATACCTTGCCAATTTTCAAAAGTCTATCCTTGAAAATCATGACTCTTTCATAGTTTTCTTCTTTTGTTGACATGCTCACTCTTTCTTTCTTCTTTTTATCATCCTTATTTAAAACACTCTCTAAGGTAATCAACCCCTTAGGTATCTTGTTTATCTTGAGCTGAATGATTTTCTCTTCATATTGATCATGTACCTTTGGTTTATTGAGGAGAAATCTGCCTCATTTTGAAGGAAGTGTTGTCTCCAAATCTTGCACTCTAGAAGAGGATGTTTAGGCCTCTTTCAGATTTGGGTAATGTTGGAACATTTCTAGGTATGTGTTTATACCTATAAGGGAAATGAACCTCTAGATTTAAAGGGCTAGCTCCTTGAATTTGTCTCTACAAAATAATCTCTATCTACACCAGCTTGATTGAAAAGAAAAGGGTTAGAAATTGCATGAGGGAAACCTATTTTAAGAATGGTGATGTACCAAGGTTTTTATTCCACATGAATGTCATATCTTAGTGCACAATATAATACAATGTAAAGACCTTTTTCCATATTCTGGAGATTTTAACATGAATATTTTAGTAAAGAGGTGAGATGCATGAAACAATAGAAGGACAATGAATTGAAATGCACATTGCACATTCAAGAATAGTTAAGATTATTATAGTAGTTCCATACACTTAAACACACTATAGATGACCTGTTAGATCAATAACTTTACTTAGACATGAAGGACAAAGGATATAAGAATGAAACCATCACTTGTTGTCAATATATGTCACTTACACACTCAGACAATGTTCAAAACTTGAAAGGGAAAATTACTGTACTTGGTTGTTTGAAGGCCCATAACTGTTGTCTCCAAATCTTGCACCCTAGAAGAGGATGTTCAAGCCTATTCTAGATTTGGGCAACGTTGGGACATTTCTAGGCATGTGGGTGTGCCTATAAGGGAAATGAACCTTTATATTTAAAGGGCTAGCTCCATAAATTTGTCTTTGAAAAATAATCTCTATCTACACTAGCTTGATTGAAAATAAAAGGGTTATAAATTACATGAGGGAAACCTATTTTAAGAATGGTAATGCACCAAAGTTTTTCTTCCACATGAATGTCATATCTTAGTGCACAATACAAAAAAATGTAAAGACCTTTTCCAAGTTCTAGAGATTCTAACATGAATATTTTAGTAAAGAGGTGAGATCCATGAAACAACAGAAGGAGAATAAACTAAAAGGCACATTGCACAATCAAGAATAGTTATAATTCTTACAATAGTTCCATACACTTAAACACACTCTAGATGACTTGTTAGATAAATAAATTTTCTCAAACATGAAGGACAAATGAAAAAATCATGAAACCATCACTTGTTGTCAATATATGTCACTTGCACACTCAGACAATATTTAGATCTTGAAAGGGAAAAAGACTATACTAATGCTAAAAGGCAAGATATCATTCTAGCAGGGCTTCACCGTACTCTGTGTGAAACCATCCTCTCTTCATATTTCCCTTCAAAACTTTTCCAAAGGGTTCTTTCTCTCTTCAAAGTGCCCTTCAATTTTTTTTTGAAGGACCACTTTCCTCCAAAGTGCCCTTCAAAACTTTTTTTAAGGGACACTTTCCCTTCCAAGTGCCCTTGCAAAGTGCCTTTCAAAAAGTTTTGAAGGATCACTTTCCCTCCAAAGTGCCCTTCAGAAAGTTCTGAAGGGTCACTTTCCCTCCAAAGTGCCCTTCAGAAAGTTTTGAAGGGTCTTTCTTCCTTCAAAGTGCCCTTTGAAACTTTTCTAAAGGGCCACTTTCCTTCCAAAGTGCCCTTCAAAAAGTTTCAAAGGGTCACTTTCCCTCCAAAGTGCCCTTCTGAAACTTTTAAAGGGTCACTTTCCAAGCCTAAAGGGATCATTTTAAAAGGAAGTGACCTTTGCAATAAGTCTGAAGGAATTATTGTAGACTTTTTATCTGCAACAATCCTTACAAAAAACCATACTCCAAAGGCCCAAAATAAAAATCCCAAAGGGACATTCTTAGCAAAGGTAAGCCATAAAGGGGGGCCCAAAAGGTTGTTTCTTTCAAGGAAAATGAATGTGGGAATTATTTCATGGAAAGTACCCACATGAATAGTCCATAGAAGGATTACCAAAGAGAGGATGGTTATGAGGAGAAAAGGAAGGATGCCCCAAGGAAATGGCCAAGTAAAATGACAATTTCACAAATGTCAAATTTCAAGATAGTGAGCTAACCATTAGTGTTCAACATAAGAGGATTCAAGTAGATCCAAAGGCCCACATCCTTCATCCATCAAAATAATGAGAGAGATCATATCACCATTGATCGACTAGGATTTGAGTCATTCCTTGAGGACCAATCAAAGAAGAAGGACAAAGCCAAATATAATGAAAGAGATAGATCTGTAATAGGTGGGCTCCCTTGTAACAACCTTTTTGATGCCATGACTCAACCAAGAATATCCTTATTCTGTTGATGTAAACATTGGAAAAGAATCTTTGAGAGAGCAAGACCAAATGTGTAAGAACTTGTGATGACATGGATAAACTAAATGGCTTGAGTAAGCATCCTTTGTAAAGATGGTTATAACTGAAGATGGTGACTTCAAAAAAATTTATTCCTCTCCTTGGCACCAAAGGCTTTCCTCTCTCTCTTCCTTCTTACTATATATGCAGCCCATTGGCTAGTGAAAAAGGATCCACACAGTGTATGGCAAAGTCATACTAGAATGATATCAAATTTTTCCTTTGAGCATTAGTATAGTATTATCTATCAAAGTTTTGAATAATTGACTGAGTGTATAAGCGATGTACAATGATAGCATGTGATGATTTTTTCATCCTTCTATCCTCTATCCTTCACACCTGAGCAAGAATTCTTGTTCTAACAGGGAATCTATAGTGTGTTTAAGTGTATATAACTACTATAAGAGTTTTAACTATTCTTGAATGTGAAATTTTCCTTTCAGTTCATTCCCTTTTTGTTCTTTCATGCATCTCACCTCTATATTGAAATATTCATGTTAGAATCTCTACAGCTTGAAAAGGGGTCTTTACATTTTGCTATATTGTCCAATACGATATGAAATTCATGTGGAAGAAAATCTTGGTACATCACCATTCTTAAAATAGGTTTCTTTTTTGTAATTTCTAACTCTTTCCCTTCAAGAATATTGGTTTAGACATAATGGTTCTATAGAGATACATACAGGGAGCTAGCCCCTTTAAATCTAGAGGTTCATTTCCCCTATATGCTCACCCACATGCCTAGAAATGTCCCAACATTGCCCAAATCTAAAAGAGGCCTAGATATCCTCTTTTAGGGTAAAATATTTGGAGACAATAGTTTTGGTACACCAAGTGGGACCCTAGTTCCTAGTTATTTATATGTCAAGGTGAATGCTAGTCTTGAATAACCTAAGTTTGTACTCTTCATATAACATTTGGTGACTTTAAAAGGTGAGAATATTTGGTTGTAGATAAATTTTCCCAAATTATACTTCATGGTCCTCACTAGGTCATCTAAGACTTCTGATCAAGCCCCCTAGCTGAAGCTCTTCTTGAATAACAACACCCTAAACCATTCCCAACTCTTAGAGATCCTTCGCAGGGAGGTTTTGGAGAAGAAGAAGTTGAGGAAGTTGGAGAAATAGGAGATCACAAGGAAATAAGAGAAATGGAGAGACAACAAACTTTTCCAACATTTAACACATAAATCTAATTGACCTTCCTTCATACGACCTTATTCCTCCCAATGCTACCAAAAGTCTCCCTGGTTTTAATGGAGAGGGTCCTATTACCACGTCTGAGCATATTAGGGACATTTAATTTTTTTGTAATTTTTAAAATGTCACCCAAGCCAACATAGCCATTAGATTACTTGATATGTCTCTAAAAGGCAAAGCACTTGACTGGTATAGGACTTTGGAAGGTGGTTGCATTACAAGTTAGGATGGCTTTGGGGAATTGCTAGTGACTAGATTTGAGAATAAGAGTGACCACACTTCATTGATCCATAAACTAAACATGATAAAGAGAGGTCCTAACTAATCTATGGGGGATTTAAATGAAATATTTCAAAGGACATGTCATAGGTTGCCACCTATCATAAGACCTCCTCCAAGCTTTGTGTACCCCACCTATCTCAAAGGTATTGGTACTGATGTAGCAGTGATATTATAATCTATGGGAGGATTTACTTTGCCTGATGCATATGAGATAACCATTGAAATTGAGAATAGATTGATACAAGTTGGAAAGCTACCTCTAAGAGTTTATATACCCTTGACATCTCATAGTTCAATGGAAACTCCAAACATAACACAAGTTCCTAACACAAATGTCAAGCCAAGATCCTTACCCAAGAAAGTGGATAGTGCTATGGACAAAGATGAAGAAATTTGATCATTACGAGCTCAACTCTATCAAGCTCAGTTCTAGACAAGTGTTCCACCTAATAATCAATACTATTCTCAACAAGGCTATAGAGCTACACCCCAATACAACAAGCAAGGAAGAGGATAGGGTCAACAAGGTTTCAATAGGTAGCCTAATGCCTATAATCCTAATCCCACTCCTTCCACAAAGGTTGTTGTTATAGTATATTCTAATATAATACAATGAGAGAATAATTTGGACTAATGGGGAAAAAATTAAGGTTAGTTTATGCATGATGGAGAAGGTAGCCAAGATTTTGTGGCACAAGAGGAAACTACTCCTTATGTAACTTTAGAAGAAGCAGACCTTATGCAAAAGGATAACCATAGAGAAGGTAGAAACCAAAGTGTAGGCATGATAAAATTATAAGCAAGAGATGATTATGTGTTAAATCAAATCACGTCAGTTTTAGCCAACACAAGATCCAAGAAGAGAGCATTGGGAGAAGGTCAAGAAGCATGAGTAACTCCAAGTGATACCTCTCCAAGGCCACAAAGTGTGAATCCTAATGTTGTACCTATTTCAAGTCAAGCTCCCTATCTAAATGTTATTATACCTCTCTAAGTGTTATAATAAAAGGTTAATTCTCCCTCTCTAAAGTTATTGATTCTTTTAAGAATGCCAAGACAAACATATCTCTTTGGGAAGTCTTGCATATGCCTGGTCAGAAGGAGCTATTGCAAGAACAGCTTACAAACATTCATGTAGCCCCTCAAAATTCAAAGAACAATGGTTTATCCCTTACCAATAATACAATCCATATCTTATACCCCTCCACCAAGTTTGAAAAGCCTCCACCCTTCTATCTCACCCTCATTATGGGAGACAAGTTGGTCCATAATTGCATTGTGGATAGTGGAGCTAGTACCACTATTATGCCTTAAGTCGTAGATGAAATCTAGGATTAAAATATGAGCCACATAGAAAGGGTGTATTTCATCTTGATGGGACTAAAAATAATATAGTATGATTGGTCAAAGGTCTGAAGGTCAATCTACATGATTGCCCAAGTTTTCTAAATTTTCAAGACATTGTGGTGGTAGACCTTCTAGCCCATTTTGCTATCTGCTTGTCAAGGTACTTCACGGTTAAGATAGGAGGGTGACTTTATATTGATTAGTCTTTTTTAAATTTTGAAACAAGATATGGAACCAAGGTGACTATAATTACTCAACCCTTAGCAAGGTTTCATATTGAGCCATACATGGAGACAAACTCAAATCAGAATTGTCTAATTAACAAATAATCTGAAAGTGTTATGGATGGTGAAGAATCCTCCCCCCTTGAAGGTATTTATGATCTCTTCCTTGATAAATATATCAATAAAACACATGGATTTAATCTGTATACTTTCATTGAAGAGACTAATTTTGGAGTTTATTGAATGCATGAAGGGGATGTTCCAATACCTTCACTCACTAATGAAGATCACAAAATTGATTTTTGATGGTTCAAGAATCAAATTAGGTGTAGGAGCTGGAATTATGTTAGTTTATCCATAAAATAATCAATACTACTCCTCATAAATATTCCACTTCAGCTGCACTTGCAATGTGGTAGAATATGAAGGCCTAGTCCATGGTCTCTAATGGGCAAAGAAGAGAGGGGTTAAGAATTTAAGGATTTATTGAGATAGTGAGTTGGTCATCCACCAAGTAAGAAATCAAGCTACAGCCAAGAATCCATTTCTTAAATACTAAAAACATAGGGTATGGGACTTACTTGAAGACTTTGATGCCTTTAACATACAACCCATACCAAGGGATTCCAATAAACATGCTAACAAATTAGCTACCATAGGGGCACAATTTGATACAACTATTGATGTGGGACAAGAGAAAGATCAATATAATATCAAGATCATTATGAGACCTTATATTATAGATAATGAAGTGTTATGGGAGGTGTTTGAAAGTGATCAACACATTACACACTTCTTGCAAAATGAGGCAGGTTTCTCCTCAAGAAACCAAAGGAGACTGCATGATCAATATGAAGAGCAAATCATTCAGCTGAAGAGAAACAAGATACCTAAGGGGATGATTACCTTAGAGAGTTTTTTCAATGAGGATTATCAGAAGAAGCAATAAAGAGTGAGCATGTTAACAAAGGAAGATAACTATGAAAGATTCCTAATTTTTAAGGACAAACTTTTAAAAATTGGTAGGGTATGTTCATAGCCTGAGAGATAGGATTTTACTAAATTATGCAAAGAATTTCATGAAATATTTTATTGGGAGTATAAAGACTTGAAAGGGTTTGATCCAAGTCTAGCTCATCATACCATCAAGTTATAACCTAGAACTAAACCGGTCAGGCAATAGCAAAGGCCTATCAATCCTAAGATAAAAGAACTCATGAAGAAAGAGCTAACCAAGTTGATTGAGTCTAGGATTATCTTTCCTATGAAAAACTCAACTTGGGTGGCCAATCTTGTACCTATTTATAATAAGAATGAAGAGATCAAACTTTGTGTGGATTTTTGAGATCTTAACAAAGTGTCTCTCAAAGATCATTATCCACTACCCTCCATGGAGCAAATTCTATAGGTTGTTTTAGGTTCCCAATGCTTCTCTCTTCTTGACGGTTATTTAAGCTAGAACTAAATATTGGTAAATAAGGATGATCAGTTCAAGAAAACCTTAACTAAAAAGTGGGGAAACTTTGCCTATAAGAAGATGCCTTTTGGTTTGTCCAATGTTGGAGCCATTTTTCAAAGAACAATGGACATGGCTTTTAAAGGTTTGATCAATAAGTTTCTACTTGTGTACCTAGATGATGTGATTATTTTTTCAAAAGATGTTGCTAATCATATGAAGCATCTAAGGTGTTTGAGAAATCTAGGGAGTATGGCATATCCATTAATCCAAAAAAGTACATCTTTGATGTTCATGAAGGTAAACTTTTGGGGCACATTATTTTAGAAGGAGGATTGTCTATTAACTTTGAAATGATTGAGGCTATTCTAGGCTTGTCCTTGGCTCAACACAAGAATGGAATATGAAGCTTCTTGGGTAAAATAAACTTTGTTAGAAGGTTTATTCCAAACTTTGTGGTTGTGGTAAAGCCTATCACAACCATGCTTAAAAAGAACCAAGTTTTTACTTGAGTAAAGGAGGGAAAGAGAAGTTTTGAGAAAATCAAAGAAGCAATTGAAAAATATCCTACTCTCTTAAACCCAAACTTTTCTAAGGATTTCATACTCTATACCTTTTCCAACCTTGATACAATCTCAACCATGCTGATGTAAAATAATGATGAAGAGATTGAGCAATAAATTGCATTATTCAGCCTAGGATTGGAAGACTATGAGGCTAGAAATACATTTGTTAAGAAGTAGGATATGAAAGTTATAAGGGGATTGAAAAAATTTAGGCACATGGTCTCAAAAAATAAGATACATGTCATGGTTTCTCATCCCAACACCAAAGAGTTTCTCCTGAGCAAAGACCCCAATGAAAAAAGCACTGGCTAGATCACAAAGGTGATGGAGTATGACATGGACATCAAGGTGACAAACTTGGTAAGAGGACTAGGATTATGCAGACATTTAGCTTCAAATTTGTAGGATCCAAAATAAAAAGTCTTAATCAACTAAGTTCAACCCCAACCAGCTGATCATGTTCTAGTTCAGAGCTGGACGTAAGACATCATCAATTTTCTTCAAAATGGTGAGTGTCCCAATGGTTTGAGAAAGTCTCAAAGGAGACACTTTAGCTTGTAGACCATTCCCTATTGCATTGATGGAAATGTTCTCTTTAGAAAGGACATAAATGGTGTGATGTTAAGATGTGTTGAAAATTATTAGTTTGACATGCTATTATAAGGTTTTCATAATGGTGTAGATGGAGGTCATTTTTCTCCTAGAACTATAGCTAAAAAAATAATGAGGGCTGGTTACTATTGACCTAGTCTTTTTAAGGACTGTTATCATTAGGCTAAGGTGTGTCCTCAATGTTCCTTCTTTGTAGGCAAATAGAAACTTTCAGCCCTTCCATTAAATCATATCTAAGTGGACCAACCTTTCATGCAATGGGGCCTTGATTTCATTGGCATAATCAACCCTCCATAAAGTGTTGGACACAAATGGATATTGATTTCTACTGAATACTTCAACATGTAGGTAGCAGTTGTTGCACTAAAAGAGACAAATTAAAATTACATCTTGGATTTCTATGATAGCATTATAACAAGGTTTGGAGTTCTTCACATCATCATTTATGATAATACACTTACTTTCATAAGTACCAAAATTTTTGATTGGGCAAGTAGGAATGGGGTTCATTTGAGTACCTCATCCAATTATTACCCTAAAAGTAATGGATTGGATGAGTATACTAACAAGAAACTCATTAAGATCATCAAGAGAGCCTTGGAGAACAATCAAAGAGCCTATTATAACAAGTTGAAGATAACTTTATGGGCAGACAAAATTACTCCTAAGAAATCAATTGGTAACTCTCCCTTTATACTTGTTTATGGAAGAGAAGCTAGGTTGTCCATATCCCAAGAAATCCTTACACTAAAAGTTGCACAATATCTAGAATTTCTTGAAAACACTCCAATGGAAGTCAGGTTGATAGAAGTAATGCAGCTACAAGAGGAAAGGGATGATGACCACAAGGCCATGGAACACCATCAAGTGCTCATGAAGAGATCCTTTGACAAAAGGATAAGTGCAAGAGTGTTCAAAGAGGGTGATTTGGTTTTGAGGTGGGATGAAGATAGAGCAAAACTAGGAAATCATACAAAGTTTGACACTTTGTGGAGTGGCCCTTAAATCATTAACAAGTGCAAGCAAAACAACTCCTTTAAACTATTCAAAATGAATGGAGAAGAGTTGCCTATCATTGCAAATGGGATACACTTGAAATATTTTTATTATCCCTTACTTGTACTTTTGTAAATAATTATTTAGATGTGTGTGTTTCCTTTTTTTCAATGTCGTGTTCCCTAAGTGATTTGTAGCACTTGTGTATTTTCCTTCCTTTTGTTTGGTGCAGGTCTCTACCTTGTGTATGTGAATCAATCAAGATAGTGTATTTTTGAGCCACATATTGTTTATTTCTCTTTGAAGTGCCTATATGCATGATTCCATGTCCAATGGAAGGATTTAGGTGACTGGGCTTTGGCATAAGAGGCATGCCTCCCCTGGGAATCATCAAGAATGTTGGCCAAATTTGTTACCCTTGTTTTGAAATTTCCTTTAGCTAAGTTCAACATCTTTTGTCTATTTTCAATTTAATTATGAAGGACTCATGAAAGAAACCATTTGTTTTCTCTTCTTCAAAAGCTTTGTTTCAACCTTGTTCAAGTGTTTTTCACCCCTTTTGCCTAAGTGTTATCTCTTTTGGAAAGGTTCCTTTATTTCAGGTTTTTTGTCCAAGCCTAGGAATTATCTTAGACTTTTTGTCTTGAACAAAAAGTATGAAAGAGTTCTCTCTTTGCCTTTTCCTGAAGGAATACTTTATTTTGGGTTTTATATCTCAAACTATTTATCTTGGACAAAAAGTCGAAAATAATTTGGCCTATCTTTTCTGAAAAGTTTACCCTTCAAAACTTTTCCAAAGGGTCTCTCTCTCTTTAGATTGCCCTTCAAAACTTTTTTGAAGGGTTCTTTCTCTCTACAAAGTGCCCTTCAAAACTTTTGCAAAGGGAACTTTCCTCCAAATTATCCTTTGAAACTTTTTCAAAGGGCCACTTTCCTCCAAATTGCCCTTCGAAACTTTTTTGAAGGGACACTTTCCCTTCTAAGTGCCCTTCGAAAAGTTTTGAAGGGTATTTATCCCTCCAAAGTGCCCTTCAAAAAGTTTTGAAGGGTCACTTTCCCTCCAAAGTGCCCTTCAAAAAGTTCTAAATGGTCACTTTAAAAGCTCAAAGGGATCATTCCAAAAGGATGTGACCTTTGCAATAAGTTCAAAGGAATTGTTTCAAACTTTTTGTTTGCAACAATACTTCCAACAAGCCATACTCCAAAGACCCAAAATAGAAAGCCTGAAGGGACATTCTTAACAAAGGTGAGCCATAAAGGGGGACCTAAAAGGTTGTTTATTTCAGGTAAAATGCCCACAAGAATTATTTCAAGGAAATTACCTACATGAATAGTCTGTAGAAGGATTGCCGAAGAGAGGATGGTTTTGAGGAAAAAAGGAAGGATGCTCAAAGGAAATGGCTAGGAAAAATGATGGTTACACAAACATCAAATTTTAGGATAGTGAGCTAACCATTGGTGTTCAACACAAGAGGATTAAATTAGACCCAAGGGCCTACATCCTTCATCCATTGAAACAATGAGAGAGCTCATATCACCATTGATCGACCAGGATCTGAGTCATTCCTTAAGGACCAATCAAAGAAGAAAGACAAAAACACACAAAATGGAAGAGACAAATTTGACATAGGTGGAATCCCTTGTAATAACCATTTTGATGTCGTGACTTAGCCAAGAATATCCTTATTCTATTGATGAAAATGTTGGAAAATCATCTTTGAGAGAGCAGGACTAACGGTGTAACAACTTGTGATGACATGGATCAACCAAATGGCCTGAGGAAGAATCATTTATGAAGATGGTTATAAATGAAGATGGTGACTTAAAATAAATTGATTCCTCTCCTTGGTTCCAAAGGCTTTTCTCTCTCTCTTCCTTCTTGCTATATATGCAGCCCCTTAGCTACTGAAAAATCATCCACGTAGTGTATGGTGAAGCCCTACTAGAATGATATCACATTTTGCCTTTGAGCATTAGTAAAATCCTCTCTGTCAAAGTTTTGAATAGTTTATTGAGTGTAGAAGTGATGTATAGTGACAACATGTGACAATTTTTTCATCCTTTTGTCCTCTATCCTTCACACTTGAGCAAGAATTCTTGATTTAACAGGTCATCTAGAGTGTGTTTAAGTGTATGGAATTGTTGTAAGAGTTTTAACTATTCTTAAATGTGCAATTTTCCTTTCGGTTCATTCCCCTTTTATTATTTCATGCATCTCACTTCAATATTAAAATATTCATGTTAGAATCTCTACAACTTGAAAATGGGTCTTTACATTTCATTGTATTGTGCAATAGGATATGACATTTATGTGGAAGAAAATCTTGGTGCATCACCATTCTTAAAATAGGTTTCCTTTCTATAATTTATAACTCTTTTCCCTTTAAGAAGATTGGTTTAGACATAAGTGGTTCTACAGAGATACATATAGGGAGCTAGCCCCTTTAAATCTAGCGGTTCATTTCCCCTATACGCATATCCACACGCTTGGAAATGTCCTAACATTGCCCAAATCTAGAAGATGCCTAAACATCTTCTTCTAGGGTGCAAGATTTGAAGACAAAAGGACTATGACCAAAATTTTCTTGGAACTACTCGCAAGGAAAGATTAGACAACTAAGGAAAAAAGAATGAATTCACTAAAATACATCTCAATTCGTGCCAATCTCAGAACTCAAGGTGAGAAAAACATCAAGCAACCCTCTAACACACCCTAGTTGGGTGATAAGGAAAAACTTACTTGAAATGGGGTCACTGAACTTAGAAAGGTCCATCTTGACCCTAGGTGCATACGCCACTTTATTGGTCTAGTAATGATCAAGCCTTATGATACTATGAATACATATCATTCTATCGAAATAACTCATATATGAAGTTCTCCAAGTTAAGATGTGTATCTCTAGGGTGATGGGAAAACCCCATAAACCTAACACAAAATATCTCACTATGAACTAATGGTCACTTCAACCTTACAACCATTTAACATTGTAACACTTAATGGGAACCTCAGTTCCAATCCTTCACCATACCTCATATGTTCCACTAGATGAGTGGTTGTCCAACAAATATTAACATGGGTCTCAGGTACAAAGACCAATATAAGAATATAATCATTTAACATGTGGTTGAAGGTTTCATGATCCAAAAAAATCTTAAATTTTAATGTTCCTACCTCCTTAACAAGACATATCACCCAACAAGTACATGCATCAATTTGATTTGGAAGAATTAGTATTGAACAATGATCCCTAGAGATCCTAGTGTTTTAACCATGATTTGATATCAAAATGTGATGCCAAAAAATTGCATGACTGAAACCACACAAAAATAATCCATTTTTTTAAGAATGTATAACATGCATCTACATTGACCATTGGCTAGCCATATTCCTAACATGATGCACACAATGCATATAAACCACTTGTGTTCCTAGACAACATGGATGGAAATGTGAAAGTGGTTTCATAGTCACTATGCAACTATGTCATCCCCCACTTGCTCTAATTATCCTACAAAATATTAAATAACCCTATAACTCTCTAAGCAAACTTGAATAAAGACCCCCGCTCCCTAAATTGTAACTTGTATCTAATTTAAATTTGACTTGAATTTAGAGGAAAGTGCTTAAACAAAGATCATATAGTCCCAATAAAACCTCAAAGGAGTCTAAAATATCTCAAATAATCCCCCTAAGGATGGATCACTCCATATCAACCATCTATTTTATCCTAAATGGTTATTTCACATGAACACATTATATAAATAAAACATTTAAGTGTAATAATGAAACATTCATATTTAGTTAATAAATGACAATTTATTAGAATTTAACCTATTCAATAATGTGAAATAAATACAAGGACTATACAATCAAGGGTTAGAAATAGCATATATTATTTGTCACATTATTCTTGGTTATCAGGATGATTCAGGTTTGTGTTATTGCTGCAAGATAACTATGTGTTTTGTTTGTTCTAGCTTTTTACTATTTTTCCTACTTGAACACTTGCATAAAATTTGGGACACTTATGTCAATGTAGGTGTCCTGATATAGAAAGAAGTGTCCATATATAAATATATATTGTAACTGTGTATTTTCCTAAAGATGCACTTAGACCTGTATTCTTGTTTTACCTCTAAATAATGAATAGATCATGCATAGAATAATATCAATAATCAAATCCCTTACTTCTTTGTCTTTGAATACTTGTGACTCAATAAAATGGGGTTAACACATGAGTTGAGCTAGCCTTATTTTTGCTAAGTGTTACCTACATAGCCATATACTTTGAGGAGGGCCTTAGACTTGCATGTGGTTCTCCCTCTAAGGTGTGTGTGTGTGTGTAATGGTGATTGTGTAACTATATTCTCTTTTTACTATTATAACCCTTGTTACAAGTAATGCAAGAGAAGTATGACCTTTTTTAATACTTTAAAATTTAATAATATACAATTTAGTATAAGGTGTAATCAATAGCTTTTAAATAAACAATGTACATGTTAATTAAGAGGCTTTCTTGTTAATTAAAAATATGCCCTAGTATTGTATATATAAGTAGCCTTTTTAATTCAAATTAAGACCTGGTATCATGTGAAAAGAAGATAGTAGAACAAAAATATAGACTCTCAATAATGGTCCCAAGGAAAAAAGTATGGAAATAGAGATAAGGATAAGCTAGGACACTCATGCTGATGCAAGTGTCTTGAGGTGAATGGTAGTGTCTGAGAACTCAAAAAACATAAAAAAAATTAAAAACTTAGGGATCCTTCCATAAGATGTCCAAATCATAATATAATGGATAAAGAACAACAAAATACTATACGAAGCAATGAATGGCCATGGAACCCAAGGGACCCATGCAAGACCATGTCACTAAGTACTCTATCTTCTGACATAAGGGTTATATATCCAAAAATAAGTAAAAAGATATTATAAATGAATCTTATACCAAATATGGATATCTACACCCCCCACCTTTAATCTAGTAAGTGTATGAAATCAAATTATAAGAGTTAAAGGAAGTTCATACTTCGGTGTGAAAACATACCTTAGATTCATGATAGCTCCAACTTGATTCTATATCTTATTGTGTAACCAAAATCATGTTATAATATAATTAGCATATATGATCTAAAAATACGCAATAGTCAAATCATTTAGAAAATAAATAAATGGAAACAATACACCTATATGTATGTTGCATAGTGATGTGTATGGAGTATTCTCCCCACCATAGAGGATTGGGAAATAGAGGGGAACTTGAGGTCCCATCCATTTCCTGGCTAGGGAAAAGAGTAAGTCCATAAATGGTCAATTGTGTTGCATATTAGAGATGCTTCTTGAAAATTAATGTTGGGATATGATCATTCCCTCAACCTGATATAAGGAGAGTGGTGTTAAGTTCATTAGGGGAATTAAATCTTGACCACACAACTCAAAGGTGAACATAAATTGGGTAATCTATACAAGATTAAGTGGTATAACCAACTCAACCTAAATAAATAAGGTAGTACTAGGTTATCAAGGGCATTGAATCTCAATCATACTACTCAAGGGACCCAACTTTTATAGACAAATAAAGGCTTAAAAGGTGCTTCTTGACAAAAAATAGTACTTCTTGGTAAAATAATACTTCTTGCTAAAAAAATGGTTCTTCTTAAAATAATGCTTCTTAGTAAAATAGTGCTTCTTGATAAATATATTGAATATGTAAATTAGTAATTTTGAAGAATCGGTGTACTTTGGTAAAATAGTTTGTATATGTAATCTAGCACTCTAGAGAAAAAATCAGTGAAACCTAATAAATGAAAGAAGGAACAAACTTCGTTCATCCCTGCTATCATGTCTATTGCGATTGATGTATTATTTGAATATGTATTTTGTTATTTTTGGTTCCCTTACATGGAATATGCACCTCTAGTATATGTCAAACTTAAGTATCTATCAAAATATAATCTCTACTTTGTCATCATGCATAGTATCTATCACAAATATAGAAAACTTTATCCCAAATATGTGAAAATAGGTGGTAGATGTATAATTTTTTGATCTAAGTGTATATATATATATATATATATATATATAGTTTGTAAAATGTATCATATTTTGTGAATTATGTGAATTTTTTTGTGGATTTATTTTTTTATGACATGCCCCCACTCATATTCCCCCTTTTGAGGTGAGGGGAATAGAATCTAGTAGTCACATCATAGTAAAAGGATGAAATGACTATATTGTGTATGTATCAATAATATATGATTCCATAGTGTATTGGTATCATGCCTTGATAATTTAATAATTGGTAATTTGGTATATTTTATAAAAAATATTGCATTTTGCACACAGATTTTGAATCTCGATGTGAACTAGAGAAGAATTAGACATTTTTAAATTTATAAAAATTACTCATGAAATTGGTATTGTGTAGAAGTGTTCATTGTATGGATCCGAACACAACTCATAGTTTTTATTTGGATAGATGGTTCTCGAGATATTTTTGTTCAAAGTTTGCAAATGCAAATGAAAATTGAAAAGTCAATGGCTATATATATAAATTAAAAAAAAATCATTTTGATTTCTAGCTACATCACTTTCAAAATAAAAAGAGATAGAAGATGCAATATCACTTTATAATATAGGTGTATTATGACATTTAAGAAAAGAACATTAGAATAACTGGCATTTGAATCTTGAGTTGCATAATTTTAACTTGGATTAGTAAATTATTTCATTAAAAACCTTTGGCAAAGATATTTTGTTCTTTATCTTGAATTATAAGAATGGCAAAAGAACATGCATCGACACTATTTTGAACATTATTATCATTTTCATCTTTTCAACCTAAAAGTAGAGGGAGAGAAGTAGTACATGCATTTATATCACTAAGATCTATAGATAGAGAAGTATTTTCACTATTTATACTTGTATGAACTAAAGAGGGAATAAAAGCTTCAAATTGAGTAACATTTGCAGTAATTTTTAAATAATCTCATCATTGAATAAATAAGGTAAACATCCATTCTTTGTAATAATATCATCATTGAATAAATAAGTTTTACATTCAACTATTGGTTCATCTTTATAATGATTTGTGCACAAAAGATTATTATTTTCAACATTTGGAATAATATTGTCATGCATGTTCATTTTATAACATTTAATGTTATGCAATGCACTAACTAATGGGACCCTTGATTTTTCTTCAATCACCTCATCATTATATTCGAAGATATGCAATATAGGAGAAATATGAGAGTTAGGCTCTTCATGATCCTATTCAAAATATGTGGAATCATAATCATAAAGATAATATGAAATCATGCTATCAATTTCACCATATTCATCTAGCATTTTCATTATTGTAATTTTAAGGAGGTGGTATAAAGGAAGACTATGTATTATAATTTTTTGAGCCAAAAGATCCTCATAAGTAATGTATTGATCATCAGGGAGATTAAAAAAATGATGTAAATGATGAGTATTATTAGGGTTTTGAAAATGGACATGCATTTTAAGGGTTTTAAACCAAAACACACCTAATATAAAAAATATAAGGCCTAGGGAAAGAAAGATAACAAGCATAACTCACAATATGCCCATACAAGGACTATAAAATCAAGGGTTAGAAAGAGCATATATTATTTGTTGCACTATTCTAAGTTATCAAAATGATTCAAGTTTATCTCAATGTAACAATAATTTGTGTTCTATTTGTTCCAATTTTTTACTATTTTTCCTGCTCGAACACTTGTGTCACCCTTGGGACACTTGCATCAACACAAGTTCCCTAATCTTGATGGAAGTTTCCATATATGAAAATTTAATGTAATTGACCATGTATTTTCCTTAATATGTGTTTAGACTTGTATTATTTTTTTACCTCCAAATAATGATTAGATCACTCATGGAATAATGCCAATAATTAAATCCCTAGATTCTTTGTCTTTGACCAACTGTGACTCAATAAAAATGGGTTAGCACATGAGTTGAGCTAACCCTAGTAACCCTATTATTGCTAAGTGCTACCTACATAGACATATAATTTGAGGAGGGCCTCATAATCACATGTAACTCTCCCTATAAGGTGTGTGTGTGTAATGTTGATTGTGAAACTATATTATTTTTCTCCTATTGCAACCCTTGGTATAAGAAATGTAAGTGAATTTTAACCTTTTGTAATACTTTAGAATTCAGGAATATATAATTTAATATAAGGTATAATCAATAGATTAATGAATGATGTATATGTTAATTGAGAGGCTTATTGGTAATTGAAAATTGTGCCCTAGTTTTTTATATATAGGGAACTTTTTGAATTCAAATTAAGATCTAGTAGCATGCTTAAAACTGACAATAGAAAAATATACGAACTCTAAAAAATAGTCATAAGGTGAAAAGGATTAAAAGAGAATCAAGGATAAGTTAGGACACTTACATTTACCCTTGGAGACTTGCATCAATACAAGTTCCCTGAAGTAAATGGTAATTTCTAAGAGCTCAAAACACATAATAGACATTAGAAACCGATGGATTCCCACCATAAGATGGCTAAAACACAATACAATGAATAGAAAGTAATAAAATACTAGAAAAAACAAATAAATGCTTTGAGGCCCAAGGGGCCCATGCAAGACCATGCCACCAAGTACTTAATCTTATAACAAAGGGGATATATATAAAAAAACTAAAAAATATAAATTATAAAATAAGCTTGTACCAAATATGGGTATCTATACCATTAGATCAATTTAACCCTGATCATCAGATTCGGTCAAAGGTAAGAAATCCCTAGAAATCCTTGTGGAAGTAAATAAAGGTTGAAAATCAATAATTTTGCTTCAAACTCATATTTGGAAAGGAGGGAGGAGGTGTTGGAGGATGACTTGTCCATAACCATCCCTCCTCTCCTTCCTCAACCTTGGATGACTACTATTAATGGAGTCTCCAAGATTTTGGTATTTTCCCCATTTTATTATGTTTGAAATTTATATCCAATACATTTGTACTTATTCTGATCTTTTACTTGTCATAAAGAAAGCAAGAGGTCTCAGTCTCTCATAGTTTCCAAAAAAGTCCTTGGGAGCTTCAAGATCCATGAAAACCATTAATGGTTGCCAACAAGGTTTTAGAAGGAAGTTATTTTAAGTTTCAATTTTGATCTTATATTTTTAGTTCATGTGGATGAGGGAATAAAATAAATGGGGGTCCCCTTTGGGTTCGACCCATCCTAGAGCTTTCAAGAGCCTTCATCCATTAAACATGTCAAAAGGGACCTCTTAAGGACAAAAGAGATAAATATTAAACACCATGAAGTTTCAAGTCCTCAAACCACTTTTATGTGTAATGAGATAAAAAATTGAGTGGGGTCCCTACCTTCAAGTCTCTAGGTGGTCAAAAATGCTATCATAAAAAGGTCTATCTAGATTGAGATAGTTATGGTTTTAATTTCATAGTGTACATGTATAAAAATTTTAGAAAAGCTTTAGTTTTTAATAAAATAACATTTAAATTAAAATGAATTTAATTTAATATTATAATAATTATGTATGATTAGGTGGTAGTTAACCTAATGGAAATCAACATGTGTTAACTATGGTAAGTTAAATTATTGCATTTGGGGATTAGAAACACAAGGCTTTGATGCCACGGGGTCCCCAACTGTCAACTTACCAACACCACACACATGGAAGGTTAATCATAAATACCCAAATAGCCACCAATATTAGGGATTCAAACACATGTCGTATGGTCACATGGGTGAATTTCAGCACTTTATTTTGACTTACCCTATGAAAAGGGTAAACTACCCTTCCCAAGGGCCTATATATTCAATAACTTACCCTATAGAGTGATAAATTTTTAAAAAAACATACTGAGAAAACTATGGGCCTAAAAATTATGAAACAAGTTATAACTAGCTCAAAAAATTGTAAATTCTCATTTAAAATTATTTCAATATTTCCATTACATTGATTTTCATGCAATAAAATTAGGTGAATCTAGAGCATATTACAAAGTAAATATAAGGAGTTTTAACAACCAAACTTTGAAAATTCATAAAAAATAAAATGAGTCTTAAAAATGAATTGTAAATTGAATTATTTTCCTAATTAAGTTTAATTTACATTAAAATTCAACTTATAAATATTGGGATATTTTTAAGTGCATAATTTTTATATATATTCATATAGCCCTTCTTGGCTTCCCATAAATCAAGATAATACAAAATTTGAAAACAAGCCAACATTATTTTATAAGAAACTGTAAAAATAGATAGGATTTTGTATCCAAAATAATGTTTACAAATTGATTTTAAACATAAATATAATCATTACATTTCATGAATTTTAGTTTAGTCGTTATTTGATGATGACAAAATCATAACAGTCTTTATTCATTACATCTTAATCCCCTTTTCTTTTCTTTCACATGAATAACAATTAATCATACACTAAGTGGCATTAAAATTAGCGAAGATTCCCCCCTCCTCCACTTTTTTCCTTCATTTAAAAATCAAGGGCTTAAAAAGTTAAGAAAAGTCTCCATGCAAGTTTTAAGAGTACCATGAGACCAAGCCAAGGAGGGGCTTACATCCCATTCTATTTCCATCATCAGGTGACTATCCTAGGCACCCTTGAGAATTAGACTCCTATCTTTGAACATAGGTGACACCAAAGGTTTTAAGGCTAATGAAAGATACACAAGTGGATAGTTACTAGCTGGGCAACACACTCATCTAGGAGAACCATGCATCCTAGCTACACTACCTTATAACTATAGGCTTCAAATCTCACCCAAGGTACAAAACAAAATAATTGAAATAAAAAAATCATAATAATACATATCAACACTCAAATACACACTAATAATCCAAACATAACAAGTCCCTTACTCACCCATTATGTATGAGAATTTCTACTCTCTATACTATGGGTGTGAGAGAAGGGGGACCTTAGAGACACTCCTTTTCCATAAACCTTCCCATTTTCCATGGGAGTATTTTTAAAACATGATGGTTTTACCCTTTCCCAAACCCTATACCTAGGAAATTTGTATGAGGACTTATAACTTCATTATTTTTCGCAAACCCTACATAAGGATGCACAAACAATGAAATCAATATAAACAAATTTTGAGAAACATAACCTTGCTATTTTAAGTATTAAAAGGGGATATAAAAACAACCAAAAAAGAAATGAGGAATGTTACATTTCCAAGCCCAAAATGGCAATAAAATACTCATGATGGCCATTGGCATAATACATAGAACCCAAGCAAAGAAAGAGGGTAAGCCAAATGACCTTACACCTCTTAAAAACTTAAAAATAAGAGGAGGGAGTAGGGTAATTTTAAAATAAAATTGATTTTCAAGAAATTAGGTGAATAAGAAGCCTATCTTGGCTTCACCTCTTAGATATACTTAAGGAAATCTCTTACAAGCCTTGGGAACTAGTTATCATTCCTCTTCTCTAAGCTACTCCTCTAATCTCTTCCTCTTATTTCTCTATCTCTCCTCCCATCTCAATTTCCAAATGAGAAAAAAAATCCTTCAATGAAAGATTTTCATACCTCTATAGCCAAATAATTCTAATCTAATGGACAATGGGAAGGTGACATTTATCCCTTCCCATTCCTTGGCCCCTCTCCAAAAGTTTTCCCGATCATTTACTCTCCTTACACACCCATGTGGGCAAACAAGACTTTCACATCCCTCATTATGATCTCTTTTTCCCATCTCATAAATGGGCACATGGTCTATCTTAATAATTGATCCATACTCCAAAAAATTCTTCACCCCTCCCTTAGTGATAAGGGGTCTTAAATGTATACACAACCACCTCTAAATCACTTTATAACCACTTGTAAACATGGGTACAAGTTACCATTCGAGTTTTGGTCAAAGGAAGACACTTAAGTGGCTTAAATATTTAACATTTTGAATAAATACAATGCTAAGGTGACCTTTAAGGTCTTCTATAATGGTAATGAATAGTGTCAAAAGGTGTGAATAGTTTCAAGAGGGCCAAAGAGGTTCAAACTCACAACTAGATTAGATGATAACACAGACGTTAGATTATAATATAAGGGAGGTGGATTAAAAGTCTCTACTCTAAAAAACAAATTGTGTACTCATATTCAACATAGTCCTAGTTCCATAGTTTGAACTCCCCTACTTCTTACACATCATTTCACACATCAAATGATCTACCCCAGGTAGTCAAAGCTATTGAATGTATACATATTAGTTAATCATAATAAAATAAAATACATACATAAAACATTCAAATCAAAACATTTTAGTATACATGAGTTAATCACTACATGTTAATTTCATATACTCATAATCCCAATCGTGTGATAAAGTAATATTAGTACAATAATATAATAATGTAGTATGCATATTCATGATTAAATGAAATCATGCACAAATAGAAAGTGCATAGAAATCAAATGCACAATATAAGATACATTATCTTAGTATTAAAGCAACAATAAACATCTCATTTTTCCATAAAATAAGGAGCATGTCCTAGCAATACATGTGTACAATAATAAGGTACAATAGAGGTAGCACTATGAAAATTTTAGACCTCATGAGCCTTCTTTTCTCCTCTTGTGTGAGAGAGAGACATAGGGGGAGAGAGGGAGAGAAAGAGAGAAAATGTTTCATTCTATCTCTTTCTCACTATTTTTATCTCTATATATTCCTCTCTCACTCACTCTCTTTATGTATAAGGAATAATATAAATTTATTTTAATAGGTTTACTTTTAATTATTTCATATAATTTGTCTCTTTAAGTTTTTACTTGTATGGATGATGATAGATGTTATGGTTACCTCATATGTATTATAGTAATCTGATGATGAAAATGTAATTATCATTATAATTCTATACACATAGGTATGCTTTTTATTCTCTCTCTCTCTCTCTCTCTCTATTAATGTAGAAGACATAATTTAAATTTATCATAAAATAGGGTTAATTTTAATAGATTCATAATTATATTATTTAATTTGTTTCTTGTATAATTGATGGGAGATACTATGGGTGCCCAACTTGGATCATAGTAAATTGGTCTTGATGTTGAAATTTTGTCTTAATATCTAATTTTTCTCTAGTGCCACCTAATTCACAGATAAGGACATGTGAGAACATATAGTTATTATCTTTTTTTAAAGTTTAAGTAATGATAATTTATGTCATATTTATATTTTTATGTACATCCCTAACCATATATGTATGCTTTTTAAGATTCAACACCATTGATATATTTAAAGTCATGCAACCCTTTAGTTGGCATGAGGTGATTACACAATCACCCTCTTGTAAAAAATTATTCTTGGAAAATATATCATTTACTATACATCATTTTAATACATTATTTTATCATTTTATTGTTGTTCAACCACAACTATCTTATGAGGTTGTGCCACAGACCTTTGATTCTTCATAGTCTAAGAAGAAAATCTCTTCCCATAATTATAAATCCAACACCCTAAGTTCTACATCTAGGGAGATCAGGTGTAATTAATTTAGAGGCAATGATCAGAAGGAGAGTTAGTTATATTGTTATGGATAATAGTAGGCACAATTTATTTTGTATTCCCATATGGCCCAATTTGTATGCCTATATGGCCCAGTTTTTATGTTCATATGGCCTATTTTGTATGCTTATATGGACCAAATTACATGTCAATATGGCCCATTTTGTATGTCATTATGGCATATTTTGGTTATGTGTACATACTAGACTTAATTTTTATATGGACCTATACAAAATTATGATGTGTATAGATATTTATTTTTTATATGTATATATTATTTTATGTTCTTATTATACATTATCCTTATTGTAATTATTCTTCAATGAAGAAGTTTGCATAGCATGGTTGTGATAATGAATGGGTAACTAATGTTTAGATTTTAAGATTATTTTATAGTATGTTTATAAAAAATGTATAATTATGGCATATTTGGATCAACTTGAGAAGTTGGTTGTGATGCTCTTTGTGACATGTATATTAAAAACCAATACCATCCAAAATCATAGAGAAATTTGGCACATGATTTTAAACAAACTTGGATAGGTATAGGTGAATTATAAGCTCTTATAGTTTCATGTATAAGTCCTCTACTCATAATCCAGATGATTGTCTTCCACTTTTGATGGAAACATGTTTTCTTTATAAGCCAAAACTTTCTTTAGGGAGCCAAATTTGCTCATTAGAACATGCAACTTATAAAATGCATATTAATCAATGAACTGAATTTTTAGTCACATATCGATGAAGGTATAAATTTAATAACAAAATTCATCTACTCTCAATCATCCCCCACACTCTAAACTTGCATGCAGTCATATGTATCCCTGAAGAGAAACATGTCATTCTTAGGGGGGAAAATAGTCTAGACTTTATGCAACTATTGAATTCAAAATGATAATGTTATAAATAAATTTTAATCTCCTTAAATTTAATGTGAGACTAACATACTAATCCCATATAGGATTATATTCCACTCATATTGTGTAAAAAATTGTGGCACATTTTCTCTTGTAGGTAAAACATGCATTAGGGAGCAAAAATTGGTCAGTATAATACACACCTTTTGAACCATGAGGCCAATCAATGAAAAACTTTGAGATCATTTCTAAATATACATAAAAACATAGGAATGATATTTTTTTCTCTCCATATGCCCCTGCACTTCAAACTTTCATGCAGTTAGATGCATCCTTTAAGAGAAACTTATCATTCTTGAATGGTAAAATAGTGCAAACTGTACACAACCATTGTATGTAAACCATGAGGGGTTAAGGTTTATTTTAAGATATTATGATTTAAAATATTATTAATCTAACCATAATTTTGAGTATTCTCTTTTTCTTGTGACAAGGAATAAATGGTGGTACATTTTCTCTTGTAGCCAAAACCTGATTTAGGGAGAAAAAGTTAATATGATGTATAATTTTTTAACTGCACACATAATAAAAAAACAAAATTAATGGTCATGTATATATGGACATATAAACACAAAAATTAAAAATTTACACTCTATATTAGTCCCCCACACATAAATACTCCATGTGGTCGAATGGGTCCCTTAAGAGAACTTATTGTTCTTAAGGGGAACAATAAGAGGGGTAGAGATGAATTTTAGGATCCTAAGGTTTCATTTGAGATAAATATATACATCCTATGATGGAATATATTCCATTAATGATGAGGGATAAATTGGGGCGTGTTTGATCTTGTAGCCAAAACTTACTTTTGGGAGAAAAAGTTGTTTGGTATAACATATAACTTTTCAACCATGTGTCTAATCAAAAAACCAAATTTGTGATCAAATATGAATGGGTGTATAAATTTAATATATAAATTGGTACACTATATATTGACTTACATAATCCACACTTTTACATATTCATATTCATCCCTTAAGAGAAACTTGCCATTCTTAAGGGGAGAATAGTGTAAAATTTATGTACTCATTGCATGCAAATTGGGAGGGGTTGTGATGAAACATAAGATCCTATGGTTGTGTATATGATTCATATATACATATAATATAGGATTATATTCCAATTTTGATGAGGTAAAAATGGAGACATGTTTTCTATCATATCCAAAACTTACTTTAGGGAGAAAATTTTGATCAATATAATGCAAAACTTTTGAATTGAATGTCCAATCATCAAACCAACTTCATAGTAACATCAAGATGGGAATATAAAATTAAAATAGATAATTTTTATTCCTTTATTGGCCCCACACTCTAGACTTTCATGTCATTAGATGTGTCCCTTAAGAAAAACCTATCATTCTTAAGGGGAAAAATAGTGCAAACTTTGTGCAACCATTAAACAAAAATCAGGAAGGGTAGAGATCCACTATAACCTCTTGTGGTTGCACATATATTATTGTAAAAATACAATAGAATATTATCTTTAAATAAATATTATAAATAAATTTTTGTAAATTTTCTCTCACAACCAAAACATTTTTTAGGGAGCAAAGTTGGTTATTATAACATAGAACTTTTGAACTGTGCTCCCAATTGACAAATCAACTTCCTTGTCCTATCTGGATGGGAATATTATAGATTTATTCACTATATTTAAATCCCCACACTCCAAATTTTCATGATATAGGATGTTTCCCTTAAGATAACTTTGTCATTCTTAAGGGGAAAAATATGTGAATTTTATGCATCTTTTGAACACAAAATAAGAGGGGTAAAGACTCACATAAGATCTTATGGTTACACACAAGCCTAAGATCTTGTGGTTGCACATAAGAGTTATCTATGCATCCCTTGTAATATTATATTACAATATAAATGAGGAAAAAATGGCTACATGTGTTATCTTTCAGCCAGAGCTTGATTTAGGGATTAAAAGTTAGTCAATATTATAACATCATGAAATAAATGTTAGTTTTGTTAATAGAATCTCAAAAACTCAAATTGAAATGTTGCCAAAAACCTAATCATGTGTCCTTGGATTTATTAATACTAATATTAGTGTAATTTTAATAATAAAACAAACATAATTGTTATACCTTCTTATAAATTTTCTTGCCAAAGTTCATGATAAGCTCAAATGCATGGATGTAGTTACAAGATTCTTGGCAAATGTAGGTGATCAAACAAACAACATCTCCCCTTGATAAATGTAATATTTGGATTGATAAGTGATTATATTGATTTATGATTTTTTTTCCAAATTTGAAACACTTTGTTGTTTTATAAACAATTTTTTAGAATAAAGGGGGGGCTCTATTTATAACTTTTTAGAATGGATATAGACCATCAGATCAGGATGAATATCAATAGAAGAGGATTAGTCATCCTAATTATAAATATGGGAGGTGGAGTGTGAGATAATAGGGATAAAGTTTGTAAGAGGAGGACTTGATGAGGCATGGGCTTTATGATACACCTTTTTATAAACAAGATTACATGGGGATTAGAAATGAATATAAAATTCACTTATGGGAAAATGTGAGGATTTTAGTGGGATTTGAGTGATGTGAGATAAAAATAGGATTAATTGATTAAGGAAAATATGGATATTCTAAATTCCATGGATTTTTCCATTAGGAAGAATATTAGCTAAGCTAATTAATCAAATATTAATCAACTAATGGTAAGTGATGTGAGATTATGGTAATGGTTGTGATCATAAAATAAATAATTGATCAAGAGGGATGCATAGTGATTAAACTAGAGATTTTAGATAGATAGAAGAATTTATTATACTATTTACAATGATGTTAGTGTGAAATAGTAAGATAGTTAAAATAAACATGAATTATCCAATTTTAGGTGTCTAAAATTTGCCTCTATTTGATAAGTCATTGTGAGACATGATGAGTGGAGTAATGGATTTTAAAAGAATGAAAAAACTAAAAAAGGTGAATGAAAGTTAGATGATGATGAAATAATGTGATAAATGATGTACCCTCTAGAGGACATACAAGGAGGAAGGATGTGGATGGGCTCTCAAAAAAGAGAGCAAGAAGCTATAATGGAAGAAATAATGGGTGGGTGATGAATAAAGGGGATGGGATGAAATATGTGATGACTGGATAGTAATATGAATATTAACCCATGGATGAGATTAACCAACTTGATCTAATGCTTGCACACTTTGATTTTTTATGACAATGGATTGATTTTCCCCAAACATGGTAGATTTGGTAAGGAAACATCTTGAGATAAGTTGCACACTTTTATTTTCCCCAATAAAGGTGGATGTAGGGAAAATATATTAAAAAACTATGGGCTTGAATTCTAGAATGATCTACCTTGATAATAATCTACATGCTTGAATTTCCCCAAATACGATAAAATCTGTGAGTGTGGATTGGATGGATGGATGATTTATTGATAGATTGATTTATCAACAAACATAGATCAAATATTTAACCAATTAAATGGATTAAGGATGATATGAATGATGTTAAAGGAAGATTTATTGATAGGTTGACACAAATGTGTGTGTTAATGGTATAATGAATTTTCAAAGAAAAAATAATTCATAAAAAAATGAGCACACAAAGATGGATAATTACGTGATAATAATTAAAGAGTAATATGATTATATTTGGAGAGAATTAAATAAATTTTGGAATAATAAGGGATGTGGAAAACATATGTCTACACACTTGGGCCATAGGGATGATTGTTAGATATGGATAATTAGTTATAAGAAAAGGATGTTGATAGGAATGGACATGGAAAAAATAAAAAGAATGAGAATGAGAATGATAATGGTGATGGTGGTGGCCGAGTTGACCTCATAAACTCTATGTAATTGAGCACTACCTACATAGGCAAAATAGACCTTAGGATGATGTAGTTTTTCCAAAAAGGGAGGAATATGATGATAAATGATGAGAGATGAGAATGTGAATGATGGTTGAGATGATCTCAAAAACTCGATGTGACTGAGCATTACCTACATCATCCAAATAAACCTCAAGCCACTATAGTTATCCCAAAAAGGGATGAATATTATGAGAAATTATGAATACTGAGAATGGGAATGAGGGCGGCCTAGTTGACTTCAAAAAATACATGAGACTAAGTGATACCTACATATTTCAAATATAACTTAGTCCACTATAGTTCTCTTAAAAAAGGAAGAATATGATGGGAAATGATGATAAACAAATGTTGATCTGATGTTTACAAATGTTAAAGAGGGATGAAATTATTGGATTTAGATTATAGATGATTTTACGAGGGGATAAATTACCTCTTTAGCATGTCTCCACATGATAATTTAAAACTTGATTTTTGATGTGGCACATGATGGTATAAACCATGATATAAAACACCATGATAGCTTGGTCGCAATGTGCATAAGGACTAACCCCCAGTCCAAGAGACAAATGATAAAAATGCATCATGATATGGAAAAATTGAGATGACATTGTTATTGTATATTTATGGATGGACTCAATTACAAGTGCATGACATGAGGCACCATAGTATGGAAAAACCATGATGACATTGTTGGTTCACTTAGACTGAGTCAAGACACAATATGAAAAGAAAACAAAAAAAAAGCAAACAAACACACACACACTTAAAAACAAAAGTAATATAAAACATCTTGTCATTAATCAAGTCAAAATACATGTGTAAAGGTTTGATGATATTGATAGTTAGATGGATCCCCCAAGTAAATATACATGTAATGGAATGGATTGGGGATAAAATATCTTTGAATAGGTTGCATGCTTTGATTTACCCCAAATAGGGTGAAAGTTGAGAGCTTAGATTGATGATTTGACCCAAATAAGGTGGATGTGGGAATGAAATATCCCAAAAAAAGTTAGATTAATGAATAAAAAATGATCAAGGATTGTTAACTAGATTTAGGATAAGATAAATGTTTTTGTGTTGTATGGATTTATATCTTTTTTTGGATATTTTTAGCCTTTTCTAATTTTTTGAATTTTTGGATTACCTAATTTTTTTTTATATTATCTAATATTTTTGGATTTTTCAAAATAAGTATATAGAAGGGGGTTCTTTAAATATATGGATAAGGGGTCACTAGTAAAGGGAAAACTTTTTCTAGAATTAGGGATGGGAAATGTAATTAATGGACATGATTTAGGATGATATTGGATGATAATGAATGTTAAGGGACTATGAGGAATGGATTAGGGATATCCAAAGACCATGTCATGTGGAAACCAAGTGTCTAGTTCTCAAAGTGTCATTTGGATGATATGCCAAGATGCTTCCTAAAACTAGGCTCAAAACATCTTCCACTTATTTATTAAGGTCAATACGAGAAAAGATGGGCATGATAAGATGGATACAAATTTAGATAGGATGTTTTGGATGTATGGTTTAAATAGGTTATATTTGGATGCCAAGATGGGATGGAATGGGAAGGACTAATATGTAGATGTTATTATCTCTAAGTGTCAAGATAATTGCAGACAATAAATTATTTACATGACATCAAAAATTGGTTTTCATCATGGTAGTTTCCCAAGGTGCCATAAGCATGATTTTCACCATTAAATGATTTATTTCTCTTTTAATTTTTAATTTTTTAAATATATATATATATATATATATATATATATATATATATATATATATATATATATTTATAGCATCTCAAATCAATGGAAGATTATGAGATGCATAATGTTGACCCTTTGTGATCTTCAGGTTCATGCTCCATATATGTCATCGTGAACTTAATTTATTTTTAGATTGGCTTCTTCCAAATTGATCAAGATGCCATCATAGCCCCTACAAAAGAAGGTGTTGCCAATGATGATGAAATAAAAGTTGTATTGGATGGAGGATATTTTTTGATTTCTTGGAGGATTTGGAGGGATGTAGGGATCATGATGTAAAGGGGGATTGGGACCAACAATCTTACATTTTGAAATATTGAGAGTATTCATTGATTGGATGCATGGAGGATTTTCCCTTATATGGTGTTTACAACAAATCATGTGGATTTATCTTGTGACTGTGATGACATAAGAGAGAGATTGATTCTTTGATTTTCTTAATTTTGATTTTGATTTCCATCCAATAATGCCTCAAAGATGTTTTCACTAAGGGACTTGAATTTTTTAATTTTTTAATTTTGATTTTGATTGTCCTATAGTGCCTTAAACAAGGTTTCACTATGGGTATTTTCTTTTAAATTTCAAAGATTTTCACTTTGATTGCCCTGTAGTGCCTCAAACAAGGTTTCACTAGGGGATGTTGATTTTAGATTTAGCTTTTTTGGATTATAATATTGAGTTTTATGGAGGAACCTTTCATTTTTCCCTAGGATATGCTAATGTTGCTTTATGCTCTTATGGATAGATGTAAATCATGAATTTTTCCTTTGTTTTATTATTTTGGATAGAGGGTGATGCTAAGTGATTCTTTTGGTCTCAATCGATGGGTGCGTGACATTAAATTTCAAGATAGTGTAAAGTATGGATGGTATTGATATGATGATGGGTGGTAGCATGGTCTTTGTAAGGACTATGAAGGAATCCTATTTCAATGTTGGATGAGGCTTCTTTAGAAACTATGGAAGTGTCAAAAACATATTTACATGGATTTATAGATGGTTTGAATCTCATGCCATGATAACCTTTGTGTGTACGTACACAGATGGGATCAATAATTCCATTTTAATGGAGGCTAAGGCCTTTACCATTGTAGCTCATACTTTGAGAATTCTACTTGCTATAGGATATTTTTGCTTTGGAAACATGTTGTAGGGTTGCATCCACAAAGCCATGATTAATTATTATTGATGATTTCTCATTTTTTGAGGAAGTTAAATCTAATAAATGATGTATTTATAAACTGATAGGATGTTAATGCTAATGTTGGTTATAATTTTGATGTTGATGTTGATCTATTGTGTAAGATGGGCCTATCCACATGGAAGTTTTTTTGATGTTCATTGTCTGTAAGTACCATTTTCACTTGAGGCATATGATCTTGGGTGATGGCTGGTTGGATATGTGAAGGGAGATGGGGTGATAGGCCAAGGATGGTGTCATCAAATATGGGTTCATCAAATACTAATGATTTGTTGAAGATAGGTTGGTCAAGAATAGGTTGACTAAGGATGGGTAATTGGTGAAGTGATGGTTCATCGAATATTGGCTCATCAAAGATGGTCCTTCATCAAATATGGGTGGGAAAACAATGATTTATGATTAGATGAAGATGGGTGATTCAACAAAAATAGATTCATTGAAGATGGATTGGCCTATGATAGAGTAATTGTATTGACCTTTACTTAGAATTGAAAGATTTTGATGGTGATTTAGAAGGGGATCTTGCCATATCCCTAATGTATGATTCTCAAACTTATATGCACATGGTTATCATATAGACAAATATCCTTGGAAGGCTAATGGTATAATATGATTGGATTGTTAGATTTGATGTGGCTCTAAGGTCAAGTGGGTGTTGGATAACATAGTGTTTGATGGTCATGCCTCAAGGGAATTAGATGTTGGACTAGAGCATGAAGAACCATGAAGGAATGCCATATGGGATAGTGGTGGATAAGCTATAAAATTTGGTCTATCATACCTTGGGTTATGGATGGTGATGCTAAAACTAGTTTAGGATTATGGGAGTTATTAGGATTCTACCCTAACAGGTTTTGAGATGCCATGACTGAGATTGATTTATTTTTTTAATGTGATTTGACTTCTGATTTTATATTAAATTTTTTGTTTGATTAGTATTTTTTATGTGATTTGATTTTTGATGTGATTAATCTCAAATTAGATATTGATTAGTGATGTTCGATTTTATTTAGATGAGATAAAAGATGGATGTTTTTATTTTGTCATTCCCAACCAATAGCTACAAGAGATTGAATCAAAAAAAGGAGGAGATGATGTAATTTGATGTGACTTAGACTATGACTTGTGATTTGATTTGATTTGAATTGACTTGATTTGACTTAGTCCAAGTTAAACGCTTCAACTTTGGTATGTGATTTTATATTGGTCAAATTTGATTTTGGATTGTTGATTTTAATTAGTCAAGATTGACCTTGGATGTTTGAATCAACTTGATTTGTTTAAAGTTGACCATTTTTGAATTTCTTATTTTAATTTGACTTGGTCAAAGTTGATCATTTGACTTTGGGTTGGACTTGGTAAAAGTTGACCTAGATTTGAATTTTGATGTTGAATTTGGTTAAAGTTGATCAAATTTGACTTTTGATGTTAACTTTGGTCAAAATTAAAAGGATTTGACTTTATGTACAATGTTTGACATTTTTATTTTGGATGAATTTGACTATTTGAATGGTATTTTGGTCAAATTTTACCCAATTTTATGTTTGACTTGGAATAGTTGACTTTGATGTTGGTCAAAGTTAACTTGATTTGACATTTGATTTTGAATTAATTTCTATGATACAAGGTTTTCAATCAAAATGGACTATGACAACACACACACAAAAACATGCAAGTGACAATTCCTATGCTTAGTAAATAAGGGTGTGTAATGAAACTAATAGTCCATCGATATGCAAAGTGGTGAAGAGGTTGGTCTCCAAACCCTAACTAGGCACATATATGTGATGAGTAATCTTTGAGAATGTTATATTCCTTACATTGGTAGTTATTTGTGGCCAAATGGTCTTAAGCTAGGAAAAATAACTCAACTAGGTGCATCCCCTATATACCTTATTGTATGATGGATACCAAGTCCATGTAAGAGGGAAATAATAGGATTCATGAGAGGGTCTAGCTCATTCCTACCCATTCCATCTATAAGATTTTACTGGAGTTTTAAAAAAAAAATCTTCGATGGGTGATGTCTAGGGCCTATGTATTGGATCATGAAATCCCCTCACTTCATGGTGTACATAAAACATACAACTACTTGGCTAGTAACGATAACTCCTCCCTCAATTTGTATACCCTACCAAAACATAAGGTTGATCCATATGTTGGGGGATGAGTTCCTCTTCACCAGACCCTAATGGATTGTGCTTGGAGAGCAACATCTGAGTCATGCAACCAAAAAGAAAAAATGAAGTTTGGCTGATTTTTATCCTTAAGGTCCCATAAAGGATAAGAGGATAGAAAACATAGATTTCACTTCAGGATGGGGAAGACAACCAAAATGATTTTGATCACCTAGGATCCCAAAATTGAGTAAGGGGAGAGCATACACACTTAGGTTATCACAAATGATGAGTCCATAAAATAACTCATTATATCCATAAAATAACATCCTTTTTTCTTGCATTGGAAGTGGATCTAATTGTAGTTTCCAAACTTATAATTTATTTAGAATGAAATAGTAAATATATATCATGATTATTTCTTTAGAATTCCTTGTTATCTATTGGTTAGCTATTTATAATGATTATTGAGAAAAAGCTATCAATGAGTGTATATACAATTCATATTATGTTATGAATGATTCAAAGTATGAAGAATAACCATGTTGAAGTCTTATATAATAAGATCTAGTATTGTAATAAATATATGGACTTCTACAGGCTTGTTACAAAATCTTATAGTAGCTCCATATTATAATAGGCTTACTACATCAACCACAGATTACAATAGGCTTGCTACGGACAAGCTTTAGAGTACATTAAACCACCTATAGATTATCTATATATTACATTACACCATATATGAATTACATTATCCAACTACAAATTTCAGTAGGCTTGATATGAATTTTAGGAGGTTGTTATGAATTTCACTAGGATTGCTATGGATTTTAATAGACTTGTTATAGTTTTTAGCAGGTTGCTACGAATCTCAACACAATTGTTTTAGACTTCAAAAAAACTGCTACAGACATGTTTGGAAAGTATTTATAAGAGTATTTCAATGCTCCATATATCATGAAGAATGCTTTCCATTTAGATTCTTTCGATATATATATATATATATTTATATGTATAGATTTTCTATTATATATTGTATTCAAATATATATAATTTTATTCCAATAAATATATCCCTCCATATTTGGTGGGGATCCAGATTATGTTATAATATATTTTATAATTGGAATATATATTCCTCTCCATATTTTGTAGAGATTGAGATAGGGTAGAGTATCTCGGATTGTTACTCTCAAATAAGGTGTTGGTTGGAAGCATGGAATTATAAATGTAACCTTCTACACTTTAATAAATAATCAATCAATACATTTTTACTTCCATTATTGTAAGCAAACATTTAAAATTGATGTTATGAGTAAATCCTCTTCTGAAGAATGATCTAGCCACTCATTTCAATGAAGATGGATCCATGTAATTTTATTTTATTTCTTTATTCTGTAATTATCTTTTCTACTGTAGATTCTTATTTTATTTCCTTGTTACTGTAAATAGTTTATTTTGTATAGTTGTTGTAAACCTAAAAGTGTTTTATGTGTTTGTCATTTGCTTTCAATTTAACAATTTAATTTCTATAAATGTGTTTTAATTTCATGCAAAGAGTGTTTTAATTTCTATAAGTGTGCAAGTGTGGTTTTCAATTCTAGCAAGTGTGCTTTTCAATTCCTGCAAGTGTAGAGTGTGATAGAAGGAACCATTTTCCAAAGGTATATTTATCCTTTTGCATATATCCTTCAAACACCAACCTTATATTGACATTATTAAATGAAGGGTATTGACAACAGTGTTATTAGGAGATTCAGATTTGCTAAGGAGATTCCTAGTGAGAGGGAATGTTTCTTTGTAAATTTTTTGATAGGAGACATTAAGTTAATAGTTTCTTTAGATTTTATTTTTTGCAACATAGATGAGAATTTATTTTTTTGCAATTATAAAATTTATATTTAAAAAAAAAAAAAAAAACCCTTAATACTAACATTACTGTGTAGAAAATAACAACTACTAACATCATGAAGGAAGATCTAATTGTTGATGTAAGATGGAAATGAAATTTTTAGACAACCAACAAGATGAAGAAAATAGTCTTTTAATTAAATTTTTGTAATTGTTCACAATAAAAAATGTGAAATAGGAAATGATCTATATTTAGAATTAGGTAGATCGACTATATATGGTTGTGTGAAACCTGTACAAATATAGCTACATCTTTTTTCGAAACCACCTATAATAGATAACACATCTTTTTGAATGATTCTAAAAAGTTGCATGTTAATAAATAGGTAAAATCAATGCTAAATTGGTCTCTAACTATTTTAAATCATCTCATACCTACATGCCTGTAATAAAAATATTTTTATATTTTCTAAAAAACACAAATAGTTTCTAGCAAGATAAGATTGCACGTTAGATTTTGATTGAAGACAAAATTTGGATATGGCTGACAAAGGATGGTTGAAGTATACAAGGAGATGGAATTTTAGGTAGAAAAAATCATGCTGATGATCTCTACTGAAACAAATTGGTCTGTAATCCAGTTTGGGTAATTGTGGTAGTAAGACTCCCTAGATGGAATTATGTGGGGTATTCAATCTCCTAAGTAAAAATAGCTTATTTCTAACGATGAATGATATAGTAATAAGAGATCAAGAAATTGAAAGGTTAAAAGCTATATGAGATGTTGAAAAAGAACTATCACTTCAACTAAAATTCCTGTGATCTTATCTAGTAAAGTGCTACATGTAGAATGGATTTCATTTTGATATGGTATGGCTGATCGAATTTGTTAAGCATGCTAATGATTTCAACAATTTGTTTTTGATATTAAATTCATGACCAAGAGAGATTCATGCTAGTTTTAGACAAAATGTATAATTATAGCCTCCCAAAATATTGCATGCAATATTGTCATGCCTTAAGATCATTATTTTAGCTGGACTTTGCATGGATCAAATAGATTTGATAGGTTAAAAATTTCATGCAGTCATAAATCTCAGTAAAAGTGGACTTCATTAAAAAGTCATGATTTTTCTTGCTGGAAGTATGATGTAATTGGTGATGAAATAAATCATGCAATAAATATGATGCCATGCCATGCATCAAAATAGTGACATTGCTTTAGATTTTATATGAGTTAAATAATCATATCCAAACATTAATGATCAGTCTTACATAAATCACTAATTTTTAGCATGCACAAGATTTCAATATTTTAATTCCTATTTTTTCTTAGATTAATCATTAAAGTTTATACTAAATTTTTATTTTTAAGATTCTTTCTAAATTATAGCAATAATGTCTAATAGAAAATATCCATTTAAATACTCAAGATATTTTATTTCGGTCTTAGTACTAGATGTTTGTTTTATTTTTTGTGTTTCCTATTAGTCTACATGTATAAGGAAGTTTGTGATTAAAAAAATAAAAAAATTATGATAGTCTAAAAATAAAATAAATAAACCAGACTTTCCTTCTATTCTAGACTAGCATGCAACCCAAAATATTGAATTTACATATAGTCATATGAGATTGAGTATTTAATGATTTTTGAGTACTACAGATGCTAAAAATTAATAAGAATTACATGATTTCATGAAGAATCTAAACTAACATTAAACTATCAAATTATCTTCAATGCAAAGTACATATGTGGTTATAAAAGTGGTAAATTAGGCTTGGCTTCGAGGGACTCTGCCCCTTGACCCCACCCTGTATCATGATAGGGAGCACACAAGGGGTGCTACCCTATGACCCCACTTAGGGTTGCTACGTCTAGACCCCTAATTTTTATTTTTTAGTGAAGAAGATAGTAAAGAAGCTTGTTCAACATGATTTAAGTCCAGACCAACTTGTAGATACAAAACACAAAATTTTTAGCAACAAGAAGAGGCATGCAAAATCTATTTACAAGGAAGCTAAAGACCTCCAAACTTTATTTATCTAGGTATATTTTCAGTTTCTAGTTTCCATCAGATAATTCAACAATGTAATTTTATCTTCCTTATACACATAACAATTAGTATTTTTTGCACAATTCATAATAAAAAGAATTGATGATATTTCATTTCAATCATTTCCAACCATATTCAGGAATTATCTACACCCATATCCACTTGCATAATAATAAAAATTGTCTGAGAAAGTTCTTATTCTCCATAATAAAATCCCATTCTCAATTATGTTATTTCCTAAACTATCATTCATTCTTTCATATGATGAAATGCATTCTTATATATACATTTAAATGTTCATCTTAACATTTTGTTATTGGTATTTATATTTCTTTGACATTGCTAATATTAAGCTTATTTAGAAAGGTTTTGTTTGTTTTTGGTTTTTACAAGATATTTTCATTACAAAGAGCCATTCTAGAGATGTAAATTTCTTCTCATGACTTCAGCAAGTAGTTGCTAGATAATCCCAAGTCACCTTTGACAATATAATGCAGTAGAATCAACAAGTGTCTATGTTGAAGAAATGTCAACATATAGAACATTCCATAATACATTTTCAATTAGTATGAAGATGTATATAGTATATGGCTAATATTTTTCATGTCATCAATTTTTTTAAAAAAGAGTTAGAAAAAAAATACCAACAATGAAAACCTTCGGGCGTTGTTGGCAGCCTTGGTTTGAAAACTAGTCTGTTGACTGATCAAGTACTGGAATAAAGAATATTGATTAGAAAACCAGTTTACTGGTTAGTCAAGGGAAAAAACATAAAAAACTAAAAAAAATACAATTTGTCCTATGAAACAGTTGATGCAATTTTTTTTACATGGTTGCTTACTTCTATACTCTTATTTCTCAGCATAACAAGATTGTACTTTTATCAATACTTTTTTCCAACATATTTTACTTTAGCTATTATGGAAAAATAACTAAAGACTAAAGGTATGCCATGGTATTTTACTTTACTATTTTATGTTTAAATTTATTTGTAAGTTTTATTATTACATGAAGATCTACTCTTACAAACAGCTTGTTCTGGAGAAATGGATAAACTTCCATCTGATTTTATGTAATCTCATCCCACTCCATTCATTTAGTGTGCATGAGGACATGCATAAGCTTAGTTGTGGGGGATGAGAATAGCTTTGAATATATAAGAATTGGGCTTATCCAAACATACAACAATAGTTTGATCTTGATCATGGTACATAGTTTTGTTATCCCAACATACAAAAATAGCTTGATCTTGATCATGGTACATAATTTTGAAAGGAAATTTTTCTTTGTGGTCAAAATAAATATGTATAAACACAACATGAATTTCTCAACACAAGAAATTTCTCTCATCTTAATTAACAAAAAATGAAGAAAAGAATAAAAAAAAGAAAGAAGATAAGATGAAGAAAAAAAAAACAAAAAAGAAAAGAAAGAAGAAAAGAAAGAAGGAAAGAAGAAAGTATGAAGAGATTAGCATGAGACTTTCACATAAGAACCTATGTCCAAACAATCAAAATAATGAGGATAGTATGAAAAATATCCACAAAAGAACCTATCCTTAAATGTCCATTTTCATTGGCCACTTTTATTTGATATTTTAAAAGATAAATTTCATTATACTTGTATTAATGAAATCAATTTGGGAAGCTCATTTGAAGTATGAAGCTAAATCATGCATATGTATCATGATATTTTAAACAATTGCATGATGAGGACATGCATGAGATTAGGTGTGGGGGAGATGATGAGTCCATAAAATGACTCATTATATCCACAAAATAACATCTTTTTTCTTGCATTGAAAGTGGATTTAAATATATTTTCTGAAGTTATAATTTATTTAGAATGAAATAGTAACTATATATCATGATTATGTCTTTAAAATTCCTTGTTATCTATTAGTTAGCTATTTATAATGATTATTGGAAAAAAGTTGGCAATGAATGTATATACAATTCATAATATGTTAAGAATGATTGAAAGTATGAAGAGTAACCATGTTGAAGTCTTATACAATAATATCCAGTATTTTAGTCAAGATATGGACTCCTACAAGCTTGCTACAGAATCCCACAGTAGCTTCAGATTATAACAGGTTTGCTATAGTAGTTATGGATTACGATAGGCTTGATATGGACAAGCTATAGAGTACATAAAACCAACTATGGATTACATCATCTAGTTATAGCTTTCAATATGGTTGCTAAAGATTTCAATAGGCTTGCTATGAATTTCACTAGACTTGCTACGGATTTCAGCAAGTTTTCTATATATTTTAGTAGGTTGTTATGGATTTCAACAAAATTATTTCAGACTTCAAGAAAATTACTACAGACTTGTTTATAAATTATTTCCAAGAGTATTTAAATGTTTCATTTATCATGAATAATGATTTCTATTTAGATTCTTTCTATATATAAATTTTTGTGTATAGATTTTCCATAATAGATTGTATTCGAATATATGTAATTTTATTCCAATAAATATCTCTCTTCATATTTGGTGGGGATCAAGATTATGTTGTAATATATTTTATTATTGGAATAAATATCTCTCTCAATATTTTGTGGAGATTGAGATAGGATAGAGTATCTCGGATTGTTACTCCCAAATAAGGTGTTGGTTGGAAGCATGAAATTATAAATGCAACCTTCCACACCTGAATGAATAATCAATCAATACACTTTTATTTCTATTATTCTAAACAATGATTTGAATGTTCTGAGTAAATCTTTTTCTGAGGAATGAGCTGGCCACTCATTCCAAGGAAGATGGATCCATGTATTTTTATTTTATTTCTTTATTTTGTAATTATCCTTTATGTTGTAAATTATTATTTTATTTCCTTATTACTATAAACAATTTATTTTGTATAGTTTGTTGTAAACCTACAGGTGTTTTATGTGTTTGTCATTTAATTTCAATTCAACAAATTACTTTCTATAAGTGTGCTTTAATTTCATTCAAGAGTGTTTTAATTTTTGCAAGTGTGATTTTCAATTCTAATGAGTGTAGTTTTTAATTTATGCAAGTGTGGAGTGTGATAGAAGGAACCATTTGTCAAAGGTCTCTTTATCCTTTTGCATACAAATTTTGAACACTAGCCCTCGATTATTAGGATTCTACCATAACTTGGGTTATGGATGGTGATGCTAAAACTAGTTTAGGATTATGGGAGATATTAGGATTCTACCCTAACAGGTTTTGAGATGCCATGACTGCGATTGCTTTATTTTTTTGATGTGATTTGACTTCTGATTTTGTATTAAATTTCATGTTTGATTAATATTTTTTATTTGATTTGATTTTTGATGTGATTAATCTCAAATTAGATATTGATTAGTGATGCTTGATTTTATTTAGATGAGATAAAAGATGGATGTTTTTATTTTGTCATTCCCAACCAATAGCTGCAAGAGATTGAATCAAAAAAAGGAGGAGATGATGTAATTTGATGTGACTTAGACTATGACTTGTGATTTGATTTGATTTGAATTGACTTGATTTGACTTAGTCCAAGTTAAACGCTTCAACTTTGGTATGTGATTTTGTATTGGTCAAATTTGATTTTGGATTGTTGATTTTAATTAGTCAAGATTGACCTTAGATGTTTGAATCAACTTGATTTGTTTAAAGTTGACCATTTTTGAATTTCTTATTTTAATTTGACTTGGTCAAAGTTGATCATTTGACTTTGGGTTGGACTTGGTAAAAGTTGACCTGGATTTGAATTTTGATGTTGAATTTGGTTAAAGTTGATCAAATTTGACTTTTGATGTTAACTTTGGTCAAAATTAAAAGGATTTGACTTTATTTACAATGTTTGACATTTTTATTTTGGTTGAATTTGACTATTTGAATGGTATTTTGGTCAAATTTTACCCAATTTTATGTTTGACTTGGAATAGTTGACTTTGATGTTGGTCAAAGTTAACTTGATTTGACATTTAATTTTGAATCAATTTCTATGATGCAAGGTTTTCAATCAAAATGGGCTTTGACAACACACACACAAAAGCATGCAAGTGACAATTCCTATGCTTAGTAAATAAGGGTGTGTAATGAAACTAATAGTCCATCGATATGCAAAGTGGTGAAGAGGTTGGTCTCCCAATCCTAACTAGGCACATATATGTGATGAGTAATCTTTGAGAATGTTATATTCCTTACATTGGTAGTTGTTTGTGGCCAAATAGTCTTAAGCTAAGAAAAATAACTCAACTAGGTGCATCCCCTATATATCTTATTATACGATGGATACCAAGTCCATGTAAGAGGGAAATAATATGATTCATGAGAGGGTCTAGTCCATTCCTACCCATTCCATCTATAAAATTTTACTGGAGTTTCAAAAAAAAAAATTCTTCGATGGGTGATGTCTAGGGCCTATATATTGGATCATGAAATACCCTCACTTCATGGTGTACATAAAACATACAACTACTTGGCTAGTAACGATAACTCCTCCCTCAATTTGTATACCCTACCAAAACATAAGTTTGATCCATATGTTGGGGGATGAATTCCTCTTCACTAGACCCTAATGGATTGTGCTTGGAGAGCAACATCTGAGTCATGCAACCAAAAAGAAAAAAAAGGAAGTTTGGCTAATTTTTATCCTCAAGGTCCCATAAAGGATAAGAGGATAGAAAACATAGATTTCACTTCAGGATGGGGAAGACAACCAAAATGATTTTGATCACCTAGGATCCCAAAATCGAGTAAGGGGAGAGCATACACACTTAGGTTATCACATATGATGAGTCCATAAAATAACTCATTATATCCATAAAATAACATCTTTTTTTCTTGCATTGAAAGTGGATCTAATTGTAGTTTCCAAACTTATAATTTATTTAGAATGAAATAGTAAATATATATCATGATTATTTCTTTAGAATTCCTTGTTATGTATTGGTTAGCTATTTATAATGATTATTGAGAAAAAGCTATCAATGAGTGTATATACAGTTCATAATATGTTATGAATGATTCAAAGTATGAAGAATAACCATGTTGAAGTCTTATATAATAATATCTAGTATTGTAATAAATATATGGACTTATACAGGCTTGTTACAAAATCCTATAGTAGCTCCATATTATAATAGGCTTACTACATCAACCACATATTACAACGCCCTTGCTACGGATAAGCTTTAGAGTACATTAGACCACCTATAGATTATCTATATATTACATTACACCATATATGAATTACATTATCCAACTACAAATTTCAGTAGGCTTGATATGGATTTTAGGAGGCTTGCTATGAATTTCACCAGGATTGCTATGGATTTTAATAGACTTGCTATAGTTTTTAGCAGGTTGCTACGAATTTCAACACAATTGTTTTAGACTTCAAAAAAATTGCTATAGACATGTTTGAAAAGTATTTATAAGAGTATTTCAATGCTCCATATATCATGAAGAATGCTTTCCATTTAGATTCTTTCTATAAATATATTTATATGTATAGATTTTCCATTATATATTGTATTTGAATATATATAATTTTATTCCAATAAATATATCTCTCCATATTTTGTGGAGATTGAGATAGGGTAGAGTATCTCGGATTGTTACTCTCAAATAAGGTGTTGGTTGGAAGCATGGAATTATAAATGTAACCTTCTACACTTTAATAAATAATCAATCAATACATTTTTATTTCCATTATTCTGAGCAAACATTTAAAATTGATGTAATGAGTAAATCTTCTTCTGAGGAATGATCTGGCCACTCATTTAAAGGAAGATGGATCCATGTAATTTTATTTTATTTCTTTATTCTGTAATTATCGTTTCTACTGTAAATTCTTATTTTATTTCCTTATTACTGTAAACAGTTTATTTTGTATAGTTGTTGTAAACCTATAAGTGTTTTATGTGTTTGTCATTTGCTTTCAATTTAACAATTTAATTTCTATAAGTGTGCTTTAATTTCATGCAAAGAGTGTTTTAATTTCTATAAGTGTGCAAGTGTGATTTTCAATTCCAGCAAGTGTGCTTTTCAATTCCTACAAGTGTAGAGTGTGATAGAAGGAACCATTTTCCAAAGGTATATTTATCCTTTTGCATATATCCTTCAAACACCAACCTTATATTGACATTATTAAATGAAGGGTATTGACAACATTGTTATAAGGAGATTCAGATTTGCTAAGGAGATTCTTAGTGAGAGGGAATGTTTCTTTGTAAATTTTTTGATAGGAGATATTAAGTTAATAGTTTCTTTATATTTTATTTTTTGCAACATAGATGAGAATTTATTTTTTTGAAATTATAAAATTTAGATTTTAAAAAATAAATAAAACCCCTTAATACTAACATTACTGTGTAGAAAATAACAACTACTAACATCATGAAGGAAGATCTAATTGTTGATGTAGGATGGAAATGAAATTTTTAGACAACCAACAAGATGAAGAAAATAGTATTTTAATTAAATGTTTGTAATTGTTCACAATAAAAAAATGTGAAATAGAAAATGATCTATATTTAGAATTAGGTAGATCGACTACATATGGTTGTGTGAAACCTATACAAATATAGCTACACCTTTTTTCAAAACCACCTATAATAGATCACACATCTTTTTGGATGATTCTAAAAAGTTGCATGTTAATAAATAGGTAAAATCAATGCTAAATTGGTCTCTAAATATTTTAAATCATCTCATACCTACATGCCTGTAATAAAAATATTTTTATATTTTCTAAAAAACACATAGTTTCTAGCAAGATAAGATTGCACGTTAGATTTTGATTGAAGACAAAATTTGGATATGGCTGACAAAGGATGGTTGAAGTATACAAGGAGATGGAATTTCAGGTAGAAAGAATCATGCTGATGATCTCTACTGAAACAATTTGGTCTGTAATCAAGTTTGGGTAATTGTGGTAGTAAGACTGCCTAGATGGAATTATGTTGGGTATTCAATCTCTTAAGTAAAAATAGTTTATTTCTAACAATGAATGATATAGTAATAAGAGATCAAGAAATTGAAAGGTTAAAAGCTATATGAGATGTTGAGAAAGAACTATCACTTCAATTGAAAGGTTAAAAGCTATATGAGATTTTAAAAAAGACTATCACTTAAACTAAAATCCCTATGATCTTATCTAGTAAAGTGCTACATGTAGAATGGATTTCATTTTGATATGGTATGGCTGATCGAATTTGTTAAACATGATAATGATTTCAACAATTTGTTTTTGATATTAAATTCATGACCAAGAGAGATTCATGCTAGTTTTAGACAAAATGTATAATTATAGCCTCCCAAAATATTGCATGCAATATTGTCATGCCTTAAGATCATTATTTTAGCTGGACTTTGCATGGATCAAATAGATTTGATAGGTTAAAAATTTCATGCAGTCATAAATCTCAGTAAAAGTGGACTTCATTAAAAAGTCACGATTTTTTTTGCTGGAAGTATGATGTAATTGGTGATGAAATAAATCATGCAATAAATCTGATGCCATGCCATGCATCAAAATAGTGACATTACTTTAGACTTTACACGAGTTAAATAATCATATCCAAACATTAACGATCAGTCTTACGTAAATCACTAATTTTTAGCATGCACAAGATTTCAATATTTTAATTCCTATTTTTTCTTAGATTAATCATTAAAGTTTATACTAAATTTTTATTTTTAAGATTCTTTCTAAATTATAGCAATAATGTCTAATAGAAAATATCCATTTAAATACTCAAGATATTTTATTTCAGTCTTAGTACTAGATGTTTGTTTAATTTTTTGTGTTTCCTATTAGTCTACATGTATAAGGAAGTTTGTGATTAAAAAAATAAAAATTTATGATAGTCTAAAAATTAAAAAAATAAATCAGACTTCCATTCTAGACTAGCATGCAACCCAAAATATTGAATTTACATATAGTCATATGAGATTGATTATTTAATGATTTTTGAGTACTACATATGCTAAAAATTAATAAGAATTACATGATTTCATGAAGATATCTAAAATAACATTAAATTATCAAATTATCTTCAATGCAAAGTAAATATATGGTTATAAAAGTGGTAAATTAGGCTTGGCTTCGAGGGGCTCTACCCCTTGACCCCACCCTGTATCATGATAGGGAGCACACAACGGGTGCTACCCCATGACCCCACTTACGGTTGCTACCTCTAGACCCCTAATTTTTATTTTTTAGTGAAGAAGATAGTAAAGAATCTTGTTCAACATGATTTAAGTCCAGACCAACTTGTAGATACAGAACACAAAATTTTTAGCAACAAGAAGAGGCATGCAAAATCTATTTACAACAAGGAAGCTAAAGACCTCCAAACTTTATTTATCTAGGTATATTTTTTAGTTTCTAGTTTCCATCAGATAATTCAACAATGTAATTTTATCTTCCTTATACACATAACAATTAGTATTTTTTGCACAATTCATAATAAAAAAGAATTGATGATATTTCATTTCAATCATTTCCAACCATATTCAGGAATTAGCTACACCCATATCCACTTGCATAATAATAAAAATTGTCTGAGAAAGTTCTTATTCTCCATAATAAAATCCCATTCTCAATTATGTTATTTCTTAAACTATCATTCATTCTTTCATATGATGAAATGCATTCTTATATATACATTTAAATGTTCATCTTCACATTTTGTTATTCGCATTTATATTTCTTTGACATTGCTAATATTATGCTTATTTAGAAAGGTTTTGTTTGTTTTTGGTTTTTACAAGATATTTTCATTACAAGAAGTCATTCTAGAGATGTAAATTTCTTCTCATGACTTCAACAAGTAGTTGCTAGATAATCCCAAGTCACCTTTGACAATATAATGCAGTAGAATCAACAAGTGTTTATGCTAAAGAAATGTCAACATATAGAACATTCCATAATACATTTTAAATTAGTATGAAGATGTATATAGTATATGGTTAATATTTTTCATGTCATCAATTTTTTTTAAAAAAAATTTAGAAAAAAAATACCAACAATGAAAACCTTCGGGCATTTTTGGTAGCCTTGATTTGAAAACTTGTTTGTTGACTGATCAAGTACTGGAATAAAGAATCTTGATTAGAAAACCAATTTACTGGTTAGTCAAGGGAAAAAGTATAAAAGACTAAAAAGAATACATTTTGTCCTATGAAACAGTTGATGCAATTTTTTTGACATGGTTGCTTACTTCTATACTCTTATTTCTTAGCATAGCAAGATTGTACTTTTATCAATACTTTTTTCCAGCATATTTTACTTTAGCTATTATGGAAAAATAACTAAAGACTAAAGGTATGCCATGGTATTTTAATTTACTATTTTATGTTTAAATTTATTTGTAAGTTTTATTATTACATGAAGATCTACTCTTGCAAATAACTTGTTCTGGAGAAATGGATAAACTTCCATCTGATCTTATGTAATCTCATCCCACTTCATTCATTTAGTATGCATGAGGACATGCATAAGCTTAGTTGTGGGGGAGGAGAATAGCTTTGAATATATAAGAATTGGGCTTATCCAAACATACAACAATAGTTTGATCTTGATCATGGTACATAGTTTTGTTATCCCAACATATAAAAATAGCTTGATCTTGATCATGGTACATAATTTTGAAAGGAAATTTTGCTTTGTGGTAAAAATAAATATGTATAAACACAACATGAATTTCTCAACACAAGAACTTGCTCTCATCCCAATTAACAAAAAATCAAGAAAAGAATAAAAGAAAGAAAGAAGATAAGATGAAGAAAAAAAAGCAAAAAAGAAAAGAAAGAAGAAAAGAAAGAAGGAAAGAAGAAAGTATGAAGAGATTAGCATGAGAATTTCACATAAGACCCTGTGTCCAAACGATCAAAATAATGAGGATAGTATGAAAAATATCCACAGAAGAACCTATCCTTAAATGTCCATTTTCATTGGTCACTTTTATTTGATATTTTAAAAGATAAATTTCATTATACTTGTATCAATGAAATCAATTTGGGAAGCTCATTTGAAGTATGAAGCTAAATCATGCATATGTATCATGATATTTTAAACAATGGCATGATGAGGACATGCATGAGATTAGGTGTGGGGGAATTATATCCACAAAATAACATCTTTTTTCTTGCATTGGAAGTGGATCTAAATATATTTTCTAAAGTTATAGTTTATTTAGAATGAAATAGTAACTATATATCATGATTATGTCTTTAAAATTTCTTGTTATCTATTAGTTAGCTATTTCTAATGATTATTAGAAAAAAGTTGTCAATGAATGTATATACAATTCATAATATGTTAAGAATGATTGAAAGTATGAAGAGTAACCATGTTGAAGTCTTATACAATAATATTCAATATTTTAGTCAAGATATGGACTCCTACAAGCTTGCTACAGAATCCCACAGTAGCTTCAGATTATAACAGGTTTGCTATAGTAGTTATGGATTACGATAGGCTTGATATGGACAAGCTATAGAGTACATAAAACCAACTATGGATTACATCATCTAGTTATAGATTTCAATATGGTTGCTAAAGATTTCAATAGGCTTGCTATGAATTTCACTAGACTTGCTACGGATTTCAGCAAGTTTTCTATATATTTTAGTAGGTTGTTATGGATTTCAACAAAATTATTTCAGACTTCAAGAAAATTACTACAGACTTGTTTAGAAAGTATTTCCAAGAGTATTTAAATGTTTCATTTATCATGAATAATGATTTCTATTTAGATTCTTTCTATATATAAATTTTTATGTATAGATTTTCCATAATAGATTGTATTTGAATATATGTAATTTTATTCCAATAAATATCTCTCTTCATATTTGGTGGGGATCAAGATTATGTTGTAATATATTTTATTATTGGAATAAATATCTCTCTCAATATTTTGTGGAGATTGAGATAGGATAGAGTATCTCGGATTGTTACTCCCAAATAAGGTGTTGGTTGGAAGCATGAAATTATAAATGCAACCTTCCACACCTAAATGAATAATCAATCAATACACTTTTATTTCTATTATTTTGAACAATGATTTGAATGTTCTGAGTAAATCCTTTTCTGAGGAATGAGCTGGCCACTCATTCCAAGGAAGATGGATCCATGTATTTTTATTTTATTTCTTTATTTTGTAATTATCCTTTCTGTTGTAAATTCTTATTTTATTTCCTTATTTCTATAAACAATTTATTTTGTATAGTTTGTTGTAAACCTATAGGTGTTTTATGTGTTTGTCATTTACTTTCAATTCAAAAAAATTACTTTCTACAAGTGTGCTTTAATTTCATTCAAGAGTGTTTTAATTTTTGTAAGTATGCAAGTGTGATTTTCAATTCTAGTGAGTGTACTTTTCAATTCCTGTAAGTGTGGAGTGTGATAGAAGGAACCATTTACCCAAGTCTCTTTCTCCTTTTACATACAACTTTTGAACACTAGCCCTCGATTGACGTTATCAAATAAAGGGTATTGATGACACCTATCAACATAAAAACATATACACTAAAGAGAAATAATGAAATCATTTATTTTAAGCATCAAATGTAAAATGTGTGTTCATTTTTAAAATATCAAAATGAAATGTTAGTAATTTTGTTTGATGGATTTTGACTTTGACTGGTGAAAACGTTTAACTAAATAGAGTCGTAATCTTATTTTTTATATTTGACAAGTGTGTATGTATTGAAAGGGAATTAGGCAACTCTTCATCCATGATTTTGTAGTACTGTAAGGTGATTCCACCACTACACAAAGCAATTCCATCATTATATAGAACACATAGAGAAATAGAAAACATAAAGCATGTTTGTGTTGATAAGTTAACAATTATGCTACTACTAACCACATTTTCACTACTACTAACCATGTTTCATTATTACTAATAAAATTTTCATTACTATAGAAAAATTAACAAACATAAAGTAAAAAAACATGTTTTTACCAATATTAATATCAATTTTGATACTCTCTTTACAATTATTCCACTATTCAAGGTGATTTAACCACTCAATTTTTTTGATGGTTATGTGTGTTTTTAATACCTTTGTTTTTCTACAAATGAGAGGTTAAACAGACACCCAAGTCAAAAGTTATGGCTTTTAGAAGGTAGGTAGTGCAAATAGAAAATAGTAGATGGCGATTTTACCACTTAGTAGAGTTATTTTGCCATTTAGTAGAGTAATTTTTCCACTTAGCACAATGATTTTTCCACTTAGTATATTGATTCCTCCACTTCGTATATCAATTCTATCATTTTGTAAAAAAACATAGAAACAAAATATAGAAACCACATTTCTACTGATTTAGACCATGTTTCGACCAAAATGGACCTCATTTCCACCATATAGGTGAGTTAAGCACTCATTTGGTGATTTCACCAATCTCGTTGTGATTTCACCATTTGGATAATTTAGACACAAATTTAACTATTCTACCACTTTCACTTGTGATTCCACCATTATGTAAAGTGTTTTTGCCAAGAGTCTAGGAACAAAAATTTAGAATATTTTCACAAAAATGTGGGTAATTTTGGTTAAAATTGGTACTGAATTGTGGGATAAAAATAAGATTAAGGGATATCAATGTTGATTATGGGTTGCAGTTCCATCAGACATTCCATATGCAACATCATGAAATAAAGGTTATATTCGCTAGTATAAACTCAAAAACTTGAGTTGAAATGCTAACACCAACTTAAGCATGTGTCATCAGATTGAGTAAGACTAAGAAGAATGCAATTCAAATAAGAAAACAAAAATAATTGTTATGCCTTCTTATAAATCTTACCAAAATTCATAACAAGATCAGATGCAATTGCAAGTTTATTGGTGGATGAAAGTGATCAAATGGACAACATATCCCCTTACTAAAAGGATGATTTGGATTGATAAGTGATGGGATTGGCATATGAGTGGCTCTCAAAAAGAAAAAACTTTGTTGTGCTATCAAGACTTGCTAAGAATGAAATGGGAACCCTATATTTATATCTTTTTTGAATAGATGTGGACCATCAGATGAGGATGAATATTAATGGATGAGGATTAGTCCTCCTCCCCGTAAATGTGGGAGGTGGAGTGTGAAATAAATAAGTATGAAATGTGTAAGATGGGGAATTGATGAGCCATGGGATTTATGGCATGCCATGTTAAAAAAAGGATTGCATAGGATTAAAAATGAATATAAAATTAACTTGTGGGAGAATTTGAGGATTTCATTGGCATTTGAGTGACGTGAGAGAAAAATAGGAGTAATTAATTTTAGAAAATAACAATATTCCTATTGACCATTTTGGGTCACCATGGAAGATCAATGTCTAATTCAGAAAGGGGATTCAATATTTCTTTTAGGCTTCCAAGTTCAATAAAAGTTTGGAAAAAATGACTAAGTCTTTGACTTAGTGTATTTTCAAAGAAGGCTTTAGGTCTTCAGAAAAAGTGTTTGGGAAAATGTCATGAAGCTTGTTGTTGAACACAAATTTTGAAGGCAAAATAAGGGTTAGAGCTTGCACTGTAGAGCTTGTTTGAATTTTTTTCCAAACAAAAGTTTTGAAGACCATTTTCATATGTTATATTTTTCACGAGAAATCCCATGCCAATTAAAAATGTTAAAGATTAAATGCCTTCAGAAATATTATTCAAATTTAATTCTTTAGGGAAAATGTATAAAAAAAAGTTAGAGTACCTATTTAGAATAAAAATGCCAAACAAAACCTATGAAGATTAAGACCACTGCTTGAGAAAAAACTCTAAAATTAGGCACATTAAGTGCATATATTTATTCCTCTTGTGTGCTCTCTTACAAATGTCTTGCGTACTGAAGTGTTAAGGTTCCATGCTTTTATTGAAGAAATGTAGGCTTATCAAGACTTAGCCAATTCAAGAGGAAAATCAAATGAGTATGATGTCAGGCCTATGTGAATTTAAACACTTAGGCATTTTGAGGGAATTTTTAGCCTTCTTATTAGCCTTCCTAATGAACATAGAGTACTCCTATAGCCTACAAGAGTCGAATGAAAAAAAGACTTAGTCAATTTTGGGATTTTTTTGGTGATAATTTTAGGGGGCACCATGTTTAAATTGATATGCCCTAGGTGACATCTTGATGGGTTCTCAGGTTGTTAATGTGTCAGGGCTCTCGTTTAAGCCTCCCAACATCATGTGTTAGTAATTCATAGGTCCCAATTAGTTCATCCCATTTTTAAAGAATCTCATCACTTAGTCAATTCTTCAAAATTATGCTCGATTCCATGCATCACTCTCTTGATAGTCTTGGGCCTATTTAAAAGTCCTTCGAGAATTAAAATTTCTTCAAAGTTGCTTAGGGAAAATGGTGTCAACAAAGTGCCAAAGTAAGTGGGTTATCAGGATGCTTCCATGTGTCATAATCTCAATGACCCTGAACAATCCATATAATTTGAAAACCCTCAGAGAAATAGGTTAGTAGGATGCTCCCACATGTTATGATCTCAACAACCTGACACCCTAAAGATGTTAGTACAATGTTGAAGGCCATAGGTAAATGGGTTATCAATATGATTCCATGTGGCATAATCATGCTTCACCTTAATATAAATAGCCTGAGTAGGGTCATTAGTCATAACAAAGATCCAGTCCAATCAAACTGTGCCATGCAATAGTCTCTTGGGAGCCCATGATCCAAAGGTAAGACTATTTTACAAAAGCCTAGAGTTCTATAAAATCGATGCATGGTAGAGGTGAGGCTAAAAAATCAAATGCCTAGGTAAATAAAGAGAGGCTACATGGAATCCAAGGAAAAGTAAGAAAGGATAGAGAGCTAAAGCCCATAGATGTCGATCAATTGCCAAGTGGCAAAGCAATTTTCCACGTCAACATAACTAATAGTGCAACAAAGAGGAGATGTGGAAGTGATGACCTTAGTAGGAATGATCTCAAAAATTAATAGCCTATCTCTTCATCAAATATGTCAAAATTTGAGGATCGATTACGTATCCAACTCAATTCATAGAATTAAGTGTAGATCAAATTTTCACCTAGAAATGATCAAAAAGGTGGTAGAGTTCAATGCAAAATTGAGTATCATCACCCACCAAAGTATGGAATGTGCATGGGATTAAAAAAAAGCATAAGGGATAAGGAAGAGTATTAAATGTTAAATATGGCATGGAAATCCATAAAGGGTAGCATTAGCAGTAAAGATAGTGGAATTAAGAAAAATATTCCAAGGTAAGCAATCCTAAGAGATCTCTAGTTGCATCATATGCACGAAGTTTCCAAATTTAGATATAGTATTTTAATGATTAAATATTGGTTGTTGCACAACCAATGAGAGAAAGAGGTCAAGCTGATAGATGCAAGATCGAGACAATCACCACCATACCTTGAGGACATAATCAAGATCTCTAATTAATTTTGGCCATTTATATTTGATTACAGAAAGATTGTGTCTCAATTTTTGATGTTCATATAATTTATTTAGCTACATTCTTTATTGTAATTAACAATCTGTGGGATTCTCATTGCCTATAAAAGGTTGGGTCCTGCATTGTAAAGGGTCGACATGTCTAGGAACAATAATATTGACAAATTTTTCCCTTTATGAGCCTTTACTACATGAACCTTGAATTTTAATGAGAATTGAGTTCACCTCCCTTCATCCTTATTTCATTCTATGTGTGTTTTATGTTTTTTGATCTTTGTATGTGGATGGCCTTCATCCCTTTCATTATTATTGATTCTTATCACCTCTGTGCAGATCTTGGAATTCATTTGCAAGCCATATTTTATGTGTATTTAGGTCTATGTATGTATTTTCTATGGACCATTTGTCATCCCTCTTAGTGATACATTATGTTCCCATGCATCTATATGAAAAACTTATGCAATTGAAGCACCCATTTTGGATTCTATGTGATATTTCCTTGTTCTCTAAAATTTTTAGTGTGTTCTTCAAATCTTATAGAGTGGCTCTATTTATTCTTGGTGCATCACCATTTTTTAGATTTAAACACCCACATTTCCCCCCCTTTTCACCTCAAAATTTTAAGACTTAGGATTAGTTGTAGATTTCCTTTCAGCTCTTTTAGGCCTACATGTTGATCCTAAATTAGGTGAATTTAGATTAGAATGAAGTTAGCCTTCTCTGGAGTTCAATACCAAGGAGTGAAAGGGTCCCAAAACCTTGGGGATGTTCCCATTATTACACTAAACTAGTTATTCTAATTCAATGTGTACATCGTTCGAGTGACAACAGTTGTTGGCATGCCCAGTGGGATGTAATCAAACATTTAACCAAGAGTTTGGTGTTATTATTTGTTATCAAGGTTGAAGACACTCTATATATCACCTAATGACTCCAAACATGTCTAGTTTGAAAAGATCAAATTCTCATTTTTATGCCAAGACAAACAAGATCATATTTAAGAGGTATTGATTTTCATTTCATTAAATTGTATGTACCTTCAATAAAAAGAAGAGCTAGATTATCCTCGTCTCCAATTAGGAAAATTGGATAAATACCTCCTATATCTTAGTATACCCCTCCTTTTGGTAGGTTTACCCAACCTATATGAGTTTTATTCCCCATTCCCTTCATGATTATGCCAAGAAACTAGTTATTTGTTCTCTTTAATGGAGGTATTCTTCTAGATCTATCTTAATATGATGATATTCTAATTTTAGCACTTAAAAGCCTATCATATTTTATTGGTAAGAATGTAACCACCCATATAGAACACATACAAGATATTACCAATATATTTTCTATCCATAATGTCATTGAATATAATATAGCAGTCATGTTACTTGCCTTTTCTCTAAAAATAAAATCCCTCCAATGGTATAAAAGTCTAAAACCCAATACCATTCACAATTGGGATGAGCTAGGAGAGAAATTGTGCAAGCAATTTGAAGATAAGAGTGGCCATTTATCTCTAATGGATCAACTTACCACCATTAAAAGATCCCTACATGAGCTGATGGTTGATTTTAATTTTAGATTTCAAAGAGTCTAGGATAGAATCCAACCCACATTTAAACCATATCCAAATACTGTATTTTTATATTATTTAAGGGCTCTAAATTATGATATTGTTGTAATGGTCTAGTCTATGGGAGGAGTGATACCCCTTGATGTACATGATATTGTTGTGAGGGATGACAATTACCTAATTTAAGATGGAAAATTGCTCCTATACCCCTAGGCCTCACATGCCTCTTCTTATAGAGCCACCATCCACCCAACCTATTTTTCAACATTCATTGGCACCTAACCCCACTATAGTCAACCCACCAACTACATTTGTTGCTTCCTTCAGTAAATTGTATGAAGTTAAAAACCTACTATAAAATTGTGGGAATGATCTATTAACCCTAAATAGGCATCAAGCCCAACATCCTATACCCTACCAACCATTTAATAAACCTTATCAACATACTAGGCTACTTTATCAAAATAATACACTAGCCCAAGGCCAACTCATTTACTCTAGACCATCTAATATGCAAAATGCTACTATAACCTTGAGATCCCTTATCCTTATTCAAAATAATTTAGTCCAAGATTATGAAAGGTGATTCCCTTGAAAATAGCCACATAATCAAGTTACCTATACAAATGGAGTTCTAAATTAAGCTTTGATGGTGAAAAGTATATCACACCCCCAGGAGCAGTCAAAGGAATCAACTTCAAAAATGGAGGAAGTGCATGAAGAGGTCCAAACATAGGTGGATGAAGCCACCTTGGTAAATTGGTAGGAGAATGACTTCATTGACATAAATTAGAGCTAGGTACCAAGTGTAGTTATCACTCTAGTTGATTATAATAGTAAGTTTAAAAGAAGATCAATGGAAAGTGAGAGGTCTTATTCAATAGGGCAAGCCTATACTTCACAAGTTACATAAGAGGTTTCCAAAGAGAAGGCAACTCTTGATACCACCCAAGCTCAAACAAATCAGTCTATTCAAAAGGAGAGTCAAAGTCAACCTCAAGACAATCAACACACTAAGGAGGAGGCTGCTATCTTAAATTTTTAGATAAAGGGGACTCAAATCCCATTCAACACAATGGAGCAAATGAAAAGAACAAGCTTGAACGTGACTATGTGGTAAGCCATGTCTATTCCTTCTCAAAATGATTTACTATAGGAAACATTGAAAAACCTCCATCATCATAAACTAGCAAAGACATTTCTAGCTAATTCCACCAACTTATTTCAACCAAAAAAAGGAGAACCTAACAAAAGTAACAATCCACTACCATTTTTTATCTCCTTGATCATAGGTAATCACCTTGTTCATAATTGTATAGTTGATTCAGGGGAAAATAGCTCAGTGATACCCAATAAGATAGTTGATATGCTAGGTATAGAATATACCCCAATTTCAAAAGGAATTATTCAATTAGATGGAACAACTAGTAAAACTATAGGGGTTATTAAATGTTTGAACATTACCTTACATGCATGTCTTAGCCTATTAATTACCCAAGATATATTTGTTATAGACCTGCCTCCCTTATTTGCCATTTTTCTTTCAAGAGAATTCACTACAAAAATAGGTGGGTGATTATCTTTTGATTGGTTGTACATGTTGTTAAGGACTAGATATGGAACCAAGGTGACTATTAAGGCTGAGCCCATCTGTAGAGATCATATATAACCATATTTATCCAATCTCATAGACATGAACTATACAATACATGATCTTGAAGATAGTTCAATTTTGCATGAGACTACCACACCCATAAAGGAGGTCCTAGATATAGCATTGGATGAAAGGGATAAAAAACATTATGGATTTGATCCATATGATTGTATGGAGGAAATAGAACTAGGTAACTATTGCATCCTTGAAGAGGGATATGACTTGCCAAACCCCATGAAACCTCAAAAAGACCTCGAAGGTGCATGGAAGCTATTTTTGATGGCTTTAAAAGTAAAAATGGTGTAGGTACAAGAATTGTGATGATCTCTTCTTAAAATGAAAAATAATTTCATGCATATAGGTTGTAATTCAGTTGCACCAATAATGTGGCTGAATATGAGGCACTAATTTAGTGCCTCCAATTACCATAAAAAGGGGAATTAAAATGTTTTAAGTGTTTGGGGATAGTGAGTTGGTTGTAAATCAGGTGAGATCCCAAAATGTAACCAAAAATATCTTAATAAAGTCTTATAAGCATAGATATTAGGATCTAATTGAAAGCTTTGATGCTTTCATCTTATAGATCATGCCATGGAAGTAGAATGTTGATCCAAATAGGCTCACCACAGTAGGATATCGAAATAACCTCACTGTTGATGTTTTGATAAATTTAGGATAGCTTGTCAAGATTATAGTTAGACCTATAGTGCTTGATAATGATGTTAACTAGCAAGTGTTTGAGAGTGATGAGAAAACCATCAATTTATTATAAGAAGAGGTAGAGTTTTCTACCAAAAACTAGTCAGGGTTGTAGGCATAGTATGAAGATCAAATCATCTAAAAAGGAAATAATAAACCCAAAGGGTTAGTCACCCTAGAAAACATATTCAACTTGGATGACAATTTCAAATGTGAGAAGAGGAATATAATAGTCAAGAAAGAGAATTATGAGCTAGTGGTTATTTCTAGTGGTAAACTCTTGAAGGTTAGAAAGATATGCACTCAAATTGAGAAGGAAGAGTTTGTTCACATTTGTAGAAAATATGATAATATATTTTCACGGTTTTACCAATACCCCAAATTGGAATCATAGATGAGGAAGGAGTTAACTAAGCTCATAGAAGCCAATATCATTTTTCCAATCAAGCACTCCTCTTGGGTAGCCAACTTAGTCCCAATAAGCAATAAAATGGAGAGATCATGTTGTGCATAGACTTTAAATACCTGAATAGAGTATACCTCAAGGATCACTATCCCTTTTCACCCATGAAGAAGATCCTCCAAATAGTATCAAGGGCTGAGATGTTTTCACTTCTTGATGGCTACTCAAGCTATAATCAAATATTGGTATAAGAGTATAATCAGTTCAAGACAACCTTCACCACCAAAAAGGACAACTATGCATACAAAAATATGCCTTTTATACTAACCAATGTTGACACTACCTTTTAAAGGGCTTTAGACATGGCCTTTAGGGGCCTTATCAATGATATGATCCTTATTTACCTTGATGATATCACTATTTTCTCCAAATGTGCATTTGATCATTTGGGTCATTTGAAGCAAGTCTTAAATAGATGTAGAGAGTTTGGGGTATATTTAAAGTATATTTAAACCCAAACAAAGTATTTATTATCTATGAGGGCTAGTTATTAGGACACCTTATTTCTAAGGATGGATTGGCCATTGACCTAGAGAGAGTAGAAGCCATCAGATTTATTTCTCTACCAATCCATAAGAAAAACCTCCAAAGATTTTTTAGAAAGATAAACTTTGTGAGAATGTTTATACCAAAATTCATTTCATTGGTCAAGCAACTTACCTCTATGCTTAAGAAAAGTGTCATTTTTAGCTGGACAAGAGAAGGGAGGGACAAATCTAAAGCAATCAAAAGAATAATATCCTAATCCCCTAGACTTTTGAATCTATGTTATGACAAATATTTCATCTTCTATGCTTTTGAAGGAGATGAAAGCATCTTAACAATCTTAGTACAATAAAATAGTTACAAAATGGAGAAACCTGTTGATTTCTTCAGTCAAATACTTAAATATTATGCATTGAGATATAAATTTATGGAAATAAGTGTTGGATTTCATTAGAACATTAAAGAAGTTCAGACACATGCTCTGTAATAACAAGATTCAGTTGATGGTCTCACATCCAGGTGTGAAATACTTTCTGTTGAGTAGAGATATTAATGAAAAAAGAGTTGGTTAGATCACCAAAGTGATGGAGTTTGACAATGACATCAAGATCACCAAACAATTAAGAGGTAAAGGACTATGTGAACATTTAGCATTTGATCTAGAAGTTGAAAGTAAAACAATCTTGATGTTACAATAAGAACAACCAATTGATTAAGATCCTCCTAGTGGATGGACTTGGAGCATGAAGGCCTTTCTCTAGTTAGGTGAGTAGGTATTAACAAATCCAAAAGAAGAAATTTTAGGTTTCAAGCTATTCCTTATGTATTTTTAGATGATGTGTTGTTTATAAAAAACATTAATAGAGTCTTGTTGGAGTTCTACATTTGTACCCTATATGAGAAGGGGATTATTCAGATCTTCCTACTCAAATCTAGTATAACATGGGATTAATCCTAGGCTATGGGTATCCTAATAATGGATTAGACCTATGGAGAAGGCTAAATTCATTATGGATATATCACCTATACTAAACCTAAACTAGCACTTGCTTGGAAAGGGGAGAGACATTTTAAAAAACTTATAAAAGCATGTAAAAATGGTGACGCACCAATGATTTGATCACTAAAACTCACATAATACACACTATGAGACACTTTCAAGACCAGAGAACATCAATCTCATATAAATATTTTAGAATAAGGCATTGATTAGTTATCAAATTAGCAAGAGAGGGTAAAGATTTACTTTCAAACTAGATAATAAACTGTAAACTACACTTATAATGATCTATATGAACTACTAAGCACATCTTAAAGGCGATTAAAAACTCAAACATAAGTAAAGAACATACATTCACTTAACTATAGTACATGAATTCATGGAACACACTTAAATCCAACTTAGAAAAGGATGACATTCAGTCTTTATTACATCAAAGAGGTGTCACAGTACAAATTTTGGTAGAGTCTGGTCATACTAAAAAGAGGGATAGAGGGATCCATTTCAAGGCTTAAAAGCTTATATTTATAGGAGGGAGGGAGAGAGAGAGAGAGAGAGAGAGAGAGAGAGAGAGAGAGAGAGAGAGAGAGAGAGGAGAGAGAGAGAGAGAGAGAGAGAGAGAGAGAGAGAGAGAGAGAGAGATGGAGAGGAGAGAGAGAGAGAGAGAGAGAGAGAGAGAGAGCTATGCACTAGAAAAGGCCCAACCACTTTTGATGTATTAGCACTCTTGAGGATGCTAATTCAGGATCTTATCAATAAGGAACAATTTTTTTAAAAGAATTACATGTCCATTTCCCTTATCCAATCACCTAGTCTCTTATTGGAAACATGTCATTATCTACTTGATCTGTTGATGAGGATTATGTTTTGGAATTGACTAAACTATGACACATCTACATTAGGTGGCCATCTAAACCTATTTATCAAAAATGTCACCATGATGATAGGTGATACATGTCTTTATGGTCTGCATTTTCTCTTATATTGAACATAGGTCCACTATAGGTGAAAACTAATCTTAGACCATTAGTTTTCATATAGTCATAATATCTATGAAAGTCTACAAACTGCTCAACTTTGATTCACAATCAATGGTCTATCTTTGAATTCTATATTAGATCCAAAAGATAAATTTTGCCTATATGGATCTTTGTTGGTAATGCTTTGTCTCTAAAATGTAACCTTGGTTCAACCTTGGTTCACCTTTGAGCTTGGCTCTTTATCATTTTCTTTTCTTGGGTCCAAAATAACCTCTTCAACTTTTATCAAAAATGTCCCAAGCTTGCTTTTGTTTATTTATATCGATTTCCTACTCAGACCATTTACATTATGTCCAATTGATGCTTATTGGTCTACAAATACTTTGACTTATTGACTCTGCCTCACTCTATTGATCTTTTTATGCACAGATGCCCATAAGCCATCAATATTATGCCAACTAAACATGCTTATGAAACTTATCATGCACACATTTTCTCTCAGGATCCTCTAATCTCTTTAACCTCTACTCACCATTATATCTAAATGTATGATGTAACATGGATCATTATATCAACTCAGACCCATTATTTAAAATCCAATGACTAGTTTATTATCTTAAAATTGATGTCCTCACTCCCATCAAATCTCATTTGCATGACCATCATTGACATTTATGCAACCATAAAATTTAAATTGAAAATAATCTAGTTTACTTGAGCTTAAACTTGATGTTAACTTGAACATATTACTACAAAGGTCCAACTTTAGAAGCTTACAACTTGAAGCACAAAAGTCATGGGGTCACCTAATTTTTAGGAGATGTTTTTGAGGCCAAAATAAATTAACCCATTTGATTCGCTTGTCTTGGGAGACTTCTAAGTGTGTATGAAAAATTATCAAGTTTACTGGTCCATTCTAAGCTCCAATGATGTCCTAACAATAGTCTATCTCATTTGGCTAAGTATGGGAAACTTAGTTAAATCTAACTGAGGAGCCAACTTTAAACATGCATAACTTCTACCACACTTTGATGGATGATTTAAAACTTATCACATAACAACTAGGGACAAATTTGGACAAACCTATATGATCACATTTTTCTTGAGACTACCACATGTGTGAGATATGGTCTTATCAAACTACCCACTTGGCTTTATTTGAGCTTCTTGCAAATTGGCTAAGTATGGAAACTTAACAAATTCTGACTAAGAGGATAACTTTGGATCTTCATATTTTTGATACACTTTAGCGGATGACCTAAAACTTGGTGCATATGTTTTTGCGACTAAAATAAATAGATCCATATGACCCATTCTTATTGACTTGTCGACACATGGCAACGGTGATGGCAACAAAATGTCTACTCAAAATTTTTGCTACTAGCCCCAAAATGTCTATATGAACATAATCAATAAACAAGTAAAAAAACCTACACTTCCATACTCATTCCAAGCACTCTTGACATTAAAAAATGTCTCTAAAACTCTAGACATTTTCTTAGTGACATTGGTCACTCTTCAATCAGGATCCTACTCTTTTCACTGGACTCTTGAACTAGGCATATTTTTTGTATGTAGATCAAATTTGGTCAACATCTTGGTGACTTGGTTGGGCAGCATGCCTGTTATGCTTGAGAACTTAGACTATTTACATGACATTCTAACTCATAAAAAAATAATACATGGACCATTTACATGATATTCTAACTCATAAAAGATTGTACATGGACCATTTACATGACTGCAAGATAGTCCTTTGATTTTCAAAGACAAAAAAATATAACAAACATGGAAAGAAACAAAAGAAAGTAGGGAAACTAACCTAAAAATTAAAGGCAACTAAACTAATAAACAACTATGTAAATAAAAGCACATATTTGAGACAAAATAGAAAGGAAACTAGAAGTTTTATAAAAACACTTAGAGAAAAAATAAAAAAAACAACTATGTATAAGAGACTTCACTTCCTTAATAGAAATGCTTGAGATGTATCCCATTGATTGGGATAGTAAGCTCTTCACCATTCATCCTTGTGAGCTACAAATCATTATGGGACTTGTAGCTAGAGATTGTATATGGACCAATCTAGAGAGAATCAAATTTTGTGTGCTTTCCTGGCTTAGCTCTATCCTCATCCCACTTGAGGACCAAATCTCATTATTGGAAAGCTCTTGAAGAACTTCCTTTATCAAAAGATATTTTTGTCATTGCTTGATGGGCTTCCATAGCCAACATTGACTGATGCTTTATCTCTTCTAGCTTTATGATCTCATCATATCTTATATCCATTGGCTCATTCTCCAAAATTTCAAGTTGATGCATCAATTCCAAAGCAAGGAATTAAAGAGAAATAGGCATTCTTGCTTCCTTACCATATACTAGCTTATATGGAGAATTGACAATTAACCTCTTATAGGTGATTTTATCAGCTCATAAAGTTGACTTCAATTTGAGATTCCATGATCTCTATTAGCTTCAACAATCCTCTTAATGATCTTCAACAAATTTTTATTAGTAGACTCAACAAGGCCATTACCTTTTGGATAATAGTTTGATGAGGTACTAAGGAAAATACTATGTTGAACTACCCACTGGATGATCTTAGATCCTAAAAAATTCATAAAATTATCACAAATTATAGTTGAATGGACCCCAAATTTGGTAAGCAAACCTTCATAGAAGTCCAAAACATTGGTTTCATTGGCTTCTTTTTTAATGATACTACCTCTTTCCATATGGTAAAATAATATGTGGTAGTTAGGATCCACTTGTGCCTTGAGATTGAAGGGGGGTTGATAACACCAATAAATTCCAATCTAAAATATACAAAGGGTTGATTAACTAAAATTAGTTGGATAGGTAAGGTTGCATGCTTCATCTTTCTAACAAACATGGCACACTGTCTACATTTCCTAGTCCATGCATGACAATCACCAAATAAACTTGGCTAGTAATAGCCACCTCTCATTATATTTTGGGTTGTGATACTTAATAAGTTATGTCATCCATCATGTCCTTCATGGAACTACTCAAGTAACCTCTGTGTTTGACCTAGTTTTATGCATCTTATCAATATGCCATTGATATCCTTTTTGAACAATACATTATCAACAAGAAGAAAATGAACTGACTGCAATCTAAAATATCTCCTCTTTAAATAAGTGAGATGAGGAGGATAAACACCATCATTTATATACCTTACCATATATTGGAACCAACTAGAAGATGAGGTTTGATTACTTGCAAGTTTTTTCATCATTTGATAACATAACTAGTTCATTAGACTCTTGAAAGTCTTGGGCTAGGTGTTCACAAAGTCCTTTGCCTCTAACCATCTTTGTGACTTTGATCTCAACATCATATTCCATGACTTTGGTTATCCAACCATCTCTCTTGTCATTTATATCTTTGTTCAAAAGAAAATCTTTAACACTTGGATGTGCAACCATCAAATATATCTTATTATTGGACAACAAGTACCTAAACTTTTAAAGAGACTTTATGATTGAAAGAGCATGATTCTTAACAAAATAATACTTTTTTTCATATTCCTCTAAGCCTTGGTTGAATAAGGCTATTGTATTCTCTAAATTCTCCTTATTTTTATACATGAGAATACCTAAAATTATGTCAATGTTAGCATAGCTATATAAGAGTAAATCCATTGTAAAGTCAGGGTTTAGGAGTGTAGGAACATTGGCTATAGATTTTTTGATCTCTTCAAATCTTCTCACTCCTTCTTTGGACCAATTGAAAATCTGACCCTTCTTTAGCATGGTTGTGAGTGGCCTAGCTAAAGTAGAATTTTTTTAAATGTATCTCCTTATGGGGTTGATCTTGCCTAAAAAGCTTTATAAGGCTTTTTGTGATTAGGCAATGAAAGTTCAAGAATTGATCTTATCTTATCAGGATCTATGCTTGTACCATTTTTTGAAATGACATGTCCAAGAATCCTACCTTCATGAATAGAGAAAACATACTTTTTGGAATATAAATACACTCTGAATTCCTTCACCTTTTAAACACTTATCTAAAATGAATCATATGCTCATATGTACTGTTAGAGAATACTATTATGTCATCCAAATAAATAAGAATAAACTTGTTGAGGAGACCCTAAAATTCCATTTATATAGCCTTATGAAAAGTGGCTCCATCATTAGATAAACCAAAAGGCATCTTTTTATATGCAATGTCCCCCACTTTGTGGTGAAGGTTATTTTGAACTGGTCTTCTTCTTTGACCAAAATATGGTTATATCTATTATAGCCATCTAACAAAGAGAACCTTTCTAAACCTGCCACTAACTATAAAATCTATTCCATTGATGGAAATGGGTAGTGGTCTTTAAGAGAGGCCTTGTTCAAGTCATGAAAGTCAACACATAGCCTTAATTCAATATTCTTCTTCCATACTGAAACAAGGTTTGCCACCCAAGTTGAGTGCTTAATTGGAAATATTATAGCTGACTCAATGAGCTTATGTATCTCATCTCTCATTAGACGCTCAAGCTTTGGATTAATTATCCTTTGCCTTTGTCTAATTGGTCGAGTCTCATTTTCTAACTCAATGTTATGTTGAGTTAGACTTAGATTAAATACTTTAAGGTCACTGTACTGCCATGCAAAGACTTCTACAAAACTTGAACATAATTTAATAAAATCTTCTTTCTTTGAAGATGTGCAAAATTTACCTAGCTTTTAAACTCTTTCCAATTGCAATCTCTACATTTGTGTAGTGTTATTCCTTGGTTGAAAAAAACAAGTTTTTCTTTTATCAATTCATCATCTCTGTTGAATATGTTTTCAAGGGTGACTATCCCTTTAGGCAACTTGTTTGTATTCAATTAAACAATCTGGTCGTCATATTACTGCAAATGTTTTTTTTAGTTTCTTGAAGAGAATTTAACTTCCTCTTGTAAGAATATAACAATATGACTATCATCTTCAAGTACTTCCCAATTTTCATGGTTATCTAGGATAGAAGGTCTCACAACTACCTTGATGTGTGAATGAAAATTTTCCCTTTTTATGTCATTTAGGATCGAAAGTATTCAACTAGGTCCCATAATATATGATTATAGGACCTAAGCAATATGTTCTTGCATATATTAATTCCCCTTACTTGGTGAACAACCAGTTCATTATTTCCAAAGACTTGTAAGGAATTGACCTTCATCTTTCTTGCCTATTACAAACCATGCATTAGTGATTCATATTTAGTAACATTATTAAAAAAACCAAACTAAAATTGGAGAGAAGATAAATACCTTTGATTATTTGGATAAATTAACATCATGTTAGTTCTAGTGCCATGTTTGTTCTTGGATCCATCAGAATATAGCTGCCACAGTCCTTCACTAGGTTGATCATCTTTCATCAATATTGGAATTGATGTATCATTTTCATGAAGATAATAGACACCAATTCCTTCTTCTTATATTAAATTATAGGGATCATTTACATGAAAATTAGAGGCCCATTCATCAATTAAAATATCTAGGACTCTATTTAGAGGTGATTCAGATTCCACCTCACTATTCTCTAGTACCTTGTCTAAGATAACATAATTAGTGTTCACCATACTTGGCATATATGGCTATAAATGAAATATTAAAATAGGTTTAGAATGTATTGTCACCTTATTACTATACCTATTTTTTAACATTAAATTGATCCAATTAGTGGACAAATATCCTCTAATATCTGAAGTAAAGTCTTTTGACAGGTACATGGAAAAATAGGGAGGCAAGTCCACTACAACTACATCTTATTGAATAAAAATATTGGGAAAAACATGTAATATCAATTTTAGGCCTTTAATTATGCCTAATTTATTTGTTATTGAGCCATCTAATTTTAATACTCCTTTGGATTTGGCTCATAGATAAGACCAAGCTTGTCTACAATTTGTTTAGACATGACAATGTTACTAGCTCCACTATCTACCATGCAATTATGGAATAAATAGTCACCTACTATCAAATAGATAAAAGGGAGGGGTTTTGTTTGATTTGACATTGGTTTTGTCTACCTTTATCATGTTATCTACCTACTGATCAAGTTTCTTGATTTGTTGGTCTGAATTGGCCAAGACATCTCCTTATTTCTCAATTGGTTCTTTAGGTACCTTAAGATTTGAAAGTTATTGAGTAAGCATGTCCTTTTACCCTAGAATGGAAAGGTAATCCCACATGATAATACTAAAATTTTATTTATTCATCTGATCTATAATGCTAAAAGATGTTCCACTAACCTTTAGGTATAATTTTTGAGCCACTGGTTGTTCTCTAATTAGTACCATTTGGGGAACTTTAAATGTATTTGTATTCTAAATATTCTATGCTACATGAACAATAAATTGATATTTGACATTATTTGACAAAAAAGTAAGAACACTAGAGTTATTGATCACATATTCAGCTTCCTCAACTACTATTCTTTTAGTTCTATTCAGAGCTACCACTTGACCATTTATGTTGCTAGTTTCACTAATTTGGTTGAATACAATATGATCATCCAATTGCCAATTGACATTGATAGCATTAGGATGCCCTGGAACTTGTTGAGCTTCTCCTTAGAGTGCCATATTAATGTCTTGATACTAACCACCTTGAAGAGAGAACTCTTCATGTGTCATCTGTGGCATAGTAATATCTTGTGATACTAAGGCTTGATTTTTAGTGTCATTTGGATTGGAAGGCTTCCAAATTGGATCTTGCATCAAGTTATTTTGGGGAAAATAGCTTTTTAATTGAAAGGTAAATTGGAATCAAGGGTTTCATATGGTTTAGTTTGGGTTATGGCTCCTTAATTTTGATAAGGTTGCTTATTTTCCTTAACACCTTGAAAAGGAGGTCATTGGTTATTGAAAGATTGATAAGTACTCTAGTTTTACTACTGGTAAGGTCTACCTTGGTATTATTGCCTCTTTATTTGAATGATCTCATTTTAAAAAGATTGTAACATGCTTTTTAGATCACCAATCTCATTAGATTGATTATGAGGGGTTATAACTTGGAATTTTGGAGATGAAATAGGAGCTATAGATGGAATTTAGGGATCTTGAGGAGGAAAAATAGGTTGTAATTCTAGGAATATGGGAATTAGGGGCCTTGGATCAATTTTACCATCTTGTATTAAGTTATTTTATACCCTTATAACAATTTCATAGGTATCTGGTAAGGTATTACCACCCATAGACTGTATCATGACACTTATATTAAAATTAAGGACCTTAAGATAATACAAAAATGCATACTCTAGGGATGGTCTAACCAATGTCGGGATCCTGGTCCATATCTTTTAAAATTTGAGGTTAAAATTAAACATGAATTCATGTGGGTACCTTTTTATGGTAGTCAATTATTCAACCAAAGATAAATGTTCAGACTTTTCTTCAAATTACTTAACTAAGGATTCACCTAACTCATCCCAAGTAGCAGTAGAGATCAAAGTAAGATTCCTATACCATTGCAATTCTTTTCCTTTGAATGAAGCAACATGTAATCTGATAGCCACATTATCTTGAGTAACATTATGAACATAGCATAGATTGGTAACATCTTGGATATGCTCAATATTAGTAGTTTTATCCCATTCTTTAGAGAAGAAAGGGATAATTTTAGGGTAGACACATGAATGTCATCATATTAGGCTAAATTCAAGGGACTAGCCTTATTAAATAGGATAAACACTTGGTTCTTGATAACCATTTGGGCAAAAGGGATTAGGCTTATGGGGATAATAGATTGGATTAAAACAATAGAATGACTAGTAGATGAATGTTACTTTGGAAGATAAGGTCTTGCTCTATCGAATCTTGATCTTTTATGAGAAGTAGAAGGAAATTCAATATGTTTGAAAGGAGTACCTTTACTTATGATCTTGTTGTAATCTTTGGCATGAAAGCATTGTCTAGAACATGCTATGAATTATGAAACTTGAAGGATCTTCAACTATTGATGATGGTAGGTCACTCCTGCTACTACAATTCCTTCTTATCACTATTAAAACTTTAATTATGCCAAATAAACTTGGTTCCACTGGGCGTGCCAAAACTATTGGGTGCACCCTAGCTGAAAAGGGGATTGTTTAGATCTTCTTACTCAAATCTAGTCCAACATGGGACTGATCCTAGGCTATAGGTATCCTAATAATGGATCAAGCCTCTGAATAAGGCCAACTTCCTTATGGATCTATCACTTTACACTAAACCTAAACTAGCACTTGCTTGTAAAAGGGAGAGAAATTTGATAAAACTTATAAAAGCATGTAAAAAATGGTGATGCACCAATGATTTTATCACTCAAAATCACACATTACACACTATGAGACACTTTAAAGACCAAAAATCATCAATTTCACATAAATATTTTAGATTAAGGCATTGATCAATTATCAAATTAATAAGAGATGGTAAATATCCACTTTCATATTAGATAATTGATGAGGCTAGGATATGCCCGTTAAATGTATAATAAATGACCTCATCTTACTCTCTCTTTCTATTAAGTTTGATTGCATTTTATAACTTTTATTTTGATCTGAGAAGAGTTAGGATGTAATTATCCATCTTTTGTTGATTATGATTCTAACATTTAAAAATCTCTATAATTCCTAACAAGTGTGTTGGAAAATTTAAGTTTTATAATAAAATAGGTTATCATCAGGGTAAAAAACAAATATGAAGTGGATTGCATATTTTTTCAAGCATTGGAATCAATACAATGTAGTTTCAGAACCCCACCACACTATTTCAAGTAGCCACATTTTTGGACTTAGTTCCAGAACTCTATATTTAGCTCCAAAATTATCTAAATTAACTCTGGTACTCCTACATATAACCTCCAAAACTTTCGTAGTTAAACATGGAACTGATGATGATCTATTCCAAATGACCAGCGATCTGTCAAACCAATGATCCCATTAAATTAGGAGTAGACTCTTGATTTCCATACTTGCATATCCAAGACATTTATCACACAGTTGGACATCTAGCCACGTCTTGATTTAGCATCTATTCTGGGCATGATTCAGTTCCATCATATCCATGAAATAGTTACAACCATCACGATACCAACAAGAATATATATATATATATATATATATATATATATATATATATATATATATATATATATATATATATATATATATATATATATATACCTAGGAATTTAGAATGATATAAAAAAAATAATTGAAGAATAGAGAGACAAGGATAGATTAGTACATTTTTATAATACATAACATTTTATCAATGAAATAGCTATTTCTGTTTTGAGAGAGAATTAAACTGTTCTATCCTATTTCTAGGTGGAGCAAGGGCCCACTCCTCCAAGAACTAGGATCTTCATTTTTAGTCAGTATTTATATTTTATTTTGCAAAAGCAAATAGGTCTCTCTATTAAATTTATAAATGCTTCCAACTCTTTAAAGTTAAAACTTGTTGTAGATTTGTTCCTACAGGTGTCTTAGATTAAATTCTCATTTCTTTGTAATTATTTGTAGCAATCTATTTCATTCTACAAAAGTGTGTTTATTTCCAGCAATCTATTTCATTCTACAAAAGTGTGTTTATTTCTAGCAATCTATTTCATTTCGCAAAAGTGTGTTTATTTCCATCAATCTATTTCATTTCTGCAATGTGTGTTTACTTCTAGCATATTTTCATAGTTTGATTCCAATAAAGGTTTTAACCAAGAAGTCCTTAAGACATTAAAAATCCCCCAAAGAAAATAGAAACAAAATATAAATATCTACAATCAATTACTAAATCACTATGATTATTCTTGTTGCATATAGCTTTAGACACAACCCTGGTTAAATATGACATCAATAGAAAGTTGATTAAATGAAGGGAATAATGACACCCATCATTTTTGGCATCGTTTTTGGGGAATCACTAGTTGGAATTTTCTAATTAGGTCTCAACAAGAGCAACAATCATTAATTTAGTAATTATAAAAATTTTCCCCAACAGTTATCACAAAATTTATGAGTAGACCATGAGACTCCAAGGGTAGATTTCTCCCCAAAATATCTGAACAAGAATTTACATCATCCTCTAGTTTAAATAAGGATGTTGATCAAGAATTGGAGGCACCATTATCTCTTATAAGACAAGAAGCAAAATTTCCATCTTTGGAATTTTTAGATCAGTCACCAGAACCAAGTATAACCTTAAGGAGGATGATTACTTCTCAAGATCCATTGAGGAAAAGTTTTGATTCTCAATTGAGTAGTCAATCTCCTACTCTTGACTTTTCACCATCCCCAAAGTAGACCACATACCACATTGACTGGGAGAAGGGACTAGAAAATACTAGAGAGATGGCATGAGAAGTTGGAAGAGAACCTAAAAGAACCTTTACCTATCCCATTTAGATAGAAGATGATGAAACCACTATGAAGAACATCTCACTTGCACACTTTCCCACATTTAGAGGAATGTCATCTGAGGATCTTGACCAATTTTTGTTTGAGTTTAAAGTACTATGTCAGACTTATGATTACAAGATAGATAATCAAAAACTCAAGTTTTTTCCATCTATTCTGAAGGATGCAGTAATGAGGTGGTTTATGGGATTATAATCTAATTCTATTACCAATTGGGAACAAATGGAAACTATCTTCCTAGATAAATATCAAGATTATTATAGAGGAAGAAATTGAAAGGAATAATTTTTCAAAATCAAACAGGAAGAAGATGAAAATATGGAAGATTATTTGGACAGATTCCTCTTTGTGAGTAAAGGATGTGGATTTGTACTTTAAGAAGATTTAAATAAAACTATTTTTCTTAAAGGTCTGGATGATGAATCTAGGGAAACACTTGATTTAATTAGTGGTGGAAACATTGCTCAATTGAGAATGGACAAAATCATAGAAATTTATAGAAACTATTCAAGGACAAGGGGTGGACCTAGAAAAGGAAAAAAGGTTAAAAATTTGAATCCAGATATGAACAAACTGATGGATGAATTAGAAAACTTTAAAATAGATATATTAGTTCAATTAACCTCCACCATGGATGGATTACAAGCTAAATCAAATGCCCAAATTGAACCATTAGCCATTTATTGTCCTAGATGCAGGAAGAAGCATGTAATAAGGGAATGTCCTTTAGATAAAATAGAAGTATGTCTTGTCTGTGAATCTAAAGAACATGATACTCATGCTTTTTCTCTTCTTCCACTCATAAAAAATCAGCTCAAACAAACCAGTACATCATCCACCACATAAGAATTGAATTTTGTTCAGAGACAACCCAGCCAAGTATAGTTTATGCCAAGACCAACTCCTAATCCTTGGATGATGCCATGGGCAGCTCAAACAGTACCACAAAGTTGGGGACAACCACATTGGGCCCCTCAACTAACATGGCATCCTCAGGATTGGGCAAGTCAATCTTGGTATACTCAAGGACATCAACAACCTTGGGCTGGTCAAGGAAATTCTTATGCTTGGCCACAACCTAGATGGGGCCCTAGTAATTATGTGCAAGGGAAAACATATCCAAATCAAAACCAACAAGCCATAATGGGATCTCCAACACAAAATCCATAGGTTGAAAATATAGTCCAAACACAAATTCTAGCACAACTAGTAACAAACCCAAGAAACAAACAAACAACTCTTGTATATGAAATAGAACCAGAAAAATTAGTTGATCTAAATACAATGGATTGTATAAACATTCAAAGTAGATCTGGAAAAATAGTTAGTAGACCACCTATTATAATCATAGAGATGACAAAATAAGCTAAAACCCCTAGCTTGGTTTCACTTAATGAAGATGAAAAATAAAAAGATAAGGAACCAGAAGGAAATTCTACTGAGATTTCATTTCTAGAAAGATTTAAAAAAGCCATAGAAATTAAGGAATCTAAATTGGTGCACGAAATAAGAAGATTGAATATTGAAATACCATTATTACAAGCAATTAAAGATATCCCAAAGTTGAAAAAGTTAATCAAACTGTTATGTTTTAAAAAACCTAGAAGAAAGAAGCAATACCCTAGGACTATTCAGGTAGATGGGAAACTTGCTGATTTATTAGCAGGCAAACTCCTACTTCCCAAATATAGAGATCCTGGCAGCCCTGTTATTTTTGTCTCTATAGGGAATAAGGATATACATAACATTTTGATTGATTTAGGATCATCTATCAATGTAATGATAGTGGACACTTTAAAAACATTACCATTAATAGGCATACAACCTACTACCACCATATTGCAGATGGCAGATAAGTCTGTAGCAAAACTAGAAGGCATTATTGAAGATGTGGTAGTAATGGTAGAATCATGGGAATATCCAATAAACTTATTTATCTTACAACCAAAAGGTAAAACACTTGGTTATCCCATTATTTTAGGAAGACCATGGTTAGCTAAAGTTTCTTCCTTGATTGATTGCAGGTCAGGAGATATGACTTTTTCCAATGGTAAGAATTCTAAGCAAATTTCATTATATCCCTTTGCATGACCTTTTATTGATAATCAAGTGAAATTATGGGTTGATAATCTTGATATTAATGAGCAAAATATATCTTCTTTGGCTATGATAAAATTTTAGGATCATGCACAAGAAATTGAAGAGATGGTTAATACTTCATTGAATGAACATCAATTATCATTGGAGCAATTGGGATTAGTTCTAGAACCTATAGAATCTGTTCTGGAACCATCACAGTTAGTTCTGAAACCACACCAACAACAATTCTCTACAAATGAAGATAATTTCACTCTAGAGGAACGAGATTTATCTTGGGGAGAGGAAGGATCTATAGCTTCAGCTTTACGGATATCAGGAGATGATGAAGAATTTCTAGAAAACAATAGTAACAAGGAGTTTGATCTACAACAAGATAAGTATCATAACTCTTCCTACTGTCCTTTGTCTAGAATTCTACCTCTAGGAACTTTTGGATATGTTGTTACATATCATATGTTGTTACCACATGCATGTCCACTAAACACCTTAATGGAACCCTTTCAACAAATTAGTTCATCATATCCTAGAACCAAACATGTTGAGACTCAACCAAATTTTTTTTTGAATATTAATAGTTGGTTAAAGAATAATGAAGAAGCCAAACTATTTGATATTCTTAAGGATCATACTAAATATTTTGCTTGGGACTATAGAGACATGAAGGGAATTCATCCAAGTATCTGCACCCATCACATTTATACTAAAACATTAGACTAGTTAGACAACCTCAGAGAAGGATTAATCTAGCCTTAAGGGATATAGTCAAACAAGAAATTAAAAAAATATTACAAGTAGGTTTTATCTACCCTATCTCAGATAGCCAGTGGGTGTCTCCTCTTGTAATTATCCCTAAAAAAAATGGAAAATGGAGAATTTGTGTTGACTATAGAGAACTGAATAAAACCACCTTGAGAGATTATTTCCCTTACCATTCAAAGATCAAGTCTCAGACAACCTTTCAGGTAAATAATACTTTTCCTTCTTGGATGGATTTAGTGGATACAATCAAATCAAAGTTACTGCTGAGGATCAAGACAAAACTACATTTACTTGTCTATGGGGTACCTTTGCTTACAAGGTATTGCCGTTTGGACTATGTAATGCTCCAATAACCTTTCAAAGGGTTGTTTTGGAAATTTTTGTAGACCTAATAAATGACTGTGTAGAGGCATATATGGATGACTTTACTGTGCATGGAGATACATTTGATGATGCCTTGAAAAATTTGGATAGAGTATTAACAAGATGTGAACAACATCACTTATCTCTTAGTCATGAGAAATGTTTGATGAAGGGATCGTATTAGGACACCATATTTCAAAAAGAGGAATTTAGATTGACCAAAACAAAATCAAGATTATTTCAGACTTGCCTATTCCTCAAACCCCAACAGATATCAAGTCTTTTTTAGGGCATGCTAGATACTATAGGTGCTTTATTAAGGATTTTAGTAAAATTGCTGCCCCCATGTTTAAGTTGCTTACCAAGGACTATGAATTTATTTGGGATGAACAGTGTCAACATGCTTTTGAAGAAATTAAAGAGAAATTAGCAACTGCCCTAATATTGAAAGGACCTAATTGGGAGAAACCTTTTCACATCCAAAATAATGCCTCAAATACCTCAATTGGTGCAAATTTGGGACAAAAAGATGAAGAAGAAAGAATGTATGCTATTTACTATCTTAGTAAAAATCTTACTCCCACTGAAAGAAATTACACTACCACTGAAAAAGAACTTCTGGTTATGATCTATGCAATTAATAAATTTAGACATTACATTACAAGGTACAAAATATTTTTACATACAGATCACTCAGCAATTTAATAATTAATAAACAAACTAGTGGTTAGAGGTAGAATAATTAGATGGTTATTACTTCTACAAGAATTTGATATTACCATTGTGGACAATCTAAGCAAATCAAATGTGGTAGCTGATTTCTTATCAAGACTGACCACTACATGGGAGCAAGATCCAGTCAAGGGCAACTTTCCAGATGAACAATTATTTGTTATTTTAGCTAATACACCATGGTTTGATGACATGGCAAATTATCTTGCAACAAGAAAGTATCCTCCTTCTTTCACTAAAAAACAAATAAAGAAGTTAATCAAAACCAGTGCACATTTCAAATGGTTAAATGGAATGCTATTTAAATGTGGTCTTGATTTGGTTTTACGCAGGTGTGTAAGAGAAGATGAAATCTTTGACATCCTCCAGGCATGTCATGATGAACCAAGTGGAGGACACTATTGAGTGAAAAGAACAACTCACAAGATAATTGGCACTGGTTACTATTGGCCATCTCTGCACAAAGATGTGAAGAGATATATCAGGGGGTGTGATCCTTGTTGAAGGATGTGACAACCAACCGTTACCAATGAAATGCCTCTACAACCACAAGTAGTGATTGAACCATTTGAGAGATGGGCATTAGATTTTGTTGGACCCTTTAATCCTCCTTCATAGGGAAAAGAGAACATTCTTGTGTGTACTAATTATGTAACAAAATGGGTAGAAGTGTAGGCTTTAACAAATGCCACTGAAGAAATAGTTTCTGATTTATTTTGTCACAAAATTATGGTAAAGTTTGGAGCACCAAGAAGCTTAGTTTTAGACCAAGAACCGCAATTTATGTCCAATATGATCCAGGCTTTCACAATGTATTATAAGATCAATCATAGGAAGTCATCTCCCTATCACCCTCAAGTAAATGGACAAGTTGAAGTAACAAATAGAGAATTGGAAACCATCCTCACTAAAACAGTTGAAACATAAAGAAGGGATTGGATAAAAAGACTACCTGAAGCTATCTGGGCTTACAATACAACTTGGAAAACTACAATAGGGTTTTCACTATATGAGTTACTCTATGGTAAAAATCCCTTGTTGCCTATTGAGTTTGAACTACAGACATTGAGGACAACAACTAATGTGGGAATTGAATTGGATGTAGCTCAAAAGGAGAAAATCCTTCAACTCAATGAATTGGATGAATTTAGAATGGAAGCACTTCACCAAATAGAGATAATCCAAGGTCAAAAGAAGCAATGACATGATTCACATATCAAGGAAAGACAATTCAAAGTAGGAGACTGGGCATTGCTATTTGATTCTAAGTACCAACAATTCAAAGGCAAATTAAGAACTAGATGGTTGGGACCTTATCAGATCGAGTAGATATTTGACAATGGTTCTATCTAGTTACTTCCCATTGATGGTAGTAGAATAATACTCTTGGTCAATGGACACAGGCTAAAACTTTATAGGAAGCCTCCTACTAAGGATGAATTCTTGAAGCAGATTGAAGCAAACAAAGAATTTGATCATATGGAAGAACCCAATTCTTCCAAAATGATCAAATATTTAGATGAAAAGATCCAGAATAAAGAGAAGAGGATGAAAACCAATAAATGGCGTTCTCTTCTCTAAAAAAATAAAAAAATAAAAATCAAAGATCAATTGAAAACTAGTGATGGCGGTTGATCTTCTCGAATAAATGGCTAATTCAAATAAAACTCTTTTTTTGAATTCTAACTATTTTTAGGAATGATGAGTCATCATGATGGAAGGATTACATCATCAAGGATGGTAATTATGTTTTTAACTTGTTAAAGGTTAGATGGAAAGTTTGCATGTGTGATTAGACTTAATTTAGAAAGATTAATATGATGAGTCATCTATTGTACATCATGGTTAAATGTGCAAAATTATGAGAAGGATATTGATGATGGAATGAGTTGGCAGATAGAAATAAATAATCATTCTTATTATTGAATCAACAAAATAAAAGCCAGCTACAAAAAAATTTCAAAAGAGATACAATGAATTAACCCTATCAGTTCCATAGCTGAGTATAGTAGTTCCATAGCCAAAATTGCTAAGTTCCATAGCTGAGTATAGTAATTCCATAACTGAATTCACCAGATCAATAACTGAATCTACTAGTTCTACAACCAAAATCATTAGTTCTATAGATAAGAGAAGCAATCTTCAGCTAACCTGTGTAAGAATAAATAAGAACGAATCATGGGAATCAAAAAGAAGTCAAAACTAGAAAATGATACCCAGCTCCTTGCAGATGAAGAAGTAGAAACTATCTTTCAACATACATGATGGCTGGAGTTTCTGAGGAAGTTTCCCAAATATAATGATGAATTGTTAAGATAATTTGTTATCAATTTAGAGCAAATAAGGACAAAGATTAGGGAGGTTTTCATTCCTTTTTCTATGAATATAATAAGTGAGATGTCTGGAATACCAATAGTGCATGTCCCAAACCCTGTCAAGGGGACATTAAAAGACTTGCCTAAAACCCTATTGAAAGAGGAGGAAGCTGAACCCTAGTATATTTACAATACAAAGAAAATCATCAAAGGAGTCAAAAGGGCCAGCTTGCCCAAACCCTTTGACAGAGTAGCATTTTGGATAGTTAAGTATTTAACCTATGATGGACAATTTGGGATAGTAGGAAAAGAAGTCCTAAAAATCCTTATATACCTTAGATATGGAGCCGAAAAACTAGAATATATAGTAAACCTTCCAGGGTTTCTTTTTGACTCCATCCATACAATAGCCCAGAGATATTCTTGGGATATAGGAACAATCAGACATCATGGGTTAGTGAATTTAGTATGCCAACACCATTTCCTTTCAAAGAAAAATGGGGAAGAAATGTGGGAAAATTTTCTTGGCAAATTTAGGCAGAACCCTGGTATTTTTAGAAGAACAATAGCAACTCCTCCTGCCCCTTCAATTCATTTGGAAACTGATACTACTGCTGAGAAAAAGAGAAAACTAGGGGAAGAGGAGATACCAAAAAGAAGAAAATTTGAAGAGGAGATACCCTATTGTGCCTTCTCAAGAATTTTTTTCCAAAAAAGCTACAAAAGAATTGATACCTATCTTTGACAGTGACGGTTCACCTAGGCCTGAGCAAAAGGTGAACATCAGAAGAAGTTCTAAGAGGAGACCTATGTATGCACATTTTGAGGCTCCTCAAGGAAGAATATATCATAAAAGGTCTAAAGAAAGTCTAGAGGAGATGGAAGAACAAGAAAAGTTTGAAGTTACTGATATTTTGGGCAGCATGGCCAGGACTCCTCCTGGATCAAGCCAAATAGAAAAGGAAAAAGAAGATGAAAGATATGAGGAGCAAGCTTTCTAAGAAATGGGTGAGACAATAGCACCATCACATGTAGAAGATAAATAGGCATCTTGGATAAGGAAAGGAAAATCCCCTAGGGTGGAAGAAGAATGTTTAACTCCCCAAGAAATGTCAGAAAAAGAACAAAATCAGTAGGTTAAACAAGCTCTATTTTTGTCTAGAGTAGAGTTCATTCTCAAGGAAAAGGATGAGGAATTGAACTTCCTCAAAATCAAATTAGAATAGAAAGAAAATCTCCTTGAAGAATTAAAAAACCATTTCACAGCCAAGAATGAGGAATTAGCAGAGATTAAAAGGTAACTGATGGAGAATGAGGAAAAATGTATAATTTCTAGGAGACAAATTGCTATGTCGATAGTCTCTGTACAGACTGAATTGTCTTATCTGCCACTCAAGTAGTTATGGGATGATACATGCAGAGAATTCAGTGTCATCTAGGCATCCAATAAAGACTTGAAAAGAAAAATGGAGGAAGAAAAGAAAGCAAGGAAGGAATGGGAAGAGAAATTTTACAAGGAGGAAAATGATAAATATAAATATCTTGTGAAAATACAAATGGTTTTCATGATGAGTGAGAAACTGCTTGCATGCAAAATACCTTCTCCTGCATATAGCATATTTTTAGAGGAACAATTCATTTGCTGGTAGTTGGCAAGGATAGCATGTGGTCTTCCACATGAAATAAAAGATGAAGCTGATTTCTTGGCTGCCTACTCCTTAGCCAATACAAAACAAAAAAATCTTCTCTGTGAATTTTACCTCTGCAATTTCATGCTAGAAAGAAATTTAGGTTTTATGATCAATTTGTATGTAGGGGAAATCTAGCATAACGCATTCATCTCTGTTATTCAAAATTAGATTGCATGGAAGGAGATAGAGTCAGAGCATCTATTAAAGGCTAGTTCATCTAGTCTCTATGAGAATTCATTATGGTAACCCATTCACCTTTGCTACATATTTCCAATCCCATGCATTTAATGACAAGTTTAAGGGACCTTATCTTTTCAATTTATAGAAAAGCATCAATACCTTCACCTCTTATGAAAGGGCAAATTTTGATAATATCTATGATGCATGTTTGAAAAGATGGGAATTTCTCTCGGTGGCATTGAAAAGAAGGTAAGTAATATCCCCTTCAAATTTGATTTAGAGTTGAGAAAGGGCAAAAGTTTTGTGCACAATAATTCCCCAGATCAATGAAACTCCCTTGTGCATATGGATAGGGATGCAAACAAGACTAACTCTACTTCTCACCCCCATATCTCCTTGGCAAAATAGAGAACCTCAAAATCCCACTCAATTTGAGGAATGGAAAATAAAAGTAGAAGTAAGAGCAGGTTATAGTACGTCTGAATCAAAGCATTGAGATATTCAGTTCTAGCCATTTGATCTGAGCAATAAAATGGAATGTAGGATATACAATCCTGAATTTAAAGAGTGAAGTTTGTAAAGGGACTTACAAATAAGTAAGTATGGGGGAAATGATGAGGCTAGGATATGCCCATTAAATGTATAATAAATTACCTCATTTTACTCTCTCTTTCTATTAAGTTTGATTGCATTTTGTAACTTTTATTTTGATATGAGATGAGTTAGGATGTAATTATCTATCTTTTATTTATTGTGATTCTAACATTTAAAAATCTCTGTAATTCCTAACAAGTGTGTTGGAAAATTCAAGTTTTGTAATAAAACAAGTCATCATCAGGCTGAAGAACAAATATGAAGCAAATTGCATGTTTTTTTAAGAATTAGAATCAATACAGTTTAGTTCTGAAACCCCACCACACTATTTAAAGTAGCCACATTTTTGGACTTAGTTCCAAAACTCTATATTTAGCTCTAGAATTATCTAAATTAACTCTGATACTCTTACAGATAAGCTCCATAACTTTCACAGTTAAACATGGAACTGATGACAATCTATTCTAAATGGCCAATGATTTGTCAAACTAATGATCCCATTAAATTAGGAGTAGACTTCCAATTTCCATACTTGCATATCCAAGACATTTATCACATAGTTAGACATCCAGCCATGTCTTGATTTAACATCTATTCTCGGCATGATTCAGTTCCATTGTATCCATGAAACAGTTACAACCTTCAAGATACCAACAAGAATATATATATATATATATATATATATATATATATATATATATATATATATATATATATACAGAACTAGGAATTTAGAATGATATAGAAAAAATAAATGAAGAATAGAGAGACAAGGATAGATTATTACATTTTTGTAATACAAAACATTTTATCAATGAAATAGCCATTTCTATTTTGAGAGAGAATTAAACTGTTCAATCTTGTTTCTAGGAGGAGTAAGGGCCCACTCCTCCAAGAACTAGGATCTTCATTTTTAGTCGGTATTTATATTTTATTTCACAAAAGCAAATAGGTTGCTCTATTAAATTTATAAATGCTTCCAACTCTTTAAAGTTAAAATTTGTTGTAGATTTGTTCCTGAAGGTGTCTTAGATTAAATTTTCATTTCTTTGCAATTATTTCCAGCAATCTATTTCATTCTGCAAAAGTGTGTTTATTTCGAGCAATCTATTTCATTCTGCCAAAGTGTGTTTATTTCTAGCAATCTATTTCAGTTTGCAAAAGTGTGTTTATTTCGAGCAATCTATTTCATTTCTGCAATGTGTGTTTACTTCCAACAGATTTTCATAGTTTGATTCCAATAAAGGTTTTAACCAAGAAGTCCTTAAGACATTAAAAATCCCCCAAAGCAAAAAAAACAAAATACAAATATCTACAATCAATTACTAAATCACTATGATTATTCTTGTTGCATATAGCTTTAGACACAACCCTGGTTAAATATGACATCAACAGAAAATTGATTAAATGAAAGAAATAATGACACCCATCAATAATAAAATGTAAACTGCACTTATAATGACCTATAAGAACTACTAATCACTTCTGGAAGGTGAGAAAACCCCATACATAAGTAAGAAACATACATTCACTTAACTATAGTACATGAATTCATGGAACACACTTCAATGCAAATTAGAAAAGGATGGGATTTAGTCTTTATTACATCAAAGAGGTGTCACAATATAAATTTTGGTAGATTTTGGTCATAATAAAAAGAGGGATAGAGGGATCCATTTCAAGGCTTAGAAGCTTGTATTTAGAGAGAGAGAGAGAGAGAGAGAGAGAGAGAGAGAGAGAGAGAGAGAGAGAGAGAGAGAGAGAGAGAGAGAGAGAGAGAGAGAGAGAGAGAGAGAGAGAGAGAGAGAGAGAGAGAGAGAGAGAGAGAGAGAGATCTATGCATTAGAAAAGGCCCAACCACTTTTGATGGATTAGCACTCTCAATGATACTAACTTAGGATCTTATCAATAAGGAAAAAATTCTATAAAATAATTGAATGTCCATTACCCTTATCCAACTGCCAAGTCTCTTCTTTAAAACCATGTCATTATCTACTTGATCTATGATGAGGATCATGTCTTATAATTAACTAAACTATGCCACATCTACATTAGGTGGCCATCTGAACCTGATTATCAAAAATTTCACCATGATGATAAGTAATACATGTCTTTATGGTCTATATTTGCTCCTATATCTAACATAGGTCCATTATAGGTGAAAACCAATCTTAGACCATTGGTTTTCATAGTCACAATATCTATGAAAGTCTACAAACTACTTGAATTTACTTCACAATCACTAGTCTATCTTCACCTTTTATATTAGATACAAAAGATATATTTTACCTATATGGAGCTTTGTTGTTAATGTTTGGTCTCTAAAATGTGACCCTGGTTCACCTTCGAGCTCAACTCTTTGTCATTTTCCTTGCTTGGGTCCAAAATAACCTCTTTGAATTTCATCTAAAATTTCCCAAGCTCACTATTTTTTTATTGATTTCCAACTTAGACCATTTACATTATGTCTAATTGATGCTTATTGGTTCTATAGATACTCTGACTTATTGACTCTACCTCACTCTATTGATCTATCTATGCATGGATGTTTATGAGCCATCGATCTTCTACCAACTGAACATGCTTATGCCAGTTGTCATGCATGCATTTGATCTCAAGATCCTCTAACCTCTTTGACCTTTGATCACTGTTAGATCTGAATGTATGATGCAATGTGGATAATTAGATCAACTAGGACCTACTGTTTGAAAGCCAATGACTAGTTTATGATCTTAAAATTGATGTCCTCATTCCCATCGAATGTCATTCATGTGACTATCATCAACATTTATACAACTGTAAAATTTAAATTTAAAATAATTTTGTTTGCTCAAGCTAAACGTGATGTTAGCATGAACGTCTTACTGCATAGGTCCAAATTTAGAATCTTGCAAATTGAAGTGCAAAAGTCATGGGGGCACTAAATTTTTAGGAGATGTTCTTGAGACCAAAAGGAATGAACCCATTTGATCTGCTAGTCTTGGGAGCCTTTTAAGTGTGTCTAAAAAAATTCTCAAATTAACTGGTGTATTCTAAGATCTAATGATGTCCTAATGATAGTATAGCTCATTTGGCTAAGTATGGGAAACTTAGCAAAATTTGACTAAGGATCCAACTTTGAAGATGCATAACTTCTATTATTCTTTGGTAGATAATCTAAAACTTATCATGTAGTAACTAGGGACCAATATGAATCAACCCATATGATCACATTTTCTTGAGACTACCACATGTGTGAGATATGGCCTTATCACACTACCCACTTGGCTTTATTTGAGCTTCTTGCAATTGGCTAAGTATGGAAACTTAGTGAATTTTGACTAAGAGGCCAACTTTATATCTTCCTATCTTTTGATGCACTTTAGTGGATGACATAAAAATTTGTGCATCTATTTTTGGGACTAAAATGAATAGGCCCATATAACCCATTCTTCTTGACTCATTCACACATGGTAATGGTGACATCATCAAAATATCTACTCAAAATTTATTCCACTAGCCCCAAAATGTCTATATGAACATAATGAAGAACTAAGTGAAAACCCTACACTTCCATACTCATTCCAATCACTCTTGACATTCTGAAAGGTCTTTGTAACTCTAGACCTGCTCCTAGTAACATTGGGTCACTCTTCAATCAGGATCCTACTCTTTTCACTGGACTCTTGAGCTAGGCACATTTTTGGTATGTAAACCAAATTTGGTCAACAAGTCTTCCTAAGATGTATAGATCAGGATCAGACTAGCAAAATCCTTTAAGAATTCCATGATGGATTATCATTTTGACATTACTCACCCAAACCACTCCTATTAAGATCATGAGCGCTAGTTATTACTAGCCAAGTTTGTTTAAAGATGCTCATATATTTGTAAGAAGTTGTAGAAAATGTGCCTTATTTACAATCAAGTAGAGGCTAGTAGCTATTCTACTTTGTGCAATTCAAATTAACCAATGCTTCTCTCAATGGGGTCTAGATTTCATTGGAATGATCAACCCTCCTTTAAGTACTGGACATAAATGGATTCTAAAAACCACATACTATTTCACAATATGGACAAAGGTAGTGGCCCTCAAATAAGCAAATGAAACATACATCTTAGATTTTATGAGGTAGTTGTGACTATATTTGGTGTTTTAGCCACCATCATCTCAAACAATGCTATAAATTTTATTAGGACTATAATCAATGAATGGTAAATAAAACAACATCTATTTGAGCACCTCCTTAAATTATTACCCTCAAGATAATGGTTTGGATAAGTCAACCAATAAAAACTTGATCTGCATCATCAAGCAAACCATGAAGTAGAATCAAAGGACTTGGCATACACAACTTAAAGAAAACCTATGGATAGATAAAATAACACCCAAAAGGGCAATTGTAAAATTTCCTTTCATGTTAGTTTATGGTAGAGAAGCTAGGATACCTATGTCACTATAAATTCCTTAATTAGAGCTCACCCACCAACTAGAACTAATTGAGAATAATCCTATGGTGGTGAGACTAGCTGAACTAATGGAGATGGAAGAGACTAGAGAACAAGCAATGCATACTTCAAAAATTCATCAACCTCAGGTGAAGATAGCCTTTTATAAGAAGGTTACTAATAGTAATTTTCATGAAAGAGACTTAGTACTCAAGTGGGACATGGACAGACCAAAAGCTAAGAAGCACACAAAGTTTGATGCCATATGGAGTGGTCCTTATGTCATCATAGGATGCAAGTAGACCAATGCTTTTTAGCTCTCAAGACTAAATGGAGAAGAGTTAACAATCCCAATAAATGGGATCTATATAAATCATTTCTTTTGAAGTGTTTATCAAAATTTATATATTAATTTAGTAGTATTTTATTTTCTCTAAGTATTTTTGCACATTAGCTTAGATGTTTTGCTTCCCTATTATGAATTTGGCATGGTTAATTTGTTTATTTATTTATGTTCTCTATTTTATTGGAAGAGATTTTAGTTTGTTTAGAGGTGGTATAAGTATGAGACATTGAATCTTCATGGAGTTGGTAAAATGTCTTCTCAGTTGTCCAACATTTAGGTCAAGGAGAAGTTGCAATAGGGTTGTGTCTTCAAAAATAAAAAATCTAGATGCTTATATGACTCCATGCCTAATGGATTAATTTAAGGCTAATATATTCCTTCTTAGTAGGCAAGTAACCAGTAGAGGTTGACAAGAATGTTGACCATTTTTGGTCACCATGGAGGATCAATGTCCAATTTAGAATGGGGTTTTAAGATTGCTTTCAAGATTCCAAGTTTAGTTAAAGTTTATAAAAAATGACTAAGTATTTGACTTAGTGTATTTTCATAGAAGGCTTTAGGTATTCAAAAAAATTATTCAAGAACATGTTGCAAATCTTGTCACCGAACACAAATGCCAAACTCAAATATTGAAGGTAAAATAAGGGTTGGATCTTGCATTGTAGAACTTGTCCAAAATTTTGTTTTGAAAAAAAGTTTTGAAGATAATTTTCATGCATTAGGGTTTGCACACAAAATACCATGCCAAGAAAAAATATCGAAGACCAAATGACTTTGAAAAGATTATTCAAAGTTAAGTCTTTGGGAAAAAATGAAAAAAAAGTTAGAATGCCTATTCCAAGTAAAAATGCCAAAGAAAAAAACTATAAAGACTGAGACTAGTGATCGAGAAGAAACTCCAAAAGTAGGTGCATGAATCATATATCTTTATTCCTCTTTCGTGCTCTATTACTAAAATTCTTGTGCATTTAAGTGTTAATGTTTTACACCTTTGTTGAAGAACCATGGGCTTATCAAGACTTAGCTAATTTTGGGGAAATCAAATGAGTATGAGGTCAGGAGCTTGCACATTTTACCACTTAGGAATTTTGAGGGCATTCCCAACCTTCTTATAATTTTCTTGACCTTATTATCATCCTTCTTGATGAACATAGAGCACTCCCAAAGCCTATAAGAGTCAAACAGTAAAATGACGTAGTCAATTTTAGGTTTTTTTCTCAATGATAGTTTCAAGGGCACCATGTTGAAATTGATGGGCCCTGGCTGACATATTGGCAGGTTCCTAGGTTGTCAATGTGTCAAGGATTTAGTCCAAGCCTCCTAGCAACATGTGATTGTCATTCACAGGTCCCAATGAGTTCAACCCATTTTCAAAGCATCTTAACACTTAGTCAATTATTCAAAATTATGTTTGGTGCCACACATCACTCTCCCAATGATCTCATGTCTATTTTAAAGTCCTTCAAGACTAAGCTTTTCTTCAAAGTTTCCCATGGAAAATGACATCAACAAAGTGTGAGAGTAAGTAGGTTAGAAGGATACTTCTATGTGTCATGATCTTAGTAAATCAGATCCCTAGATCCATTCATATAATTAAAAAACCCTCAAAGCTATGAGTTAGTGGGATGATCCCACGTGTCATGCTCCTAGCAACCTGACATCTCAGAGATGTCCATGTAATGTTGAAGGCCCTGGGTAAATGGGTTATCAAGATGATGTCTCCTGGCATAATCCCATTTCACCTCAATATAAATAAGTTGAGTAGGGTCATCATTCACAACAAGGCTCCAGTCTAATCAAACTATGCCATGCAATAATCTCTCAGGAGCTCATGATCTGAAGGCAAGACTATTTTCCAAAATCTTAGAGTTATGTAAAATTGATACATGGAAAAAGCAAGACTAAAAAATAAAGTGCCTAAGAAAATGAAGAGAGGCTACATGGTAGCCAAGGAAAAGTAGGAAAGGATAGAGAACTAAAGCCCATGGATGTTGGTTAGCTACCAAGTGACAAAACAAGTTTCCACATCAATAGAACCAATAGTGCAACAAAAAAGACACATGGTAGTGATGACCTTATAAGGTATGATCTTAGAAATTAATGGATTGTTTGGTTATCAAAGCCATAAAAATTTGAGGATCGACTATGTATTCAACTCAACTTTTAGAATCAAGTGTAGATCAGTTTCTCACCTAGAAATTATAAAAAAGGTGGAAAAATTCAATGCAAAATTGAGTAACAACACCCACCAAAGTATGACATACACATTGATATTAAGCACAAAGAATATGAGACAAGGAAGATTCTTAAATGTTAAAGATGGCATGAAAATCCATAGAGGGTAGCATTAAAGGTAAAGATAGTGGAATTAAATAAAATATTCCAAGGTAATCACTACTAAAATATCTCTAATTGCATCCCTATGCATGAAGTGTCCAAATTTAGATATAGTAGTTGAATGATTAAAGATTGGTTGTTTCAAAACCAATGATAGAAAGAGGACAAATTGATAGATACAGGATCAAGATAATCACCACCATACCTCAAGGACACAATCAGGATCTCCAATTAATTTTGGCCATCCATGTATGATTGTAAAAATATTATGTGTCTTAGTTTTTAATGTTCATCTAATTCCTTTAGATACATTATTTATTGTAATTAATGACCCATGGGCTTCATATTACCTATAAAATCTTGGGTCTTACATTATAAAAGGGTTGACATTTCTAGGCACAATAATGCTACCAAAATTGCCCTCCATGATCCCATTACTACTAGAACATTGCATTTTAATGAGAATTGAGTTCACCTCCCTTCATCCTTATTGCACCATGTGTGTGTTTTGTGTTTATTTATCTTTGTCTGTGGATGACCTTCATCCCTTTCATTGTTGTCTATTTCTATCACCTCTATGTAGATCTTGGAATTCATTTACAGGTCGTATTATATGCATATTCAAGTATGTGTATGCATTGCTTGTGGACCGTGTTGTATTTGACACACCCCACCTTATATTTTTTATCAAAAAATGGGGACCCCCTTTTATCTTTATAATGCTTGTTCATTATATGGATATACATGCATGTTAGCCTTTTTCATTATCTATGGAAATTTGGGAATCTTTGGTATTAAAACATCTTTGTTACATGTGTTTTCCTCTTGCAACCCATTTTCATTAGAATGACCTATTGAAACTAACCTATTAATGAAAATTGTGGGACCTTACTATGTATAACATGTATTTGTATTTATTCATTTGAGTTCATTCATTTGGATTTATGGACATATTTTGGTCCTTAGCTATTTGGTCTTTGACAACTATCGATCAGGAACATCCTTTTTGATAGCTATATTTTGAGAATATTTTGGTCTTTGATGGTTGGTCTTTGAAAACTTTTCGATTGATAAATTTTGGTTAGGAACTTTATCTTTGGCAACTTCCTTTGATAAAATGATCCTGAATGACAATCTCCTCAAAGAACATTTTGGTCTTCAGGAACTTTCACTTCGATAATTTTCATTCGGAGACTTTTGGTCAACAAATTTCCCTATATAAACATCCTTCAAAAAAACTTATCGAAAGAAAATCTCCATGAAGAACACTTAGGTCTTTAGAGACTTTAATTCAAAACTTTGGGATTCTAAAGTTAGATGATGCAGCCTGAATGAGAATGTTGACTCTCAATTAAACCATGTAGTGATAAGTATAAAAAAAGAGTGACACCATGGCACCTCCAATAAATGAGTAAACATCATACATGGCATACCCACTTGGCCTAGGTGGTCATGTTTGAATTGAAATAAGGTGACGAGCCCATATACATTGATGATTAATGGTGCACGAACTAAACATGAATGCTAAAAAATTATAACATCGAGCCACTAACCAAATTCACATCCATTGATTAGCATTGAGCTTAAGTGTATATTTACTTATATGAATTCCAAGCCTTAGTTACATTCAAAAAAGATATAATTTGCATAAAAAAGTGCATATCCACCATCACCAAGAGCTCAAATCCTAGAAATATTGAGAACTAATGATGGCATATTCATCTAGAGCCTACAAAGGATCCCAAACACCATCCAGATTCTCCATTAAGGATTTAAAAGAATACATGGATAAAATTTTTGACACAATAGTGTTTGGGGTCTTTACACCAATTATTTAGTTGTATATAAGGTCATAGATAGCATATATCTATTTGTTTTTGAGGAAGGCATCTCCATAGAAGAATAACAAGTTGCAACTGACTTACTACCATTCAAATTCTAAACACTCCATCATGCAGTTGCTAAGCTAGAATTCATGCCATGAATTGAATTATTGAGAGACCTATTCTTTGAAGGGAGTATTATAGATGGTATTTTCCTCTATTATGTCAACAACAACACCATTATCACATACATATCAAGCGATGCATTCATGAGGTATTTATGTTTACCCATTCTAGATGCTACCTTTGATTTTCATAGTGTGGTTGGTTAGAATAAGAGAAATAATATAGAATAATCAGTGAGGAAATGGATTCTCTTGAGAGAGACCTTCACACTCAAAGAAACCACCAAGAACCATGTGCCCAGTACCAAGTTATGGATGGGAATCTGCATTGGCATGTCATTACTAAACTATTTGTTTGGGCACTGTAGTATCCACTTCCTTCATTTGGAGGTGGTAGCTTGAAAAATTGATCACTTCAAAGTACACCTATGAACTAGGGGATATTATCAATGCTCGCCTACAGGAGTTTATGTTACACAAGGAAAAGAGGATCTAAGGTGGTAAATTTTATATGATGTCATATCTTTTAGATGTGGTCATGGGGACTATCTACAAACACAATGGGGATTTATGGTATCCAAACCTTGAGTACATAAAAAAACATAAGTTGTGATGTCTGTTCCTTTGTTCACATTTATGTGTATGTGAGGAACATCTCTATAATTATAAAGGATTTGTATCCTCAAGTTTGGATGGAAATTCATGGTGAACTACAAGATAGGATATCTAAGAACATTGCCAATACACTCATGACTTTGGTTGATTATTGGTTGTCCCCAAATTGTACTATTATCATGGTCATTAGAAATAAATTCAACCCTCTTCATCTCCCCAAATACATCCCAGAAAAGGTTGCTGAGTAGGAAATTACATATAAGCTATATAATGGGATATATGAGGACTTAAACACGATTAATAAGAGCACCTTTTATGGATCCCATATCACAATTGGGAGGATGTAATAAACATACCAAAGACACTTAAAAGTGGTTTGTGGTGGCAGGAAAGCCTATCCCTTAGCCACATTTCCCCATAGGGATTGGGACCCCCATGGGATAGTACAACAATGAGTTCACAACTTAAGCATTCCCTTTAAGCATGAGCCTTTTGATCATAATTTATTGTTCATCAATGCATAATATGATGAAAAATTTAAGCAAAGGGATAGAACTTCTAGTGTGAGTGAAGACTTGCTGAGGATAATCCAAGTGGATCCTTCCCTCACACTCAAACAAGTAAAATTTAGAATCCCACCACCAAGGGATGGACCTCATCAGATTTTATGAGTATCAGACCCTTCTAGAAGCTACAAGATCAAATCTGGGACCCCCAAAACCCACTTACTATGATTACATCTCCAAATCAAGATCAAGAGAAAGGTGTAGGGGAGACATTAGTTACTAGTGTGAAATATGAAGAACATACTCCTCAATTTCAAATTTCCACTCTTAAACTGAGGAAGGTGAAACAAGAACTAGTAGAATAATCAATTTAGTTGAAGGATATCACTATTAGGGGAGAAGAGGAAATCATTTGTCTAGATTCATATGATGAAAAGGATAATACACCTATAGTGGCATCTTCTTCAACCAAAACATCCAACATGACACTCCCTCTTCCTACCCAACAAATGACTACTCCTCAGGTTGAAAAGATAACAATTTTTAATAAGAAAAAAACCAAGGCAAGAGACCTTAGGCCCAATCCACAAAATATCCAAGTGAGCAAGCACAAACTTCAACTAAAGGTGAGCGAAGCCATGAGGTGGATAAAGAATAAATATAACAAGCTAAGGTTCTAAGATTTGAAAGATTAAAAGGACAGGCACCCCTTAGTGGTGACCAAATAGGTAAGGGTGCTCTATCTACTACCCTCAAGGCCACTCTCTTATAGTTTCATTTCCAGTTGTATCTACTTTTTATTTGCCATTTGTCTCTTCATTTCCTCATGTGTCATCATCTCTCTTTATACCTATTTTCATAATAGATTTTACAACTTCTCCTCTAGTCTCCACCTCTGCTTCCACTATCACCATTCAACCCATCACCCTAGTGTTGTATTATTCTACTCAATTGAGTTTACCAATGCCCTCATTAGGATTAGTACATACCAAAATTGTAGTGGCTACCAAGATATCTCCAAAGAAGAAACTAGTATGCATTATTCATCCCATACCACATCTAGGGAATGTAGACTGGTCTAAAATAATAAGGCCTTCAATGACTAAGCCAAGCCCTAAGACTAAGCCTATAAAAGACACCCAAATAGAGGCACAACCACTAGATCCATCAAAGTTGACTCTTTTATATTGGGCCAAAGAATTAGGCATATCAGCTTCCAAGAGGCCAAACTTGAATATCACCAAGATGCCTACTATGAGATTGCTCTTTGATAAATCAATTGGCTCTGTACAAAGTGTAAGGAAGAGGAAGATAGAAGATAACATTGGGTGAAGTATAATTTTTAAGAAAGAGAATAAATCTACTCTCTTTTGAAAAGACAAGATAGGAAAAAGGGCCAGTCTCCTTACATTGAGGACTTTAAGTCCTACATGAAGACCCAATCTGCAACATTGATAGCCATTAATGAGGGCACAAAATAGGTAAGAAAATAATTGGAGTAGGAATTAGAGACCCTCAAGGAATAACAACAAGTAATCCACAATCCTTCTTGAATAGAACAAGATGTCCAAAGTACAACATCAAGATTATATGAGATATTATATACTATTCATTCTTTGAGAGAATAATTATCTCCCCATGTAACCAGAATAACTAAATTATTTAAGGTTCTCAAGTAAAATGAGAACAGGCTCATTTTTTTGGTCTTGTATACTACTAATAAGGTATTTAGCCATTTGAATTTGATGACCCCCTATAGGCATAAAATGCATTGAATCTAGTAGTTATTAGGACCCAAGAAGATTGGGAATGGGGAAATGTTGTTGATGATTTAGTTAAAAAGATCATCAAACAAGATAAGCATGAAGTGAAAATTTTAAATGAACTATAATTAACACATGCATGGGATAATGCTGAGAAGTTGGTGGTTAGGTCTATTTTTGACCAACTATTACAACAAGATTTAGGTAATTTCAAATAGAGTTTATAAGGCTTAACTTTAGAAGATATTGAATCAAACCTGAGTTTGGTGAGGAAGAATGCCACTGAAGAATAAGTATTTTAGGTAGGCTTCCAAGATACCAAAACTGAGCATGTAAGGCTGATGACACAAGTGAATAAGGTGAATAGACCTTCTCTTCTAGATATGAGTATAATACAAGCACAATATTCTATTAGATACAAATACTATCAAGATCTAGAGGCCAAGAAGAAGTCTGCTTTAGCACCATCTACTAGTTTAGCAGCTTAGACTCCACCTAATGTCCTAGTCTCAGCACCACCTATAACTTTAGCTCTGCCTACCACCTTAGTTCTTTCTAATTCAGCCAGTTTAGCTCCATCTACAACCTTGAGTTGAACATCACCTACTAGATCTATAAGTGCTTTAATTCAAGCTACTAGTTTAACTCTAGTTACCACTTTAGTTCTGGCCACAAAAATAAGTAGTGTTAAGCAAAATCCAAGCTAACCTTAGTCAAAGGTTAATATTGTTTACAATTTTACATGTAATGCTTATTTAGATAACCATGGTTAGTTAATACTTGTTATATTTATGTTATAATTAACCAAATTATTTTACCAACATGCATATATTAAATGAGGGTTGTAATCTATGAGTTATAACATACAATTTTGTATCGAACGAGAACATATGTTCTAGTTATTCTGATGTAATCTAGAGTTTTGTCACACTTGGAAGATGAGGTGACCCCTTTCCTAAGTATTTTAAATACATGTAAAACCCTCTTGCAAAGGAGTTGGATTTTTTTATCAATATACAAGAAGAAATGAATTTGTTGATTGTCATGTAATTGTGTTTGTTTTCTCATATTCCTTTTCTATGTTATTAAAATTTTAGTTTCTTTATTTGTATCAGCTCATTAATTTTAAAGCATGCTAATGTTACAAATGAATTTGATTATTTTAATTGATGAATGTTGATCTAATATGTGCTACAACTAATAATTATTGGTAAATTTTGTTGATTTAAGTAATTAGTATAGATTGAGCTGATAATCTGAGGTGTGTAGGAGTTTTTTATTTTGGTATAATCTTCTAGGCATGTGCTCTGGTTATTTTAGATAACTTCTTGGTTTGATTTGTAACCTCTTAGATAAGGGTGTACATCAAATTTAAGGAGAAAAACCTTTAATTGACATCATTAAGCTTCCTATACTTATTTTCCCATACTATTAACCGTGCTTATTAGTTAGTGTGCAATAGAGACAAATGACAAACATTGGTCTTGGAGATACTTGTCCACCAAAGAAATAGCCTTGGGAGTGACCTTTTAGGAACACAAAGCCTTATTTTCTACTTTACCTTCCCATCCATTTTGAGATTATTTAAGATCTACCCACCATAGATTAATTCTGTCCCCATCCAAATCACTTAGTGTTTTATTTCTATTAGATTTCATACATCCATCCATAAACCTGGTAAAACAAACTATAGGCTCAACCTGTTATTCCACCATTTGAAAACATGAAAAGGGAGTCCAATGAATCAATTAGATATTTTAATGAAAGATTTTATAAGATACACACTTGGATAAACATGGCATATAAATCACATTCAGATCTAGTACTCGAGATGTATAAGAATGTTTTGGATCCCATCACCATAGTATTTTTGAGGAGGGTTACCACTGCTAATAATTTAGCCTTGGAATATGAATAAGATATAAACATTGATAAGCAAATAAATTCACAACTTAATCCTCATAATTTAGTGGGCCAAACTTTCAATAATGGCTTTCTATCTTTGAATACAATACTACATGTTAATCAGAATGGCCCCTACATTCAACCAAAATTAGTTGTACACTCAACCTCCCATAACACAACAAGAAATAAATTAGAATTAAAATTTACTAAACAATAAAGCATAAAGAAATGGCCATCAATAGATTTAGTAGAATCAACATTTGGCTCACTTCAATACAATAATTACACAGGGTGTTGACTCCACCAAAGTTGAATTGGATTCTATATAGAGAATGGTCCAAAATTTGACTAACAACTTCTTAAATATGAAAAAAAGGATGGGTAATACCACTAATCAAAATTATAACTAGAATTTTGGATTTATAAGATACAATATGCCTTTTAATAAACCCACCAATACTACAAAAATAACAACATTCCACTGAGCTATTAGAAATCAATATCATGGAGAGTACATTGTCTAATTGGTGTCAAGTTCATTACACATCACAACTTGGGGAATTGGACTATGTATGTTTTTGTAAAACTTTTGAAATATTTCAAATTGAAATGATTAGATAGGATCAAATGATGAATCCTCCAAATCTCCCTCATGAACTGGCCCCTCAAGTTCAATTATGGTCTTTAAAACTTATGATTTTTCCTTCCCCAGTGAAATATTACAATGTTCCAAAAGATAATTATAATGAAGTGAAAGTGTTTCATTAGTTTAATATGAATAATTATAATCTAAGGAATAGGTAGTCTCTCACCACTTCTACCCCTCCCAATAACATAGTTATTCACTTAAATCCTAAATCTAATAATAATTGTCTTCCCCTAAAATATGATCAACCTCATCATAGAGAGGAACAAATCAAGGGAGGATATAATATTGTTGAGGATATGAAAAATATTAAGGCTAATATCAATCTTCATGAACTAACACAAATCATAGAGTAGATGGAGCTCTTATGGAAGTTTATCATAGATAAGTCTATTGTAGAAAAGTCCAAAATAGCCAACACAAATGTTATATACAAAAGCAAGCCTAAGGTCCTTCATTTATTGCTAACTATTTGGGTATTTGGAAAGAATATACAAAATTATTTGGTGGATTCAAGAGCCTTAGCTATTATGATTCCAACCTCCATTTACCTGAATCTTGGTTTTGACCCCAAGTCCATCTAAAAAGATTGTTTTGTAGTTAGATAAAATAGTAGTGCATGTAATAGGAGAACTCAATGATGTAAGAATACAAGTTGCATTATAACCTTAAGTATATATTACTATTAACATATTGATAGTATATATTACTAAGGGGTATGGGGTATTATTGATAGAGATTAGTTGAAGACACTCAATGGATATGTTTCCATAGACTTCTCTCACATTTGGCTACCATGGAGAGGCATTGCCAACCAGATCAGGATCAATTGAGAGTCAAGGATAAATAATAATATTCTAGATTACAACACCCCTAATGAATAAGTAAGTTACAAATATCCTAATCTTAGAATTTATACATTTACTTTGAATTAGGAAATACAAGAAGAAGTGTAGGACCCTCCCCAATTATGGACCCTCCATTTCGATAGAGTGAGATACAAATAAGGATCAGGTATTGGTATTGAGTAGGTCATTCCACAATAAAATAAATACTTGGTAGCTTATAGGCTCCAATTTCCATGCACCAATAATAGAGTAGAGTATGAGTCATTGATTTTGGGATTATAGTTTTCCCTCAGGTTTAACATCAAGGAACTATTGGTATATGGAGACTTAGAACTTGTGATCAACTAGGTCAAGAATAAGTATCAATATAAGTTTTCATATTTAAAAAATTAAAAGTATAAAGAATGGGATTTAATTGAGTCATTTGAGGCTTTCAATATAGTGTCCATTCTGAGATAACAAAACCAAGCTACTGATTTACTGGCCACTTTAGTAGCAAATTTGGCACCCCTATAGGAATCAAAACTACATAATTTATCCATCAATTTGGTGCCTTATCCATCATTTCCAGACAATATTTAGAATTTTCAAATGTTTGATGATGACCAATAGATCATCCAGTTTCTGACCAATTCGGGATAGTTCAAATCTTAGATAATTGATGATGAGGAAAGAAGCCATAGGTGCCATGAAGAAATGGATGAAGAGGATGTCATCCAACTAAATTAAAATCATCTCCCATTTGGGATGGTTAGCTTAAAAATATCTTTTGACATGGACCCTCAAGTGTAGCAACAAAGGTAGCTCAATGTTAATGAGTTTGAGTTCAGCTCAAAAAATTTGATTGATGAAAGAAACCCATAACTCATTAATATTGGCTTAAGCTACACTCTAGAAGAAAGTCAAATGGTTATAGGAATGATCATTAGATATAAATATGCAATCATATGGATATATGATGACTTGAGGATATTCAATCCTAGAGTCATCACCCATATAATTTCACTCATGCCAGACCATAAGCCATTTAGGTAGAGGCAAAGACTGGTTAATCCTATCCTAGAACCATTGATCCAAAATGAAGTAGAGAAGTTTCTAAGTTCCCAAATAGTATTTACTATTAGGCATTCAACTTGGGTGGCTAATCTAATTCTAGTCAATAAAAAGAGTGATGAAAATAGATTATGTGATGACTTCAGGAACCTTATTAAAGCTTCTGAGAAAGATAAGTATCCTTTACCCTCATTAGATGAGGTGATACAAAATATGAGTGGTTATGGAATGATGTATTTTCTAGATGTATTTTTAGGATATAATCAAGTGTTGTTGGAATTAGAGGATAGGATGAAAACTCATTTAGTTTAAAATGGGGAACTTATGTGTATAAGCGAATGCTATTAGGTCTTATCAATGTTGGAGTTACTTTTCAAAGAGTGATAGATCATGCATTCTATGGATTGATAGGAAAATGTATAATTATATAAATGGATGACCTCATTATATTCTCTAATAATAAATTTGATCATATTGATCATCTTTAGTCCATCTTTGAAAGATGCAAGAAGTTTGGTATCTCACTAAACCCCAAAGAACATATTTGGTGTTATTGAAAGCAAGTTGTTGGGACACATTATCACTAAAGATGGGATCACCATTGACCCAAAATAAATTTAGGGAATTTATAAAATAATTTTCATAAATAATAAAAAGGATCTCAATTCCTTCTTTAGGAAGATTAATTTTGTGAGAAAATTCATATCAAGATTTGAAAAGATTGTCAGACCCTTGAACACAATTCTCAAATAGGATGCCAAAGTAGAATGGACACCTGAAGCTAAGAAGTCCTTCCAAGATATTAATAAGGTTGTATCATAGGCCCTATTATTTGTGATATTAGACTTACTAAGGACTTATTCCTGCACTCCTTTGATTTAGAGCATACAATCATTGTTGTACTTATGTAAAAGAAGGAAGAAAGCAAACATCCTATCACTTTTTTGAGCACTAACTTAAAATATGCAAAGCTCAAATACTCCCTAATTGAAAAATAGATTTTTGATCTTATTAAATTAGTTAAAAATTTCAAGCACTAAATCCTCTGGAATAATACCATTGCCATTATACCAGATCTTGTTGTCAAGCTTACGCTATGACATAAACAGTTAGTAGAATGTAGGGGCAAATAGATGGAAAATTTTCAAGAGTTTAATATTATGATTAAACCTGCCAAGACTAGCATATGACAAGGTATCATTTATTTTATGACTAAACTAGACCCATGCATCACCATCGAAGAAGTCTACCAAAAATAGGTCTCCCAAAAGGAATGGTGTTTAGGTATTATTCAGTTCTTACTCACTAGAACATATCCCCAAGAAATCAAAAAAGAGAAAAAGAGATCCTTAAGGATCAAATATGATCATTACATGATCAATAAGGGACTTCTCTATAGAAATAACTATGAAGGCATCTATCTAAGATGTGTATCACATGAAGAAGCCTAGGAGATTTTGGAAAATCTACATCAAAAGATCAATAATGGCCATCTATCTGATAATACCAAATCACATAGAATACTTATAATGGGTTATTATTAGATGAAAATATTCAAAGATGCTCACTTCCATGTAAGGACATGCCATGAATGCCAGGTCTTATAAAAAATATAAGTACACACAATAATACCACTACAACTCATGATCGAAGACAAGCCATTCACCCAATGGGGCTTAGATTTCATTGGTGTTATAAACCTAAACTCTTTAACTAGGCACAAATTTGTGCTCCTTGCTATAAATTATTGCACTAGATGGATTGAGGCAACAACCACTAAGAATTTAAGAGCACAAGATGTGATCAATTTTCTTAAAGAACAAATCACAACTAGGTTTGGTACTCCTATCTCCTTAGTTTGTGATGATGAGCCAAAATTTCAATCAGTTATGTTTATATAATGGGCTGATGACAATCAAATCATAATTAGATCATCCTCCAATCACTACCCATAATGGAATGGATTGGTTTCTGTGTTTGATCATCCTCCAATCACTACCCATAATGGATTGGATTGGTTGACTCAATGCTTACATCAATAAATCCATTGTGGATAAGATTAGAGAGTGGCATATCTTGTTTAAATATGCACTCTAGGTAGATCAAAATTAGTATAAGTATTTCCTTAAATCCTTGCCATATCTACTAGTCTATGGGAGATGGCCAGTGTTCCTAATCATGATACAGTTTCCAACATATCATATCATGCAAGAATACATAGAACCTAGTGAGAGGATTGAATCCAGATTGTTGGATATAATAGAGATGGAAGACTCCTAGACTAAATCTCTGCAAAACTTTAGCAGGCATCAAGATGTAGTCAAAATATGGTTCGATAGGAGATAAAAAATTAAAGCATTCAAGATCTTTGACTTGGTGCTTTTATGGGACAAATCCCATGAAAATAAAGGACAACATGACAAGTTCATCCCACTATGGATAGGACCTTATCAAATATCTAAAATCTTGGGTAACAATGCTTTCCATTTAAAGGACCTCCAAGGTAACGAATTGGCATATCCAATTAATTAATAATTTTTAAAACATTACTTCATGGCTATTCCATCCAAAGATATCTATGAGTAATAAAAGATGTTATGGTAAACATAACATCTTTTATTAGTTAATTTCTTACTTTTAGTCATTTACTTTCATTAGAATAATTCATACTTTCTAGATTAGTTGTTCTTGATTTCATCATTTTGCTTCACTTAATCTAGTGGTTTGTTTTAGATAGTTTCCTAATTTGTAGAATAGTTTTTATTTTGATTTTATGGAAATCTAATTGATCACTTATGGTATAATCAAATAACAGCCTATGTGTTTTGAATCTAACTTGAATTAGTAGTTGTTACACCTTGTACATCATAATTCCTTATCCAAGTAGGCAATGAGAGAGTTAATCATGATGATGTTATAAAGTGGATGATTTCACTAGGTATATAAAAGATGCTCCCAGAGCTCCATGTAAATTTAAAAAGATATTCTTATCTCATTGGATCAAATTCACATTAAAGCTAATAATTATTTGAGGTAATAGCCATTGATGTGATTAAAATTGATAGGGAGATTCTGATGAACCCAATTATACCAACACTAGTTCAAGGTGGTCACCTTCTTCTTTCTTATATTTAAAAACAAAACAAAGAGAAAAGAGGTATAATATAAAAGTTTAAAATAAAATCAAAAGGGATTAAAAGAATACATGATGAAATAAGATCAATGTATCATGCATCATGGAGATATATGACAGAAGGAAGGAAAGGTGATCAAAGGTATCTCTATCATGGCTATGGATATCTAGATGGTAGTAAAGTAATGCCTAAGCTCCCCCAAATTTATGATAACTTAATGCCCAATTAGAATGAAACCTATAACCCAACCCATGTCTTTGCTAAAATATTTTGACAAGGATTAAAATATATCACTTTGACACACCAATCCAAGGAATGGGTAAATTAAGCTTTCATAATTTGGATCTAATCATTTATTTCATAGTATGGTTAATTATTGATATTGGGATTGCAAAAGCATGGATTTTGGGTTCTTGAAACTCAAGAGTATTCACCCCTATGAGTCACCATTTTTTGTATTAAACACACCCCACCTTACATTTTCTATAAAAAAGTGAAGAAGCCCTTTTATATTTAGAAGGCTTGATATTTATATGGTTGTACATGCATGTTATCCTTTTTCATTATCTATTGAAATTGGGGAATCTTTGGTATTAAAACATATTTGTTACATGTGTTTTCCTCTTGCAACCCATTTTCATTAGAATGACTTTTTAGAACTAGCCTATTAATGAATATTATGGGAGCTTATTATGTACAATAGGTATTCATATTTATCCATTTTGGTTCATTCATTCAGATTCATGGAAATATTTTGGTCTTTGGTGATTTGGTCTTCAACAGCTTTTTGGTTGGCAACTTTCAGTCGAGAACATCCTTTTCAATAGCTATTTTTTGAGAACATTTTGGTCTTTAGCAATTTTATCTTCAAGAACTTTTTGATTGGGAAATTTTTGGTCGAGAAGTTTATTTTTGACAAATTCCTTTGACAAAATCCTCCCAAATGACAATCTCTCCAAAGGACATTTTGGTCTTTGAGAAATTTATCTTCAATAATTTTCATTTGGAGACTTTCGGTCGAGAAATTTCCCTATGGTAACTTCTGTTGGGTGAATATTTTGTCACTAGCTAACTGATGAGCAAAATAGGTCTCTTCAACCATAGCAAGGGAGATTGGTCAACCAAATGTGTAGGTTTACTACATCAGAGGTGGACAAATCTCTTTTCTCATCAAGGGGAGGTTCCCTATTAAATATGAGGAGCTATACACTATATATATAAGAAGAAAATAACACTTAGGGTAGGACTACACCATCCATCTCTCTTTTTTTAGAGATGATGTTCACAGACAAAGGAGGAATCTTGGTGATAATACTAAAGGCACTTCTCTTCTTTCAGAAGTGGTCTTGTAGCACGGTGCAGGAGTTATTTTTGGTGGGTAACCAATAGGTAAAAAAGGCGTAGTAACCATCAGAATGAAGTGCAATGCAAAGTCTCCAGTTCAACTTCCCAAAGAGTGAGATACAAAGAGTAATGGGGTCACAAAGTCATCCCAAGATCCTTTAAATAGAAAGAAACTAAAAACACACACTGAAGAAAACTATGACAGCACAAAGTCTTTCCATAATTGGCTTCAGGACACCTTCTGATCATTTCCACTAGTTCTTCTTGTTAAATTGAATAAAAAAGAATGCATTCAGGAAATAGACATAAGAACAATCTCCTAAAATGACACAAACTATAACAACACAAAGTTTGAAAGTAACTTGATTTCTCATTCAAACAAAGAAATATGATGAACAATCTGAGCTCAAAGTCTTAGTAATCACCTCTCAATTTTTGGCAGAGTTTCGCTTCTATCATGGAAAAGTCTCCTTTGCATAAAGTAAGAGAATATAATATATAGTAGCCAAGAAAGGCTTGGTGCTTTGTTCCATGGAGCGGCCCATGTTACATTCAATGCCTTCAATGCATTTTTAGTTTTGTCAAAGAGGGCCATGTTGGAACAGGGTGTCTACCTTAACTATGGCATGTTGATTCATCTCAAATGTCTTCTCCTTGGCCTGGGTCATCTGGTCCTTTTCCTGTTGTCTGCGTAGCTATCCACTTTGACTTTAATCCAAGGGAGAAAAATAGGCTACGCTTTTAATGTTTACAAGCTCAAATATATACTTGGTCGATAGTTCCACCTACCAAAAATAACTCCCACATAGATATTTTTGGTCTTCCCTCTTCAACTGGTCGCTGAGTTCACTTTTGACTTTCATCTTTTCCTAGCTTTGTCTCTTTTTGGAATTTGAGCTTGTGGGGCTATCTTCCCAACTTGGCTGGCTTCTTGTGCTCTTCTCTCAATAGTTCTTCATTTTGGCCTCAAGGCCTTTGAATGCATTCAATTCCACACTCAAACCTTTAAAGATCAACAGCTACCTCATTGTCATAAAGTTGACAGCTACGAGGATGTCACTTTTTGAAAGCCAATGGCTAGTTTATTGCCCTGAATTTGACGGCTGTGGGGGTGTCACTAGACGTCTGGATCCCAACAGCTAGTTCATGGTGCTTAATCTTGACGTCTTTGGGTCTGTCACCATCCTCAGCAATTATTTTAGATTTATTATTTGATCCTTCCCAAAGGGGAGGAATCCCTTTAAGGTCTTGAGAAAGGCCCATTTTCTAGTCTGTGAGAGCCCCCCACAAGGGTACCTACCCTTTGGGGTTCTTCAATTGGCCTTCAGCTTCAATTCCTTCAAACATTTTTTTCTAAGGAAATCTTCCCGCTCATTTTTGGTCGGCCTTCCCTTCGAGTGAATTCCTTTAGACAAAAGTTTGAAATAATTTCCTTAACATTTTGCCATGAAAAATCTTTTTGAAGGGTATCTTTTTGCCTTGAACAAATCCAAAGGAAAACTTGCCCTTTCGGCCTTCTTTCCAAGTGCTTTCCTACCCTCCACAAGGGCTATTTGGCCTCTAAAATTTCCTTTCAGAAAAATTGCAAAGGTCCATCTAGCTCCTAAGTGCCGTCCACAAGGGAACTTGTCCTTTGGGCTCTCTGGCAGACCTTTGATCATTCCTTCAAACAAAATGTCCAAAGGATTTTACTTGTAAAATTTTGTCACAAAAAATCCCTCCAAAAGATATCCTTTTGTTCCATTTGCCCTCCATAAGGGTACTTGCCCTTTGAGCTTTGGGATTTGAACTAACTAATTGAAATTGCCTAAGTGGGGAACTTGTTTCTTTCCTGTAGAGTCCGTAGAAATGACCCTATAGAGTCTGTAGAAATAGACCTACAGAATCTATAGAAATGGACCTATGGAGTCCGTAGAAATGAGTCCGTAGAACCAGGAAACCAACCTACAGAGTCTATAGAACCCAGCCTAAAGAGTCTATATAAATGAGTTCGTAGAACCTAGCCTACAGAGTATATAGAAATGAGTAAGCAGAGTCTGTAGAAATGAGCCTACAAAGTTCGTGAGCTGAAAAAGCTTGAAAAATGGAGAATTTGAATGCCTAGAACAATTTTTTGAGAAGGGAAGAGATAATTTTAGCGTGTAGGACCAAAATAGTTCATGTGTTGTCCCAAAAAAAGAGTGACAGATTTTGGGAACAACAACTGGCTCTAGTTGGGGAACTTACTTCAATTAAAATTTTGAAGTAGTTGAGGGGAGTAGAAACTGGAATCTCTAGTGCCTTCAAGTATGCCATTGGGATACAAAGTCATGCTAACCAAAAAAAAAGGTACCAAAAATGTAAATGAAAAGCACAAAATAGAACTAAAGACTATACAAATATACATATATACAGATGATCTTATTTGATACTTTAAAAATTAAAGTGCTTCAGATGCTGCCCATTGCGAGGCAAAAAAAAGAGTGTGCCATTTTGATACTTCAACATGAAACTATTTTCACCATTGAGCTCATGGATAGTGAACAGACCTCTGTAAAGGGAGTCAAACTTCCCATGCATTCCCTTTGGTTCTCTCCTTTTGTCCCACAATAGGACTTGATCTCCAATTTAGAAATCACAGTTTTTTATTTTTTGGTCAAAGAGCTTCTTCACTAGACTTTAATGCGTAGCAATTCAGTCCACCACCATAGTTCACTGCTCATCTAGCTTAGTTAAACACATGATCCTTTTGTCAATGGAGCTTTCATATGTCTGATCTTTGACTTAGATAATTTCAATGCTGGCAACTTTAGGGTGATTGGTATCTCTACATTGAGACCATACAAAAGTTGGAAAGGTGACATACCAATTACCCTCTTGGGTGTGATTCAATCAGCCCATAAAGCATCAACCAATGCTTTATGCCATGTTCATTGGTTGTCATCTATCAGCTTCTTGATGATAGTCACCAGATTCTTATTGCTTGATTCAGCTTGGCCATTCCCTTGTGGGAAATAATCAGAGGAGTGGGAGAGGGTAATCTCATAGTAAAAATAGAACTGAGTAATCTCCTAGAAAGAGAAACAAGCTGCATTGTCTATGACAATCTTGGTTGGGACCCCAAACCTAGAAATGATGTTCTCCTTGAGGAAATGGCACACTACTTTTGAAGTATCATGCTTGGTTGGAATAGCTTCCACTCACTTGGTGAAGTAATCTGTGGCTGTGAGGACATAATCATGTCCAGCACTTGAAGATGGGTTTACAACACCAATGAAATCGATTCCCCATTGCTGAAATGGCTCTTCTATCACCACTGGCCTAAGAGGTAGAGCAGCTAATTTGGGCCTTCTAACAAACTATTGGCACAGTTCACACCTTCTTACCCATTTGTATGCATCTTGAAATAGAGTAGGCCAGTAATACCTGGCTCGTAGAATCTTATTGGTAGTTACAGAAGCAAAAAAATGTTCTCCACAGGGCAGATTATGGAAGGACTTCATTTCTGCTACTCTTTATCCATGCAATGAAGGAACACTCCATTAAGGCTCCTCTTATACAGGCTGTTGTCCCAGAAGACAAAATTAGTAGATTTTAACTTGACAGTCCTCTTTTCTTTACGAGATAGGTGGGCAAGACACTCACCATAAGTAAGGAAATGAGCAATGCTTGAATACCACTCATTCATGGTGGAGACAAAGAGGACTCTTGGCATATTTTCAACTTTTGTTTCTTCATGCCATGCTTCTTTAGGTCTGTTGTCAGCAATCAATTGGCATAGGCCCCTTCCCTACACCAACTTTATCGGTTTGATGACCAGATCAAACTCCTAGATTTTAGTAATCTAATTTCCTCTTTTAGTTCCAAAATCTTGCTAAGTTAATATGTATTTAACTGTGGTATTAGGAACCAAGGCAGTAGTATGTGAATTCAAGATATAAAAGTGGAAATGTTTCACGGCTTTTACCATTGCATAAGCATGCTTCTCCATGTTTGAGTACTTCAACTCATGAGCTTTGAGAGGACATCTCATGAAAGAAATGGGAGATTCCACACCTTGTTGGTTCTATTGAACCAAAATGGCTGAAATTGTGTGCTCAGAATCATAACTATACATTGTAAAATCCTTGGTATAATCTAGACAAACTAGAATTGGGGCATCAACAATAGTAGTCTTGATATCTTAAAATGCTAATTTGCCTTCTTCAGTCTAGCTAAAGGTAGCCTTTCCTTTCATCATGTTTACAATATGGCGAGTCTTCTCATCAAACTTTGGGATGAACCTCCATAAAAAATTCACCTTTCCAAAGAAAGAGTGAACTACAGTCTTACTTGTGGGTAGAGTAAGTTCCTGGATGGACTTAACTCTTTTTGAGTCAATTTTTATGCCTTCTCTAGACATAATGTGTCTGAGAAGTTTACCTTCTATTACTCCAAAAATAAACTTCTTGGAATTTAAAGAGATGCCATTTTGGCGGTAGCATTCTAGCACTTGTTGCAAATGGTGCACATGATCCAGGCGATGCTTAGAAAAGACAGTCAAGTCATCTAAGTACACTACAATGAACTTACCCATTTCATCTCTGAAAGCAAGGTCCATTTCTCTCTGAAAAGTGGTGCCAACATTTATCAAGACAAATGGCATTCTTTTATAGGTAAAGGTGCCCCAAGGTGTGGTGAAGGTAGTATTATGTTGGTTTGCTTCACCAACTTCAACTTGATTGTATCTTGAGAAGCCATCGAGCGTTGATAACATCTATGAATTGGTCACTGTCTGAAGCACTTGATCCATGATGGGCAAAGGATAGTTATCCTTTAAGGATGACTGATTCAAGTTCCTGAAATCCACACAAAGGTGAATTTTTCCATTCTTATTCCTCATAGGGACTATGTTTGCGATCCATGTGGAATGATGGATTGGGAAAATTATCCTAGCATTCAACATTTTTTATATTTCAAACAGAATAGTACCTAAAATCTTCAGATTGTACTGCTTGGATTTTTGCTTGTAAGGTACTGAATCACTCTTGAGAGGGATCTCATGGCAAATTTTATCAGGCCTAAGTGACTTTAGATCATCATAGGAGTATGCTAGGACATCTGTGTACTGACAAAGTAGAGCAGTGAACTTGAATCTCTCCTTAAGAGTGCAACATTTATCAATGTTTACCATCTTGAGATCTTCCTTGGTACCCAAATTTATCTGATCAAACTCCTGGGAGGAGCTTGAATCCATTTGCTGCTGTTTGATGAACTTGTCATGTTTGTCAAGCAACTTCTCAAGGGAAACCAATCCCTTTGGGATTTTATTCCCTTTAAGTTGTAGGAATTCTTCACCTATGTCTGAACTTGATTCGGGGGCTGGTTCAAGCTTATGAAGCTCACTGCCTTTGAAATGAAGTTGTTTAAAGCTGTCTTTTTGATTTAAGAAGGCAAAAATTTGGTTGTCATTGTTAAACACCTGCCAATGATTAGCATTATCAGGCACACTTGGTCAAAATAACAGTTTAATAGTGTACCTATTTTCTTTAAAATTAGGATGAAGAACCAAGAGAGTTGTTGAAACAGCCAATGCATCAGCTTTGTCATTGAATTCCTTGGGTATGGTAGGGATGTTGAAAGAATCAAAGCTTTCAATTTGATCCCAGACTAGATTGTGGTAGTGGCACAATATCTCATTTTTAGTTTGATACAATTTCCTTACCTAAAAAACCACCAGTTCAGCATCTCCTTTGGCATGAAGGAGTTTGATGCCTTTGTCTTGAACAACCTTCAATCTAAGTAATAGAGATTCGTACTTAGCTATGTTGTTGGTGTTGTTGAACTGAAACTTGTATGAAGAAGGAAAAATATCTCCTTGAGGAGATATCAACACAATCCTAGCTCCTAAACTGGTAGAGGAGCAACTGCCATTGAATTCCAGAATCCATACCTCATTAAACACTAATTTTTCTTTGGATTCTTCTTCATTTGGAATGGGAGATTCTTCTACACTTGAACTACATTCTACCATCCTTTCTTCTATTCTGTCAGAACTAATTTTTAGATTGACACATCTAGGAATTTCATCAGGTGCCTCATGGACTTCCTCTATGGATAAAAATTAATTACCTATGCCTAAAGACTCAAACAAAATTTGAGCTTCAGGTGCTGATGTTTGAGTGACCACATATTTTGCTTCCTTCTTAGGGAGAAATTTCTACATAACACCTTTGACTGGGATCTTCTCCTCAGAAAAGTCCATGCTCAACTCACCACCAACATCCTTGCAAAAATTTCACCCAAGGAGGATGCCATATGATGCTGGGACGTCAGCCACCAGGATAGTCATCTTGATTCTCTTGTCTAGGAATGTTGCAAATGCAGATTGGGTGTCCTTGATTTGTCTTAGTAGTGGCACTTGTTTGTTCTCCATGGAGAAACATCTCCCAAATGTCTTGGTCAGTGTGAGACCAAGGGATTCTACCACTTTGGCAGGCATGACATTGTCAGATGCACTGGAATCTATGATGCAATTGTTCAGTTGGTGTCCATTTATCAGCAAGGAGACATAAAATGGTTCAGTCCTCTCGAGAGTAGCAAGAGGAGTAATGACAAGATTATTTGGGATGGACATGTTCCTTGGGGGATCATGAGTTACCTTCTAGCATCTTGTCTATCTGGGATGGTTTAGTTCTTTACACATTGAACCAACTTATCCAACTGCTCAGGGTTAGACTGTAAGAATTCAAATTCAGACATTTGAATTTTGGTTTTCTTTATATGGTCAATTATGTCAAATATTTGAAATGAACTAGGAACAGAGGATGGGAGTTCATCTTTTTGGTTTTTGGGAGGGGGAGGACTGATCTATGAATTTGAAGTAGAAGGTGTAGGGATGTTTAATGTACTTACCTTTCTTGTAATCACCAGGTCCTTTGGCTAAAAAGGCAGAGTGGTTCCCCACTTAGCAATTGAAATTGTTGGTTGAGGTCACTCTATCTTTTCTTTATCAGCTTGTTGGGATGACTGATTTTTGGACTAGGTGAACACAACATATGATCTCTCATCTACTTTACCTTCACTTCTAGGTTCATCCTGGTAATTTAAGAAACCAATGTTGGAGTCACCAGCTAATTCTTCTTCTCATTTTGTGAAGAGATTATCATCATCTTCTAGGTTCAATTCAAGCTAGAAGGAGAAATATGATTCTGCTTCAAGATATCCAACTACTGAATTTGTTGGAGGTGCTTCAATGGCAAGGTTCCCCTATAGGGGAGGAAGATGATTTATTTACCCTTGATTTTTGGTAGCATTTCCTTGGTATGATTGGTTAGGGAATGTCCTCTTTGGTAAATCTTTGTATGAAGGGGTAGATGACATTCCTTGCACCATTTGCTTTCTAAGAGCAAGCAATTCATTTTCTAGCTTCTACACCATTAGATTAGTGGTGATTATAGGTGAGTATTTAGAAGATGAAAAGGATTTACCTCTATTAAGATCTCTCCTTATCTTTCCTGCCAAGATAAGGTCATCTTCTACCTCAATAGCCAAATTTTGAGCAGCAACAAAGTTTATGTGGCCAGCACATCTTAGAAAAAAACTCACTTTAGGTAGCTGTGAGTTGATGAAGAAACATTTAAGATTCTTAGCTATTGGCTGAGCAATTGTAGGAATTCAGTTCCTCAACTTGTCAAACTGTGCTATGAAATCCCTCATAGGCTCATGAGGATCCTTCTTCATCTGTGTGAGTTGGGCCAGCAAGGCATGTGCATCTTTTGTAGGCTTGACCTGGCTTCAAATTTAGCTTTAAGAGTGTCCCAATCAGTCACTGACTGAGCCTACAAATGGTAGAACCAGTCTATAGTAGTGCCTTGTAGTGTTTCCACAAACAACCTGATAGCTACGTCTTTGAATTCCACACCTATCATGCTACAGACTATGCTGAAAGCTACAATGTGTTCATCAAGATGAACTCTCCTATCACTAAATAATTTGGGTAAATTATTCCTTGAACTACGTGGTAGCTCATGTAGAGGTGGAGTAAGATTGAGTGGGCCAAAAGAGTTACCCCAAGGGCCTTAAACTTCCATGATTTGATTATGGAAAGGGGGATAACAAATCTAGGTGGAGTATGTATAGGCAAAGCTCTGCTAATAGTAGAAAAAGAAGCTTTACCTTGTGTTGGTGACCTCGTATGGATAGGAGAAACACTCCTAGATTGTTGAACTTGAAGTTGGGGAGGGAATAAATTGAAATTACCCTGCTGCACCAACTCAAAAATAGGGTCAACAACACCTTGGGCTCTTTGGCTTCTAGTATAGCATGGAGTTACCAAATTGAAAAATAAAAATGGAAAAGAACTTGCCCTGATTTAGCTTGAAGCTTGAGGATTCAAACTGCTTGTTCTTTCCCCAACGGAGTTGCCAAAAAATTGTTGGGTGAATATTTTGTCACTAGCTAACTAATGAGCAAAATAGGTCTCTTTAACCATGTCAAGGGAGATTGGTCAGCCAAATGTGCAGGTTTACTACATCAAATTTGGACAAATATCTCCTCTCATCAAGGGGAGGTTCCCTATTAAATATGAAGAGTTATACACTATTTTATATATATATATATATATATATATATATATATATATATATATATATATATATATATATATATAAGTAGAAAATAACACTCAGGGTAGGACTACACCATCCATCTCTCTTTTTTTAGAGATGATGTTCACAGACAAAGGAGAAATCCTGGTGATAATAATGAAGGCACTTCTCTTCTTTTAGAAGTGGTCTTGTAGCAGGGTGTAGGAGTTCTTTCTGGTGGGTAACCAATAGGTACAAGGGCATAGTAACTAGTAGAATGAAGTGCAATGCAAAGTCTCCACTTTAACTACCCAAAGAGTGAGATACGAAGGGTAATGGGGGCACAAAGTCATCCCAAGATCCTTTACATAGAAATAAACTAAAAACACACACTGAAGACAACTGTGACAACACAAAGTCTTTCCATAATTGGCTTCAGGACACCTTCTTGATCATTTCCACTAGTTCTGCTTGTTAAATTGAATAAACAAGAATGCATTCAGGAAACAGACATAAGAACAATCTCATAAAATGAAAAAGCTATAATAGCACAAAGTCTGAAAGTAACTTGCTTTCTCATTCAAATAAATAATATGATGAACAATCTGAGCTCAAAGTCTCAGTAATCGCCTCTCAATTTTTGGTAGAGTTTTACTTCTATCATGGAAAAGTCTGCCTTGCATAAAGTAAGAGAATACAATATATAGTAGCTAGGAAAGGCTTGGCACTTTGTTCCATAGAGCAGCCCATGTTACATTCAATGCCTTCAATGTATTTTTAGTTTTGTCAAAGAGAGCCATGCTAGAACAGGGCATCTGCCTTAACTATGATGTGTTGATTCATCTCAAATGTCTTCTCTTGGGCTTGGGTCATCTGGTCCTTTTCCTATTGTCTACGCAGCTTTCCACTTCACCTTTACTCCTAGGGAGAAAAATAGGCCATGTTTTTAATGTTTACAAGCTCAAATATCTACTTGGTCGATGGTTCCACCTACCAAAAATAACTCTCACATAGATATTTCTGGTCTTCCCTCTTCAGTTGGTCACTGAGTTCACTTTTGACTTTCATCTTTTCCCAACTTTGTCTCTTCCTAGAATTTGAGCTTGTGAGGCTATCTTCCCAGCTTGGCTAACTCCTTGTGCTCTTCTCTCAGTGGTTCTTCCTATTGGCCTCATGGCCTTTGAATGCATTTAGGTCTGTGCTCAAACCTTTAAAGATCAACAACTACCTCATTACCATAAATTTGACAGCTATGGGGACGTCACTTTTTGAAAGCCAACGACTAGTTTATTGCCTTGAATTTGACAGCTTTAGGGACATCACTGGATGTCTAGATCCCAATGGCTAGTTCATGGTACTTAATCTTGACATCTTCAAGCTAGTCACCCTCCTCGACAATTCCTTCAGCTTTCTTGTTTGATCCTTCTTGAAGGGGAGAAATCCCTTCGAGGTCTTGAGAAAGGTCCATTTTATGGTCAGTGAGAGCCCTCCGCAAGGGTACCTACCCTTTGGGGTTCTTTGGGTGGCCTTCAGCTTCAATTCCTTTAAACAAAATGTCTGAAGGAATTCCTTCAGACATTTTATTTGAAGGAAATCTTCCCACTAATTTTTGGTCAACTTTCCCTTCAGGCAAATTTCTTTGGACAAAAGTCCAAAGGAATTCCTTTGGACTTTTTGTCTAAAGGAATTTCCTTAATATTTTATCATGGAAAATCTTTTCAAAGGGTATATTTTTGCCTTAAACAAATCTAAAGGAAAACTTGCCCTTTTGTCTTTCTTTCCAAGTGCTTTCCTGCCCTTCGCAAGGGCTGTTTTGCCTCTAAAATTGCCTTTCAGAAAAGTCACAAAGGTCCATCTGGCTCCTAAGTGCCCTCCATAAGGGCACTTATCCTTCAGGCTCTCTAGTGGGCCTTTGATCATTCCTTCAGACAAAATGTTTGAAGGATTTTACTTGTAAAATTTTGCCACAAAAAATCCCTCTGAAAGATATCCTTTTGTTCCATTTGCCCTCTATAAGGGTACTTGCCCTTCGAGATTTGGGATTTGAACCGACCAATTGAAATTGCCTAAGTGGGGAACTTGTTTCTTTCCTGCAGAGTCCATAGAAATGAACCTGTGGAGTCTATAGAAATGAACCTACAGAGTCCGTAGAAATGAGTCTGTAGAACCCAGCCTATAGAGTCCATAGAAATGAGTCCGTAGAACCCAACCTACAGAGTCTGTAGAAATGAATCTATAGAGTCTGTAGAAATGAGCCTACGAAGTCTGTTAGCTGAAAAAGCCTGAAAAATGGAGAATTTGAATGCCCAAAATAATTTTTTGAGAAGGGAAGAGATAATTTTGGCCTATAAGAACAAAATAGTTCATGTGTTGTCTCAAAAAAGGAGTGACAGATTTTGGGAACAACAACTTCCTCATGCAAAAATTCCCAAAAGAAAATCTCCCTAAAGAACATTTAAGTCTTTGTAGACTTTCGTTTAGAACTCTGGGCTCATAAAGTTAGATGATTTAGCCTAAATACAAATGTTGACTCCTAACTAAACCACATTGACAAGTGCCAAAAAAGAGTGACATTGTGTCATTCCCCAAATGAGTAAGCATCATATGTGTCATACCCACTAGGCTTAGGTGGTCAAGTTTGGATTGAATTAATGTGATGAGCTCATAGACATTGATTATTAATGGTTCATAAACTAAACATGAATGCTAAAAATATATAAAATCAATCAACTAACTAAACTCACATCTATTGATTATCATCAAGCTTAAGTGTATATTGCCTTTTGTGAATTACAAGCCCTAGCTACGTTTAAATAAACTATAATTTATGTAAAAAAGTACCAAGCCGCCATCACCAAGAGCTCAAATCCTACCAACATTGAGAACTAATGATGGCATCTTTATTTAGAGCCTACAGAGGAGCCCAAGTACTATCCATATTCTCTATTAAGGATTTAATAGAATACATGGATATAGTCTTTTATGTAATAGTGTTTAGGGGTCTCTACACTAATTACTCAACTCTATGGGAGGTCATAGGTAGCGTCAACCCATTTTCTTGTGAGGAAGGTGTATCCATATAAGAAAAATAAGTTGTAGTTAACTTACTATACTTCAAACACCAAAAACTCCATTATGCAACTGCTAATCCAAATGTCATGCCATGCATTGACTTATTAAGAGACCTGTTCTTTAAAGGGAGGATTACAGATGACAATTTCCTATATTATGTCAATAACAACACCATCATCGTATACACATCAGGAAATGAGAAGAACCTCCTGTAACAGATTACCTCCTACAACATATTTAATCAAAATATGTGAAAATAAAATAACTCTTATGAATAACAGAAACACAGAAAGCTTATATTGATCGTAGGCCACTTCAAGGGGGAAACCTCCTTTGAGCAAGCTCAATACAATAAATTTGTGTATGCCTTCATTGGGACTCAACACTTACTTATATACTAACTCAATTCTAACAACTACTACTTCCCTTGTATGTGGGATAATTCAAATATGCTCTAAGGGATGACTTATAAAGCATATGCATCCATAGAAATCATTACACTAATATTGTAAAGAGAAGATTAAGGCATGGGTTCCTAACATCCCCTCCCCCTTAGAAAAAGCTTTGCCCTCAAAGCTTTAAATGTGGGAATTGTTGTTGAATCTGGAAGAGTGGTTCCCATGTTGCATCTTCTGGTTGCATGCCATGCCATTGGATTAAGACCTCTGTGATGGAGCGGGATCAAAGTTGGTGGGTGCACCTATCCAAGATTGCTTGAGGCTCAAGAAGGATGGAGACTTCATTATCAAGTGCTGGTAAAACTATCTGCACTCAGATGTTGGATCCAATAACGTGCTTCAAACATGAGACATGAAAGATGGGATGAACTTGGGAGGAAGGTGGAAGATCTAACTTGTAAAAAACTAGCCCAATCTTTTAGAGAACCTTATATGGCCCATAAAACTTTGGAGCAAGCTTTTGGTGTCCTTTTAGTTTTAGTGATGATTGCTTGTATGGTTGCAGACAAAGAAAGAACATATCACCCGGTTGAAAGATACGCTCAGAGCAGTGCTGATCAGCTTGCTGCTTCATTTAGTTCTATGCCATGTGGAGATTGTCTCACAAGGTGTGGAGAATCTGACCCTGGTTTTGGAGAGTAGTGTCAACTGCCTAAACTAGTGAGCTACCAGGATTATATGGAAGAAGTGGTGGCGGGTCTTGACCATAAACTACTTCATAGGGAGTCATTTTGGTGGAAGTGTGGTATGAGGTATTGTACCACCATTCAACTAGGGGAAGCCAATTGGCCCATTGATGTTTTTATTCTGAAGCAAAGCAACGAAGGAAGGTCTGCAAGCATTTGTTGACTATTTCAATTTGGCCATCTATTTTTGGGTGGTACCCAGAGCTCATTCTCAATTGTGTGCCTGTGCGATGAAATAGTTCCATCCAAAAATGGCTGGTGAAAGTGGCATCATGATCTAAGACAATTAAAGAAGGAATTCCATGAAGATGGAAGATCTGATCCAAGAAAACCTGTGTGACTATGGAGGTTGTGTATGGGTGGCTGAGTGCACAAAAATGACTATATTTGGAGAGGTGGTTGACTACAACTAGGATCACTGTCTTTCCCCTAGATTTAGGGAGGCCCTCAATGAAATCCATGGAAATATCTATCCATATCCTAGTAGGAATGGGCAAAGGCTTGAGCAAACTAGGAGTCAATGTGGTTTCACCTTTGTTTCATTGGCAGGTATCACATTTAGCCACCATCTATTTAATTTTAGATTTCATGCCTTTCCAAAAGAAGTGTCGACATGCCCGCTCATAGGTTTTGAGAAATCCTGAGTGCCCTACTGAGGGGGAAGCATGGATTTCATAGAAGATGGTCTGATGCAGGTCTAGACTTTGGGAATGCACTAGATGACCCTTGTATTGTAGAGAAGCACCATCCCATGAATAATGTGGTACTGCAGAGGGGTTAGTGGCCAATTGATGAATGAGGTGGCATAAGGAGGGATCATTTGCATACCCTTGTTGGACAAATTCCAACCATTTTGGAATGGGCATAGAGATGGTAGAGAGGGAATGCTAGTCCTTAAAGGTTCTTGAGAGAGCATCAGCCACAACATTATCTTTCCCCTTCTTATAGGTGATCTCCTAATCATAACCCATGAGTTTGCTGACCCACTTCTACTGAGCTGGGGATGAGACCCACTATTCCAAGAAATATTTCAAACTCTGATGATCAATTTTGATGCAAAAATGATTTCCCAGTAAGTAGGGTCTCCATTTTTGTACTACATGTAAAATTTCCATCATTTCCTTTTCATATGTAGATAAAGCTAAATTGCAACCAGAAAGGGCTTTGCTAGTGAAGGCAATTGGTCGACCCTATTGGAGAAGAACAACACCCAAGCCAATGCCACTGGCATCACTTTTGATGGTGAAAGTTTTGGTGAAGTCTGGTAGTGCCAAAATTGGTGTGCTACACATAGCCTATTTGAGTTTGATGAATGCCTGATCAACTGTCGCATCCTAGGTGAAAGCATCTTTCTTCAATAAGGAAGTCAAAGGAGCTGTGATCTTTCCATAATCTTTGACGAACTTGTGATAGTATCCTGTTAGGCCTAAGAAACCATGAAGGCTCTTGAGGGTGGTTGGTCAAGGCCAATTTTGCATAGCACTAATTTTTTTTGGGTCCACATGAACCCCATTGGCTGAAATAATGTGCCCCAGATGGTCAATTTCCTCTTGACCGAATGAACACTTTGATTGCTTGGCACATAATTGATTGTCTGCTAATAGTTGTAATGCCCTATCAATATGTTGTAGATGCTCAGCCCATGTGCCGCTATAGATCAAAATGTCATCAAATAAAACTAAAATAAATTGACAGAGAAAAGGCCGAAAGATTTTATTCATGAGTGCTTGAAAAGTGGAAGGGGAATTTGTAAGGCCAAATGGCATGACAAGGAACTCATAGTGACCTTCATGCGTACAAAAGGCTATCTTGGGAATGTCATCTGGATACACTTAGATTTGATGATAGCCAGAATGTAGATCCAACTTGGAGAAGAATTTGGCCCCATGGAGCTCATCAAGAAGCTCATCGATGACAAGAATTAGGAATTTATCCTTGATAGTGAGGTGGCTAAGGGCTCAAAAGTCAATGCAAATGTGCCACAACCCATATTTTTTGTGGACAAGAAGCACTGGGGAGGAATATGGGCTGGTGCTGGGGTGAATAACTCTAGACTGTAGGAGTTCCTGGACTAAGTTCTCAATTTCAGTCTTTTGCAGATGGGGGTAACAATATGGCCAGATGTTGGGTGGGATGCTTCCTGGAAGGAGAGGAATGTAGTGATCTTCAGGGCATGAAGGGGGCAAACCTACTAATTCTAAAAAATGTTAGCATGCTTGTCGAGTATGGTTTGTAAATCTGTAGGGTGGTTAGTAGCAGTGGGGGGTTGGAGTTGAATGGAATGCAATTATGCAATGACCCCATGTGAGCCTTTCTTCAAAAGTTTTTCCATGCAATGAGAACTGATGATGCTAGCAGATCTTGGTAATAATCCTTTTAAGGTGTGCTTCTGACCATTATTTGTGAACTACATCCAAAGCTCAGAGAAGTCCCATAAGATAGGTCCTAATGTGTGAAGCCACTGTGCCCCTAAAACCACATCACACCCTCCTAAAGGTAGGGCAAACATATCAGAGTGAAAATTATAATCACCCATTGCAATACACACATTTCAACACTTCCCTTTACATGGTAATGTGCCCCCATTAGCAGTCATGAATTTAAAGTTAAAACAAGGGTACACAAAGTAGTCTGCCACCTTAGCAATGTGAGGATTAATGAAATTGTGAGTACTACTCGAGTCAACGAGGATTGTGAGAGGGATATTTTTGAAGCACCCTTTGACCTTCATGGTTTGGGGACTGGTGACACCTACTAGTGCATGCACTAAGATCTTAGGTTGAGTCTCTTGAACCGTTGGGTCCTCTTCAATGTTGGGTTCTTCTTGAGCATCTTAAAATTATGGAATATTAGGCTCGCTATCCTGCTCTGGTGGTGACTCCACATCTAGCAAGTAAAGTTTTTGTTGGACGAACCTATGACCCTTAACCCATTTTTCATCATAGTTGTAACATAATCCTTTCTCTTTGTGAGCCCACATCTCTACCTTAGTTAGGCACTTGATTGGTGTGGTTATGGTTGTCCACTGATTCACTGTGTTCTTTGTTGGTGAAAAGGTGGGAGGTCGATGCTGTGTGGAGAGTTTATCTTATGCTAACTTAGCTAGACCCAAAGCATCCATCATATTTTTAGGTCAAAACATGATGGATTTTGGTGAGAGCTCTTGTGAAATCTGTGAATGCTGAGGGACCAAACCTGCCCAGAATTAAGGATGCAAAATTTGACCAATCGAGTTCATCATTTGTCTTGAGATACCAATGGCACCACTAAAGTGCTTCTTGTTCTAGATGAAAGGAATCAATTGGGACTTTATTTACAGAATAAGTATTATGGAGGTGGAAGAATTGTTCAGCTTGATATATCCATCCTATAGGATCTGTACCATTGAACTGTGGAAAGTCTAGCTTTAGTCCATGTGAGAATTTGGAAGCAAAGGAGCGATGCTTTGAAGAAGACTCCTCCTTCTGCCCTCTATTGATCAAGATGTTATTCTATTGATTCAAGCCACGCATCATATCGATTAACTCTGTAACCTGAGATTTCAATGTGGCAATTTCTTCCTCCATGATTTTTTTTTTGCTATATATTTTTTTTATTGCTGCTTCAAAAATGGATTTTCTGCAACTATGTAGTTGGAAATATCCTCAACTGTGGATACATTGTTGTTTGCTCTCTGAACCTGATAAGTTGGATATGGACCCCAATTTTTTTTGGCTACCTAAAGGATTTTTTTTTTAAATTATCTCTGGCCACCAAAGCTATTTGATCGAGTACCGCTCTCCACAAATTTTTGGCCACAGGTTTACCCCTTAACAATAGCTTTTGGTTTACCTCACGGGTGGGAACTAGTCAATTGAGATGGGGCCATTGCCCTTTTCACTGACAAGTCCTCTCAATGGGCCAGCTACTTTGAGGTTCCTATGGTACTCCTCATAATGAGTTTTAGGGCTTATGCCCAAGCATTTCCCATAGTTAAGTTGATAGGTATTTACCCAATCCAAAATGATGGAACCTACAATGAAAAAAAATTCTTGCCAGAAATGGCGCAGCTCTTAGAAAGCCCTGCTTTGAAAAAAATTGCTTCAAATCTACCCACAAAGCCAAGAAAGCACTCTGATAATAGATGAGAAGAACCTCCTACAATAGATTACCTCCTACAATAGATTTAATCAAAATATGTGAAAATAAAATAACTCTTATGAATAATAGAAACACAGAAAGCTTATATTGATCGCAGGCCACTTCGAGGGGGCAACCTCCTTTGAGCAAACTCAATACAATATATTCATGGATGCCTTCATTGGGCCTCAACACTTACTTATATACTAACTCTATTCTAACAACTACTACTTCCCTTGTATGTGGGATAATTCAAATATGCTCTAAGGGACGACTTACAAAGCATACGCATCCATAACAATTATTACACTAATACTGTAAAGAGAAGGGTAAGGCATGGGTTCCTAACAGGTAATGCATTCATGAGTTATTTATGTTTACCCATTCTATATGCTACCTTTTATTTGCATAGTGTGGTTGGTTGGAGTAAGAACAATAACATAGAACAAGTAGTGAGGAAATGGATTTTCGTAGGAGAGACCTTCACAGTCAAAAAAACCACTAAGAACCCCATGCCCATTACCAAGTTCTGGATAGGAATCTACATTATTATGGCATGCTATACCATTTATTTGGCCAAATAATCATCTACTTCCTTCATTTGGAGTGGGTACCACTACTCAATTTATTGATCACTTTAGAGCACACCTATGCACTAGGGGATATTATCAGTGCCCAACTGCAAGAGTTGATGTTGTACAAAGAAAGGAAACCCCAAATTGGTAGCTTTTATATGATGTCATATCATTTTTATCTAATAATTAAGACTATTTACAAACACAATAAGGATTTGTGGGATCCAAACCTTGAGTACATCAAAAATTGAATTTATGACATCTATTATTTGTTCACATTTATACATATGTAAGGAACATGTCCAAAATTATAGAGGATTTGTATCCTCAATTCTGGATGGAAATTCATGGTGAACCACTAGCCAAGATATCCAAGAATATTGCTAATACACTCTTAACTTTAGGTGATTATTGGTTGTACCTAGACTATACTTTTATCATGGTCATCATACATAAGGTTGACCATCTTCATCTCCACAAATACATCCTAGACAAGGTTTCCAAATAAGAGATTGCATATTAGCTATGGAATGGGATAGATGAGAACTTGACCAAGAGTAATAAGAGCACCTCCCATGTCTCCCATTTTAAAATTGGGAGGATGAAATACACATACTACAAACACTTCAAATACGTTGGTGGTGCTAGGAAGGCCTATGCCTTAGCCACTCTTCCCCACAAGGATTGGGAATCCCATGGGAGAATGCAACAATGAGTTCACAACATAGGCATTCCCTATAAACATGATCCTTTGGATCATGACTTCTTGTTCCTCAATGCAAAAGATGATGTATAAGTCAAGGAAAGGGCTAGGATTGCCAGTGTGAGTGAAGAATTATTGAGGGTAATCCAATAAAATCCTTCCCTTACACTTAGACAAACAAAATTTAGAATCCCACCATCATGGGTATAAACCTCATCATATATATAGTGTCTCAAACCCTTTTAGTAATCACAATATCAAATCCATGACTCCTAAAACCCACCTATTGTAATGACATCTCTAGAGCAAGAGCAAGAGCAAGAGCAAGGTATAGGGGAGACATCAACTGCTAGTGTGCAAGAGGAAGAATAGACTCCTCAAGTTCAAATGTCCATTTAGAACTAAGGAAGGTGAAACAAGAACTGACATAAGAATCAATTCAAGTGAAGGACAACACTATTAGGATAGAAGAGGAAATAATTCGTCTAGAGTCCTTTAATGAAGAGGACATTACACCTATGGTGGAAAATTTTACAACCACAACATCCAGCATGACACTACCTCTTCCTACATAACAAGTGACTACTTCTTAGGAAAAAAATACAATAATTTATTATAAGATAAAAACTAAGGAAGTAAGACCTCAGGCCTAATCCATAGAGGATCTAACTGAGCAAACACAACCTTCAATTGAAGGTGAGCCAAGCCACGAGGTGGATAAAGAAAAACTATAATAAGATGAGTTTCTAAACTTACAAGGATTAAATGGAAAGGCACCCCTTAATGGTGACCAATCAGGTAAGGGTACTCTATATGCTGCCACCCAAGACCACTCTCCTATAATTTCATTACGAGTTGTCTCTACTTTTTCTTTGCCAATTATCTCTTCATTTCCCCCTATGCCATCATCTCCTTTTGGACCTATTTTCATAATAAATTATACAACAACTCCTCTAATTTCCACCTCTAATTATACTATCACCATTCAACCCATCACCCAAGTTTAGCTTCTTACACTCAATTGAGCTCACCAATGCCCTCATCAAGAGTAGTGTAGATGACAAAAGTGGTGGCCACCAAGAAAGTTTTGAAGAAGAAAATAGTCTACATTGTTCATCCCATGTCACATATAGGGAATGTAGACTAGTCCAAAATAATATGGCCTTCAATGCCTAAGCTAGACCCTAATACTGAGCCTATAAAAGACACCCAAATAGAGGCACAACTACTAAATCCATTAAATTTGACTCTTATAGATTGGGAAAAATAATTAGGAGTGTCAAATTCTAAGAGGCCAAACTTGAAGATCACTATGATGCCTACTATGAGCTCACTCTTTCATAAATCAATTGGCTCTATGAAAAGGGTAAGGAAGATGAATATAAAAGACAACATTGGGCAAGGTCTAATTTTGGAAGAAAGAGAGTAAATCTACTCTCTTTCCAAAAGATAAGATAAAAAAAAGGGGTCAGTCCCCTTACATTGAGGACTTCAAGTCCTACATGGAAACCCACTCTGTATAATTAATAACCATTAATTAGGATACAAAGCAGGCAAGAAAATATTTGGAATAGAAACTAGAGACCCTCAGGGAAAAAAAGTAGGTAATCCACATTCCCTCTAGGATAGAACAAGATGTCCAAAGTGAAACATTAAGATTATATGAGATATTATATACTATTCATTCTTTGAGAGCACAATTGGCTCCCCATGTAACCACAGTTTTTAAATTGTTTAAGGTTCTTAATGAAGAAAATAATAGACTCATTTTCTTGGTCTTGTATACTACTAGTAAGGCATTTATCCATTTAAATTTGATGACCCCCCTATAAGTAGTAAATGTACTAAATCTGGTAGTCATTAGGATCTAAGAAGCCTAGGAATGGGTAAATGTTGTTGATTCTTTAGTTACAAATATCACCAAACAAGAGAAGCATGTGGTGAAAATTTTGAATGAATTAGAATTAACACGTGCATGGGATAACACTGAGAATTTGGTGGCTAGGTCTATTTTTGACCAAATGTTATAAAAAGATTCAGATAATTTCAATTAGAGTTTACAAGGCTTAACTTTAGAATATATTAAAATAAATTTTAGTTTTTCAAGGAAGAAATCCACTAAAGTAGAAGTATTTTGGGTAGGCTTACGAGCTACCAAAACTAAGCATGTAAGGCTAATGGCATAAGCAAATAGGGTGAATAGATCTTCTCCTCTAGACATGAGCATAGTATGGACATAACATGCTAGTAGATATAAACACTATTAAGAGTTAGAGGCCAAGAAGAAGTCTACTTTAACACCATTGACTAGTTTAGCATCTCAGACTCCACCCAATGTACCAGTCTCAACACTGCTTGCAACTTCAATTTCACCTACCACTTCAATTCCTTCTAGTTCAGCCAATTCATCTACAGTTGTAACCTCTAATTCAACACTGCTTACCAGCTCCATAAGTTCTTCAACTCAATCTACTAGTTCAATTCTAGTTACCACTTTAATACCAACCATAATAGTGAGTAGTACCAAGAAGGAGTCGAGCTAGCCTTAGTTAAAGGCTAATTTTGTATGTAATGCTTATTCAACTAACCATAGCTAGTTAAGCCTTTTTATATTTATGTTATAATTAACCAAATTATTTTTCCAACATACACACATTGCATGATTGTTTTAATCTATGAGTTATAACATATAGTTTAATGTTGAACTAGAACTTAGGTTCTAGTTATTCTTATGTAATTTAAAGTTTTGTCACACTTGTAGGATGAGGTGACCCCTTTACCAAGTCTTTTTAATATATGTAAAACCCTTTTTTAAAGGGGTTGGAGTTATTGATCAATATATATGAATAAATAAATTCGTTGATTATCATACAACTATCTTTGTTCTCTCTTCTTCCTATACTATGTTATTGAAATTTTAGCTTATTTGTCTATATCAGCTCAGTAATTTTGAAGTGTGCTAATGCTACAAATGAATCTAATTGTTTTAATTGATGAATGTTGATCTAAGATGTGTTATAGTTATTGAGGATTGGTAAATTCTATTAATTTAAGAAATTATTATAGATTGAGTTGATAATATGAGGTGTGTAAGGGTATTTCCTTTTGGTATGGTCTTCTAAGTGTGTGCTCTATCTACTCTAGATAACTTCTAGGTATGAGTTGTAACCTCACAAATAAGGGTGTACATCAACAACTCTAAGGAGAGAAACCTTCAGTTGAGATCATTAAGCTTCATGTAATTATTTTCCCAGACTGCTAACCATGCTTGTTCTTTAGTGTTCAATAGCTACAAGTGGTAAACATTGGTCTTAAAGATACTTGTCCATGAAAGAAATAACCTTGGGAGTGACCTTTCAAGAACACAAAGCCTTTTTTTTGCTTTACCTTCCCCTCCCTTTTGATTTTATTTAAGATCTACCCATCATAGAGTAACTATCCACCCATCCAACTCAATTAGTGTTTGATTTTTATTCGATTTAATATATCCATCCATAAACCTAGTTAAACAATCTATAGGCTCAACCTACCATTACACCATCTAGTTGTTTTAATTACCTACCTACAACTCGTACCTTAGAGTAGAAATTTGTTTCCATAGAGTCCTAAGATTTTAGAGGCAACCTCATTCATTTTTATGTGTTGTGCATAAAACCCACATCAATATATCATCTGTCATCCCTCTTAGTGTTTTGTTATCTTCTCATGCCTATATATGAAACACTTATGCAATTGAAATGCCCATTTTGGAGTCTATGTTATATTTCTTATTCAGTATAATTTGTAGTGTGTTATTGAAAGATTGTAGAGTGGCTCTATCTAGTCTTGGTAAAACACCTTTTTTTATATTTTAACACCCCTGTTTCTCCCCTTTTTCCCCTCAAAAGTTTAAAATTTAGGATTAGTTGTAAATTACCTTTCAACTCTTTTAAGCCACATGTTGATCTTACATTTGGTGCATTTATATTAGAAGGAATTTGACCTTATCCAGAGGTACATCTAAAGGAGAGAAAGGGTTTAAAAACCTTTGGGATGTTATCATTGTTCCACTAAACCAATTTTTCTATTTGAGCGAGTACATAGTTTGAGTGACAATAATTACAAATTTCATGATTTTCCCATTAGGAAAAATATTAGCTAAATAATCAAAGATTAATCAACTAATGAGAGGTGATGTGATTTTTTGGGAATGCTTGTGATCATATAAGAAATAATTGATTGATCAAGGGGGATGAATAATGATTAAACTAGAGATGTTAGATGGATAGAAGACTTGATTAGATGATTTAGGATGATGTTAGCACAAATTATTAAGATAGTTAAAATCAACATGAAGTGTCTCATTTTAGGTGTATATAAATATAATGCATAACTTTTGAACCACATGCTAAATTGATGAAATAACTTCTTAGTCACATCTGATGGGTGTATAAATGTAAGATAAAAAAATCAATCTCTATCAAACTAAAAACTCCAAACATGTGCATAGTTAGATGTGTCTCTCAAGAAAAACTTGACATTTTCAAGGGGAAATAAAGTTTAAATTTTGTGAAACCATTGCATGCCAACCATTATGGGTAGAGACACAACATAAGTTATTACAATTTCATGAGATAGTTTTATAACCATCACCAATATTTTTTAAGCCCAAATTAAATCAAAGAGAAATTAGATGTGACTTTTCTCTCCCAAAAAAACCTGTAAAATGAGTACACAGTTGCTCAGTAAAATGTCTAACATTTGAACCATGACTAATCAATGAAATAACTTTGAGATAATGCTTATTATGGCACATAAACACAAGATACAAATTTCTCTTTATCAACCCCCTGAATCCAAAATTTCATGTCATCAAACACATCCCTCAGAGAAACATGTCATTCTTAAGGCGGGGAATGTGTAACCTTGTCATACAAATTGGGATGGGTACAAATGCACCATAATTTCCTATGGTTACATGTAAGAAACCTCTAATCATCCTTGGTATTTTTTGAACCCACTCAAATCAAAGAGAAATTAGTGGATACTTATATCTTATAATCGAAACTTGTAAAATGAGTCCAAAGTTGGTCAATAGAATGTACAACTTTTGAATCATGTGCCCATTCAATGAACTAATTTCATGATAACATTAAATTATGCATAAAAATACAAGATAAATATTTTTATACTCTTTATTAGCCTCCACACTTCAAACTTGGACTTTCTTGGGTATGACCCTTAAGATAAACTTATCATTTTTAAGGGGAAAAGAGTGTGAACTTTGCACAACCATTGCACACAAATAAAGAGGGGTAGATACACCTTATAAGTTCCTAAGGTCACATGCAAAATTCATCTCATTGTCCCTAAGATTTCACAAACCTAATCAAATCTAAGAGTAATTGGTAGAAATTTTTCTCTTTCAGGAAAAACATGCAAAATGAGTCCCAATTTGGTCAATAGAATGTGTATTTTTTAAACCACACACCTAATCAACAAACCAACTTAGTGTTTAAATATTATTTTGAATTGAATGAATCAAACTAATAGATATAAACTATTGAAATTGATATACGATAAATATACAGATTTGAAAATGAAATATTTGTTTTACAGAATTAGAAATTAGCTAAAAATAGTAAATAAGCTTACATATATGTAAACCTCCCTAAAATAAATCTTAAGTTGATTGTTCATGTTGACTATGACTAAAAACTAGCTGGAAAGACCTAAAAACTATGTCACACCTATAAATAGGGATTAGGATTGTGTTAGGACAAGTCCATAGAATGAGTATAGGGATGAATTTTGGTCTTCTCTATTGATTGTATTTATATCCTAGTTGATTGTATGCATGATTTCCTGATCTAGATGTGTTGTTATCCATAAAGGTTTATTGATTAGTTTTGTGTCCCTATTTTCCATGTGGAGGACCTAAAAACATAAAACATAGCTCCTTTACAACAAACATAATAAATATTAAATGCCAAAATTGGGGAATAGGTTTAGGTAAATAGTCATTCTACCCTCATAAAACCATGCATAGTCTGAGTGTTGCCTACATAACCCAAATGGGCCTTAGGTCAATGTAGTTCTCACTACTAGGGTGAGAGTGCAATCCATGATTGTGTAATAATATGAATGTATTAAGAATATTAGTTTAAATACCTATCAATGGATTCACTTGAATACAATAAAATATATTCAGACTTGGCCTATGATTATTAGAATGTAGTATAAATTAAATTTGAAAAATAATGCTTTTTTACTCAATGTGTAGTAGAATTGCCAAGTGATTGCTAGATGTATTTTAAGAAGCCTTAATGTGCTTATATAAGGTAATATTATTAATATATCCACTAATTGACCATGATAAAAGTATCATAAGGTGAATTAGACCATTTTAAATTTAAAAATCTACCATTAGATCATAGTGGAAAAGGTTGCACTAGTGGACAAGGTCTTGGTGCGACCCTATCTGATCTAATGTTTACTTATCCCAAAAGGATAAATACTAATATAAAAAGTTTAATAGGTGCATGTAATAATATTATAAATGTCTAAATGATGTTTCAAGTATTTAAAATATATATTTTAGAGTAGTTTATGCTCTTGTAGATATTATAAGTTAGCAAAATGATGAATAGGCCAAATGAGGTACAAATGACAACATTAATTATTATCAAGCACTTAATGATTGATTTTATGTGTCTACATTTTCCTCCACTTTATTCTAATGATGAAATAAATTTAAATCACTAGATTAAATTAGATGTGAACCTAAGTGTGTATACACACTTTATCTTTTGATGTGAAACTTGATTGTGGAAGAAGCCTTAATGCAAAACTTGCAACAATGACACTAAAAGTAGTTATTGTATATATTTGAAAGTTGAAAAATTATAAATTAAAATTTTAATTTTGGAAAAGACGACAATGAAATTATATCCCTAAATGGTGTGCATTCTAAATGCCCTGTAACTTGAAAGTGGAGAAGTGTTTTCCCCCTTGTTGAGGCATTTGGAGAAATGTTGAACATGTGGTGAACTAAAAGTGATCGAGTCTCAATTTGAAGAACTTTAAATTATATTAAGTTAGAAATATTGTATGTTATAACTCTCATTTAATTGTGTAGGATAATCTATAATATAATTTAAGGGGTGAAACCACCAAATGTGGATCGCTACATATAAAAAATGTAACCATAGGCATTAAGTGTCACTAGACTATAATGTGGCCCAATTGCAACATGAATAAAAATCATACCATTGAAGACAAATATAAATTCTATTTGAAACTATGAAACTTTGAGACTTTTGAAATTGAGAAATTTTAAATTTCCATGTATTAACTTAAACATGAATAAATATCATGCCCTCTATACTATATTGAATTGATATTGAATTCCATTTGAACTTTCAATTATTTTAAAAACTTGTAACTTGAAATTAAAATTAAATTTCACATGCCCATACATATTCATCAACTATGTGTGATATTTATGAAAATAAATATAGGAATGAGTGCACATGCATTTCACATGCCCCCATAATCTGAAAATTTTGAATTATGTTGGAATTTTTGAAACTATATAGTGTCATAAATATGAAAATGTTCTCACAAGGATTGAATTGTAAAGATAATCCTATTTTGATTCCCACTTTCATATGAAATCATGTAGTAAAACTTGAAAAATTGAATGTATTACATCATAGTATCTGAATATAGCATTGAATTTACATGTGTTAGATAGATATATTATTGAAACACATAATCAACATATGCATTATATGTATCATGGAACCAAATTAAGATTAGAGAGTAGGAGTAATTCATGATATTAATCATGGTACCATAGTAAAGAGTAATTAACATACAAACAATGTCATACAATGTCACATAATTTTCATAAAAATGTCACACATAAGGCCTAAAGGCCACATACAAGGGTCATGAGAATGTTGCATAAACACACAAGGACAAGGGCCATACATAAATGGCACAATTATGCCATACAAACACAAATTTTACATATAAATCTAAGGGCTAGACAATAAGCAAGAAAGTTCTAACTTATCATGGAGTAAAGTAAGAAAGAAGCATATAGTAAATGCGACTAGTTTGGATTATCCATATGTATCAATGATAGTGTTAGCAAATATCATATTTATGTAACACATGTATAGTATGAGTGAGTAGAAAAACATTAGTATGATATGTATCTAAACATGGTATAAATCTTGTGGATAGATTCAACCTATTGGATTTTTCATGGAGAATAAAGAGATGCCCCCAACTTAGTAAGGCTATTGGGTAATAAGGGAAGCTTGGCATTGAAACCATGTGAAATTATGTCATTTATCACACTTAAATACCTCATGAAAATTAATGTGTATTGGAAAACTAAAATATGATATTTATCTAATAGATAATAAATGACATATGGAAGAAGTAAGTTAACAACATTTAAAAATACTCTTTAGGTCTTGATTTTAAATTTTTTAAACATATTTTGATTTTTTTGGATTTCTAGAATATTTGAATATTTTAAATTTATTAAATATTTTAATAAAATATTTGAAAAGTGCTAATAATCAAGGCTTTGAAAATATAAGAAAATGGAAAGAATTCGAGCAATTCTCAACAATGTGTTGAATCATAGAGTGGTAAGAAGGAAATCAAGCCATGTGAACCCAATGTATGTGTAAATGAGTCCTAACAATGTAGCTCAAATGATTAATAAAAATAAAAATGTACATGCTTCTCAATGGGAAAGAGGATATATGTGATCATGTAATGGAAATGAAAGCTAAATTAAAGTATGGTACATTTGCAAGAATAAGTATTAAAAGCATTTGTAATGCAGTTGATTTAGATAGTTTGAATTTGTTTGAAAATAAAGAGAGCAAGTGCACAAAGTTAAAATAAATCCAAGGGAAAAAGAATGTTTGGATAAAATAATTAGTAATGAAGTAAAAACAAAGAAGATATGTTTTAGCCCAATGTTTCAACGCACTAATATTTTAACCTTTTAGGGTTTAGCTTATGCAAATATTATATTTGATTAAAGGTCCAAGTAGACTAAACTAGGGAAATAATAAGGATAAAATACTACCATTGATTTATTATAGAATTGACTAGCTTTGAATTTTCTAAAAATAGTAATAAGTAGTGCAAATAAAGACTTATCTAGAAAACACCGGATACAAATGATATAAATAATGAAAATAAAGATTTATCTATACATATGTGTATATACATATATATGCATATATATGTATGTATACACACACACGCACACACACACACACACACACACACACACATATATATGTATACATATATATATGTATACATATGTATATATATATATATATATATATATATATATATATATATATATATGTATGTATACATATATATGTATATATATATATATATATATATATACATATATACATATACATATGTACATATACATATATATATATATATATATATGTATACATATATATATATATGTATACATATATATATATATATATATATATATATATATATATATATATATATATATATATATATATATAGTTTCAATGCTTGTGAAGGTATTAAAAGAGGTGAAGGATAACCCTAGGTGGTCTTTGATTTGAAAATATATTCATTTTAGAAAAAATATGGAAATGGACAATAACACCAAAACTAGTACATTAGCACCATGGGGTGTTATTGTCCATATTATAGTACTAGTGTCAAGGTGGTATAAATTGAGGCATTGAGGGTCAGGATGTCAAAATGAGGGTCTAAGACTACTTTAGGGATGTTTAGGTACACCTGCGGCCCACGCAAAGATTGGATAAGTGTCTAAGTAGTCCCTAAGATAGGTCTAAGGCTAAGCTAGGGATGAGTAGTCTCAATTATCACTCTTAAAACTCAACTAACACTTTTAGGTGATTACATTTACACCCCCTCCCCATTTATGCTATAAATATAACAAATCAAAATGACTAGGATAAAGGAAAAAGAAGCATACCTAGACTTACCTAGGAAGTGAAGCTCATGAAGCTAAATTTGAGTATGTGAAGTTGGGTCTGCATATGTGAAACATGATCTAATGCATTGTCTTATAAATAAAATTTGCATAAATTATTCCTAACTTAAGAGATATCAAAATAAAAATACTATGCTGAGTAAAAGTAACTGAGTAAAGATATGGGCAAGAGGAAAAGAATGAATACACCTCATTGGATATGCTAGCCAATGCATGAACCTGGTGACAACCTGTGTGTGCATGTATATAGTGATCAATCAATGAATATCTTAGACTAAGCTAATATCTTTCTCAATCCTCATATGTGGGTGGCTCAAGAATTCAATCTAGTTTTTAATCCATCATTGCCCACCCCTATTTGGTGGATCATGACCTATGAATAGCTTGGATTGGATTGATAGTGTTTTCAACCCTCTCAGTGGGTGGCTCAAGAACTCAAGTAGGTTATGAATCCATCATTTCCCACACATGTGTAGTATATTCATTTGAAACTAAAATTTGTGAAGTATTAAAAATGTCTAACTAAGTATATATAAATGTGTATGTTGGCTTACAGCCACTCGAGTACATTAGGCAACTTCAGTCCACTTGAGAATACCAACCTCTATATATAGATCAAGGCATGAAATTGGTGATAACCTAAAATATGATGTCAATTATATATAATGAATATAATGACATGGAATTTTTCATTCCATCTAATCAACTGGTTTGTAACTAAGCATGTGGAAATAATCTATTGCATACATGCCCCCAATCTAGTATATAAGTATATTGATTGTAGACTGAGTTGTAATAATAGTATCTGAGTATATGAATTAAATATGGGAATGGTCATGCCACATATTATACCCAAAACTAAGCAAAATGGAATGAATATAAGCAAAAATATAGTATAATTGATAAACCTATAATTGGATCTATGAAAACTTGTACTATACATATTTTATTATTCTAGCCAATCTGAGTTTTTCTAAAATTAAGGCTACTAAATAGTAGCACCACATCTTGTATAGTAGCACCATGTGGTGATAGAGTCCCCATTTGTGTGCTAGTGTCCTACTAGTATAAATTCTATGTCAGTATACTAATTTCTTAGTCATTATTTTTCCTTTGTGTTTACTTGTGTTTGATTTTATGAAACTGAGCTTGTATGCCAAAAAATGTACTATACGTGCAATATAGGACCTTGATATCTATGACAAACCCTTTTGAATTCACCCTCTTTTGAGGGGAGTTTTTGAACCTATGAAAAAACTATCCTCAAAAGAAAAAAGATTTTCAAAATGTGTGGTAGCTAGATAATTTATGATAATTGCATGATAATCTAATATAATGTGCATATATAACATCAGAATGTAAAAGAATATGAGCATAAGTATGCAATTTAAGATGTATGCCATGTCTAGAATTACACAAGGGTTTCAAGATGGATGTAATCAATGTATGTAATAGAAAATCTTAGTATAAATGAGTATCTAGCTAGGGGATGGGGCATGATGTCCATCACAACACCTAAGTAGGAAGGGTAGATGCATGAGGTCCCTCATGGAATTGAGAAAGTGTACAAAAATTAAAGATAAGTGTCATTTCCATGATGCATACAAAAAAACATACATACAAAACACATGAGGTACATAAATTAGGCCAAGGGGACATAATACAAGGGACATGGGCACATGTCACTAAATCTAAGAAAAAAATACATATAAGGACATGTTCAAATGTCTATATATGCAAGAAACAAATAATTTGGATTAGAGACACATAGAATGGCATGTTTAAATGTCTACATACACAAATATGAAATCACACATAAGGACATGGGCACATGTTCAAATTAGACATATTGTGAATAGAAGTGGCATGGAGACAAATAAAAATGGCATATTCAAATGCCCTCAAATAGAAGAAGCATAGAAATACAATCAAGTCTAAACTAGGTAAGGTAGAAATGAAAGCATGCATGAATACATAGTATAAATCTGTGTAAGAGCTAAGATGTACATATGTTGAGTCTAAAATAGTAATATCTATAAAAAATGAGTATTAGTCACAATTATTAATATCAAAATATAACAATGATAAAGCTAGAATGTAGAGTATATAAGGTTATAACCTGATGATTGATACTATGCATACGATGCCCCCAAGTGGGTGAATGTGTCAAGTGAAAAACCATGAATCAGTGTATATGCCCCTAGTTGGTAGATAATAGCAAGTTTGGATAATTGTAGTGGACTTGAGTCTTGTAATTAATCTACAAGCACTCGACAAGAACAAGTGAAGTATGTAGTATGTTAAAGTCAACCATACTAAGATAGCTACCATATGTAACATTTGTCAAATATAAGAAGTGTAAACATATAAATGCATACAATTTATAAGTTTTTTTTTTTTTAATTAATTATTTAAATGTTTTTATGTTTTTGATATTTTATATTGTTTTTTTATTTTTTGGAAATAAGCTATGTACAAGCAACATGAAAATGAACTATGTACAAGGAGCAAAAAGAGAGAAGGAAAGTATGTACAAGAAGAGAGAAACATTACTAACTAATGTGTCTCATGGGAGACTCATTATAATTGTGACCTGTATCAAATAAGAGAATCATGATCATGTGTGCTATGTGAAAGGGCAATTATGATCCCATAATCTATTATACTGAGTGATCTATATTTATATTTGTATCTGCCTATGTAGTGGTGCTAGGAATTTTTAGCACTAATTATGGTATCATGTGAATTGTAAGGGTCTTAAGAACCCATTTGGTAGAAGTGTAGGTGACATATGTGCCCTATTTTGAGAACACCAAGAACCTAATAATACTAATCTTGGAAAAAAGTGAGTGGAGGAAAGCCCTCTAGAATCTCTCATATATCTTTGGTGTATGGGTCTCTCTAATAATGGTCTTCATAGGAGAGTATTCATACGTGTCAATATTGTAGGAGTAGACCTTGCCTTCACTGATGGATCTACTGAACTTTTTGATGTATCAATAAAAACTATGCTCTAAGTTGTAACTGATAACTATGCTATATTTAGTAACTATATTGGAACTGTAACTAGAATAGGTAAAGGATACTCATATGGAAGACCCTCAAATTTGACCACCTAATTTACATGTATGTATTTCATGAATCTATATACTATGGATGGGATGGCTTGTAGCTATTGTATCCATGTCCTACTAAATAACATATCAAAAATGCTTACACTAGTACTACTAAGAATCGAGTGGCTATATGTACTAGTCCATCATGTAATAGAAGCATAATATCCCTAATAGAGATCTAAACATGACCATTGAAGCCACTAATAACTATGTATATGGGGAATACATCCTAATTTGAATACCCCAAATGTTGTAAAAGTGTCATAGTGCACACGCTAATGCTTGACCCATTATCAACCATAACACTTAGGATAGGATGATGATCTATATAAGCTTGTACAAAGAGTGTATGTAAATCATCAACAATATCTTACTCTGATAAGATGATAAGTGGTCTAGGTGGAATTTTAGTGTGATACATACCAATGATGTTTTGTAATAGGTGTGCCTCCTCTGTAATAGTATGATATGAAACTGGTGGTGGATGTGCATGATATGTGTATTGAACACCTAAAGTGCTTCACACCTTATTTGTTATGTGCTTTGGAGATGGATCTAAGAATATATTTAATGCATTAGCTTCCATTTTTTGTACTTTTGGTGCCTCTATATATGTACCCACAATAACAATGTTAATCTCAATCAAATATTGTATCTTATGTTTTAGGCTTATGTATTTGTTTGTTATATGGCCTGGTGCCCTCTGGTACTCATAGAATCTATTAGAATCATAGATTTTTAGAAGAGGTTGTGTCATAGAAACCCATTTAATGGGATGGAGAGATACGACATTGCATTTTAAGAGCTATTTTAAAACCCATGCTAGTAATTTTGGAAGGTTGGTGAAGATTCAATGTTGAGGAGTGGATAAAACCAAGTGAAGAGATGGCTTGAAAGTTGCATTAATTGTGGCCTTTTGATCATTGTTATTCTTGATAGCCCTTAAATTTTATATAGGATTACTTGTAATCTTAGCATTTGATTCTGATCCATTGGTATATTTTAGTTTGCCCATTGATAAAATCTTGACCTCTCTTTCTTTTACTATGTGGCACAAATCTATGAATGTTAGAAACTTCTTAAACAAGATAGCTTCATGTAATGCTGGTAAAAGACTCTATTTGAAGATTTCCTAAAGCTCTTTGTTTTCCATGGGCCTAGTCAATTTAGCTAATATAGTCTTGTATCATAAGATGTATTCTATGATAGGTTCATTTGACTTTTATTTCAACTATGCAACTTGGACATATGAGATGTTGCCACTAATATTGATGGATAAGTGTGCTAAAAACATTCCTTCCAAAGGATTGAATGTTGTAATATATTGATTTGGTAAGTCATAAAACCACTATAAGGCATAATCCTTAAACTATATGGAAACAACTTTTTGAGAAGCCAATTGTTGGAAACATAGTCGAAACATGTTGCATGAAAAGCTCAGAGATGGCACTCTGGGTCACCCTTATCATATATAATGTAAGCTTAGGTGCCATGAATCTAGATGGAAAGGGAGTTATCATTATGTGGTGTGTGAAAGGTGTATGTAAGAGAATATTATAATCCAAGGCATGTGATGGCCTAGTGTCTGCTTTCTCAAGAAGTAACACCTTAGCCTATAGATTATGAAACTTGTGCATGAGGGATTGTACATATATAGTGGAGGAACTAGCCATAAGAGGTATATATATCATTAAAAAAAAATTAATGACAATTGTTGGTTATGATAGCTAAGTTGGCACCATTATAGGTGTAACAATGTTATTAGTTAGGGGAGTTGAAGATTGACCATTGTTTCATTTTTGGAGTTCTTCGTAAATAATAGTGATGAGGTCATCTTTCATATCCACATGTTTGGACATAAAATATTGCAATTATTTATTATTTATCTTATCAAATCAATTGTTGAATTCTGCCATTGTAGTTTGGGAATTAGGAAAATAATTTTTTGTGTATTTTGAACCTTTAAATAATTTTAATCTAAGAAAGATTGTAAAAAAATATATTGAAATAAATCTAAAATTTTGGAACTAAAATCTAAGCATAGACAAAAATAGGAAGGGTTAGGGTTTGAATAATGTTTGAAGTAAGTTAAGTTCACCAAATATTTTAACCTTTTATGGTTTAGCTTATGTAAATCCTCTATTTGATTATAGGGATGAGTAGACTAAATAGGGTAAATAATATGCATAAAATAATGCCACTAATTTGTTACAAAATTGACCAGATTTGACTTTTCTAAAAATAGTAATAAATGGTACAAATAAACTTATCTATAAAATACCTGATATAAATGATATAAGTGTTGGAAACTGAGATGGAAGTAGTTATGAGTGTTTTCAATTATATCTCTATGTTATAACTCTTCCTGGATAGTAGCACCACATTTGGATAGTAGAACCATGTGGCTCTAGTGTCCTGATATTAGTGCTAGTGTCTGCTATGCAGGACTATCTTAAACTTTTGGTATACTTATATCTGTATTTATGGGGTCTATTCCTACATACATGAATTCTAAAACTTTGTATTGTGCCTATAATAATTTATTTATGATACAAACCTAATCCTCCTTGTAATTAGAGTATGCGCTTAAAGTGTGTTCATTAGTAGGATAGGCTAAATGTCCTCAACACCCCATTGTGAAGAGATTTGCCTACATACCAATACTCAAAGGAGGGATCAAGCTTATTGTAGTTCTCCCCACCTAAGTGCTAGTGCAAGTGATGTTAATATGATAGTGGCCTTGAGTGTCTTGAGTGTTCTTGAGATTGAAAATATGGAAAATTTGAACTTCAGGTTGCTTTAGAGGGTAGTATGTAGAAGTGGGGTAGAAGAAGGATTAATAACCTTTATTTTACTCAACTTGTTTCATGTTTGAATAGGTATTTTTCATCTAATTTCCATCTAGTGGATATAGGACTAAAAGTCATGTAATTATAATGTTGTGTTGCTTGCACAAATAATTAAATATGTATAGACCAACCTTAGGAGGATTTTACTTTTGAAAATATACTTGATCAAGAAAGTTACAGTAAAAGACATAAGTGCCATTTTGGGGACACTAGCACCATGTGGCTTTGGTGTCCTTAATGTGGCACTAATGTCTAATTGGTAGAACAATGGACATGAAGGGCCATGATCAAAAAATGAGGGTCTGGGATTGCATTTGAGCTAACTAAGGACACATATGGCCTAAACTAAGGCTGGATAAGTGTGATAATAGGCTCTAGGCTAAGTCTAAGGATAATTTAGGGATAGGTAGTGTCAAACAGCACTCTTAACACTCAAATGCCACTTTTAGGTGATTACAACTAGATACATAGGTAAAATCATACCTATATCCCACTAGCCCCATTTCAAAGGTTAAAATGAGAGTAACCTATTTAGGTGATATGTTCCTCTTAGGTGCACCATTAATCAATCAGATAAAAGAGGTTTTTTATGGTATAAATAAGGGATCCTAGGTGTTCATGATATACCATGAGGTAAGTGGAAACTAAAGTCCATGTTTAATTTTTTATAATGGCTATGAGTATTGGATTAAACTCCTCACATCATGATTTTTTAAAAATATATCACCACACCTCCCTTGAAGATAGTCACTAAGTAGTTTTAAAACTGTCAAAACATAATTTCTAAAAAACAAGCACAAGTAAGTAGAAAATAAATAAAAATAAAATTGAAAGATATTTATGTATAGATATCAACAAATTTCAAATTTGGGTTGAGAAATATCTTATGTTTAAATTTTATCCAAGGTGACTATTGACCAAATTTAACCCCAATTCAAATTGGTCACCCCCTATAAATTCAAACTTGTCATGTTTTGTGATGTGTTCATGTCATGTTTATATGGTCCTAAAAATCTTCATTTAACCTTGTTAGCATTGTTTAACGTTAGTGTTATCACCAAATCTTGCACCCTAGAGGAGGGTGTTCAATCCTCCTCTAGATTTGGGCAACATGGGAATACTTATAGTTATGTGGGTTTACCTATAGGTAGAAGTAGACCTCTAGGTTTAAGGGCTAGCTTCCTTAATATACCTTGAAATGCTTATCACCTAAGTAACTAATTTCTTATGGGAAAAGAGATAGAATTTTTCATGAAATGAAACTAATCTAAGTGGGTGATACACCAGAAGGATTTACACAAGACCATCATACTTATTTCACTAATAAACAAATCTTACAACACTAGTCTAAAAGTCCAAGAATGCTCTAGTATTAGTATTTCAAAATGAAGGTGATGTGCATGAAGACTATCCAAGATAAGTGAAACCATAGACTAGTTGTAGATACTGAGGCCAATTTTACACTTTGGAAAAGATCTATACACTTAATAACACTTCATATGACTTGCTAGAGTGAAATCACTTGCATCAAACATGGAAGAATTGAGAGAAAACAAGGATAAATAAATATCTCTTAACTATTCACTATACATCTCTTCATAGAATTTGAAAATATGAGATATGAACTTAAACCAGATTATATTTATTGTTCTAAGGTAAATTAAAATGTCAAAAACATTAGGGATTTGCCATACATGGTGTGTTATTAGTCTAGAAGAGCTAAAATGGCTACTATTTATAGAATGGGAGAGAGAAAACAACATAATGAAGTCCAAGAGTCACTAGGACATGTGTCATACTGAGTAAAGGAGTTACATATATAATAAGATTAAGTGTGAGGCATACCATGTAAGTTATCATAGGATAAATGGCCCTTAAAGGCATGAAACTCCTAAAATGTGGTGTAGGAATCCTCATTTGCATGCTAAGAAATTGCCTTCATCATTTGACCTCCTTAGAACACTCCACAATAGAATAGGGATAGATATGATGATTTCACTAGGATAAGGGGTTGGATACATGATCCAACATGCATTAGAGGTGTCCCTAATCATCAATATTCTTCTAGAGATGAGTTATCACTGCCTATAGTCCAAATAACTTCTCTTTCACTCACCTTACACACTTGACACCAAAGTTGCCTTCAATTTCCTAAACTAATCCATACAAAGGAGTGAATGAAACCTATCAAAACCATTCATGGAATTATATTCCTCAATAATACCTTAAAATGCCTCACAATCAGAGTTTGTACCTTCTCACTTGCTTGTTCACTATGTCATTATGCACTGGTTAAAGTGGAAGTACTTGCACAAGAACATGTGAGCTTAACTACAACATGAAATAAACATGAGATGTTATCTCAAGTCCCATTATCACTCCCAAAGTGGATTTCATCCCTTGAATCTCCCTTGAACCTATAAAAATATCAAAAACCATCAAATAAACTAGTTTTGTGCCTTGTTCATATAAGTAGGGTACAAATCAATATGATAGGAAGGTGATCTGGAGATTCTTATACAATATCAAATTCATTTCCTATCAAAACTAGCTCATTTAGGTGCCTCTCCTACTTCATCTTTCCAATTAGGTTACTAGCAAGGGTTTAGGAGGGTTTATAGCCATTTTTCCCTCTAAGGATTATTTATGAAGATGTAACATTAAATACTTCAAAAAATTTCACTAAAACATTTCCAGGGATCCTATCTAACATTCCCATTCTATGTGTCTGTACACATATGAGCTCTCAAAGTTGCCCTTTCGAGCTTCTCTCTTCATTATGCATAAGTCTGAGCTAGTTTAGGCCAAAGTTGACCATTATATGAGGTTTATATACAAACCAAATCCATTTTCCCACTTCATATCTCCCTCTAAATATTCTTCAATTCATTAGAGTGTTTACTTGGTGTTAGCAGTGATAACCACATCTTTCTAGGGTCTTAGGCCTAGTTAAGGCCGAAAGCCCTGATTATGTCATTGATCCCTATATCTAATTTATGTAATTATTGATAGATTAAAATACTTTTACCTACCTATATCAACCCTCCATACTTTCTTATTAATGTTTTATCACTTCTATTCATCTTTTTATACCTCTCTACCTCTGTTTGCAAACTTCATGTTCTCTTGAAGTACCCTCTATCTGAGATAGAATAAAGGGTATCTCCCTTATTTGCCTAAGCCAATTGAAGGTATGGGAGGATTAATATAGTAATTAATGTGATATTTACCCATTTTTAGGATTAGGTCAGACTTCTATCACTTCTAAACCTTCCTAAACTCCAAGATAGATTATTTGAACACTAACTGACTGTGTAGGGTTGCAACATGGACTATATAGTAAACCTTGGAAACCCCTATACTCTATCTCTTTTATTTTATAATATCATGAGGTTAATTTCATAATTTTTTAGGTGTTAATAATACTTTCAACCTTCCCCATAATCTATGTTGGATCCTTCAACTCATGTCTTTGCTCCAATAGACTTGATTGTAGACTACATGTTTACTCAGGAAAAGTAAGCCTGTATGTGAGTATTGGTATGATTTAGGACTTATTAATTGAATTTAAAAACTTATTTAAATATTTAGGCATGTCTTAAGGTTTCATATATCATAAACCATGCTTTAGGTTAAGCTATCATCAAGACTAGTCATGCCATAGTCAACTCTAGATGATTGTTTTGGAGTAAAATATAAGTCTTATAGGTGGATATTAATCCTTTAGACTTGTGATTCACACCCTAAGGCCCTTTAAAATATATTTATCTATCTTAACACATAATTTTTCATTATTGTCATACCTATAAACTTCCAAAATTTATGTCATGAGTCTAAATATGCCTGTAGTTAACTGTAGCTGGCCTTTTTGGAAACAAGGTGCACTTGTAGGTGAATAGTATAGATAAATACCATGCATTTACACATTACTTGATATTATTTGAGTTAATAACATGAATTTATCATTTTAATAATACTAATTACCATATATATGGTCTCTTTCTACTTTAATGAGGGTAGAAGGTCATTTGGAGTTTCAACATTGTAGAGAACACTGAAGGTTTGCAATGTGTGAATGCATGACTTTGAAACTTTATAACATCCTCCTTATTTATCCATCCTCCAAATTATTCTATAAATTATCTCTCCTATATGATATATAAAAGGTATGATCATCATAAATTTTATATGATCCATGTTTTTTCCTCATATGGGAGCCTCAAATGTGGCTCAGGCTGTGTTTTGGGACTTTTAGGGAACTTATCCCTAAACACAATCACCATATATGGATACAACCCCTTAGGTCTGCCTCCTAATATAGTATTTTAAAAATGGTTTCCATGATCTTTTAAAAATCCTAATACCTCAAAAATGGCCTCAAAACATGTTTCAAGTTCATTAAGCAACACTTTCAAACCTCTGTGGGGCCACCTATAGGTGTGCATTTTCAATATGTAGGGCAGTGAGATCAATCATCAATAATGTGCATGGTCATGGATTTACAATCAGTCTTAGGATTTATAAAGGTTTAAAATGGGTCTTTACAACCTTGAAAACTTTAAATAAGATCAAAATACTTCATTCCAATATGGATATCTCTTGTGAAACACCTATAGATGCACTTTCAAGTATGACATAGAATAGTGAAGGTGTATATCAAGTCATGTGCATAGTGTATGGGCTTGCACTTAGTTTAAACCTTCACAAAAGTAATATAATTGATTGTATCCTCTTTGAAAAGGTTTTAAATAGTCTTCATGTCTTCAACTCACATGATCAGATCTTAAGGACACCTGTAAGTGCACTTGCAATAACAGATATGCTTAGTGGAAGTATGATGTATTATTATGTACCTTATGAACTACTTTCATGATCAATATTAGAGCTCCCATCAGTCTATTTTAAAATTCTCCACCTATTTAAACCTCAAACTAGTTCTATACCTTCCATTAAATCATGTTTAATTCTTTATGAGGTACCTAAAGGTGGATACATAGTACACAGGGTAATGAGAAGTGAATATGGACTTATGCATAGTGAATGGTCTTATGGTTTACCTGGACCTATTGAAATTCTCTAAATGGATCCTCTACACTTTGAGATACTTCAAACAAGATCAAATTCCCTCACTTCATTTGGTTATTCTACTGTAAGCACTTGTATATTTTCATTAATGGTAGAGGAATGAGTATGTTGGAGAAATAGCTATCACATGAAAACCCATTTCCTCATAGTGGTTTAGCTTGATTTATTTAGTGCAAAATTATTTTCATCACCTTAAAAACTTCACTACAACTCCATAAACATGCTAGACAATATTCATACATGTGACTCAATATGATTGTGAGTGCACACTTGTAGGAAACTTGATTGTGTTGGAGGTTGACTACAATTCCATTAGTGATATCCCTTGAGGCCAAGCTTGGAACTAGAGAAGTGGATTTCAATACATTAGAGGCATAAAATTCAACCTATCACCATCCTATGAAACCATCACCAAAGCATGAAAACTTTGAAAGTAGTGAGCACAAGCCTACAACATAACAAGTTGATATTATCTATAACCTAAGATGTTTGACCAATAAAAACACTTTCAAACATGAAACCAAATGTGGGAATCATGAGAGAAATATGTCTACTCCTTGTAGAAGCAATTTCATTATCTAGATTGTATGGACCTACCCATATAAGAAGAAAACCTATAGGGTGTGGGAAATAACATGTAGAAAAGACTAGTTAACATATAAAGGATGGTTCATAAAGCACAAGTGACAAATAATTGAACTCTTTCCATGAATTATATTTAGTTTACTAACTCCCCTTAGAGGCATTTGACCTGAAACCTCTACTATTGGTCGTACCAAGAAGAAACTTGCTGGCTAGTTTTGCATGCTTTGAAGGGAAATGAAGGATTAGAATGTTTTTGACTATTTTATAGACTTTTAAATTATTTAAAACATAAATATGAGTATATATAATTTGAATATCCATTGGAGAAGCTTCACACACGTGCCACCTTCCTTTAGAGGCTGTACAACTTCCAAAACTTCCCAAACTACCACTTTTCTTCCTATGTCAACAAAGTACCTACAAGTGTTAGTTAGGGACTAAAATTCATGACATATATCTGACACATACATGTTTATAAATAATTTTTAACACATATTTCTTACAAAACCATACAACCTTCATAAATAGCTCAAATATGACCCTTAGGTGACATAAAATGACTTAAATACTAAATATGACCATGACCAAGGATAATACCACATTAAAATACATCAAAAGGACTATGGCACACATTATGAAATTATAATATACCCCTATATAAATTTTTTACTATAGGGGGTTGACCTATTTTTACTTATGGTAAAAATAGTCAACAGTTAGATTGGAGAAGTTAAGGTAATGCCATATTTTGGTTATATTGTGGTCTAGGCATGTCATGGAAAAATAAGGCATGGTAAATTTATTTCATAGGTTATTATTTGTTTATAAAAGTCATTTTTATGTCTTAAACATCTTCTAAAAACATTTCATGAAGTTTTAGAATGTCTAAGGTTTATTTGCTAGCTTGAAGGTGGTGAAAATGAGTGTAAATGTGATTTTGGATAAAATTTGTATATGTCAAAGTTACCCAAGTGAAAAATATATACCACACACATTTAAAATATCTTGTAATCGTTACACAACTACCACATATGTCAGCATGTCATATAAATATCAAAATCTTGCATTTCAATGCCATTTTGAGGAATTAAGGAAGTTGTATGGACTTCTTGAAGTCACTTGCAAGTAAAAAGAGTTGAAGAGTGTCATTTAAGCTTATATAAGTCAATAAAAATATTGGGAATAAGTTTTTAGCTCCATATTTTCATAAATATCTTTCTCTCTCCCATCATCCCATTCATAAGCTAGTGAAGGCCAAATTCAATTAAATGGTATAGGTTGTACAATTTGATTTGGGGGATAATATTTTGGACAAATTTTTGGACACATATGGGATTAATTTTTTTGTAATTGGTAATTATATTTGTGTCCTTATATTTATGAACAATCACCAAGAATCTAGACTACTTTTTGAGAGCTCAAATCCCCACAGGCTGAGTTTAGAGTAATCCTAATGCAAAGGGTGAACTTACAGCTACATGAAACTAATTATAGTGATTTATAATATGTTTTTAGATTCCTAAAACACATTAATTCATCATGGTGGCATGTATGGATGGTCTTTTGACAAGGAAAGTGATTCTTATGCATAGTTTGAAGTGACTAGTAACTTTTCTATGTTTTATAGGTTTTCTAGGTCGTTTGATGCATCTGAATGGTTCATCATGGTCTCCTACCATCTTTATAAATATATTAATAGCCTTTTATTAACTAAATATTCCATACAAACTTCACATGGTCACATCTTCATTCATTTTATGGCTTGTGTTTTATATGTCCATGCATAACAGGGTGATTAGAGTATTTGAATATGTTTTTCAAGGAGTTTTAAATTTGTATCTTCATGTTAAGTTTTATGATATAATGGAGAGAAATATTTTTGATTCCTAATATTCATGTTTTACTTTTAAAATGCTTCAAATACAAGGTTGTCTATCCTTTCATCTCCTACAGACTTATAGGTCTGTAAATCCAATGAAATTCAATGATTGTCAATGTTTAGTGAATGTTTCCAAAAAATTGAAACATTATGGTGGTTTCAATTTTATTTTATTAGATCATTTAAAGCTTCCAAATCATTTGAATTCAAAGAGTGGAAGACTGAGCTAGTAGCCTAGCACAGTCACCTACAGGACTATATGAATAGTGAATAGTGGTGAAGTTTCAAAATAGTTCTAGGGTTTTGAGAAGTGTCTAAGACCCTCAATTATAGATTTGATTCATGAGGATACTTATTATGTTATCAATGAAAACTCTTAATTCAATTGGTGTACTAAGACCAAGCAGACAGTCACCTACAACTTATTGTGGGAGAATTTGCCTTAAACAATAAGGTTGATGGAAACTTGGAGTTTCAAGAACTAAAAGGGTATAATGACATAAAAAATATCTTTATAGAGTCATAATGGAATCCAAGTGGTGATAATATAAGGATATATACTCTTAAAATATAGTTAAACTCCCTAATAAGCACCTATAACCAACCAACTAAGAGAAGTGTACTTTAAATAGTGAATGATGATGGAGCTTGGAGCTCCCCAAGAATTGAAAAGTGTTTTAAACCATAAAAATAATAAAAGGATCCATTGAAAGGTTTGAGTATTGGATATCAAGGCTATGGACTCCTCAATCATAGTCATATTACCCTAATTGACACCTATAGCTAGCTTAGTTGAGACTCTACCTTAGAACAATGATGACAAATGTAACAAGAGTATTAAGGTGTTGAGATAGGTTTTTAGACTCTAAATGATATAATATATCCCTTGAAAAGTATTTAAGTTTATCTTGGGGAATCAAGAAAAGATCAAACTCGATCAAACTCTTTGAAATTCACTTATAATCAATCAGTTGAGGAAACTAATTTGGAAAATAGCAGTGGGTTGATAAAACACTAAGTTTGTAAGGTATTTGGAAGAAGATACTTATATACCTAAAATAACATGAAAATATTTTGAGGAGAGTTTCAATGTTGAATATGAGGCTCTTATAATATCAAGTTAGCAGACTATCTCAAATGAACACACACAAGTTGACAATCACCTATAGGTTTATTTATGTGATTAAGGACTCTCAAAAGTCTTGAGATAGTGGTTTATAGTGTGATCTAAATGTTAGAAAATATCTTATGATTATCAAGTCATCAATATCAAGGAGACCTAAGCAAGGAGTGGAGGAAGTGATCAAAAAGTGGTCACAAGGTTAATAACCTACAACACAAGCATCATACAAGTTTGTTTACCTATCCAAGATAGAGTTATTCAAAGTCTAAAAGAAGGAGAGGGTGAATAAATAAATATGTTTTATTGAAATAATGAACATTCCATTATAACTCTCAGACATATTTGCAAATATTGGATACCCCTACTACTCATCCAATGTATGAAATATGTATGCTTGTTTATGGGAAGTCTACGTTTGCTTGAAAGGAGACTAAAGAAGGATATGAGGGGAAGTATAATGTTTTAAAATGATTTAAAAGAGGTATAATATTCCATTATAGGCTTAGAAATAATTAATAATGAAACAAACACAATTAGGCTCATGTTCAGTCTAAAATAGGTTGAGTGCATACTCATACCTACATAGGTAGTCTTGAAGATGGCAGAGTGAAGTAATATAATTGGATATGATATGAAATTTGAAGATATTATAAATATGGTGATTAAAATGGTCAAGAATCCCATGAGTTATAAACCCTATCATAAAGAGAAAATGGGAAAGTACAGGCAACTAGGGTATGACAAGAGTTTAGACCATAAACCCTAGGCCTAAAACATGGAAGATGTAGAGAGTTTGGTGGAGTGTGGAAAGAAACCTATTTGAATATGTTAATGAGAACATAAATTACCTCATTGAGGTCATTATAGGTCAAATAAAACTCAAACAGCTACCTACAAACCTCAATTTGTTCTCAAATCTCATAAAATGTTCATTACCAACCTAAAAGGCTAGTTTTTTTTGCTTGGTATGATCAAGATGAATTACATGGGACATTATGCTCCTAGGTAAAGTTATAAACCATGATTAACTTCCATATTTAGTAATTGGTTAGTGGTTTCATGCCCTAAACTACATGAACTATCATTAAGAGCCCAAAATACTTTCAGGCTACCTAGGAGAGCTATAAGGACCTGATGAGAGAGAAATCAACTTCCATGCCTCTATATAAATTAAAAAAATAAAAAATGAACTATAAAATTTCAAATAATCCCATGATCATCATCTCATGCCATTGGATTTTACTTGTAGGCATAGGTCCATACAAAATAGTCCTTAAAAGACTAATTTTTGCTATTTGGGAGGTTTATAAGTGAGTCAAAACTTAAATATTGGTATGGAGAACAAGGAGGAGGTTGTATAAGTGAATCACATGATTATTTATGGTTTATCACATGTGTGGATCTTGTAGATCCATTTTTCAATCTCTTGGTAGGGAGGCCTAATTGAGGCCTAGTTAGGAGAGAGAAGCTATATAAAATGACATCTCCACTCACTCTCAAAGCATGAATTTGAACCTATATTTATAAGGACATGTTGGGTAATATAATATTCCCTCAAATTCTCATCATCATCTATATAAATCTCTACACAAGGAGGTTTGCATTATTTTAGGGCTATAAGAAAGAAGGCATATTTGAGGCTTTTAGTAGAAAATGAATTGTTGGGGCTAGTTTGAGACCTAAAAAGTGATTTTTATAGGTATTATGTGAGTTTAATAGGCAATCCATGAAATTTTGATTATTTGAAGGAGAAAAATCCAGGTTTTGACACTTGTGTGCAAAGTTGGCCTATGGAGATGAAGAGTCCTCTAGACACCTTGCAAGAGAAAGAGATGATGTTTTAAAGACAACCTTATTGGGTGAGTTTCAAGGTTTAAAAATAAAAATAAAGAGGTAGGGGAAAATTATTTGACCATAAAAAAGGCCACTTGTCCTTTAACATGCCAAGGCAAAGGGTAGTTTTAACAAGCTAGTCAAGGTGTCAAGCAAGCATTTTAACTCCCATGCCACTTAGAGAGTTAGATCATCTTCATAGGAGATACACATAGCATATTGGACCTATTAAGATATTTCCATAACTCCTCTCTTGTTTTTAACTCACATGGACACTTGTCTACTCTCTCTCTCTCTCTCTCTCTCTCTCTCTCTCTCTCTCTCTCTCTCTCTCTCTCTCTCTCTCTCTCTCTCTCTCTCTCACTTGTGTTATATATTGAGCCATTTTTGGCTAATTTTGTATCCTTCACTTGAGTATGGTGAATCCTTGGTCATTTTCATCCTTTGATAAATAAATAACATTTTTTTTACCTTCTCCAAGGACTTTTTAATGTGTATGCTGGACTAGTTGATTTTTCTAAATGATAGATTATCTTCCTTATCATGTTGTCCTTGTTTGCATTCATGTTCAACTTTGGAAGTCTTTTGGAGGTCTTTTGAAGTGTTCAAATGAAGTTTTCATGAGTTCAGTGAGTTGTCTCTCCACTAGTTTCATTTCATGACCTTGTGTTTAGTCTTCTTAGCTCGAGATTACCTCATAAACCTCCATGAGAAATACTCATGTATTAGGCAGATTTGGATTAGTGTTATGTACATAATAAGATTTTGTTTGAAGTTTAATTACAATTGGTTGATAGTGGTTAGGTTAAAATTGGTGAATCACCTCATTATGATAGGTTTACTTTATGTCTTCTCTCTCCCTTTTCATCCAAATGAGTTAGAAGTATAGGTGATGAGAAATCAAGACAAATCTAAAGAACTAACCCTTTAATATATAGGGTTACCCCTGCTATAGGTAACCCACAGGCCTAGGGGTAATCCCATGTTCCAATTAATTTGGAGTAGGTTTGTACTACCTCTTTAAGGGTGAAAAATTGAGTGACAACAATTTTTGCATGCCTGATGGGACTAAGGTCTAAAAGAGGAAGAATTATTGGTGTGTTCTTCTACCTATCAGCCTTTGGAAGAATTTAACAAACACCAATGGTGACTCTAAATGTAATCATCTAGTTCTAGCAGCCTAGGTACTTATTATGAAAATAATTAGCTAATATATTATGTTTTAATTTGAATAATTAATTTGGGATGGTTGGGTATGATGAGAGTTTCTATTATACACCTCCTTATCAGCCTTGTCATGACCCCAACTATGTACCTCAACATCCCTATCAAGCTTACTACCCTCTTTATGAGTCATTGTATTCCTATGGTCAATATATTACCCCTCTATATGATCATGATGTTTTTGATCATCCCTATCAATAATACTATGAGTAAGGCTATCAATAATAGTGTCAAGAAGTGTTTCCCTATTAGCGCCAACATGATTCATACCATCCCTATGATCCATATCAACCTAAACATGATTTATATCAGCCTTAGCATGAGGAATAAGATGATGCCATTAGTTGGGAAGCAAGATATAATGTCTTAGAATATTTAATTAGGAAATCCAATCAGCATGTTGAAGCTCACCAAAACCCCTACTATTCCCCTCATCCTCCTACTTCAATTCCACCTCAAGCCAAATCCATGTTGGCACTCATGCCAAATATGCTAAACTCAGAAAAAGTAATGAGAAAATGGGATAAGGAACTTGATTTTATCCCTATTCATATCATAGAGAAGTCAAGGAATTAATTTCAATTCTTTATGATTAAGTGGAGGTTAGTTGAAGAGGAATCCCACTATGTGATCAATGATGATTTACATGAAATGAGATGTTATATCCAATGGTGGATACATAGATTAGAGAGGTGGGAAAATCAAGAGGTTGAAGATCAAATTATAGATATTGAAGGTCTCCAAGAAGGATATGAGGAAAGTTAAACTCTTGTTGAAGAAGATTGTTTTCCCATTTCCTAACCCAACTTGTCATCTCCCCAAGAGTCTTTTCAAGAATCCTCTACTTCCAAGCCCATTCATGAGCCATCCACCACACCTATACTCCCTCTCCAACCCATGACACTATTCACCACCCTCCCACCTCATCCCTTATTTAAGGAGAACCCATACTATGGGAGATTATTGAAGAAGATCAAACTAAAGCTACAACTAATTAAGAAGATGACTCAATTGTCTATGACAAAGAGTTCACTATAGGTAATCCCTTTAGTGAAGATAAGTGTAAGTCAATCTTCTTGAATGAAAAAATATATGACATTTATGATGTTATAGATGCTCATGAAGAGGTTGATCAAGACATGAAAGTGAAGGTGTTTGAAAAGAACATCACATCAGCTAAGTTGGTTGAGACTCATGAGTATGATCAAGAGGTTGGTTTTGAAAAATCAATATAAGATGAAGTTGTTGTTAACTCCATAGATCAATGTGATTTATGGCACAAGTTAAATGAAATATGTGATGAGTTTTAGGCCCTTAAAAATCCTACACCTCATGTTGGTCAATTTGAAGAGACTCTTGAAGATGCCTTGCCTCTTAATAATTTGTTCTAAAAAGAAGATCCTATGCCACCCAAGCTTGTTGAAGTCGCATCCAACCTTTAAGTTGAAGACTCTTCAATTTAACAAGTTAAGGTTGAAAAAGTGTATAATGACCAATAATATGAAGTTGAATAAGTTTTGTTTCTTGAAGAGAAAGAAAACAAAGATGATTGGTAGCATCTTATTGAACTCTTTCAAGAGATTGAAAGCCTTTACAAGGTCTAAGATCATGTTCATAAGGAGATTATTCAAGATGTATTCATTGAGGATAATTATGAGGATTGGATGGAGTATGAAAATATACTTGAGAAGATTTATGAGATTATATCATTTGATAAAAAGTTTGGAGATGTTCTTGAAGATGCTTTGTTTCTTGAAGGATAACATGACAATATTCAAAGTACTAAAATTGAGGTTGTTCCTATAAGTCAGAATTGATCAAGATTGAGACAAGTAAAAACATCAAGATAAGTAATGAGAATATTGTTGAAACATAATAAAATTTCACCTTCATAGGTGACATGTTTTCAGCTATCATTATTTCATTTGAAGTCATGCCAAGAAGATTGACAAGCATGAAGGAGTTTAAGACACCAAAAATAAAAATCAAGAGACAAATTGCTTCATGCCCTCCTTCATCATATGGATAAAAATATTGTGAAATATTCCCATTTGATCTAGGATGAATATTTCTTTTTCAAGTTAGTTTATATATAGTCTAGTTTTATTATGTTGTTTTTGTGTTCCCTAAGTGCTTGATAACACATGTGTGTGTCTTGCTTTGTTTGTGTCTTGTTATCTTTATTTGTGTGTGTTGTGAATGTTAATAATTTTGTTATGTCATGTTAAAAGTATGTTCAAGTCTAAAACTAAGTGAAAAATACTCCATTTCCCAATGGACATGCAAGGCTATTGGTCATATTAGCATTACAGGCATATTAGCCCTATGAATCACCAAAAATGTTAACCAAATTTAACCTCAAGTCAAATTGGTCAGCCCCCTATAAATTCAAACTTGTCATGGTATTTTGATGTGTTCATGTCATGCTTATATTGTCCTAAGAGTCTTCATTTAACCTTGTTAAAATTATTTAAGGTTAGATTGGAGAAGTTAAGGTAATGTCATATTTTGGTCATATTGCGGTCTAAGCATGTCATGGAGATATAAGTTATGGTAAAATTGTGGCATAGGTCATTAGGGGTTTATAAAATTCATTTTATGTCTTAAATATCTTCTAACAACATTTCATGAAGTTTTACAATGTTTAAGGTTCATTTGCTAGCTTAAAGGTGGTGAAAATGAGTGAAAAAGTTGATTTTGGCTAACATTTGTATATGTCAATGTTTCCTAAGTGAAAATTATATACCAAAAAATTTCAAAAGATATTGGATTAGTTACACAACTACCACAACAGTTAGCATGTGAGAGAAAGATCATAATATTGCATTTCAATGCCATCTCGAGGAGTTAAGGAAGTCGTATAGAGTTTGTGAAGTCACTTACAAGTGAAAAGAGTTAAAAAGTATCCTTTGAGATTATAAAAATCAATAATAATCTTGGGAATAAGTTTGGAGCTCCATTTTTGTATAAATATCTTTCTCTCTCCCATCATCCCATTCATAAGCTAGTGAAGGCCAAATTAAATCAGATTGTACATGTCGTACAAGTTGATTTGGGGGATAATGATTTGGAAAATGTTTAGGACCCCCATGGGTTTATAATTGGTGGAATTTGTGTTTGTATTGATGTCCTTGGCTTTATAAACAATCGCTAAGAATTTAGATTAATTTTTGAAAGCTCAAATCCCCATAGGCTAAGTTTAGAGCAATTTCAATGCAAAGTGTGAACTCAAAAATGCATGATATAAGTTATAGTGAGTAATTAGATGTCTGTAGATACCTCACACACATTCATTCATCATGGTGGAATGAGTGGATGGTATTTTGACAAATAAAGTGGTTCTTGTGTATAATTTGAAGTGACTAGTAACTTTTCTATGTTGCATAGGTTTTAAAGGTGGTATGATGCATCTGAATGGTCCTTCATGGTATCCTACCATCCTTTTCAATCCATTCATATCCTTTTATTAACTAAATATTCCATTTAAACTTCACATGGTCACATCTTCATTCATTTTATGGATTGTGTTTTGTATGTCCATGCATAGCAAGGTGATTAGAGTGTTTAAATATGTTTTTAAAAGGGTTTGAAAGTTATGTATTCATGTTAAGTGTGATGAAATAATGGATCAAGATATTTGAGTACTAACAGTCATGTTTTACTTTTCAAATTCTTCAAACACAAGGTTATTTATCCTCTCATCTCCTGCAGACCTGTAGGTCTACAACTCCAATGAAAGTCAATTATTATCAATGTTTAGTGAAGGTTGCCTAGGAAATGAAGCATTGTGGTGGTTTCAAGTTGAGTTCAATATATCATTAAAATCTTCCAAAGCATTTTAAGTTAAAGAGTGGAAGATTGAGCTACCAACCTAGCACAGTCACCTACATGACTGTATGAATAGTGAATAATGGTGAAGCTTCATAACAGTTATAGGGATTTTAGAAGTGTCTAAGACCATCAATGATAGATAAGATCCATGAAGATACTTATTATGTTGGAAATGAAAACTCTCAATTCAAGTGATGTACTCAGACCAGGCAGACAATCACCTACAACTTATTATGAGATAAGTTCCCTTAAATAGTAAGGTTGATGGAATCTTAGCATTTCAAGCACTAAAAGGGTATCATGACATTAACCATATCATGATAGAGTCATTTCAGAACCTAATATGTGATAAAATAAGGCTATGGACTCCTAAAACATAGTAAAACTCACTAATGAGCACCTATAACCAACCAACTGAGAGAAGTGTGCTTTAAACAATGAATGATGATGGATCTTGGAGTTACCCAAGTATTGAAAAGTGTTTTAAACCATAAAAATAAAAAAATAAACCATTTAAAGGTTTTATTATTGGAGATAAAGACTATGGACTCCTCATATACAATCAAACTATCCTAATTGACACCTACAACCAGCCTAGTTGAGACTCTACCTTGATACAGTGATGATGAATGTAACAAGAATATCAAGGTGTTGAGAGAGGTTTTTAGAATATCAATGATAGAATATATCCCTTGAAAATCATTAAAGTTTAGCTTGGGAGATCAAGAAAATATTAAACTCGATCAAACTCTTTGACAATCACTTATGTAGAGATGGATTGCAAAAATGGTTAGATCAAGCATTAGTCAATAAATCCAAGAAAAATGCATAAGAAACTAAAACTATAGGCCAACCTATTAAATTAATTATTTAAATTATAATTAATAACTCAATGAAATAAATCAAACATCCATTACCTTCCCAAGAGCATCTCATCATCCCTAAGCAAATTAAAACATGTTTTTCCACTTGATTTGGTGTTCTTGTCTTTGTCAACAATGGATGATAAGATCCTCCATCATCTCAAGATCACCATGTATAATCTAGGATCATCATATTAAATCAATCTATGCCTATTTATAAAACTATCCTATTGTAAATAAATCATGAAAATCAACACAAAGAAATGTTTTGTAGAGAATTATGCATTATAAGTTTACATAAATTAAGCTTAATGAAAGTGGTCTTGGCCCTCCTATTTATAGGATTTTAGATTTTATCAATATCAACCATGACTATCCATCTCAATATGAAGATGTGTGGCCATTAATTAATCCAATATTGCATAATTAATCCATAAATATTTGGGAGGAAGAGGCATTAAAGAGGCATGGGAACCCATAAACCTATTATTTATTGCATTTATGGCTTATGGATGCCACCCAATTGATCATGTCATTAGGTGATGAAAATAATAGGAATAAATTTTCAATAAATAAATATTCAATAACTTCCATGGAATTCTTACTTAAGCTCTAAATTTTTATTAATTTACCCAAGTAAGATTAATCAATTTTAGTGTAATTCTTTAGAAATTGGTGCACGATTAATCAAAATAGTTAGAATGTCATATTAGTGGGTCATAATTTAACTCAAAAATAATTAGAAGGTTATATCAATTGTGTATTGACCGTTATCCCATTTAAGATGTTGTCGACACAAAATAACATAGGCACATGATGTGTGCTTATGAATTGAAAGCAAAGAGTGATTTAGAGCACCAAAATATGAAACCATCATTTTGACTAAAAATGATTTGATAAAAATTAGGAATCACATAAAATTCATTGCATTATTTATAGATACATTATCCTAAATCAACACTTGTATACAACAAGCTTGAACTATTTAGCACATTATAAGTGATTTTGGCCTAAATTATGCATTTGAGTGCAATTCAAGTAAGATTGACAAGTTCAACACAATGGTGTTAGGAATTGTATGTATATATTTTGCCCCTTTTTGAGGTGTAGAGAGACATTCAGGCGCAGCAATGTATTTTTGAAGAAAAGATTTTTCAAGAAGAAATTGGAAATGACCCATGATTCCACCTCAAAAGGACATACTAGGATGAAAGAGAAGGATGGACTCTCAAAAAGAGAGGGAAATTGAGATTAACTCATGGAATAGATTAAATCTCGATCAAGCTAAGTCTTGTACATGTTGATTCCATCAATGATCAAAATATAATTAGAGTATAATGAGCCCCAAGGATGGGGACAAATGGGAAGGATACAATCCAAAAATAGAAGTAACACACTTTGAACACACCCAAAGTTATGTGCTTCAAAATCGATCAATCTTGAGATAAGTTGCACACTAAAATATTACCAAAATGAGGTAAAAAGTCTTTCGAGCTTGGAATTAGAAAAAAATGAGAATCGTGTCTCCAAAGATAAAATATATAATAATGTGTTCCATTAGAGTGAATTTGATCATGTAATAAACAATATTGCCCCATAAGACAGATTTTGATCATTGATAAAGAATGGCTTGCCCTTATAGATCTAATTTAGATTTGTAAACCGGTTTAAATGTTGTGCCCCTACATGGGCAAATTGGCAAGCAATATCTCAAGGATATAACCCATTACATAGATTAAAGATGCGTGGGTGCAAACATAGATGTGATGGTGTAATAGATACAAAAGCCACAAAAAATTAGGCATACAAAGATGTACAAAGTGATGAAAGAGATGAAAAGAGGAATGAAGATGGTTAAGTTGACCTGAGATACGTCATATATCTAAGTGTTGCCTACATAGTCCAAATGGACCTCAAGCCAATGTAGTTCACCCAAAAGCAGGGGAGAATGGAATGAGAGAAGAAAAAAATTGACCAAGGTTTGATTAGACTAATGATGTATGTTAAGAGATGCATGTCTTACATAGAGTCAAAGTGTTAAACTTATTGAGCCTATATTATACTTGGTGATCTTGAGAGTTCTTCATCAAAATTGTATTGATGTTGAGACTTGAATCTAAATCACAAAGTGCTTGATATAGAAAAAGATATTATGCATCATAAGTATGAGTAACTCATAATGACAATGTATTTTAATTTCACTGAGTTAGTTTAAATGTGAACACCTATAACTAAGGATAATGGTAAAAAATGACCAAAACCATAGTTACAACTATTTATATTTAAACAAAAAATAAATACAAGGATAAAAACAAAACATAAATGAACCTAACTTAAAATTGAGATATGAACAATTAGGATATAAGTATAAATTATAATGTTTAAAAACAAAGCAAGAACATCTTAACAACATGAAATTAAGATATGAATAATCAAGATCCATGCGAATCATCAAGATGTACTTGAAAAATAAACATAGAAGAACAAGACCAAATGGAAAAACAAAAGACTAGAAGAGAAACAAGAGGAAACAAGCAAAGGAAAGAAAGAAGAATAAGAGACAAAAAATCAAAATAAAACACCAATAAAAATCAAATAAACACACACAAACAAAAATTGAGTTAGTACAATTTAAAAATAATTCAAGAACATGTAGTAGAGGTATTAATTTCTACAACAATGTAACAAAAATAAGGACACACATTTTCCCCCAAATGATAGGGAAACAACATAGAAGAAATGGGGTAAGAGAAGAAAAGGAAGGGGGTAACCTAGCTGACTCCAAATGTACAAGACAAGTGGATGTTGCCTACATAGTTTCATGGATGCATGGTCCAACATGAACTTTAGGTCAAATGTAGTTCTCTCAAGAAGTGGGATAGAAAGGTGATGACCAAAAAAAATGATTAACATTGTAGAAGAAATGGGAAGATGATAGTGGTCTTGAAAAATGGTAAACCAGTGAGACAAATACTTGTAAAATAGAAAGATCATGGGAAGTCATGGGATGAGAATATATAAATGTGTAAGACAATATTTTCTTTCTTTTATGGATCAATTTCTAATGTTTTTGATGTTTGTGGGATAAAATATGTACAAAGGGGAACCAATTAATTAAGGATATGCTTGTTTAAGAGTAGAAGTTCCAATAACAACTAAGTCAATTGCAACAGCCCATACTTACAAATTAGTGAGAACAAGGTCTTGATAAGGTAGTAATGCCTACCAAACAATAGAAAAATAATAGAACAATATGCAGTATGAGATATCTATGAAGAAATATGTAGTAGGTAAAAACCATAAGCTATGGTATTCCTATTCACTTATCCGTAGAAGAAGTTGTAAAATATTGCTCAACTGATTTACTTGATAGAATTGACATCAATTCTATTCATAATGCTTATGAGTCATAATCAGGATCATAATTAGTTAAGGGATAAAAGTATCCAAGTGAAATATTCCAAGACATGAAAAGAATGTGGTTCTCAAAGATAATGGTCCAAAATGAATGGGGTCTAAGATAGGATAGTACAGAATGAATATGGTCTAAAAGATGATGGTCCAAGGTGGGATAAAAAATGAGGTTCTCCAAGAGAATGGTCTATAAGGAATATGGTCAAAGATAGGATGGTACATAATTAATATTGTCCAAAAGAGGATGGTCTAGGGTGGTATTAAATGTGTTTAGAGTGCCAATGGTCTAAAATCCTTCACTTTCTAGAGTCGTAAAAGTAATATGGTTCTTGAAAGAATAGTATAGGGTAAAACAAAGAATATGATCCATGAAAAGATGGTCTAGGTTACAATGATAGGATAAAATACTTTAGCATAAGTTACCCCCAAGTAAGGGGTCTTGTAGACAATGGTTTGAAGCTGTTAAGCATAGAACTGCTTAAGGTGCACAATGTTCATGGTCTCTGAAAGTTCTTCACCATTTGGAGTAGTTAGTTGATATGCCCCTGATCCATAGTTTGCCATGATAACATATGGTCCCAACCAATTAGTTTAGAACTTAAATTTTTTCTTGCATTCAACATTTATGTTCTTCTTGTTCTATTTCAAAACCAAATCACTAATCTCAAACTGAGGGAGAATGTGCTTGTTGTAGTTTTTTTGTAATCTATTGTGATAGGCCTACAAGTTTTCTAGGGAAACCAAATACTTACCATTAAGAAGTTATATTTCTTGCAACCTTGAGACTCTATATTCTTCATCATCTTCAATATGTTCTAGAGATACTCACAATGAAGGCAGCTCGATCTCAATTAGGATAATAGCTTTTGTGCCATAAACAAGGGAGTATAGATTAGATCATGTAGGGGTTTGATGACTGGTTATATAATCCCAAAGGGCAAGAAATATTTACAAGTGCCAATTACATCTAGCATCATTAACAATCTTCTTTAAAATGGATATAATGGTCTTGTTTGACACTTTGGCTTTTCTATTTCCTTGTGGGTTGTATGGTGTGGATATCTTGTGCTTGATTTTGAATTTTGCACAAAGGTATTTTACATATCTATTAACAAAGGATCTATCATTATCGAATATAATGCATTTTAGGATGCCATATCGACAGATGATATGGTAATTAATGAATTTGACTATCTACTTCCTAGTAATGTAAATGAGAGGAATGGACTCAATCCACTTTGTAAAGCACTTGATAGCATTTAAAATGTGTTTATGGCCATCTAAAAATGTTGGGTTTATTTTATCAATGAAATTGAGGCCCCAAGTTGAAAATATCCATGGTATTGTGATCAGTTGTAATGGTAAGGAAGGTACGTGTATCAAATTTCCATGTTGCTGACAAGGAACACACCTCTTCACATAATTACAAGCATCAGTCTCCATTTTTGGCCAATAATAGCCTTTTCTATGGCAATTTTTAGCTAAGACCATACCATTGGTGTGGGCCCCACACATTTTGTCATGAACATCCTTCAATGCTAGATTTGATTCTCCCAAAGATAAACAATTAATAAGCTTTACATCATAGCCTTTGTAATAAATCATGTTTCCAAGGAGGGTATAATGAGATAAATGATGGAGTAGTTTTTTTTGGTTATTAGATAAGTCAGGTGGAAAAAGATGATGATGGAAATAATTATAATAGTCTTGATACCAAGCTAGTCTAGGCAGGGGATTGGGACCAATAATGACACATACCCTTTCTGAATTTGGCATAATATGTGTAGGCTGTAGAATATTCTCAATTAAAAACTTATACTCTTTAGCAGTATCATCAATCTGTATCTTGGACCAATTATTTCCATTGCATCAATAGATCTATTGTTGGCCCTTGGAACTTGTTCAAACTATAGAGATTTAATATGAACCTTGATATTTTTGATAATGTGCTTATAAGGAACAAGCTTATCATCTCTAGTTTGATACTGATTAGTGGTTTGATTGATGACTAATTGTGAATCACCATAGACTTTCAAATGCTACATATCCTACTGAATTACAAGATGAAGCCCTACAATAAGTGCTTTGTACTTGACCATATTATTGGTACAATTAAAATTGATGTGGAACACTTTAAAAATAAAATCCCCTTGTGGTGTAATCAACAATGTGATATCTATATATCTATGATAAGTGAAGGAACCATATAAATATAATTTCCATTATTTTGGTTTAGGCTGCACTTCTTCCACTTCCATTATAGAATCATCTAGGAAGTCAAATCTAAGTGGTTGAATATCTATAATAGGGGATTCTATAAGTTGATCAATAATAACCTACCCTTTGATAGCTTTCTAATTCTGATACTCAATGTCAAATTCACCTAGGAGCATGACCCATTTATCCATCCATCCTTAAAGAGTTTTTTTAGATAATAAAAATTTGAGAGGATCCACCTTGATGATGATAATTATTTTATTATTCAACATATAACGACATAATTTTTGGGTAGCAAACACCATAGCTAAACATTCCTTCTCAATAGGCATATAATTGTGTTCATAATCCACCAGTGTGTGGATTAAATAATAGACTGCATGTTCTTTACCTTGATCATCATGTTGGGCCAAAAGTGCCCCTAGTGTATGCTCAATTGCTAATATGTAAAGAAGCAGTGGTCATCCAGGTGTTCATCTCAAAACTAGTGGGTTGGCCTAATATGTCTTGATCTTCACAAATGCTAATTAACAATATTCATCATATTAAAACATGATCCATTTCTTTAAGAGATGGTTAAATAGGTGTCACTTATCTACTAATTGATAAATGAACCTGCATATAGATTGGATCTTTCCTTGCAGGCTTCAGAGCTGTTTAAGATTTGAAGGCAGAGGCATTTCCTAAATGGCCTTGAACTTATCAAGGTCAACTTTGATCCCTCTTTATGATACAATAAACCCTAGTAATTTTATTGAAGTGACTCCAAAGACACACTTCTTAGGATTCAAGTAAACTTTCTATTCATGAAGCCTGTCAAAGATTCTTCATAAAACATCAATATGTACAACATGTGTTCATGATTTTTCTAGATGTCATCAACATAGTCCTCAACAATATCATACATCATGTCATGGAATATGATAGTCATGGCATGATGATATGTGGTTCTAATGTTTTTCAAGCTAAATCGCATGACTTGGTGATGTGATATTCCCCATGGAGTGGTGAATGTAGTCTTGTGTTGATCTTCTTGGGCTATCTTGATCTAATTATATCTATAAAATTTGTCTATGAGGGACAAAATCTCATACCTAGTAGTTGAGTTAATAATCATGGCAATGTTATGTAGAGGAAAATCATCTCTGGGGCATAATTTGTTGATATCTCTAAAATCTATACAAAGATGTATACGTTGTGGCTTTTTACTAATTGGAACTATGTTAGATATCTATTTGGAATAGTACAGTGGTCTAATGAAACCTACTCCTAGCAACTTTTCTAGTTTTGATTTAACTAGTAGGGTGATGCATGGATGCATCTTCCTCAATTTTTGCTTGATTGGCTTGGCTTTGGGATGGAAAACAAGGCAATGCACAACAAAATTAGGGTCCAAGCTTGGCATGTCAAAGTATGTCCATGTAAATATGTCAATGAAATCCTTCAATATGGATATAATGTGTTTATATATTTCTTTAGTAAGCGAAGCTCCAATATAAATAATTTTGGGATCATCGTATGTTCTCAAGTTCACTTAGGTTGTTTTTCCATAAGAATTGTGGATCCATGTTAGAGAATTATATGTAAGGTGTGATCATGATCATCTTCTTCTACTATAGATTCTTGTTGTTCTTCCCAAAGCTTTGGATAATGTGATGAATCTGAATCCACCATCTCAAGTAAGGGCCAACTAGCAAAGACCTCTAGAAACTCAAGAGAAAGACACTAAAAAATGTATTGTTGTGCTAAAGAGATAATTGTATTAGCTATAGATCCAGGAATTGATGGACCTTTTGTATCCTTGGGACATGAACAAACTTTCCCATCCAAGAGCACCTAGAACAATTTTTCACTCAAGGGCTTATCTTTTTCTTTACTTTTTCCTTGATCAATGAGTGCCTCAAAGATGTTTTCACCTGAAGATCTTGATGTTTTATCTTTTTTATGACTAATAAAATTTTCCTACTCTCCAAAGTAGACATAAGGATCTAACGAAAAATCAAAGCCCTATCTGTGATTGCCAATGGGTAGTCCATCTCTTAGGCCCATATATTCTACAATTGATTCTTCATTATAAAACTCATCAAGGCATATGATCAAATTTTGTTGATTCCAACAATGAGTTTAGGATGGTAAATGCATAGGGAATAATGAGTTTCTACTTTAGTAAGGGAAGCTCCAATGGAAACATGGCCTATTAAGGTCATAATGACATTGAAATCAAATAAATTTGAGTCATTAAGATTATCGAATAGGTTATAATGGGATGTTATGTCACTATTAGGAGTCTTGTCACTAGTTGATTTAGAAGGATCACTATTAAAAGTCATGAGATCACACCCAAGTGGTATAAATCTAAGACCATGATTCAAATTAGGTACTCCAGCTAATAAAGGTTCTCAGATTCCTTGCACTCATGAGCCACGGCTGCTTCTTATATAATCAAATTGGTCCATGATCTAATTAGGGATAGGACATTTTGAATTCTAAAATTAATCAGCAATGCTGTTAGAATATAACCAGACTCCTTTTGTGAAATCCTTTTGATATTGTTTTAGTGAAGTAGTAGGTACAAATACCATAGGTGGTTTTGCTATTTTTTCTTCTATTGCCAAACTAATTTGGTTTTGTTTGGGTTTTTAGAAGGTTCAGTCTTACAAAATGTTTTAGGAGTCTTTGGAAACTTTACAACATGGAAATCATCCTTAAGATAGTACATGCAAATGCCTACATCTTCTATAACAACCTATTTTTCAAGAGATATGGGAAATGGATCAGCCAAAGTGGAAACAAGGTCACTTAGGTTGATATAATTAGATGGAGTTGGATGTGAAATGATTGACTTGTTATTTTTCACAACAAATTCTAAACTTGGACAATCATTATAATTATGGAACTCAATGTCAAGATGTTTGCAGTATTGATAAGGTTGTTGATCGATGGGGATAGTAACCTTGATCCTATCATGGGTAAACTCAAGGCACTAATGCAAGGTGGATGGAATGGCCTGTACTTCATGGATCCAAAGGCAAACAATAAGTATGTTATAAGGAAAATCAATGTCCATAATATGTAATAATGTGTGGTGGGAAATAGACCTAATAATGATGGACAAATAAATGGTACCAAAAGACTCCATCTTGGTGTTGTTGTAAGCCTATATGGTGATCATCTCTGGTTGAATGTCCTTCATAGTATAGCCCAATCTTTGTACCAATTTGAGGGACACTATGTTCAGCCCTGAACCATTATCGATAAGAACCCACTTGATCTTATGGTTTTCAATGACTACCTCAATATACAGTGGGTTGTTATGGTTCAAACCAAGAGTGAACATGTCTTTTTGATCAAATGTGACTTGTTGAAATGAATATAAATGTACCACTAGGTTTTATAATTATTTAGGATTAATATCTTTGAGAATAGTTGAATATTATTAATTTTTTTCAAAATAGTTCTATGGACTTTATACATACACAAGAGATCCAAAATGGAAATATGCATAGGGGTTTTGCTTAGTTGGTCTGATAGAATATAAGGATTTTATACATTAGGAAGATATGGATTATCTTTGTATGGCACAATATTTAGCTTTGGATCCAAAGGCACAATGTTCACATTGGATTTAGTGGAATAAGAGGGTAAAGGGCCCTGGAGAGCAAATCACGAGTGTCTAATTTTGATTGTGCAACCTAGAGGTGGAAAGGAGCCATTATAATCAAAATACGAAGGCAAAGGGCCTTAGAGGGTGAATCAAAAAATTCTCATTGCATTGGATCAATTTTGAGTCGATGAGAAGCCATTGTAATTAGAGGAAGAATGTTGTCCAGAAAGAGTAACCCATGCAAATAGAGTCGTAATAGAATTTCATGAACTCAACATGACATTACTAGAGGCAAAGGTTTTTGACCTTATAATAATGGGTCTCATACTTTGAGGAGCACTAGATGGTTCATGGGATTTGACATCAGCAGTGGTAATGTGGTGCATAAAAATGTATCCACAGTGTTGTTATAGTCATAAGGCATGATGTTGTAACCCAAGTTATTAGCATGGGTATTATGATCTTGAGTATGATCATGTTGGTTATGATTTTGACCCTAATTTTAGTTATGATTATACCATTAATTCTATCCTTGGTTTTGATTATTCCTTGGTGGTTGTTGATTATGTCAAGGAAAGGGATCTTTATAGATTCCCATATCCTAATTAGTGTCCTATGGAGCTAGTTTAATCTCAACTTTACCTCTCTCAATTATATATTCAATAAGGTGTCATAATTGGATGTAATGATAAGCATCATGACCAAAAACATGATGGTAATTACAGAATTCATTCTCCTTATACCAATCTAGCTTTGGTTGATCTTGAGGAAATGGCCTTAGTACCAAATATACAATCAGGTGAACTGATATAATCTTTTTAAGCACCATTTTAACTAGTTATCCTAATTTGATAAAGACTCTAAATTGATTTTGTAATGTCTTCCATGGAGGAGCTCTTTGTAAATTGGCTGGTGGATTAGGGGGATCTAATTGAAGATTTAGAGCTAGTGGGGCTTGCACTATTTGTATGTGTCTTATTTTGGTCACCCCATTTCCTACCATGTTTTTTTGTTCAAACCCTTAGGTTTATCTTGTGAAGCCATTTGGACTGGTGATTGGGTTTGATTTGATGTTTAACCCTACAAAAAAATATTGATAAGGCCCTTGGCAATAAGTACCTTCTCAATCTGCACCCCTTTATCTATAATCTCTTCAAATGAATTAGTGCAAGCTAGCCATAGATAGTGCATGACTTTAAGATGTAATTTCTATGAAAATATGTCTACCAAATATCTATCTAGAAAGTTATGTTGAAAGTAACCTACTAATGCTCTCCACCATTATAGGTATGCCATGAAGCTTTCTCTATGATTTTTTTTGGATTTTCACAAGTCGATAATGGTCAATTCATGTTTGATGTTGTATGATAAATGGTTGACAAACTTTTCCGATAAGTCATTCCATTCCACAACTGATCCCTTGGGTAACTTAAGTATCCAATCTAGAGCTTGTCCTACTAAAATCTAGGGGAATAATCAAATCAAATAAATGATATTGTAAGCATCCTCTTGGCATAACACAAAGAATGTCTGAATGTGTTCACAAGGGCCACTCTTCCCTTTTTATTTATCGATCTTAGATGCCTTAGAATGAGATGAAAAGTGGACTTGAAGAATAGATAATTTAAATAGATACGGACATATCTACTTGAATTTGTACTTCTTAACTCTTTTATTCATCTCCAATCGTGACACAATATCTTTCATGGAGTTCCACTCTTATATGTTTGGTGCATTCATGGGTGGAACATAATTCTACTAGGATGGTATATACCCCTATTGTTGTTATTGGGATGGTTTGTTCCCCTATTGCTATTGGGGTGGTATGTGCCCCTATTGTTATTGTTGGGGTGGAATGTACCCTTGTTGTTGCATGGATTTGGTAGGGATGTACACCTTACGATCCATGACTTGGTTTTGGTTCACTCTTTGAGTCAAGTAAGTAAGCCATAAATTTATACGTTGATTAACATACCTTGAAGTTTGTTGTCTTAAATAAATAGTGTTTTCTTGGTTTTGGGGAGTTCTTGGTCTATTCACCAAAGTACATGTTGGTTGAGATGAACTAGCCAAATTATTTTGTATGATTTCCTCATTGCATACTGAATGTTTTGGTCTTTGGTTTTGTGAAGGAATAAGAGGTTCTTGATGATTGAAAATTATATGCTTCATATCTAGTGAAGCATGTTTGGGAACCTCTTAGGATTTAGGTTGTTCAATTGAGACATTTTGATCCATCATTATTATGTTCTCAATTAAAGTTTGCATTGGTTTAACCACATCCCTTTGTTTTTTAGAAGCATCATTGTGAATTGGCATAGTAACTAAAAATTCTATCAAGTTCACAATAAGTTGGTTTTCATATCACTAACTTATCTTTTTGATCTTGGTGACAAGATCTTTATCATTTGGTTTTGACTCTATAAGTATTTCCTTTCCCTTGATAGAAGAATATATGTTTGTTTGTGAAATGTTTGTGAAGGATTGTTCTCATTTTTTTTTGTCCTTTTATATCTAAAGTGTGTAATTTATCCATAGGAAAATTTGAGGGTAATTTGGCACCTAATTTTGTTAGCCTTAGGAGTGCTTCATCTCTGTCCTCTTAGGTTTGTTATTTAAAATAATCTTCCTTAGATCCTAAACTTGTGTGAATGTCCTCAAAGACCATATAATTGTCTTCACCATCATAAAAGTGATCCTACTCATAGCTAGGGTCATAAGAGACCCCACTATGAGTGTACCTTTGAGTCATGTCTAAAATCTACATTCTCTATGTTTGACTAGATTTGGAAAATGTTTTGCAAACATTTAAACAAGGTATGTATTTTGATCCCTTTCTAAACAAGGGATAAAGTGCCAAAGAGACTATAATAAAAATGAGGATTGCATAGTACCACACACAATTAAAAGAATGTGTTCACAAAATTACTCAACCTTTGATAGGGTTGAAATCATATAAATCAGAAGAGGGTATGATAACTCAAAGACCTAAGTGTAAACTAATACACCAAATATAGGTTAAGATACATCAATACCATAAAATCTAGTTCAACTTTGACGAGTTGTTACTAGGAAACTAGAAGAAATGCCTTTGGATTAGGAAGGTGACAATGCAAACCAAGAAACTCAAGATGTGAAAACATGCAAGAATTTCTAAGTATAAAACTAGAACCAAATGAGTAGCGCAATGCCACCACATGGTAAAGGAGGTAGAATAAAATGTGTTTTATAACTTAGAGTGTGATTAATACACAATATGTTCTAAGTTCAAAAATAATCAAATGATGATGAGTCTATAAAAAATATTCAATCCAAACGGGAAATTGACCCCAAGTTAACTCAAGTCAAGTACAAATGGAAAATCCATTTAACACATTGAACTAGAACCTAGAAAGGTGAAATTTTGAATTTAAATTATCAATTAAGGACTTAAATATTTTATAAATTGGTTTAGACTCAAATGGGTAGCATAAATACATAATTAAATAATACAAACATAATGTTTAAGATAATAATTTTGAACAAGGCAAAGATGATTTGGATTTGACCAGAGTAATGCCTCCTTGTTTAAGAAATGGTGGATAATGTGTTTGGTTATGACATTTGTTTATAATCAAGTTTTGACTCAAATCAATCACTAAATAAGTAAATACAAACACAAACACAACTAATTAATTCATACTAAGCCCTAAACTGACAAGGTTGCTTTGTATTATTGAAATCCGTCTTTATGCATGCATTTGGGAGGAATTTTAAGTCTTCATCCAAAATAAAAGCACATTAATTGTTAGGGTATTTTACATCCTCTTTCTCCTAAGAGACAATACGATGACATGGACCTTCAAGTCCACCTTGCATCAACAATACTCCATGATAAGTGGGGTTGTCTAAAACTTACAATTTATGACCATCTAGATGGTCCCAAGTATGGCTAACATAAGGGATGTAACAATTCAATTGGATCTACATCAATTGACTTGTTGTGAAAAGGTCTTATCATTTTCACAACCACTACATCTATTAATTACTTAGTGTAGTGCAATTTCTTAATTGATCATATGTTATGGGATGGCTTTCCACTAATGGAGATGGTTTAACCACTCAAACCATCATCCTAGTAGGGTGATCCTAATTTATATACCCACCTCATGGAGAGGGGTTAAATTCAATGCTGAGAGATGAAGCCCTAGGTCAAAGCTTCCCTAAATAACTTGAAAAGAGGCTATGAACTCTCCACAATCTACTTTCATGAAATAAAATTATCTAAGTGAAAAGGTTTTAAAGATTGTTTTTACATCACCCAAACCATACGAGTTTTGGGGAGAACCTAGATAACTTCTTTTTTATGTCTTTGACAAAGGCACAATCTTAATGAAAAGGCACTCTTGGTCACCCAAATTTACTAAAGGGGATGGGGGGAGAGCATACATTGCAATTCACTTTGCTCAAACAATCTAACAATCAAGTGATAGATGATTTACATAAAATAAAAAACTTCAAGAATTGAAAATTTAAGTCAATGTTGAGTTTTATAACACCAAATTAAAATGTTGAGTGAAATTCTTGGCCCCTTGGCTTTAGTTTGCAAAATTTTTGAAAAACATTCACAAAATAATCAAATAAACCATCTAAATTACTTTTAAACACCAAATGGAATGTTTAGGACTTAATTATGCTCAAAATAACCACTTTTCCTCATGGGTCTTGCAATAAAAATTAGGGAGTCTTGTTTAGCTTTGAATCATAATCAATGATGAAACAACCAAGTTTGGATTTCTTTCTCTTGGGTTCTCTATTTTTTACACATAGAGACCAATGTAAATCAATAGTGATCAAAGTCAGTTGTTGCAAGACCGATGTCAATTAGAAACTTAATCATTGCCAGTCAAAACTGATTGATAATGGTCACCTGTGAACCCTTAGGCAAAAAATATTTTTCACAAAAAACTTGTTAGAATAAAATATCTAAAATAAAACTTATGGATCAAGTAAATATGTTTAGATTAGAGACTTATAAATCCAATTTGACAACTACAAACTTGAATAAAGCTTAAAAATGCAAATTTTTAGAAGTATTTTTCCATATAACCTAATCTATGTCTATTAGTCTTGATTGATGTCTGTCACCCAGAATCAACATCGATCACTATGTGACCTATGTATCAATAAAAAACATCAAAAACATGGGAAAACAAGATAAAAATGATATTAAAGGATGTTTTAATGACTTTAATAGACATCTAAGATTGCCAAAATGTCTTCCTTAATTGAATAGACCTTTTGGTCCCACCAGGCATGCCAAGATGTAGAGATGGATTACAAAGATGGTTAGATCAATGATTAGTCAAGAAATCTAAGAAAAATGCATAAAGAACTAACAATCTCTGTCAAGCAATTCAATGGGGTATGCAAATGACAATTAAGAACTTGGTGAAAGAAATAAAACATCCATTACCTTCCCAAGAGCATCCCATCATCCATAAGCAGGTCAAAACATGTTTTTCCCTTTGATTTGGTGTTCTTGTCTTTGTCAACAATGGATGCTAAACTCCTCCATCATCTCAAGATCACCAAGTATAATATAGACTCATGATATGAAATCAATCTATGCCTATCAATGAAGCTATCCTATTGTAAAAGAATCATGAGAATTAACGCAAATAATGGTTATGTAGAGAATCATGCATTATAAGTTTACACAAATTAAGTTTAATGAAAGTGGTCTTGGCCCTCCTATTTATAAGATTTTGGATTTGATTAGGATCAACCATGACCATCCATCTCAAGATGTATATGTGTGGCCATGAATTAATATAATATTGCATAACTAATACATAAATATCTTCATAAATATTTGGGAGGAAGAGGCATTAAAGAGGCATGGGAGCCCATAAACTTGATATATGTTTCATTTAGGGCTTATGGATGCCACCCCATTGATCATGTCATTAGGTTATGAAAATAATAGGAATAAATTTCCAATAAATAAATATTTAATAAATTCCATGGAATTCTTACTTAAGCTCTTAATTTGAGTTAATTTTCCTAAGTAAGATTAATTAATTTTAGTGCAATTATTTGGAAATTGGTGCACAATTAATCAAATCGATCAGAATGTCATATTACTAGGTCATAATTTGACTCAGTAGGAATTAGAAGGAGATGTTAGTTGTGTATATACCATTACCCATTTAAGATGTTTTTGACATAAAATAACATAGGAACATGACATGTGCTTAAAATTAGAAGAGAAGAGTGATTGAGAGCACCAAAATGTGAAACTATCATTTTGACTCGAAATGATTTGATAAAAGTTAAGAATCACATTAAATGTATTGCCCCATTTAGGGATACATTATCCTAAATCAACACTTCTATATGACAAGATCAAACCATTTATTGTGTTTTTTGTGATTTTGGCCTAAATTGTGCATTCAAGTGCATTTGAGTTAGATTGACAATTTCAACATAATGGTGTTAGGAATTGGATGTCTACAACTTATAGTCAAACAGTTGAGGAAGCTAATTTGGAAAACAATAGTGGGTTGATGAAACATTGATTTTTTAAGGTATTTAGAAGAAGATACTCAGCTACCTCAAATAGCATGATAAGAGTTTGAGGAGAGTTTCAATGTTGAAGATGAGGCTCTTAGAACACTAATTTGGCAGACTATCTCAAATGAACACACATAGGCTGACATTCGCCTATAGGTTTGTTTAGGTGATTAAGGAATCTCCAAATTATTGAGATAGTGGTTTATATGTGTGATATAAATTTTATAAAATAGCTTATGGTCATCAAGTCATCAAAATCAAGGAGACCTAAGCAAGGAGGAGAGGGAGTGATCAAATAGGGGTCACAAGGTTAATAACCTACAACACAATACTCATACAAATATGATTACCTAGCCAAGACTAAGTTCTTAAAAGTATGAGATAAGGAGAGGGTGAATAACTAAATATGTTTAATTGAGTTAATGAACATTCCATTAGAAATCTCATACATAATTTCAAATATTGGAGACCCTTGCATACTTAGTCAATGCGTGAAATAGGTCTTCTTTCTTATGGGAAGTCTATGTTTGCTTGAAAGGAAACTATAAAATAATATAAGGGGAAGTATAATGTTTGAAAATGATTGAAAATAGGTATCATATTCCAATAAATTCTTAGACACAATCAATAATGAAACAAGCACAGTCAGGCTCCTATTTAGTCTCAAGTAGGCTGAGTGCATACTAAAACCTACATAGGCAATCTTGAAGATGGCAAAGTGAAGTAAGTTAATTTTAATTGAGATGAAATTTTTTTATCTTGGAAAGATAGTGAATAAAATGGTCAAGCAGCCTATGAGTTCTAGACCCTAGTAGAAAGATAAAATAGGAGAGTTCAAGCAACTAGGGTATGATAGGCAGTTTGGCCCACAAACCTTAGGCCTAAAACATGGATGATGCAAAGAGTTTGGTGAAGGAATGTGGAAATAAACATATTTAAATATGTTAATGATAACATCACTAACCTCATAAAGGTCATTGGAGGTCATATCTAACTCATAAAACTACCTACAAACCTTAATTTATTCCCAGACCTCACAAAATCTCACTGCCTGCCTAAGAGGCTAGTTTATTTTACTTGGTATGGTCTAGAGGATTTGCATGGGACCTTATGTTCCTATTGGAATTTATCCACCTTGGTAAACTTCCATATTGTGTAATTTGTTAGTGATTTCATGCTCTAATATGTATGAACTATTGTTAAGAGCCCAAATCACTTTCAAGCTACCTGAGAGAGCTATAAGTACCCAATGAGAGAGAAATCAAATTTTATGCCGCCAAATGAATCATAAAAAAATCAAAATAACCTATAACATGTATAATACTCCCATGATAATCATGACATGCCATTGAATTGTACTTGTAGGTACAAGGTCATATGGAATAGGCCCTAAAAGACTAATTTTTACTATTTGGGAGGTTTGTACAGTGAGTCAGAACTTTACAATTGGTATGGATAACAAGGAGGAGGTTTTATAAGTGAATCACACACTTATTTTGGGGTTGGCATGTGTGAGAATACCATAGAGATATTTTTAAATATATTGATAGGAGGCCTAATTGAGACCTAGTTAAGAGAGAGAAGCTATAAAAAAGAACATTTTCACTCACTGTCAGAGCATGAAATTGAACCTAGATATGTAAATTTATACTGGGTACTTTAATATTCCATCAGATTCACGTCATAATTCATAAATCTCTCTATACAAAGAGGTTTACATTATTTTAGGGATACAAGCAAGAAGTCTTATTTAAGACTTTTGGTAGAGAATGAACTATTGGGGATAGTTTTAGACCTCAAAATGGATTTTTTATGGTCTAATATGAGTCTAATAATTCATCCATGAAGTTTTGACAAGCTAATGAAGACAAATCCAAGTTTTGACACTTGTGTGCAAAGTTGGCCCATGGAGATGAAGAGTCATTTAGACACCTTGCAAGAGAAAGAGATGATGTGTCAAAGAGAAACTAATTGAGTGAGTTTCAAGGTGTCAAGATAAAAATAAAGAGTTAGGATAAACTAATTTGACAATCAATAAGTCCACTTGTCCTTCAACATGCCAAGGTAAATGGTAGTTTCAAGAAGCTAGTCAAGGTGTCAAACAAGCATTTCAACTCCCACACCACTTGGAGAGTTAGAGAATCTTAAGAGGATCTACACGTGAAATATTATAAATTTTGAGATAGTTTCATAATTACTCTCTTATTTGTAACTAACATGGACACTTGTCTACTCTCTCTCTCCTACACCCTTCTTCTCTTCTCTCCCACTTGTGTTATATATTATGCCATTTTTGGTTAAGTTTGAATCCTCCACTTGAGTATGGTGAATCCCTACTCATTTTAAGCCTTTGATAAATAAATAAAAATATGTTTTATCTTCTCTAAGGACTATTTAATGTGTATGTTAGACTAGTTGATATTGCTAAGTGATAGATTCTCTTCCTTAGCATGTTGTCCTTGTTTGCATTCATGTTCAATTTTAAAGGTCATTTTTAGGTCTCTCTAAGTGTTCCAATTATTTTTTCATGAGTTTAGTGAGTTTTCTCTCAACTAGTGTCATGTCATGACCTTGTGTTTAGTCCTCCTAGCTCAAGATTGCCTCACAAACCTCCATTAAAAATACTCATGAAATAGGTAGATTTAGATTAGAGTTATGTGTAGATTAGGATTTTGTTTTAAGTGTAATTAAAATTGGTTGGTAGTGGTCAAGTTAAATTTGGTGCATCACCTCATTAGGATAGGTTTATTTTATGTTTTCTCTCACCCTTTTCATCCAAATGAGCTAGAAGTATAGGTGATAAACAATCAAGAAAAATCTAGAGAGATAGCCCTTTAATCTAGAGGTTTACCCCTACTATAGGCAACCCACGGGCCTATGCATAATATCATGTTCTACTCAATTTTTATTAGGCTTTAACTACCTCTCTAAGGATACAAAATTGAGTGATAACAGTGATAAGACAAATTCTTCAATGTCAAATTAAATCCATGGTCAAGGAAGATTGAATTGTTATGTGTCATATTTATATCCAAGGTTGAAGGCTATTTTATTTTAGTTTTATAAATATACAAAAAATTGAATGAAATCCTAAGACAAAAATCAAACAAATAAAATACAACATTTTAAAAATAGCAGGTTCACTAGAATGTCTAAATCTTATTTTGAATTGAATCAATCAAACTAATAAATATAAACTATTGAAGTTTAAATACAAGAAATATATATATATAGAAATGAAATACATAATTTATAGAATTTTAAATTAACTAAAAATAGTAAATAAGCCTAAAAATATGCCAACCTCACTAAAGCAAATTTTAATCTAGTTATACAAGGTGATTGTGACCAAAAACTACCTGCAAAGACCTGCAAATTATGTCACACTAAAAAAAAGGATTAAAACTATGTTGGGATAAGTTTGAAAAAGGAGGATAGGGATGAACTATGGACTTGTCTATTAAATATGGCTACATCCTTATTGACTATATGTCTGATTTATCTATCTAGGTCTATGTGACTATCTATGAGGGTTTACTGATTAATTATGTCTCGATTTTCCACATGGAAGACCTATAAAACATAAATCCTACCTCTTACACAAAAAACACAATAGAGATAAAATTTGAAAATGTGGGAATAAGGTTATGGGAATAGTTGATCTACCCTCATAAAACTCTATGTAATTTGAGTGTTGCCTACATAGCCAAAATGGGCCTCATGTTGATAGTCCATCCTCCTAAGGTGCGTGATCCATGATTATGCAAAAGTATGAATGTATCTATAATATTGATTAAATTTTTTGACAATATATGTAATTAACCTACAATAAAAGATATTCAGACTTGGCCTTTGACTACTAGATTACAACATAATTCAAATTGGAAGAAATAGTGCTCTTTCGCTTAGTGTGTAGTAGAATTGCCAAGATATTTTTATATGTATTTTGAGAATCCTTGATGTGTTTATATAGGTGAATATTTTGAATATTTATGCTAACCAACCTTTCAAATATCATAGGAGGGTGAAAATACACCACTTTAAATTTAAAAAGTTTTCATTTGAATGTAGGAGATAGGGATGCATTGTAGTCATGTCTAACCTATTGTAAACTTATCCTAAAAATAAAAAATACTACTAGAAAATGTAATGAAATTACTTATATGTTTGCACAATAGAATATTATATCACATAAATAAGAGATGAATATATATATTCATAGCAAGAATTGATAGAAGAGTATAATGCTTGATAAATATAATTGAGCCACTTCAAGGGGCAACCTCCATAATAATACAATAAGATAAAAATTCATAATATGATGATCAAATACTAACTAATACCTCATATATATACTATACATAGCCATGATTATTCCTTAGATCAAACTTACTAAGAACATAGAGAAATGTGACAATATAATATAAGAGGTATGTAAGTCACAATTTGACCACATGTATCCCTAGATAAGCCATAGGTTAAGGATGTAGCATGCCCCTCCTCTTCATAACAACATTATCCTCAATTTTAAATCAACCTAGATGTCTCTATAGGAATGTTTCATCCTCCCATGTTGCATATTCACAATGCAAATTATTCCATTTGATCAAATACTCCTTAATCACTCTAGTTTGTAGTTATTTAGCATATGTTTAAATGATATCTTCAAGCTCTAGAATAACCCTATATTCCTCATCCAATTTAGGTAAATTGATTTGAGTATAAAATATATGTCCAATTACCTTCTCCAAGTAAGATACATGGAATACCGGATGTATGCGAGTGGACTAAGGGAATTCCATCTTGTAAGCCACACTGCCAATTTTTAACAAGATATGATAAGGGCCATAATACTTAAGAGATAACTTATTATTTTTTTGTTGCTTTAGATACATCTACTTATATGTTTTTAATCATACAAATACCCAATCACCTATGTCAAAATGTTTCATCTTCCCATGTTACATTTTCATTATGCAAATTATTTCATCTGATCAAATACTCCTTAATCACTTTGGTTTGTCATTGTTTAACACATGTTTAAAGGATCTCCTCAGGATCCAGAATAACCTTATCTTCCTAATCCAATTCATGTAACTTTATTTGAGTATAAAATTTATGTCTAATTACCTTATCTAGGTAATATACATGGAATATCGGATGTATGCGGGTGGACTAAGGGAATTTCATATTGTAGGCCACACTACCAATTTTTTACAAGATATGATAAGGGCCATAATAGTTAAGAGATAACTTGTTATCCTTTTATTGTTGCTTCAAATACATATGCTTATATGGTTATAATAATACAAATACCCAATCATCTATGTTAACATGTTACTCACTATAGTGTTGATTCGTTTACTGCTTCATTTGATTCTATGCCATGGCTAAATTTTCTCATTTACTTCTTGTTGATGGTGAATGTGTTCCTTAATAGGTCAAACCTTGGGATGTAACTTCAAATTTGAATTTATGGATAGTGGTGATATCCATACAAGGCTATAAAATGAGACATTTTTGATGAACTATGAATAGAAGTATTATACTACCATTCAACAAGTGGAAATCAATGTGCACATTTATCCTAGTTTTCAAGAAATAAAAAAATAGAGATACCCTTCTAGACTTTTTTGAATACATCTATTTTTCCATTATATTGAGGATGATAGGATGATATATGAGCCAAATGGGTTCCAAACATGCAAATAGTTTAGTCCAAAAATTACTATTAAATATGGGATATTGATCCCTCACAATGATCTTCGGAGTACCATGCAGTTTTTAAAATGTATTGAGAAAAGCATAAGTTATTGTATTGGAAAAAAATGGTTATGATAATGATAAAAATTGATCATATTTGGTGATTTTATCCACAAATACCATGATAACATTTTTACCTTCAGACCGCAATAACTCAGTAATGAAATCTATGGAAACCTCCTCCCAACACTGGTTATGGATAGATAAAGGATATAAAATACTTGGGGTCTTAATGGTTTCACCTTTGTTTTTTTGACACACCATGCATTAAACCACATATTTTTGGATGTCCAACTGAGTCTTTCATAAAATAAATCTTGCTTGATTCTATGATATGTTTTCAAAAATCTTGAGTGACCTCTTATTGGATATGCAGGAAGTTGTTGAAGGATTTTATGTTTGAAGAGAGAATTATTATAGAGGTGTAATCTATATTTATACCATTATGCATTAACCTTCCATGTAAATTTTTAAAATCCTCCATAACCTTGTTAAATATTTTGAATCAAATCATGGGTAGCACTATCATTCTCCCATTTTGATCTTGCTTTCTATAGACAATCTACCTACCAAATAGTCATTCCCCATAACAATGCCTCAATTGATTCATCCCTAAAGGATAGTGAATCTTCCACCATACTCTCTTTTCCTTTATTATAGACTATTTAAAAATAATAGCCTAACATTTTAGTCACCCATTTTTTTGTTCTTTAGAAGATAATTGTTGTTCCAAAAAATGTTTGAGGCTATCATGATGATTCTTTACCTGAAAGTGATGACCCATCAAATAATGTCTCCATTACTTGACTACATGAAAAATATCCATTATATCTTTAACATAAATTGTATTTAGCCTATTATTTCCATCTAATTAGTGACTCTAAAATATAATTTTTCTAGCTTCTTGCATGAGTATAACCCCCATGCCATATCTTGATGCATCACATTCCATAACAAAAAATTTATAAAAATAAGGAGTAGCTAAAATTGGAGTGGTGCACATAGCCATTTTCAAATTTTATAATACCTTGGTATCTATATCAGTCTAATACAAAGATTCTTTCTTCAACAAATATGTGATTGGGGTTGTGATGCTACTATGATTTTTGACAAACCTGTGATAGTAACTAGTTAGCCACATAAATCCTCAGAGGTTCTTGATGGTCTTGGGAACCTACCACTCCATCATCACTTTTATATTTTTAGGATCAATTTTAATTCATTCATGTGAAATAATATGAACCAAGTAATCCACCTCTCAGATTCTAAAATCATATTTGGAAGGTTTGGCATTAATTTGATGTTATTCTAAGAATGAGAGTACCTATTTCACATGATTCAAATGGTCTTATCAAAAAAAATTCTAAATGAGGATGTCATAAAAAAATACCAACACAAAATTTGTCAAAAATTCCATAAAAATAGTATTCATCAAAATCTAAAATGTAGATGGTGTATTTGTGAGTCCAAAAGGCATGACCATAAACTCATAATGTCCTTCATGAGTTCTAAAATTTGTTTTAGGTATGTCCTATTTGTAGCTTAAAATATGATGATATCTTGAGCAAAGATACAACTTGGTAAAATAAACAACACCATGCATTTTTCTATAAAATCATCAATTACTGAAATAAGAAACTTATCTTTGATGGTGTACATGTTGAATTATCTATAGTTTGGTCACATCCTCCAAGTGTCATACTTTTTCTACACCATGATCATCAGGGATGAATATTCACTTTGGTTGTGTCATATGATTCATGTCTCAAACATCTCACATACCATATTTTCAATTTCACTCTTTTGGGCATAAGGATACATATAGTGTTTGATGTTGGGTGGTGTGCTTATAGGAAGTAATCTAATGGCATGATCATGCACTCATCTTTATGGGATTCCTTATAGCATGTCACCAAAGAAAACATAATGGTCATCCAACACCATTTGTAAACTACGATGGGTAGACTTATTGGTTTATTAAACCTCTATGGAAAACAAGCGTGTCATAAATTCTTTAGCACCTTTTCTAAGAATCTTCATCATCTAATGGGAACTAACCAGTTGTGGAGATTTATCTTATAATACATGTATTTCAAATGTCTTGGCTTATGAATAGAATTTCATCAATATTTTTTGTAAATTCATCTCAATATTGTCCAAAGTGATGAGCCATTGCATTCCTAGAAAAATTTCACCCCTTCCATGGGAATAACAAACATAGGAGAATCTAACAAGTAATATCCAATAAAAAGATTAATACTATGGAATTTTTTAGAGTAGTTAATGGTACCACCATATATAATTATGACCTTAAATTCTAGAGATAGGTAAAATAAATAGTTCAAATGAGTAGCCAATTTACCATTGATGAAGTTGTACATACTCCTAGAGTCAATCAACACAATCACCTTTTATTTCTTGAGGAAGCCCACCACCTTAAGATTTTGAGGAATAATAATACCTAATAGTGCATGATAATAAATATTATGTTGAGAATATTTAGATTCATCCTTGGTTTCATCTAAACCTTCACTCGAGGCCTAATCATCTATGTCATCCTCATTTGCACCTTCAATGTAAAATAACTTATCTTCAGCACAATGATGTTCATTTTTCCATTTTCTATTACAACCAAAACACAAGCCTTTTACATGATTATCCTAAATTTGTTGAGGGGTCAATCTAGTAAGTTGAGGAAGTGATGGTGCTAGGAAAATGCATTCACTGACATTAATGAAAGGTCTTCATTTGATCATCTCTTTTTCCTCAACCATGCATTCCCTTAGTATGGCTTCAGATGCTCAACTGGGACTAAACATGCGAACCTCCAATTGGATGTTATCTTTGAGGCCACCCAAAAAAAATTTATATATATTTTCCTTAGTGATTTCCACCACACATAAGGATATATTATTAAATTGATGAATATATTATTTTATAGTTGATACTGGAGTTGGAACTCCTCAAAAAATAATGACCAATAGACTCGGAGACCCTTTTTTTTATTTTTATCACACAACCATTTATACCAAATAAACTAATCAAGTTCCAGATATAGAGAGGCCATGACCACCTTTTTCAAACATGGGGTCTAATGTAGATCAAATAAATTTTCAATTTGAGTGATCCATGTGAGTCGATCATACCATAAACTTGTGTAAGTTCACTTTTGGCAACATAAACTTCAAAACTATATTGGTAGTGTGATTGTTTAAAGGATGAGAACTAAACTAGAGTGGTGGAGTGTTATTTTTCAAATATTGAGCTATAAATTTTGATAATTGCCTAGTTATTTGTTTCAATTGATCCAGCAAGCCATTCAAGCCCCCTCTCATTCTCGTGATGTACCTTTTAACCACATTGAGATCATATTCCCAAACCATGCCATGTAACTCTAACTAAAGTTGTTAAACCACCTTTGATATATACATATCATAATTTATAGACTCCATGTGATCATTATGAGGAGTTTTAGGTGTTTATTACCCTTTCCCATGCCTACAAGTGTTAGGACCAACCATACACAAACTCTAGAAGGGTTTCATCCCCAAAAAAGAGTATCATTAGAAGATATCATTATGATTACCTCACCAAGATGAATCCAATGACTACTAATGTGCACAAGGGTGAAATTTTTTGGCCCAAAAAGTATATCGATGGAATATACCATTGCAATCATCTTGTAGATATAAATCCAATGACCACTAATTTATGCAAGGTTAAAAAAATTATAGACTTTTTTTCAAAAAATCACTTCAAAAAATATTATAGTGATAAAAATTAAATTATCACCAAGTCACAAGTTATGTTTTTCAATCCTTTATCTCACAAGAAACACACAATACCATATCTAAAGAAAAACTACCTTAGAAACTTGCCTAAATCAATGTTTTGATACCACTTATAATGAAATTACTTAGACGTTTGAAAAATAGAATATTATATCACATATATAATATTAGAATATATATATCCAAAATAATAATTGGCATAAGAGTAGAATGCTTGATAAATATAATTAAGCCACTTCGAGGGGAAACCTCCACAACAATGCAATAAGAGTAGAATTCACAATATGATGATCAAATACTAAACACTACCTCATATATATACTCTAATTATTCATGGTTATTCCATAATCCTACCTTGCTAATAACTTAGATAAATGTGACAATATGATATAAGAGATATGTAAGCCATAAGTCAGCCACACATATCCCTAAGCATGCCATGGGTGTAGTAGAATTGCCAAGATATTACTAATTTTGAGAAGCCTTGATGTGCTTATATAGGGTAATATTTAAAATATTTATGCTAAATATCCTTTCCAAAAGCACAATTTTGAAAATACACCATTTTAAAATTATAAATTTTCCATTGGAATGTGGGGGACATGGCTACATTATGGCCCTATCTAACCTAGTGTAGACTTGTCCTAGAAATATAAATACTATTGGATAAAGTTTGATAGGTGCATGTAAGTAGATTAGGTGTGTATGAATTATTTTTTTATTGTTTTAATATAGTTTTTATATTAGTGTATGCTCCTATAGATATTATAAGTTAACAAAATGATGAATAGGCCAAACGAGGTAAGGATGTCAAGATTAAACATTGTCAAGAAATTAATGATTACATTTATGTGTCAAAACTTAGTGATCATGTCTGATATGGTATAAAAATTCAAGATAGACCATAATAAAAAAAAATCCCCAAGACTTCAAACTTGTATGTCATTGGATGTGTCCCTTAAGAGAAACTTGTTATTCTTAAGGGGAAAAAAAGCGTAAACTTTCCCTAGCTATCATATGTAAATTGGGAGGGATAGAGATGAACTATAAATTATTATGGTAGCATGAAATATTCCTATAATCATCTATAGTATTTCATGAATTCAGTCTAATCAAAGATATTTTGGTAGATACTTTTCTCTCTTACTTAAAACTTAAAAAATGAGTCCCGTTGATCAGTAGCACATGAAAATTTTGAACCATATGACTAATCAATGAAATGACTTCATATTCATGTCTAATTTGGTGTATAAAATAAATATATACCTTTTAAAACTCTCCATAAATCTGACACTCCAGACTTGCATGACATCGAACATGTCCCTTAAGAGAAACTTATTCTTAAGGGGGAGAGTGCAAAATTTATGCAACCATTAGACATAAATTTGGAGGCATAGAGATACATTGTAAGTTTTTAGGTTAAATGTGGGAGTACTCTATCCATGTTTTAAAAAAATTTAAGAGCAACTGGTGGAGACTTTTATCTTAGAGCAAAAACGTATAAAATGAGTCCAATATTAGCCAATAAAACTTGCAACTTTTGAACTATGAACCCATTCGATGAACTGACATTGTGGTCACATATGGTATGTCATACAAGAAAAAAACTAAATTTTTACACTCTCAATCAAACCCTAAACTCCAAAATTATTCTTCACCAAACACGTCCCTTAAGAGAAACTTATCATTTTTAAGGGGAAAAAGAGTGTAAACTTTGTTCATCTATTGCTCACTAAACATGCATAGATGCAACGTAAGTTCATATTGTTGCATGTGGGATTCCTCTAGTTATCTCCATAATTTTATGAATAATAACATGTACTATGTTTTAATCTTCTCTTTTTTTCAAGAAGATAATGTTCTCTACTCACAACACCAACCACGTTAAGGTGGAAGCTCATCTATTACCACTAACCTACATTAAATGTGTTACTAATGATTTAAAACAAAAATAAATATATAATGAAAAAATAATTTTAAATTTAAATATATTAAGTCAAATTCTAACCTTACTAATTTAAAATATAAGTTGCATTTAATACTAACATTACCACGTCAGTCTATTGAACTTTCAGGATTAGCTATGTTTTTAAGTGTTTTAATAATTTATTAATGATCAGATTCACAAACATTCCAAAAATATTTTTTATGAGGATTTAGATGTAATTTGATAAATTGAATATTTGTAGAAATAACAAAAAAAATGAATAGTGAAGTATCTCCCTTTTGGTTTAAATTCTTCAAACAACCATTGCATTATTTTTTTATGAAAGTGTCTTAGAATCTAAGTTCATATAACTACAATAGATCTGGTGGAATAAAATGGGTCTTTATAATCTATGATAATTATGGTTAATTTATTTTTTCCCCTACATAGTGAGATAAGTAGTAGTGTGTTCACTCGTCATTGTCTTCAGTGAAATTACTATAGAAAAGTGCCTTACATTTTAAATGTAATAAATTTTTATGGACATGTATGAAAAAAGTAAATGAACTCTATTTGGTACCATCATTATGATATAAATGAATTATATTGACACTTAATATATAGTCATGAGAAGTTGAGTAAGTTTGGACTATATTGTGTTGGCCAATATACTCAAAAAGACTATAATGGCTTTGAATTATTTATGTAGACATCCAATTCCTAACACCATTTGTGTTGAAATTATCAATATTACTCTAATTACACTCAAATGCAAATTTTAGGTCAAAATCCATAAAATGCCCTAAAAGGTTCGAACTTGTCACTTACAAGTGCTAGTTTAGGTCAAAGTATTCCTAAATAGGGAAATGCATTTTATGGGCCAGGTAACTTTGATCAGATCATTTCGAGTCAAAATAACAATTTTGTCATTTAGTGCTCTGGAACACTCTTTTCTTTTAATTCATTGGTACACATCACATACTTTTGTTATTTGGTGTTGGCAACATCCTAAATGGGAACATAGCTCCAATGCATCTAACATCACCTTACAGTTCCTCTCTAGTCAAATTACAAACCAGTAATATGATTTTTTGACCATTTTGATTAATTGAGGGCCACTTTTCAAATAATTACACAAATATTGATTAACCTTGTTTAAGGCTAATTAATCCAAATCAAGAGCTTAAGTGGATTTCCCATGAGAGTTGTTGAATATTTATTTTTGAAAATTGATTTCTATTAACTAAATCATCAGGTGACATCATTTCTTAGGAAGACATCCCTAGGCCATAAATGCCACAAATATCAGGATTATGGGTCACCCATGCCTAGTTAATGCCTTCCATGCCTCTTTAATGCTTATTTATCTTGAGGATATTTAATTGTTTAATTCTAAATATTAGGATTATCCATGGCCACACATCTCAATATTGAGATGGATGATCATGGTTGATCCTAACCAATCTCAAAAATTTATAAATAGAGAGGCCATGGACATGAATTAAAAGCTTGAATATTGCAAAGTTATAATGTTAAATTATTTCCACAATCCTTTGCATTTGATCATTGATTTTGTTTACAAGCTTCATTGATAAGCTAGTTTAGTGATTTAGAATCATGAGCCTAGGTTTTATGGAGTGTTCTTGAGACATTGGAGGAGTTTTCCACCTTTATTGACAAATACAAGGATGCTTGGTCAAGGAAGAACATGATTTTGAGCCACGTGGGTATGGTGAATCCATTTGGGAATGTAATATGATGTTTGTTTTCTTTCATTTATTTCTTGATATCCTTTGTAATTCCCATAGGAATAGATAGGCTTAGTTAGTTAGTTCTTTATGTATTTTTCATGATTTATGGACTAATGTTTGACTAACTTGATTTGTAATCCTCTCTATAGTATAAGCCTAGCCGATACAGTTGGAATTAGGTGATATGTAAATGTGAATGATTTGGGAGTGGTTGAAACTAAAATTTGACCTTTAGGAGAGGTTTAAAATTTCCTATAAGCTCTAGGACTAGGATCACCTATAATGCACTTATGGATAGGTATTTCAAGTAGGTTCTCCTTAGGTTAATATGACCTAATAGGTTAAGGAGTGACAAATGCTACCATACACTTTATGTTTTTCATGTTAATTATATTTTTTGAGCATGTTTTATACAACATTAGTTTTTGGTTTTTTATCTAAGGGACTTGGATGTTGATTTTTATTTGGATATGAAAGGTGATTTTTATGTGATTGGTTTGATTGGGCTTTAGAAAATTTGAGATAGTTGTTATAGTGTTCTTGAGTGAGATTTTTAAGGTTAAAATTTTCACCTAACAATAAGGTAAAAATAAATATATGAAATCCATGACAACTCTCACGAAAATTACTTACAACAACATGCCACCAAAAAACTTATTATGATTATATCATTTTGTGGGATGCTTGGAAGAGTCAAAATTCATGGGTCAAAAAGATGGTAGCTTTTGCTTGACTTCTTAGAGACTCAAGGGTGGGTGGGAATGGTTTGTATTGTTTGGAATAGGATATCCTACTTGAATTATTAGGGAGGATTTTTTTGAGATGTATTAGTGTTGATTGTATTTGTCAATGTTTTTATATGATAGGGTAAAACCAGGTTTTATAGGGACCTGGAACCTCAAAGTGAATTACAATAGTTTAAACAGGCCCTCCTTGGCCAAATGAGCAAAAAGAAAGACTATAAACTAGAGCAAAACAAAAACCAGAAATAGAAAAGTAAAAATATTATGTGGAGGGACCCTCCTGCGTGTCTTCAGCAGTAGAATAGTCCTTTACTAGAATGTTGGGTTTGTCTTTTGAGACCTTGGCATGAGTGTGATTCCTAGGGCCTTTAGCTTCCCTGAGGAATATCATCCTAGGCCACTTCCTACCTTTCACCTATAAAGGGGTTTGCTTGGGGGGAAACCCATGGGCAGATTTCAAGACCATGGGGATTTTATAATAAAGGATTGGGGAGGGGGCTAGGTAGAATGAAAAAAAGTCTAAACAGTGGCCTCTACCACTCAATGTAGCTCATTCCAATCCTAAATAAGCTTTGCCAAGCTAAATACTACCTACTGAACCTTTGAATTAAAATTTTACAACATTTATTTATTTTTCTCAAACTCCTCTATTACAATGGCCTTACCCTTCTAGTTTGAGGTAATGGGAAACCTAATTTCTATGGGTTTGGGCTTGGGGATGAATAATAGCTTAAGCAAAAGGTCATCAGGTGAGGATTGGGATAGGCTATTTTATGGGAAGCATTCAGGAGGAGGGTGGGATCCCTTTATAGGATCCTCCTTTGGGGAGTCCTCTTGAGAGTCCTCCTTGGAAGAGGATCCTCTCAAGAGAACCTTCTAACCTAAGAAGGTTTTTCCATGTTTCACAAGTAGAAGGATAATACCTTGATGGAGGATGGTCTCAGTGTCATTAACCTGGTGGAGTAGGACAGTGGTTTCCAAAGACTTGAGAAGGAAATAAGGGAGACTAATTTTAAAAATGATGAAATGATTAACAAGGAAATGGTGAGAAAAAATCAAGGTGTAATTAATTTTCAAATTCATGTACCTCATGACCTAAAGGCAAACATTGGGCTAGTATCATGGTAGGTCAGCATGAGGAAAACCCTTCTATCAATTTACATGAAGTCATTGGTCCAAAAGAAATGTTGTAGGATTCCTATTTCTTAGACTAATCTTTGAATTCTTTTATACCAGCATAAGACATACTTGTGGCATTACCAATAAACTCCTTGGAGATGTTTATAGAGATGCCATACATGGTGACCTTCCTTTTTTTCCATGCAGTGATGAAATCTTGAACCACCATGGCATTGTGTTTGATAATGTGCTCTATAAACTTTTTAATCCCCGCCTTCTTGAGTTTTTTCTATACCTTCTTCTATTCTCAAATCTCTTTGCAAGAAGTTGGCTCTAAACAGTCTCTATCACCAACCATGGTTGTTTTAAGTGTAGGGAATGAGAGAGCAAGCTAATATTTTTGGATGCAATCAAAATGGTAAGGGCTTAAATGGGAGGGAATGCCCACCAAAGCAATATTAACATAATTGTATCCCCTTACCTTGAAATGAATGCAAATCTATAGGATCATGATTTGGCCCATTGAGTTGAGGGGCTACACATGTGAGGAGATAATATATTGAAGTTGCATTTTTACCTTCCATATGGATGAAACAATCCACCTTAGGGGGGATGTTACCTTCATCATAAAATGGCTCATAAGGAAGGCTTGCATTTTTTATTGATAAAAAGCCTCTTTTAAAGTTTTAGGAGAGAATATCTTAAATTATATTTAATATGGGATTTTAGAGTGGTAACATAGAGACTGAATACATATTTCATCACTCATGTTATACGTGTCAAACATTTCCATTGCTTGATGAAAGCATGTACAGATTCCTTAGGTGATATCTTAGCTTTAATGAATTTTTTAAGGCTATTATTAAGAAGTTCATTATGTTTTAATTGATTAACTAAAGCATTGAAAAATATTCTAGCTGAGTATTTAAATGAGTTGGAAGTTGGTTGTACCACTCTAATGCATCTATAACAAAGCTTTTAAAAAGAAGCTTGGTAGTGGAAATATGTTAATTCTAATCCATTAAATATACATGATTTAGATGTAGAATATTTTGGTTACACATGATACATGGACCTATAGACACGCGACATTTATCACACCCAGAGGAAACCTTTCTACATTGAGGGCATGCCCATACTAGGGGCATTTTCATACATTATAAAATTATATCTTTCTATATTGGTCAATTGCTCATACTAAATTGTTTTACATAAATTTATCTTGTTCATGCATTCTAGAGTTATATTTCCTATATATATTATGATTTGCTATATTAGATGGTGGAATTAACTAATTGTGCATATTAACATTACTTACTTCATGTGTGCTTGATATTGATTATTATAACATTGCTTGAATATTGATGTGTGCTACATTGATTTTTATATGGGTACATTGGTTATGTCTTATCTTGTCCTATTTTAGTTATGTTAGAGGATCATCTAGTCAATTTCATATATGTGTCATGTCTTTTTTGTGTCATAGTCATGTCACATGTTGTATGCTTTTGTGTTTCTTGATCATGATATTGTTTGCATGTGCATGGTTACATATATTTTCCATGGGATAATTTGACTATTACTATGAGCTTGGTGTCATGATTTCTATCACACATATTTATATCATGTGCTATATATTTATGTCACCATGATTTATATGATACATCTATTGTGATTATTATCATTGTGTGAAAAATTATATATCTACTTGACATTGAAAATTGTATGACCATTGTCTTCGATTGCATGTTTCATACATGCTTGAATGATAAAAATTAATTTATGATGATGATATATATATATATATGTGTGTGTGTGTGTGTGTATATATATATATATATATATATATATATATATATATGTATGTATATATATATATATATGTATGTATATATATATATGTATATATATATGTATATATATATATATATATATATATATACATACATACATACATATATATATATATATATACATACATATATATATACATACATACATATATATATATATATATATATATATATATATATATATATATATATATATATATATATATATATATATATATATATATATATATGATCATATTTTTATATGCAATGCATGATGTGCATAACTCTTTCTTTTGAAATGAGTGATTGATAGGCTTCATCCCTCCTATCAAAATGGGGGCATATAGTGGGATTATTTAAGAGATTTAGGCCATGGTAGAGAAACATTTAAAATTTTAAGATAGGCTATATGATTCATATGTGTTAGATTGAAAAAAATTAATACATATTTGAGGAATTATACATGATTGTGAGGGGAAATTGAGAAATTCTATGACATTTTGATAAAAATACGTTGACATTATATATCATTTTAAGGGATAGATGGATCATATTGGGGCATGAAATTTGCTTATGTGAATAAATTTCTATTCTATATTAAGGATGTGGACATTGATAGTACTATGTGATCACTTTGGATCTATATCCATCTATATCAGTTGATGTTTCTGCATATGGACCTGTTTTGGGGTTCCACTTTTACATATGAACTTGTTTTAGATTTCCATTTTTAAAATCAAACCTGATTTTAGTGTTCCACAAAAGATTTACTATGATATTCAAAGCATCATGATTGAGTTTACTATGTCACTCAACTTCTAGCCCTCATTATCTAGTGGTAATTGGAGCATTGACATTCCTCAACTCACATTTTAATGATTTCACCTCCTTGAGGCATGATCAATCCATGATATTCTCTAAAAAAATTCAATATATGGTAGTTTTGTTTTAATACCATTAAGTGTATTCATTCACTATCTTTTCAATTGTAAGTAACTCAATGATTCAGATTACTTTATACTTATTATCCTAAAAATACATTGATCTACACATGTTTTATTATATGTTACACATGGAATAAATGGTTTGTTTTGGCCATCTTTGTTAACACAAAGCATGAATATTTTAGGTGATATTTTTTTTAACTTTTAATTTAACATTTTTAATACTAGATTAAAAGGTAGGCATCTGTAGACACCTAAATTTGGTTTAAACACTTTGAAAAAAATATGCTTTGTCATACTTTGACAAACATATACATTTGACTCTTGAGTATACTTTCCATTTATTCTTATACCCATATATTATCTTGGTCAACTCTATTCTACAGATACACATATTCGTGATCAACTTAGTCTATTCAAGAAAATCACAAAATCCTAAAGAGACTTTATCCATAACTCAAATAACTATTTTACACTTCCAAGACATTACTATTAATCTTGGATAGTGCAAGTTATTGTAGGGTATACCTTTGCTAATAGTGTCCAAGCACACTCAATGGATGATTTTTAAAATTTGGAATACTCTATTAGGTTGGCCTAGACATGTCTCATGAGTCATCTATAGTGGGAATCAGTGAAGAGTTATTTATAAATATAGATCATTTTTAAGGTTATACTAGACTTGGTGACATCTTGCAAATCACTTGGAAACCTGGGGAATAAATTAACCACTCTCTTAAATCATTATAAAAAAAGGCATATACATCTAAAAAAATTCAAAGAGCATCCCCATATCAATCCATAGATTCAATCTTAAATACATAAAGTCATAGTTGTATGTTACAAATTATTGAAGGTCGAATCATTTCATTGTATTCTAAATTATTCATGATCTTACACAAACATACACATAAGTGGGAGAACTACATCTAGTTTTAGCCCTATTCAAATTATTATAATGTAGGTAATTCTTATTCATTCATTGGTGAGTGGTTCAGCTATCCAACTCAAAATACTAACCCATTTTTAAGGGTATATTGTGATCAAAAGCATAATTAGGGCTTTGGACAACATACAAAGAAAAAACATTAACACACAAGACTATAAACATACACACACACATGAACCATTTTTAGGTGCAATCATAGGGGTATTATGAGTTATATATGTACACATTGCATATGGACACTTTATTCCTAAGGTTATACTAGACTTAGTGACATATTGAAAATCACTTGGAAACTTGATAAATCAATTTAAAATTATCCCAATACATTATCAAAAAGGCATACAAATCTCAAAATATTCAAGACAAATTCCATAGATCTACGTTTGAATACATAAAATCAAATTTACATGGTGCTAAGTATTGAAGGTCAAATAATTGCACTGCATTTTATATTGTTCATGTTTTCTCACACACACACACATAATTGGAAGAACTACATGCAACTTAAGCCCTCTTAGATTATTTTAATGTAGGTAATTCACATCCATTCAATGGGAGTGGTTGGTCTATCCAATTCAAAATACAAACCCTTTTTTAAGGGTATCTTGTGGTCAAAAGCGTGATTAGGGTTTTGGGAAAAAGACAAGGGAAATAAAAATTATCACATAGGGCCGAGGCATGCACACACAAAGGAACAAATTTTAGGTGTAGACACAAGGGTCTGAGGAGTTATAGACCTACATAATGCATATGAACATTGTTGATAACCTCTGAACAATGTTGGCTACCACATGGGTCAAACTTTGTCGATAACATTCAGGGAGGTATTTAATGTTTCAAGTATAAGTAGCTAATGAAGTAATTACACATATTTTTAAGGTAAAAATACACATTTTTTTAGTGATAAACAATTAGAATCAACTGAGTACATTATCTCTTTCTTAAGTTTTCAATTATAAATTGGAATAATGCAATATCAATTAGCCTCTTTAAATTGAGACTAATGTGTTGATTTTTATATTTTCCATTATATAAATTAGTGATTAGTTTCCATTATTTTATATCTCTTGGGTGTAAAATAATAAACACATATAAACATAAACATATGCTTGTAATGCATAACAATATTAACACCCAGATGTAGGCTCTAAAAAAAGGTCTTGAATCAAGCAAAAAGATATCACTACAATGTAAAGAATAATAAATAAAATAAAATTACACATGAATAATTGAAGATAGTCAGTATAAAAAAATTAAAAAACCAATAACAAGGAAAAATGTATTAAAAAAAAATCATTAAACAAGGAAAACCAAACCATGCAATAATTGCATTATCTTGACAAATCTGAAATACAGTACCAACACTCTCTTCACACAAGGATACTGAGTAACTTCACTATACTAGTAAATGGTTAGTTACACATATAAATACCTATGATTAGAATGGGAAATGATTTGACATGATGTACTTATTGTCTATTTCAAATCCACTTAAAACATAAAAGAAACCATTTGTAACAATAAGAAATAATAATAACATTTTTTTCATAAACTTGTAAAGTAACACCAAACCTCTACCCACATAGGTCAATTAATTTAAACCTAAAAAAAAACATATGACCAATTTTAAAAACTAACATATATGTTTAGAACAAGAAATGCTATAAGCACCACAATTTTATCCATAGAAGCAAACATTGTCAAGTGAAAAATGTCAGTGCATATTCAAGCATAAAGATCATTGCATATGTTTACACTTTATAATGGCATTTCACTAAAAAAAATATAGTTAATTTATATATTAAATAATTGTAAATAAAATTTTGAATATAAGGACATCCTAATTTAAAAACATGTAGATCCATTGCCCTGCATGAACAATACAAGTGCATGGGAAAACCTATAAATTGATACCTGTGTTTAGAACAAATAATGAACCTTTAAACCAAGAAACAAAGTAAAAGTCAAATGTATTATTGAATTCTTCTAGGCACTTAAAAAATGAATAAAAAATGAATAAGTAAAAATAATAATAATTATTTGACTCTCAAATTCATGTAAACACTTAAAATAAATGATTTTAAATTAATAAACAACAAATAAAATTTGTTCAAGTTCAAAGGTTTTAGAAAACAAGATCAGACCTTTGCCCATATTTCCAAATTGTAGTAAGAATCAAAATTAACAAATTTTGTTGTTCTACATGGTTTGAAGGTGGATAGGGCTTCATGTTATCATCACACTACCATTAAAATTCTTCACAAGAAAGCTTTCTTGAATTGGTTGCTCTTTAGTTAACTTTACCAATCACCATTCTTTGAGTGGACATCTCATTTATATAATGTCCTCCTATTTGGATCCTATGGAAGTGGCAAAAAGAGATACCAAAAGAGATATAGAATCAAATGGTATTAAAGTGACCACAAAATTTCATGCCAAAATTATTTCACAAGGTAATGAATATACCCTAAAAATTTTGCATTCTTTTATCTTGGATTATCATAAGTTTAATAAAAAATGCAATTATTTTGAACAATTTAAATTAGTTACTAATTTTTTTGGTCAATTCACCTCTAAAATCACATTGAAATCATGGGTACATTGTGCATGTATTTACCCCCATGGTGTTAAAATTAAGGGTCGGTAATGTATACACATAGTATTTTCAACTTTTATCAAATACTAATAGTTTACATCTTACAAGAACCCATCGAGACTCAATCTCTCTGAGTGCATGCCCTAAGGGGTGCATCGAGAAAGGGGTGGATAAACCTTTGGTGCTTCATAAGATTGTTATCCATTTTTCCACTTGCCATCCACACACTTGTCTCCTAAAACCATTTACACTAAGATTATTCTTCTTGATCTTACCCATTTCAAACATTTGTCATATCATTATCCTCCTTTTTCTTGCCTTGGCCCCCTTTTACCAGTTGACTAAACTAGGTCGATTGGGTTGACCCTATATATTTTTCATCCTTTTATTATTGTATAGGGTTGATTGGGTCAATCCCATTTTTGGGTATTTTCACTTGAGAGTTTTGGTAGCCCTTTGGCCAACCTAACTTGGGACCTAGTGAACTATCTCCTAAAAACATACAAGGTTAACTAGGTTGAACCTATACATCTGATATATTTGAAAGGATTTAGGTTAAGATATGCATATATATAAAAGTTAATTTATAACCATTTTAAGATATAGAATAAAATAATAATAAGTGTGAATGAACATCTTCTTATTAACCATTCTACTTGAGGAATAAATCTTAGGGTTCCATACTTTCTTTGGATATACAAATCTTGTCTTATGGAGAAGTCTTTTGGATGCATAGATATGTTGTGTAGCCTAGAGATGATTTGTCTTTATTATACTTACATACCACAAAAATCTCTTGCAAATCACCTTGGCCAAAGGAGATATTGAGGCTCGATGAGTTCGTATTTAAGGTAAGTATTCCTAACTTCAGTTTTCCTTTATAAGAGTAGATGGATAATGTAGTTATGCTTCTCTTCCATGCATTAATATTTTGTATACATTAACGTGAGTATATGTATTCTATGCATGTTTAGTTTAGTTTTTTTTTTTTATAACCCCCACTTTGTGCCACAAACTTTGGTGTGCACTAGATTGAATTTACTTTATTGTTTATTAGAATAGTGTGAATATCAAACCTAGGAATCTTTTAGGGTTGTTGCATGATTGTGTTAGACTGTAGGCTTTAAAACCCTTCTTATCATGGTGTCTTGTGACAAGTGATTTCTTAATTGGGTTTAGTAGATCCCCATATTGGTCATGCTCCTGCTTAATAAATGTATTCCCAATCAGAAGTGTAGGTATGCTCTATCTTCTCTGAGCCAAGATTGATTTATAGACATGATGCATTTTTTATTACATACATTCTAGTGAACCCAAAAATTGGTTGGATTGTCTTCATGTATTCACTTTATTCTTAGTATTTTATTCACTTTAGCTTTACCTTCATAATACATTCGAGTGAACCTGACATGAATCTTATCCCACCATTGGTTGGATTATCTTCATGTTTCCACTTTTTTCTTAGTATTTTATTCACTTTGGCTCCACCTTCATAATACATCTTGGTAAACCTAATGTGAACTAACCCTTATAGGATTTGTTCACTTATTTCATTCTTTTTATCATTTTTTTATCATATATTTGCCATACTTTTCTTACTTTTAAAATTACTTGTAAAAACTATCTTGTTTCAATTCACAATCTATTATAGGCATTCTAATTTTCCCTATTTGTTGTATTGGGTTGATCTAGTCAACCCTATACTCTTTTTCCAACCTTTGTTCACTATAATGGATTGACCCAATTGACCTTGTGTTGTTTGTAGACCCTATTCACTCTTTTGACAAACTCTATTCACTATACTGGATCAACCCAATTGACCCTATGTTATTTGCAAACCCTGTTCACTCTTTTTCCAACCTCTGTTCATTATACTAGGTTAACTGAGTCATTCCTGTATTGTTTGCAGGCCCTATTTTTTATGCTAGGTCAACATAGTCAACTTTATACTATTTTTTCCACTTCCTATCACTTTGTTATTTTTTGCACCTTTTTTTGTGTGGTTATCTAGTCTTATCTCATCATGATGACATTTTATTAGCCTTATTTTGTTCAAGAACATTACATAATTAAGGATTTGGATAATAAACTCACTTAGTTTATTACTTCAAATGAAACTATCCACTTTCTTCCTTCGTTTTATCCTAAACCAAAACCAATCACTACACCATGTAATGTAGTTGAGGTCTTTCATCATAATCCTATTCCCAATACCAATGTTGGGAATCCTCCACCTACAAATAATCCTCCTCCCACCAATACTAATAATCCTCTTATTATCAACACCAATACCTCTCCTACAAATACCAATTCACCTATTGATACAACTCAACTTATTGCACAAGTAGTTTAACAAATGAACATCATGCAAACAACCAATCAATCTCAAACGATGAAAATGCAACAACTTTTATTAAACATGACTAGTCAACCACCTCAATTCAACATGTCTCAACCAAATCAGAATTTTGTCCCTCCTCCTCTTAGAGATGCCAATGGGAATATCATCCCTCAACCTCCAATGAATAACAAAATGCTTCAACATCTTCAAAATTAACCTTTAGCCCCATTCATTACATCTATAGATATTGGAAACATTTTTCCAACTATCACATATAATGGGACTAAGGACCCTACTATCTTTCTTAAGTCTTTTGGTAATCTCTATAAGGAATGGGTCCAAACTAATGCCTTTGCTACCACCAATCTCTTAGCCAAATATTTGTGGGTGATGCATTTGAATGGTACAACCAATTTCCTAGAGATTCTATCTTATAACTAGAGGATTTATTTAATGCTCTAGTGAAGGAATTCCAACATGATGACCTTCTTGAAAATTACCTTAGCCATTTTATCAATGCCAATCAACTTCTTAATGAATCTAATCATACTTTCATCAAATGATGGAAGTCTCTCACTCATAAAGTGGACCATAATGTGAATGATGATACTCTTTCAAAACTATTTGTTACTACTGTTAAACCTCCCTTCAATACAAAGTTTGAATCTTTTCACCTCAAACTTTAGACAATGCCTTAGTCTAAGAAAAAAGGTAAGACTTTCTTATGACTCAGTTTGAAACACCTCAAACAACTACTAAATCACCTTGTCAATCATTTTCTCATAACATTGATTCATACAAGCCTCTCTAAACTCAAAATGGAGCATCTAATTCAACCAATTTTAACCCAACCCACCCTCCCTTGAGTCTAGAAAAACTTAAGAATAAATTTCCACCCTCTAAACCCATGAGCTTTGATCCTTCCAAACCTCCTCCAAAATGGTACAATCTTGATAAATTTTTTTGGTGGCATGCTACTATAGGTGATTTTCATGATTCTTATCGTGATTTTCACCATTTTCTTTTTTATTCCTTCCTTGGTCTGCATTTCAATCTTGATACTGTAATAAAACAATGTTATCAATATCTTCAAGATTCTCAAATTCAATCTCAAGAACCATAATCACATCAGAATTAACTACCTAATGATCAACAATAATCATCCCACACCTATACCTCATTTAATAATTTTGTTTAAACCATAGCTAATCCTTATTCCTATACCAATAAGGAAAGGATAGCCAACATTAAAAAATTCAAACATTTCATTGCATCCATTTAACCTCAACCTCTTAGGCCACATGAACCAAAAGAGTACCTAGTTCAAATGCCTACTCAAAATCATATCATACATGGTCCTCCTTTACCACTTCATACCTCTCCTACAAATCCTATGTCACATTCAACATCCTTAAAGTTTAACAAACCAACACATTTACCTATCTCCAAATGCACCTTCCAACCCAATGTAAATCATTTTAATGGTTCAATGTTACCTCACTCCAACTCACATGTTGGGGCATCTTATGATGCCCATCCACATGTCCCTTCAGACTTTGGGGAATCTTGCAATACTCATCCCTACATCCACTTACCCTTTGGGGCATCTTAATATTCCCACTCTTATTATAAAATACATAATAACAACCAAATCCAGCTTTAAGAAACCTTTTGAGACTTATAGACTTGTATTTCACATGCTCGTATTTGATATAGACATTATCATAGATCTTATTTGTTCTTTTTTATCTCATGTTTCTTTGTTTTTGTGCACTTTATTTCTTTTACTTTTGCTTTATAAGCATAATTTTCTTCCTTTACGCTCTTTTTTATTACACGTTACATTTGGCATTTGCTTTCATTTTTTATCCTCATCTCTTTTATTTTTATCTTTTTATGTTATTCTTTGCCTTAGTAGCTTTATGATTATTATTTTTTTCCCCTTATTTAGCATTCGCCCTCGTGGGTTTCTATTTTATGAGTTTGTAATATAAGACAATGGATAGGACCTTGCCGTCATCATAAAATACCACTTTTGCTTTTTTTCTCATTTTATTGTTTCACATTTTACTTTTTGGCACCCTCATGGATTTCTATTTTATGAGTTGCAGTATAAAACCATGGATAGGACCTGACCCTCCTCATAAAATTACCATCTTGTCATTCATTTTCTAGAAAATGCTTTTGATCCTTGTTTTTCGCTTTAACTTTTTCTTCTTTTGATAGATGGAATTTTCACAACAATCTATGTTAGCATGTGTTCATCCATTTCCCTCATTATTATGATAAAGAATCACACTTTTATATCATTGTATCCCTTTTTTTCCTTTGTCACATTTTTTTTTATTTGAAGTAATTCAAATTGTTCTATGTGTCATTCCTCTTCATTTCTTTTCCTTTCACTCCACATTAGATAAAATAAGGTCAAAGTCAAGAAAGGACTTTTATTTTACCTAGATTTATGAGACTCTTAGACCCTATGCTCTTTGAAGTTCTCTCTCTCAGTAACCTTGTTCCAATTATTCAAATGAAATTCATCTATAGTACCCATGTTTGGTTTTCCAAATCCATATGGAGGAGAAATAGAAAAAGCCATCAAGAAAGTTAAAAGCTAAATCATTTAAAACAAAAGGCAACTTAAAAATTTTAATACTTAAATCACACAAAAATACATGATTACAAGCACATATCCTATCTCCAATTGAATCTCAAACTCCATAATTGGCCTCACATAGAGCTGAGGTCCATTGGGGTGTGATAGGCTAGTAGATTGGAATAGGGGAATTTAACAAACTCTATGGTGCTACCTACTTTCTCATGCAAGTACCCAATCTTTGTAGTAAACCAATGACTCTGTAAGGGGTCTTGAGGAATGGGGAACACATTATGGGGAGGTAGGTCCATTTTAATTTTCATGCATATATCCTTCATGAGATGATCTATATACTTCATTTGTTGACCTATGACTTATATAGATAAGATAATTTCTTCAAAGTCTTAAGGCCTCTTATTTTGATAAACCTAATTTGAGTGTCTTGACTTTGATAAAGAGTTTATCTACCTTGTTTTTTCCTTCATTCTCCCCTCTACCCATTTCATTTCCCCCCTTTATAGGTAGATTGTGATTCCAAATATATTTTCCCTTCTTCTATACTTCCTTCTTCTTCACCACTTAAAAACATGCTAGCACTACTTTGTTTCAATTTTATCTATCCTTAGAGTGAAACATGTTTGATTCACTATGGATTACTTTATTTATATGATACGTTTACATTTATACACTTATTTTACTTTCATTTTACCATTTGTCATTTGTCATACTATCCTATTATTACAGACACTTGAGTTCATATCATTTTTCCATTATTGAGTGAGTTTGGATTATTACTTGTCACTCATAAATGTTGTTTTCCCTTGTTATGCTTCCTTTCTGCATTGTTGAGTGAGATAAGGATTGTTACTACTCACTCATCAATGTTGTTTTACCATTTCTTATTTCTTCTTTTATAATTTGATGTTTTATTACCATCTCTTTTTTGACATGTATCCTTGGTTTGACTTGGTGAGTTTACCTTTTTTACTTAGGGTTTACTTGTTTGAGTTTTTTGGTCTTTAGTATCCTTAGATTTTTGGTTACCCAATTTACTCTTGTTGTTTGACTTGGTCATTTTGTCTAACATAGCATCTATCACCCTAGCTCACCAAATTTCCCAAGTATGTCCTGTCCTCATAGCACCAACTATCTTGGCTTTCCTATGTTTGTTTATTTTTGCTCTTTAGTTTTGTATTCTTAGATTTCTCAAAAGTAGTCTATGCACCCTCCACAATCAAAACTAACAACATAATAGACAAACATATAGAAATAAAGGTAATTCAAGGTACTCATCACATTTACTTTTCAATTATTTTCCCTTTTAGTCATTTACTTTAAGTTATTTTTGTTTTAAAATATTGTAACTTTTTTATCATCAACATTATGTGTCCTTATGTTCTTTCTCAAATAAACATTCCCTATTTTACCTTAGTGACATGTGATGAGCTTCAAGTGGGGCATATGTATACATAATATTGTTAACTTTGATCAAATACTAACACTTTACATCTTGCAAGAACCTGTTGAGACTCAATCTTTTTGAGTGCATGCCCTAAGGAGTGCATCAAGAAAGGGGTGGGAAGACCTTTGGTGCTTCATAATATTTTTGTCCCTTTTTCCACTTTTCATCCACACACTTGTCTCCTAAAACCATTTACCCCAAGCTTATTATTTTTAGTCTTACCCATTCCAAACATTTGTCATATCATTATCCTCCTTTTTCTTACCTTGATCCCCTTTCACTAGTTGACTGTACTAGGTCAACTGGGTGAACCCTATATAGTTTTTAGCCTCTAGTTAATGCATAGGGTCAACTGGGTCAACCCTATACTATTTTTGGGTATTTTTACTTGAGATTTTTGTTATCCCTTTGGCTGACCTAACTCAAGACCTAGTGAATTATCTCCCAAAAACATAAAGGGTTGACTAGGTTGACCCTGTACAACCAACATATTCAAAAGGATTTAGGGTAAGATCCACCTATATATATATATATATATATATATATATATATATATATATATATATATATATATATATATATAAGTTCATTTCCAACAATTTGAAGATATAGAAGTGAAGAAGAATAAGTGTGAATGAACATTTTCTTATTGACCATTTTACTTGGGGAATAAAGCTTAAGGTTCCATACTTTCTTTGGAGATAATGGTCTTCTCTTGTGGAGAATTGTTCTGGATGCATAGATAGGTTGTGTAGCCTAGAACTAATTTATCTTTATTATCTTTACATACCACAACAATCTCTTGTGAATCACCTTAGCCAAGGGAGAGATTGAGGATCGATGGGTCATCTTCAAGGTAAGTATTCCTAACTTTATTTTTCCCTTATAAAAGTAGATAGATAATGTAGCTATGTTTCTCTTCCATGCATTAGGATTTTGTATACATTGACATGAGTATATGTCTTCTATGCATGTTTAGTTTAGTTTGTTTTTTTTAACCCCCATTTTGTGCTATAAGCTTTGGTGTGCACAAGATTATATTTACTTTCTTATTTATTATAATAGAGATAATATCAAACTTAGGGATCTTTTAGGGTTGTTGTGTGATAATGTTAGATTGTATGCTTTAGAACCCTTCTTAGCATGGTTTATTGTGATATTTTATCCCATAATTTGGTCTAATGCATCCCCATATTGGTCATGTTCCTACTTAACAAATATATTCCCAATCATAATTGTAGGTATGATCTATCTTCTCTAATATAAGATTGATTTATAGACATGATGCATTTTTTATTGCATATAGGTAAAATATAACTAAGGGTTTCTTTTTGCTCAAGTGTAACAATGTTAATCAGTATAAATCCATTGTATCTCATGGCCCTTGGATTTTTTGTAACACAATTGTGATGTTTTCCCATTGGACCCATGAATTTTTTGTCTCTAAGCATGCCAAGTTGAAACCCCCCATTTGGATATATTCCTAGTCTCCCCTTTCCCCTTTAAAATTTTGTATCCCAGTTAATTAAAATACTAGGGCATTTTATATGGTTTTATCAAGTCAAGTTTTATGTAAATAGATTGTAAAATTGTGTCTACATTGAAGCTGATTTCTATAAATACCTTAAAGAGATAATTGATACACAAATAGATGATAAATGAATCACATAACATATGTTTTATATTAATATGCCTAACACTTCAATTTTCAAACCATACATCATAAAATTTGAGTATGCCCTTTGATGGCCAACTCACAACCTACTCCACCACCCAAAAACTTTCCCAAGGTGAATAAATGTGCATAAACATTCTTTGATGGATGGACCACTATGACCAATAAAAGGAATAACTAGAAACCTATCGGAGTTGAGTCCAGGTTATGGATAATTTGAATGCATGAGTAGAGTGAACAATGAGCCAAGTAAGTGTATAACATGAAATATCTAAAAAAAATGAAATACACAAGAGATAATATTGCATAAAATAGGAGCCAAAATACCAATTCCATTCACCTTAAAATTTCATTGAAAATGAGGTACATTTATAGGCTTGTTGAGTAGACCGGTGACTCACCATAAAACTTCAGTGATAGGCTCATCCTCCATGTATTGAGAGGGCACTAGGGGAACACTAGTGGGTTGGAGGTCATAGTGGTGCAATCACTAAGGAAACAAAGTGGGATGGAGACCTCATGCACCCACTAAGTGACCCCATGCACTCACATGGGCATAATGATGTCAAAATGACATCATTATGATGCAATAAATAACCCTAATTAGCCTTATTATCCTCAAAATACACCTAATCTAGGTAAAAAGTATAAAGAGGATTAATAACCCATGAAAGGGTTAAAACCTTTACACTAACACCCCCCTTAACTAAAGCTTAGGTGGGTAGTGTGAAAAAAGTGGGTCCCAGCTACTAGGCTAGATGAGGTAACCATGTACAAAGAAATATCTCATAAAGTGGAGAAAAAGGATAAAACCTAGTCAGAAAAAACTCCCCCCCAAAAGAGAGACATAGAAAAGTGAAGAGGCTAGAAGGCCCCCTCTGAAGATGATGTTATTGTTGATGTAGACCACACCAAAAAAAGAGCTCATAAATGAATTAAATTTCTCTTGATGAAGGGTTTATTAAAGATATTTTAAACCTACTCTAAATATTAGGAAAAACTCAAGTAGATGACTTACCCTGAATACACTCCCAGGTATAATGCATGTGAATATCAAAGTGTTTGGTCTGCTAGTGTTGAACTGGATTCATGTATATCTATATAGTACTTTGGTTATCATAATAGATGTTGGTGGGTTGATTGATAGGAATGTTGAACTAAAATAGAATTGCCTAAAGCCAAATAGCCTTAGTAGTTGCATTAACAGCTCCCTTCCACTCTATATCTATGGAAGATATATCAATAGCATTTTGCTTCTTATTAGACCAACTAATAGGACCAACACCCAAAGAAAAACTATAACCTAAAGTGGACTTACAATTCTAAGTATCACTAGCCTAATATGAATCTATAAAACCAACAAAGTCAACCTCTATGCCAAATTTGTACTTAATCCCAAATCTATAAGATCCTTGAATGTAGTAAAATATCCTCTTAGCTACTTTCCTATGCATCTCATGGGGTTCCTACATGAATCTAGAGATAAGTCCCACTACATATGAAATGTCAGGCCTAGTATAAATCAGATATATGAGGCTTCCAACAAGTTGTAGATACCAAGTGGCATCAACCAAAGGTGTATAATAATCAACCTCAAGCTTGAATCCTAATAGAAAGGGATTCAAATATGGATTACAATTAGTCATGTGAAACTGAGCCAACATATCAAGAGTATACTTGGGTTTTACAAGTAAAATACTTGAATCAGACTGTGAAATCTTGATGTTAAGGAAGTAGTGCAGAAGACCCAAGTATATAATGTCAAATCTATCCTATAGAGATGTCTTCACCACTACAATAGATGATGACGAACTCGTAGTGATTAAAATATCATCAACATAAAGGCCCAATATTAGTAAAGAATCATCTTATCATAAGAAGTATACATTTGGGTTTGAATGACACCTAATGAAACTTGAAGGAGGAAGGAATCCATCTTGGCATACCAAGCTTGAGGGCTCTGTTTGAGGCCAAAGATGGATTTCCTAAGTCTAAAAACTAAGGATGAATCCTGAACAAACCTAGGTGATTTTTCAATGTATATCTCCTCCTCGAGGTTTCTATGAAGAAAAGAACTCTTCACATCCATTTGGTGCACATCCCAACCATGTTTTGTGACTAAAGCTAGTGTGATTTAGATTGAAGTCATACTTTCAATAGGTGCAAAGGTTTTTGAGTAATCAATGGCATCTACCTATGAAACACCCTTAGTAACTAACCGTGCCTTGTACTTATCGACTGGCCCATCTATTGCAAACTTGGTCTGATATATCCACCTACATCAAACCATCTTCCTTCTTTAGGAAGAAAATTCAAATCCCAAGTGTGTTTTTTATTAAGGAATAATATTCTTCTTGCATAGGATTATCCCACCAAGGTATGCCTAAAGCCTCTCATAATGTCTATGGATCTAAAACTAAAGCAAATAAGGCATGTGGACCACTTTGATAATTTGATCGAGTACATCTATCATTTTTTGGATCCCCTACCCAAGTACCTACACTCTAAAGTGTCTGCATGGCCCAAAGAGGCTTAGATATGTATGAGTTAGGTGTTGACTCCTCATTGTCTAAAACATGACTAGAGGTGGATGTAGAAGATTCCTCATCACTATCTTTGTTATCAAAACTAGAATAAGAAGAACAAGACCCTAGCTCAGGAACCTACTCTGGATGATCCAAGTTGGAATAATAATCATCAAGTCTAAGTGAATCCAATGAAGGAGAAGAAGTGTCAAATGTTGAGTCTTTGGGACTCTCCTAAAAGTGAACACTTCTCTCTTTAAAAAAATTCATGTGTGATTGGATGTACAATGTGGTACCCCTTGACACCATCTGGATAACCTATAAAGATTCAAGGTTTGGATTATGGTTATATAGCTTTGTGTTTCTTCTTTAGCATATGTGCCATATATGGAGATCTAAAAAATCCAAAGTGCTCAACATTAGGTTTCCTTCCATTCCAAGCTTCAAATGGAATAATGCCTTTCAATGCTTTATGAGGAACCCTATTATGAATATAGCAAGCATAATTAATGGCCTTATCCCAATACTAAGCTACCAAGGACCTAGATTGAATCATATATCTAGCCATCTCTTTCAAAGATCTATTCTTGTGTTCAATAAATCCATTTTGTGAAGGACTATAAGTAACTATTTGCTATAAATCAATCCCCTCTATGATGCAAAATTGCTCAAATATATTTCTAACATATTCACCTCCATTGTCATTTTTAAGAACCTTGATGGATTTCTCAGATTATTTCTCAAAAAATGCCTTGAAGTCTTGAAAATATTCAAACACTTTAGAATTTTGTTTAAGGAATTAAACCCATGTATATCTTGAGAAATCATCAATGAAAGTGGGGGTATACTTAGCCCTTATAAAAGATAGAGTAGGAAAAGGCCTACATACGTATTATGTACTAACTCCAATGCTTTTGAATCCCTCCAAGCTTTGCCTTTGTAAAATTTTACTTTGAGATGCTTTCCAAGAGAGTAACCCTCACAAAGCCCCTTAGAGAATTAGACCTGAGGCAAGCCTATGACCATGCCATTTTTGTTAAGTTGTTCAATGTAATTATAGTTAAGGTGTCCAATTGCTCATGCCATAATTTATTAAATCCATCTAAATGAGTTAGCAATGTTGTCAGAGAAGAATCAAGTGAAAAAAGTGAGAAGGTGTATAACCTATCTTGGTGATCTTCCCTACCCACTACCACTATATAATCACTATGAAACTCCCTAATGGTAACTGAATCTGGTAGAAACTCAACCCTCATGACTTTGTTGATATGAGTGATTTGATACATGGATAGGAGATTGATTTAAATAAAATGAACACTTACAACATTATTGAATGTTCCTCTTTCTATTTTAATAGACCCTCTCCCTATAATGGGTATATAAGTGTCATCAGCCAAACTAATAGAATACATGCTACAAGGTTTTAAAGAAGAAAACTCAACTAGTGAAGAGCCCATGTGGTGAGGAGCACCTGAGTCAATGACCCATGAATATGTTGAAGCTATAACTACTACAATATCCTTTCCCTTTTCTTTCTCTTTCCCCTTTCCCTTTACCTTATTAGAATCTTGGGTAGATGAATTCTACTTGACAAACTTAGGAACACCTACATTATTTTTCTCTAAGAGATGAGTTAAGTAATAAATTTGATTCTTCATGAACTTGTGTTCATCATGCCCATTTTTATTAAAGTAGGCACACTTAACCTTTTATTTCCTATGTTTGTATTTGGAAGAGGAGGATTCAGTGTTGATTTTGGCAAAGGTTGATTTTTTCTTCTTCTCTTGATCTTTATTACTCTTCTTCTTCTCTTTGTTTAAAGTCTTTACTTTCCCATTCCTAGCAATCAAGGCTTGAGGTTTTGTGGACTTAAATATGCCCATTTGAATCAAATTGTCTTACTCCCTAATTAGGTCAACAATGAAAGCATTTAAAGAGGGTATTTTCCATGTAGTGCCCAAAGCACTTTTAGCGGCATGGAAAGTAAAGACAAATATTGAATAATCAAGACCTAGTTTTGAGAGTGTAGAAAGAACAAGTTGGTCATCTTCTTTCTTTATCCCACATTATTTCAACTACAATATTAAGGACTTAAACTTAGTGAATAAATCTTGAAGGTATCAAAGATGCAAGGGCTTAGAATAATGAGTTCATTCTCAAGCTCATGACCTCTCATCACATCTAGCCACCTAAATATCTTTCCTAGAATGTTCCATACATCATGGGGTGATTTGGTAGGCTCTAAATGAAATAAGAGATCAGGTGCTATAGAAAGACACAATAGCCCATAGGCTTCATCATTATGGTTATACCACTTAACTATCTTTGCATTTGTGCTAGGTTTAGTTTCATCACCCATGGTTATCCTATACAAACCTTTACTCCTTATAATGATTGTCATCTTGATTTTCTATTCATGATATTTAAATGGAGTTAGTGTTTTTATTGAACTTTAATCCATTTTAGTAAAAAAAATGAGTTGTAGTAGTGGTGCAAGTCATAGTTATTTCAAAAAATAGAAAATGTGAATAGAATGGAAAGTGACTCAGAACAAAAATGTACACCCCCCCTAAATTATAAAATGGTGACCCCCCAAATGTTAAAAATGCATGCTCAAAAAATGTTGGACTCAATTGATAGTGCATCTAGAGAAATCAATGTAAGTCTAAAGGACAAGTTTTTACAAATAGAATGAGGACATCAAACTCTACCAAAAAATCATCCAAGGAAGACTAGTACAAATAGTGAGCAAAAGAGAAAATTAATGCTTTAAATGTAAGGGGTTTTGACCACCTTCCAAACCATACCTAACCCTCTAGTCTTTGTTGAGTGAAAATATGAAGAGTGTTTAACAAACTATTTCTCATCTTTTAAAAAAAAATGCCCACAATATATTGCTTTTATAAAAAAAAGTTGAAAAATAACATTTAACTCCTATAGGAGCTAATAACCTCCTTCCACAATGTTATATTATTTTATTAAAAAATAATAATGAAAAAACTCCCTCTTTTAGTATAAATGGACCCTCAAAAAATGTTTGATAAAAAACATGCCCTTGTTTCAAAAAACTTTACACTTGTAATGAACTTAAGAAGAACTAAATATCAACATTGATATTTTAATATAAGTTTAAATTTTTGAAAAGTTCATTAAAGGTAGACATCTCAAGTTTTTTTTTAAATAATGTAAAAAAAAGAATACCACAGATTAAGTGGTAGAGTGGTTTTTAAATGACTTTATGTAGGCCATAGGTTTTGAAAGAACCATAAACACTTTTTTTTCAAGAGGATTTCCAAAATGGTGATGCAAAGAAGAGAGAGGGGATGTTGAGGTAAGGCATCAACCTAGACCAAATAATAGGAGAAAACTAGAGGATCAGAAAATAGATCCAAGGCATTAATGGTGATGTGGAGTCTGGGCCAAATCCACATTTGCTCTAATAGCAACATCTGAGGAGGTAGAACCAGATCTGTATTTGCTCCAATAGTAATATCTAAGGTTTGAATGGATCTTGTGGAAGTCTGTAGATTCAAGGAATGTCGTATAAGTTCTGTTGTTCTCAAAAAATTGTCACTCATTTTTGGGACAACATTTGAACTATTTTGGTCCTACAGGCCAAAATTATCTCTTCCCTTTTCAAAAATTGTTTTGAGCATTCAAATTTTGCATTTTTTCAAGCTTTTTTAGTTAAGGGATTAGCAGGTTCAAAGGCTTCTACAGGTGAGCTCTCTCAAAGGGGCAAGTTTCCAACACTTAGGCAATTTCAAGATTGGTTCAATGCCTTGGTTTAACCAAAAATGTTCATCGACAAGCTTCTAAGCAAGGATTGAACCATTGAACTGTTGAACCATTGAACCTTGAACCAAAAATGTTCAATGGGTTCAACGGGTTCAAAGGTTCAACGTCATCGGCAAGCTTAAAGAGTTAAGCATTTTGTCAAAAGTTCATCAAGTCCAACTGCTTCAAGGTTCAACGGCTTCAAAACACTTAGTGAAAGGAAGAAGGCTTGAACCATTGAACCGTTGAACCTTGAACCATTTCGGTTCAAATGTTCAATGGGTTCAATGATTCAAAGGTTCAACGCATGGTTGGTATAAATGGTCAAAAGACTTAGCCAAAAATAAGGATTCCGATAAAGAGATTAAATTGTTGAACTGTTGAACCAAAGTTGGTTTAATCAGTTGGTTCAATCAACAGGTTCAAAGGACTACCCCAAAGCTGAAGGAACAAGTGCCCTTGCAGAGGGTAGTGAACTAAAGATAGGTGCCCTTGCGGAGGGTAGCAAATAGTTGGTTCAAAGATCAAAGAGAAGGCCGAAAGGGTAAGATTTTCTTCGGAAAAGTGGACAAAGTAGAAAAGTTAGAATTCTTTCAAAAATATTTTCAGCGGAAGAATTTCACTAAGACAATTCCTTCAGACAAAATGTCCAAAGGAATTCCTTCAGACATTTTGCTCGTAGAAAGGATCTAGATCCCGGTAGAAAATGTATTTAAGACGTATTCTTTCGGATAAAAAGTCTGAAAGAATTCCTTCAGACTTTTGTCCGAAAGAAAAGCCCAAAGGGAAAAAAAACCTGAAAGAAAGTGGAAGAAGCCAAGGAAATATTTCCTTTCGACAAATTGTTTGAATGAATTCCTTCACACATTTTGTCTGAAGGAATTAGAGCCCAAAGACCCTCCAAAGGAATTAGAGCACGAAGGCTGCCTGAAGGACCCTGAAGGGTATGTCCCCTTGCGAGGGGCTCTCGGCACCAACAAAAAGGACCTTTTTCAAAGCCCAAAGGGACACCTTCCCTTCGGGGTGTTCTAAAGGCTTGATAAAGATGAAGGAAAAGCTTCAAAAAGACTTAGACTAAAAAGAGACTTCAAATAACAAGGATTGAACTGTTAAACCTTGAACCAAATGGTTCAATAGGTTCAAGGATTCAAAGGTTCAATATTTCAAGGCTTCAAAGGGACTTAGAAAAGTAAAGGAAGCACTGAGACAATGAATGAACCGATTGAACCTTGAACCAAAAGAGTTCAAAGTTTAATGGTTCACAAGTTCAATGGTTCAAAGGAAGCTCTAGACCAAGGAAGGAAACAACAAACGAATGATTCCAAATATCGATTCAAAGAGATGGTTCAACCAAGGAGTAAGATAGCGATTGAACTAGAAAAGCAATGAACCAATAAAGACTGCTTGAACCGATGATTCATTGAACCAATGAACTTTCATAGGTTCACAGGTTGAAATGTTAAAATAGCCAGCAACCATTGACGGCCTCATGGACGTCAAATTTAAGTTGATGGAATATCTGTTAGTTTTCAAATGTGGCACCAAATTTGAAGGATAAACCAAGTGATTAGCTAAAAAGAGAGCCTGAGAGCTCAAATTGCTACAGGGAAGAGAAGAACAATACAAAAAGATCAGAAATATCTACAAGGGAGTTATTTCTAGTAGGTGAAATAGTTCACCAAGTAGTCATCTAAGCATGCCAAACCAAGGACACGGCCTGTTTTTCTTCCATGAAGTAAAGGCAAAGTGGAAAGCTATGCAAACATCAGGAAAAGGACCAGACAACCCCTGTTAGGGAGGAGACATATGAAATGAATTGGCACACCACAATTAAGGCCAATACATTATTCTAAGCATGGTCCCTTGACAGAATTGAAAAGGCATTGAAGGCATTGACCATGGCATGGGACATTTCATGGAAAGAAGCACCAAGCCTTTCTTGGCTGCTATACATTGTAATCTCTTATCTTATGCTAGGGAAACTTTTCTATTATAGAAGCAAAAACTCTACCCAAATTGAAAGGTGAATACTGAGACTTTGAGCTCAGATTATTGTTCATATTATTCTATCTGAATGAGAAAGAAAGTTACTTGCAGACTTTGTGCTGTTATAGTTTGTGCCATTTTAGGAGATTGTTCTTATGTCTGCCTTCTGGATGCATTCTTGTTTATTTAATTTAACAAGCAAAACCAGTGGAAGTAATCAGGAAGGTGTCCTGAAACCAATTGTGGAAAGACTTTGTGTTGTCACAATTATTTTCAATGTGTGTTTTTAGTTTCTTTTTGTGTAAAGGACCTTGGGATGACTTTGGTCCCTCATTATCCTCTGTATTTCACTCTTTGGGCAACTGAGGTGAAGACTTTGTGCTACACCTCATTCTGCTAGTTACTGTGCCCTTTTGTTACCAATTATTTGTCACTACCTGAAAGAACTCCTGCTATTTATTGCAAGATCACTTTTGAAAGAAGAGAAGTGCCTTTAGTGTTTTCACTAGGATTTTCTCCTCTGTTTGTAAATATTATCTCTAAAAAAGAGAGATGGATGGTGTAGTCTTACCTCTGAGTGTTATTTTATACTTATCTATATAGTATATAGCTCCTCATATTTAATAGGGAACCTCCCCTTGATGAGAGGAGAGATTTTTCCACCTCTGATGTAGTAAACCTGCACATTTGGCTGACCAATCTCCTTTGTTGTGGTTGATAAGACCTATTTTGCTCATCAGTTAGCTATTAACAAAATATTTACCCAACAACTTTTTGGCAACTCTGTTGGGGATGAACAAGCAGTTTGAAGCCTTGAGCTTCAAGCTGAAGTAGGACCAGTTCTTTTCCATTTTTCATTCTACAATCTAGCAACTCCATGCTATATAAGAAGCCAGAGAGCCCAAGGTGTTTTTGACCCTATTTTTGAGTTGGTGTAGCAAGGAAATTTCAATTTGTTTCTTCCACAACTTCAAGTTCAACGATCTAGGAGTGTTCCTCCTACCCATACTAGGTCACCAACACAAGGCAAAGCTTCCTTTTCTATTGTTAGCAGAGCTTTTCCAATACATACTCCACCCATATTTGTTATCCCCATTTTTCATAATCCAATCATGGTGGCTCAAGGCCCCTGGGGTAACTCTTTTGGTCCACTCAATCTTACTCCACCTCTACATGAGCTTCCACACAGTTCAAAGAAGAATTTTCCCAAATTATTTGGTGATGGAAAAGTTCATCTTGATGAACACATTGCAGCCTTCAACATAGCTTGTGGCATGATAGGTGTGGAGTATGAAGACATAGCAGTCAGGCTATTCATGGAAACACTACAAGGCACTATCGTAGACTGGTTCTACCATCTGCAAGCTTAGTCAGTGACTGATTGGGACACTCTTAAAGCTAAATTTGAAGTTAGGTTTAAGCCTGTAGAAGATGCACATGTCTTGCTAGCCCAGCTCACACAAATGAAGAAGGAGCCTCATGAGCCTATGAGGGATTTCATAGCAAAGTTTGACAAGCTGAGGATCAAGATTCCTACAATTGCTCAGCCAACACTTGAAAACCTCAAATGCTTCTTCATCAACTCACAACTTCCTGAAGTGAGTTTTTTGCTGAGATGTGCTGGCCACATAGACCTTGATGTTACTTAGGACTTGGTTACTGAGGTAGAAGATGACCTTATCTTGGTAAGAAAGATAAGGAGAGATCCAAATAGAGGTAAATCTTCTTCTTCCTCTGAATATCCACCTATAGTCACCACTGATCCAATGGTGCAGAAGCTAGCAAATGAGTTGCTAGCTCTTAAAAATCAAATGGTGCAAGGAATGTCATCTGCTCCTTCATACAGAGACATACCAAGGAGGGCATTCCCCAATAAATCATACCAAGGCAATGCTACCAAGAATCAAGCACAAATAAATCATCTTCCTCCCCTTCAGAGGAATAACCTTGTCATTGAAGCACCTCTAACCAATTCAGTAGTTGAATATCTTGAGGTAGAATCAGATTTCTCCTTCCAACTTGAATTGAACCCAGAAGATGACGCTAATATCTTCATAGAGGGAGAAGAAGAATTAGTTGGCAACTCCAACATTAGTTTTTTGAATTACCAAGATGAACCCAAAAATGAAGGGAAAGCAGATGAAGGATCATATGATATATTCACCTGGTCCAAGAATCAATCAACGCAACAAGATGATAAAGAAAGAATAGAGGAGTGAGCTCAGCCTACAATTTCAATTGCCAAGTGGGGAACCACTCCACCTTTCTAGCCAAAGGACCTGGTGATTGTAAAGAAGGTAAGTACATTAAACATCCCTACACCTTCTACTTAAAATTCACAAACCAGTCCTCCCCCTTCCAAAAACTAAAAGGATGAACTCTCATTCTCTATTCGTAATTCATTTCAAACATTTGACATAATTGATCATATAAAGAAAACCAAAATTCAAATGTTTGAATTTGAATTACTGCAATCCAACCCTGATCAGTTGGATAAGTTGGTTCAATGTGTGAGGAACCAAGCCATCCCTATAAGACAAGAAATTCTAAAGGTAACTCATGATCCCCCCAAGAACACATCCACCAAGAACAATCTTGTCATTACTCCTTCTACTGCTCTTGGAAGGACTAAACCTTTCTATGTCTCCCTGTTGATAAATGGACATTAGCTGAACAATTGCATCATTGATTCTGGAGCATCAAACAATGTCATTCTTGCCAAAGTGGTGGAATCCCTTGGTCTTACACTAACCAAGATGTTTGAGAGATGTTTCTCCATGGAGAAAAATAAGTGCAACTGTTGGGACAAATCAAGGATTCCCAAATTACATTTGCAGCATTCCCAAACAAGAGAATCAAGATGACTATCCTGGTTGCTGACATCCCAGCATCATACAGAATCTTTCTTGGGTGAAATTTTTGCAAGGATGTTGGTGGTGAGTTGAGCATGGACTTGTCTAAGGTAAGGATCCCTGTCAAAGGCATCATGAAGAGGCTGCTCCCTAAGAAGGAAGCAAAATATGTAGTTACTCAAACATCAGCACCTGAAGCTCAAATTTTGTTTGAGTCTTAGGCATGGGTAATTATTTCTTGACCACAGAGGATGTTCATGTTTCATATGATCAAACCTTTGAAAATGATAGTCTGAAAATTGGTTTAGATGAAATAGCAGACGGATTAGTGGATCGCAATGCAAATGCAAAAGAATCTCCCCCTCCAAATGAAGAAGAATCCAAGGAAAAATCAGTGTCTGAGGATGTATGGATTCTAGAATTTGATGGCAGTTACTCCTCTACAAGTTTAAGAGCCCAGATTGTGTTGATATCTCCTCAAGGAGATATTTTTCCTTCATCATATAAGTTGTAGTTTAGCAACACCAACAACACAGCTGAGTATAAATCTTTGCTGCTTGGATTGAAGGCTACTCAAGACAAAGGAATCAAACTCCTTCATGCCAAAGGAGATGTTGAACTAGTGGTTTGTCAAGTGAGAAACCTATATCAAACCAAAAATGAGAGATTACACCATTACCATAATATAGTCTAGGATCAAATTGAAATCTTTGATGCTTTCAGCATCTCTACCATACCTAGGGAATTCAATGATAGAGTTGATGCATCGGTTGTTTCAACAACTCTATTGATTCCTCACCCTAATTTGAAAGGAGATAAGTACACTATTGAATTGGTCTTTCGACCAAGTGACTTGATAATGCCAGTCATTGGTAGGTTTTTAACAATGGCAACCAAATCATTACCTTCCTGTAGAAAAAGGATAGCTTTGAATGGCTGCACTTTGAAGGCAATGAGCCTCAGAAGCTTAAACCAGCCCCTAAATCAAGTGCAGATGTAGGTGAAGAGTTCTTGCAACTTAAAGGGAATAAAATCCCAAAAGGCCTGGTTTCCCTTGAGAAGCTATTTGACAAGCATGACATATTCATCAAATAGTAGTGAATGGATTCAAGCTCCTCCTAAGAGTTTGATCAAATAAATTTGGATACCAGGGAAGATCCCAACATGGTGAACATTGGGAAATGTTACACTCTTGAGGAGCAATTCAAGATCACTACTCTACTCTGCCAGTACATGGATGTCCTAGCATACTCCTATGATGAACTAAAATCGCTTAGACTTGATGAAATTCACCATGAAATCCCTCTCAAGAGTGATTCAGTACCTTACAAGCAAAAATCTAGATAGTACAATCTGAAGATATCAGGTATTATTCTATCTAAAATGTAGAAAATGTTGAATGCTAGGATAATCTTCCCAATCCATCATTCCACATGGATTGCAAACATAGTCGCTGTGAGGAAGAAGAATAGAAAAAATTGCCTTTGTGTGGATTTCAAGAACTTGAATCAGTCATCTTTAAAGGATAACTATCCTCTGCCTATCATGGATCAAGTTCTTCAAATAGTGACCCGGTCAGAGATGTTATCAATGCTAGACAGCTTCTTAGGATACAATCAAGTTGAAGTTGGCAAAGCAGACCAGCACAAGACTACCTTCACCACACCTTGGGGCACCTTTGTCTATCAAAGAATGCCATTTGGCCTGATAAATGTTGGCACCACCTTTCAGAGAGCAATGGACCTAGATTTCAAAGATGAAATTAGTAAGTTCATTGTAGTGTACCTAGATGATTTAACCATCTTTTCCAAGCATCACCCTAACCATGTGCACCATTTGCAACAAGTGCTAGAATGTTGCCACTAGAATGGCATTTCTTTAAATCCCAAGAAGTCTATTTTTGGGGTAATAGAAGGGAAGCTTCTAAGACACATTGTGTCTAGAGAAGGCATAAATATTGACTCAGACAGAGTCAAGTCCATTCAAGAGCTTACTCTGCCCATGAGTAAGACTGCAGTTACTCTTTCTTTGGAAAAGTGAAATTTTTATGAAGGTTCGTCCCCAAGTTTTCTGAGAAAACTCACCATATTATAAACATGATGAAGGGGAAGGCTACCTTCAGCTAGACTGAAGAAGGCAAATTGGCATTCCAAGATATCAAGAGAGCTATTGCTCATGCCCCAATTTTAGTTTTTCCAAATTATACTAAGGATTTCACAGTATATAGTTATGCTTCTGAACACACACTTTCAGCAATTCTGGTTCAATAGAACCGAGAAGATGTGGAATCTCCTATTTTTTTCATGAGGTGTCCTCTCAAAAGCTCATGAGTTGAAATACTCAAACATGGAGAAGCATGCTTATGCAGTGGTAAAGGTAGTCAAGCATTTCTACTTTTACATCCTAAATTCACACATTACTACCTTGGTTCTTGACACCACAATCAAATCCATATTAACTCAGCAGGAGTTTGGAACCAAAAGAGGGAATTAGATTGTTAAAATCTAGGAGTTTGATCTAGTCATCAAACCAACGAAGCTAGTATGGGGAAAAGGCCTATGCCAATTGATTGCTGACAACAAACTAAAAGAAATAGAGCATGAATAAGCAGAAGTGGAAGACACGCCAACAGTCCTCTTTGTCTCCACCACGAATGAGTGGTATTCAAATATTGCTCATTTTCTTACTTATAGTGAGTGTCCTACCCACCTATCTCATAAAGAAAGGAGGACTATCATGTTAAAAGCTACCAATTTTATCCTCTCAGAAAATGGCTTGTATAAGAGGAGCCTTGATGGAGTGTTCCTTCTCTGCGTGGATAAAGAGTAGAAGAACCAACTTTTAAAGTCTTTCCATAATCTAGCCTATGGAGGACATTTTTCTACTCCTATAACTGCCCATAAGATTTTGTGAGCCAGGTATTACTAGCCTACTCTCTTTCAAGATGCATACAAATGGGTATGAAAGTGTGAACTATGCCAACAGTTTATTGGAAGACCCAAGATAGTTGCTCTGCCTCTCAAACTAGTGGTGATAGAAGAGCCATTTCAGTAATGGGGAATCAATTTTATTGGTGTTATAAACCCATCCTCAAGTTTTGGACATGATTATGTCCTCACAACCATAGATTACTTCACCAAGTGGGTAGAAGCTATTCCAACCAAGTAGGCCACTTCAGAAGTAGTGTGCAATTTCCTCAAGGAAAACATCATTTCTAGGTTTGGGGTCCCAACCAAGATTGTCACAAACAATACAGCTTAATTCTCTTCCTAGGAGATTACTCAATTCTATTTTTACTATGTTATTACCCTCTCCCACTCCTCTGATTATTTTCTACAAGGGAATGGCCAAGTTGAATCAAGCAACAAGAACCTGGTGACCATCATCAAGAAGCTAGTGGATGACAACTAATGAACATGGCATAAGGCATTGGTTGATGCTTTATGGGTAGATAGAGTTACACCCAAAAGGGCAATTGGTATGTCTCCTTTCCAACTTATTTATGGTCTTAATGTTGAGATACCAATCACCCTAGAACTACCAGCATTGAAATTGGCTAAGGTAGTTGAGGATCAAACATATGAAAGCTCCATCGATAAGAGGGTCATGTGCTTGACTAAGCTGGATGAGTAGCGAACTATAGTGGTGGACTGAATTGTTGCACATTAAAGTTTAGTGAAGAAGCTTTTTGACTAGAAAGCAAAAAACTATGATTTCCAAATTGGAGATCAAGTCCTATTGTGGGACAAGAGAAGAGAACCAAAGGGAATGCATGAGAAATTTGATTCCATTTGGAGACACCCATTTATTATCCATTAGCTCAATGGTGAAAATAGTTTCTATTGAATTATCAAGATGGCATGCCCTTTTCTCTGCCTCACAATGGGTAGCATTTGAAGCACTACAATTCTTGAAGTATCAGATAAGTTCACCTGTACGTATGTATATTTGTATAGTCTTTAGTTCTATTTTGTGTTGTTCATTTTCATTTTTTTTGGTTCTTTTATTTTTGGGTAGCATGACTTCATAAGCCTAATGGCATACTTCAAGGCACTGGAGATTTTGGTTTCTACTCCCCTCAGCTATTCCAAGTTTTCAACTGAAAGAAGTTCCCCAACTGGAGCCAATTGTTGTTCCCAAAAATCTGTCACTCTTTTTTAGGACAACATTTGAAATATTTTGGTCCTGTAGGCCAAAAGTATCTCTTCCTTTTTTAAAAATTATTCTGAGAATTCAAATTCTACATTTTTTCAAGCTTTTTTAGTTAAGGGATTAGAAGGTTTAATAGGTTCAAAGGATTTTATAGGTGAGCTCTCTCAAAGGGGCAAGTTTCCAACACTTAGGCAATTGTAGGATTGGTTCAATGCCTTGTTTCAACCAAAAATGTTCATCAGCAAGCTTCTAAGCAAGGATTGAACCATTGAATCATTGAACCTTGAACCAAAAAGGTTCAACGGGTTCAACGGGTTCAAAGTTTCAACGTCGTCAACAAGCTTAAAGAGTTAAGCACTTTGTCAAAAGTTCATCAAGTTCAACCAATTCAAGGTTCAACGGCTTCAAAATACTTAGTGAAAGGAAGAAGGCTTGAACCATTGAACTATTGAACCTTGAACCATTTTGATTCAAAGGTTCAATGGGTTCAATGGTTTAAAGGTTTAACACACGGTTGGTTCAAACGGTCAAAAGACTTAGCCAAAACAAAGGATTCTGATAAAGAGATTGAATTGTTGAACTAAAGTTGGTTCAATCGGTCAGTTTAATCAACAAGTTCAAAGGAATACCCCAAAGCTAAATGAACAAGTGCCCTTGAGGATGGCAGTGAACTACAAATAGGTGCCCTTATGGAGGGTAGCAAATGGTTGGTTCAAAGATCAAAGAGAAGGCCAAAAGGGTAAAATTTTCTTCAAAAAAGTGGACAAGGCAAAAAAGTTAGAATTCCTTTGAAAAGATATTATGTGGAAGAATTTCACTGAGACAATTCCTTCAGACATTTTGCCCAAAGGAAGGATCCAGAGCCTGGTGGAAAATACATTCAAGAAAGCCTGAAGGGTAAAAAAACTTAAAAGAAAGTGGAAGAAGCCAAGGAAAGATTTCCTTCGGACAAATTGTCTGAAGGAATTCCTTCAGACATTTTTTCTAAAGGAATTAGAGCCCAAAGACCCTCCAAAGGAATTAGATCCCGAAGGCCACCTGAAGGACCCCAAAGGGTATGTGCCCTTGCAAGGGGCTCTCAGTACCAACAAAAAGGACCTTTCTCAAAGCCCGAAGGGACACCTTCCCTTCGAGGTGTTCCAAAGGCTTGATAAAGATGAAGGGAAAGCTTCAAAAAGACTTAGACTAAAAGTAAAATTCAAAGAACAAGGATTGAACCGTTGAGCCTTGAACCAAATGGTTCAATGGGTTCAAGGGTTCAAGGGTTCAAAGGTTCAACATTTCAAGGCTTCAAAGGGACTTAGAAAAGTAAAGGAAGCACTGAGACAACGAATGAACCAATGAACCGATTGAACCTTAAACCAAAATATTTCAAAGTTTAATGGTTCATAGGTTCAATGGTTCAAAGGAAGCACCAGACCAATGAAGGAAGCAACAAACAGATGATTCGAAAGACTGGTTCAAAGAGATGGTTCAACCAAGGAGCAAGATAGCGATTGAACCAGGAAAGCGATGAACCAATAAAGACTGCCTGAAATGATGATTCATTGAACCAATAAACTTTCACAAGTTGAATGGTTTAAATAGCCAGCAACCATTGACGGCCCCATGGATGTCAAATTTAAGGTGATGGAATATCTATTAGTTTTCAAATGTGGCACTGAATTTGAAGGATAAACCAAGCGATCAACTGAAAAGAGAGCCTAAGTGCTCAAATTGCTATAGGTAAGAGAAGAAAAATACAAAAAGATTAGAAATATCTACAAGGGAGTTATTTCCAGTAGGTGAAACAGTTCACCAAGTAGTCATCTGAGCATGCCAAACTAAGGATGCATCTATTTTTCTTCCATGAAGTAAAGGCAAAGTGGACAGCTGTGCAGACATCAAGAAAAGGACCAGACAACCCCTGTTAGGGAGGAGACATATGAAATGAATTAGAACACCAAAATTAAGGCCAATACATTATTCCAAGCATGGTCCCTCAATAGAATTGAAAATGCATTGAAGGCATTGACTGTGGCATGGGCCATTTCATGGAAATAAGTGCCAAGCCTTTCTTGGCTACTATACATTGTAATATCTTGTCTTATGCTAGGGAGACTTTTCCATTACATAAGCAAAAACTCTGCCCAAATTGAAAGGTGAATACTAAGACTTTGAGCTCAGATTATTGTTCATATTATTTTATTTGAATGAGAAATAAAGTTACTTGCAGACTTTGTGTTGTTATAGCTTGTGCCATTTTAGGAGATTGTTCTTATGTCTGCCTTCTGGATGCATTCTTGTTTATTTAATTTAAGAAGCAGAACTAGAGGAAGTAATCAGTAAGGTGTCTTGAAACCAATTATGGAAAGACTTTTTGTTGTCACAATTGGTTTTATTGTGTGTTTTTAGTTTCTTTCTATGTAAAGGACCTTAGGACAACTTTGTGCCCTCATTGTCTTTTATATTTCACTCTTTGGGCAGCTAAGGTGAAGACTTTGTGCTACACCTCATTCTGCTGGTTACTACACCCTTTTGTTACCAGTTATTTATCAATACCTAAAATAACTCCTACTATTTCCTACAAGATCACTTCTGAAAGAAGAGAGGTGCCTTCAGTGTTTTCACTAGAGTTTTCTCCTCTGTTTGTAAACATCATCTCTAAAAAAAGAGAGATGGATGGTGTAGTCCTACCCTTGAGTGTTATTTTTTGGTTATCTATATAGTATATAGCTCCTCATATTTAATAAGGAACCTCCCCTTGATGAGAGGAGAGATTTGTCCACCTCTGATGTAGTAAACTTGCAAATTTGGCCAACCATTCTCCCTTGTTGTGGTTGATAAGACCTATTTTGCTCATCAGTTAGCTGATTGACAAAATATTCATCCAACAAGTTCAAAGAATGGCAATTTATATGGAGAACTATCATAGGTCTAAGAGAGCTTGAATGACATCATGGACCATTTTAAATATATTTTATGGGCCATATATCTTTAATCAGTATCTACTCTGGGATGACTCTAATACCATATAAGAGTTGATTCCAAGTTCTGGATATGTTGAATGCATGATTAGAGTGAACACATGAGCCAATCAAGTGCACAACAAAAAATAGGTGAAAGCAAAAATTAAATACATGAGAGAATATTACATAAAATAGGAGCCAAAATACCAATTCCATTCACCATAGCATTGCATTGAAAATGAGGTACATTTATAGGCTTGTTGAGTGGATTGGTGACTCATTAGACAATTTGATTGGTAGGTTTATCCTTCATGTGTGGATAGGGCACTAGGGGAACACTAGTGGGTTGGAGGCCTTTGTGGTGCAATCACTAAGGAGACCAAGTGGGATGGAGACCCCACCCACCCACCAAGTGACCCCATGCACTCACATGGGCATAATGATGTTAGAATGACATCATTATGATGCAATAAATAAGCCTAATTAGTCTATTTTGTCCTCAAAATCCACCTAAGATAGGTAAAAGTACAAAGATGATTAATAACCCATGCAAAGGTAAAAACTCTACACTAAAAAAACCTTGCATGGTGGGAAGGGATCTAGCCAATGTGTGTAAACCCATAGGTAATTTAACAACGGCTAGTAAACAACCAATTTCTACCACCTAGTAGGAAGTGTTACATAATTTTTATACTCCACAAGTTGTATCTTTTGTTAAGGTCCCTAGAGCTAAATAATCGTTTCTCAAATGACACAACCACCATTTGAGGTGAAATAATTGGGCATGATAGATAGTATAGTGTTGTTTGATCATAAAAAAGACTATTAGCCACCACTCAAATATGGTGAGTGTGTTTAGGATAAATGATGGGAGTTCCACTTAAGTGAAATTATGAAATGTAGTGATTAAAACTATATGGCTAAAAACTTTTTAGTTTTAGTTGAGGATGATGAAGAGACCATTATAGAAACAAATTTTATTCCATGATCATGTACTCTTATAATATGTGAGGCCTCACTGACATGAATCAAAAGTATATTATAAGGGATATGTGTTGGTTATTTTTTAATATGAAAATTATTTTTTTATAAGAAGTTAATATTTTTGAATTTACACTCAACATCATAAGATTGATTTGTCCAGGTGTTGTTTACCAGATGTCCAAACATGAGATTGGTTGTGGGGGTGTGGTTACATTCATTTCCCCTTATTTATCACTATATATTGTTACTTGGGGTCCATGTATCATGTTGTGTGGATCCTCTTCAACTTTAATGTATATTCACTTGGTATTTATAACATTTACCCTATTATAATATTTACCCTACCATTAGGTTTCAAGTTGAATGGATTACCTCAAATCAATAATTTCAAGTTACAATTTTATCTTAATACCACTTACCTGCATCTCTCTTAGACCAAGATGCATATTGATATAATTTACAACCTTTCCCATAGGAATTCTAGATCTTATAGATGGATAGAGTGGTGGGATAATTCCATCCACCATATAGATTTCTTTTTATGCATCTATGATAGGCAAGCAATTGTATTCCACCATAATGCTCATGATGCTTCACATTGTGAATTTATCCAAGTTTCATTGGCATTGAATAAAACTCATTTTAATAAGGATTTTTAAAAACAAGTTGCATTATTGAGGCACCATATCAAGGTGGAGGATCACTATCAAGCTTAGGTAACTTAGATTCAAGCATGTCGATACTGATTAAAAATCAAAAATAGTGATTTTAACAAGTTCTTTGCCATCTTCCATTTCAAGCAATTGATATATCATGTTAAAAATATTATAAAATATGATACTCTTATCACACTCCTTCTTGATGTCTTAGAATATTTTGTTTCCCATTACCATGGTGTTTTTATTTCTCAATCCTCCACACTTGAGCAAATAATGCTTTGTCCTAATGTCTCCAAGTGGTTCCTTGTAAGCTCACTGAAGGACAAGGGGTGGATTTTGATTACCTAATCTCCATTGAGGAGCAACAAGAGGTTTGTATACAAATGGTTGTTGATAAATCTCATGATATTGATGTATTTCCATGTGAATTATATCAATAGTTATGGGATTTTGTGGGGTTAGATTTACATAGTGTACCTTGAAGTTGATCAAACCAACACCCTTAGCAAACTTATTAATCAAGGTAATATAAAATGCATTCCTAAACCTAGGGACTTAGATATTATTACAAGTTAGAGACCTATTACCCTTATTAATATCTCTTATAAAATCATTTCTAAATATTTTTCTCTTGGGATTAAGGATATGTTACCCCTTATTTTTCCCCTGACCAAACTTGTTTTATACATATTAAATATATCCTTGTCAACATTATTGTTATTTGGGAGAGAATGGAGTGGGATAGAAAATTTTTGAAGAAGGAAATGTTCATCAAAATTAACCTTGAAAAAACATATGATAGGATTGAATGACCTTTTATCTTAGCAATGCTTCAATCTATAGGGCTTGGCTCTATATTTTTAAGTATAATTAAATGTTTTTCAGTATGTTGGTGTTTATATCACCATCAATGGTGTCTAATCTAAGTAGTTTCATTCACTTCAATATATTCATCATGAATGCCCACTTGATTCTTCATTATATGTGTTGGTTGTTAATGGGTTCAACTATATATTGGTATACTATACTTCTAGAGGTCTATTTAAAGGTATCTCACTCACACACTCTCATATACAGATGATTAATGACAATTTTTTTGATGGTTAATTCTCACACTAGTCTAAGAGTAGTCTTCCACCTCCAATGTCATGGAATGTCTTGATGTGTTTTGTTTATATTTTATATCTTTTATCTAATTTAAATTCAATGTTATAAATAATATTTCTCTCCCATTCCCACTTAGTTACACAAGTACAAATGGCATTGGATTCAACCTAGTGAGAAATTGAATTTCCTCAGCATTGAAATTTGTTTTCAAGCCATTCCCTCTTATTTGTGGAACTATGTGGTTCAAAAGGTTGAGAAAAATTTTGGTGATTGGATATCTAAAGCAATATTTTTAGCAGGAAAGTTTAAATATTGTTTCAAGGTGTTAGTTGTTACTTATGTTTACTAATTCTCTTGTTGGGTACTTTTTAAGGCTTCATATGCCAAAATTGAGAACATTTTGAAATACTTTTCAAATTCTAAATGCAATAGAGGATTCAAAAGTGTTTAATGGGATCTCTTATATAAGCCAAAAACACTAGGAAACCTAGGTTGTAGTGCCTCACCTTGAGACCGCTATTTTGTGGACATGATAGTCCTCCTTGAAGCTAATATTATGTTATGGACTTGTATATTTTGCTATCACTTGAGTATAGAAACTTATTAAGAGACTATATATGCCAAATACATATGTGTGTGGGGGGAGGGGGAGAGTGGGGGTGCAGCGGCGTGGTTGAAATATCATATATGTCTATACACCTTATTGCCTTATGTGATCTTAGATTTCTCATTAACATAAAATGATGATCTATAATTTAAATTATATTTAAAATTATGGTTTCCATGATGGACTATGGTTTTCTTTATTAATATTTTTTAATATGGATTCAACCTTGTCATACCATAGAGATACCATGATGTATTTGGTTTGCGTGCATATGATAGGGATGGTAAAAAAGGTAACAACATTATACCAATGATGAGATGAGTTAGTAAGGGTTTTTATATTATCCATTAGGGTGGTTGTTAAGTCAACCCAACAAAGTGGTGGTAGCGAATTCATCATGGCAGAAAATTCAACGACATCCAATACTCCATGATCAGTTTGGATCACTTTAAAAATTTGAAACTTGAATTAAAGGGAAAACTTTAGGCTTATAAGCATGGGTAAAAAGAATGGAAAATTTTCCACATGTGAATAAGACCTAAAAAATGGAAATAATAAATAAATAAAAGAAAAGAGAAACAAACAAATAGTCACCATGATAATAAGAGATTGAGAAAAATATATAAATGGCACCCAAATCCATGGTGGTTGAGATTTAAAAGTGAAAATTCTACCTCATGTCATTTGATAGAATTGAATGAACCACAAGCCAGAATTCACTATGATAATCTACATAAATTAAATGGTAGAGAAACACTAGACACATCACCTTAAAATTTAAGGTATATTTTGGTGAAAAATGATAATGAAATTCATAAGGAATGTTAATCTTAAGAAGAATACATGACTACTTAGATAAGTTACATGTTATATTGGGAAGGAAGAGGAAGGAAAGAGTTTGGAATCAGAGAATTGTAATATAGGTTCTATAGTGACCAACCATATCACAACCTTGCTTATGGTAATCATTATTATTATTTTATGAGCCCTTTTCATTTTTGTTTAAGGATGTGTAAGTCTAAAATGATTGGTGGATCTCGATAATTGTGGTAGTTTCCCCTATTTTTGAATGTTTACATTTAATGTCTTTTCCATTTGGTTGAAGGATTTGGATTTATTCAATGATTTGTGGATCTTATTTATTTGTGAAAATCTCCCTTATAGATGTTTACATTTCATGACAATCACCAAAATGTATGACCTATTTTCACATTATTCTTCTCCTTGAATTATGTTTTCCATCTTCTTTGATTTCTTTAAGTGGGTTATAATAAGGAGAATAATAGAGATTTACATTCATAAGTATGTTTACATCCACCAGAACCATTACTACAATTTTTCATAGATAAAAAGCCTCTGCTAGGGTGCTTAGAGAGGTGGTTAAGTCCCATGGCTAGAAATTTATGGGTTTTTACAATGCTAGGATATTTTTTATTTGCTAGATGCAAGCTTATTTGTTAATTTAACATGTGATTACATGCCATATGGTAATGTTTGCATCTCAAGAAAATCTAGGTTTTGGGTCCCTATTTCGTTATGATATCTCTTTCTCCAGCTTATTTTTGAAGGTTTTATGAATTTTTCTTGTATTTTAAATATTTTTTTATGATTGACTTGACAACTTTATTATTGGTTTTATTTTTTATGTCTCTTTGTGATTTTCCTTCTTGAGTTGGTTATTATTTTTTTAATAAACTCATGTGTGATCTCTCCCCATTTAAGCTCACTAGTTCAGTGTAATGAGTGAATGGTAATATGATGTGATATTAGTTTGGGAACAAAGTGTTGAGTTGGCACACCCTTTTTATCCACTACTCAAAATTCCTAAAGTATGTTTTTTTATTTTGCAAACATGCCTAGTCAGCATGATAATGGATTCACACCATATTACAACCCTTCTATCCAAAAATGTTTACTTGGAAGATGGTGATTTAGGGGAATTGGCCATGATTCCTAAAAAATACACAAAAATTTGGCATATTCTCTTATGTTTTAAGGTTCTCTTCTAGTTATGGAAGGATGAAAATGATACAACATTTAATCATCTTATTTTAGATGAGTGTTTTTTATTACTAATAGGGTTCATGCCATCTTTAATGTCATGCTTTAAATTCAAGCTCAAACAAAAATAATCATCTAGAGGAAACTCACCTCTAGAATCTGTTAGATCATTGAGGTAGTGCCCCATGTATAGTTAGATGATTCCCTCCAAATTCACCTCACCACTGGTCATCCCCATAGGACCATGGGTTCAAACAACATGAGAGGAATTGATCTTGTACTAAGCACCGTAATGGTTCACCATGGTGGAATCTTCCATCCCTAGTTCATAGTTAGCAATTTGGTGGTAGTGGTGGTGGTGGCCTTGTTAAATGGATGACACCTTAATAAGGGACATCCCCTTGTTTGGCACTTTCAATTTCACTCAATAGGAAAGATAATGCAGATGATAAAGATAAATAAAATGATGTAGATATTTGAGATATACTTCCTGATTCTATAAATCCTCTCATTGGAAGTGGCTAGGGGGATAAGGTGAGAAACTAGAAAACCCTCGATCTTCACCACCCATGCTTATTATTTCTCCCTTTTCTTAGTGGTTTATTGTGTTCTATTGAAACTTGCTTATATTTTTTTGTTGTTTGTTTTTTTTCACCTTTTTTTGGTTGAAAAATAGTCCTTGTATTTATAAATTGAATATGTTATCATTCTTAGCTTTAGTTGATCTAATATTTTGGAGTGTGATACCATCCACTCACTTTTTTCAATGACTGTTTATTTTAATACATTGCATTATTGATATATGAAAAAAAAATTCAATCAAAAAATCAAGAACAAATATGAAATAATCAAATCAACTTTAATAAGAAATAAGAATAATGTTTTATTTAAAAGCTTGTAATATACTACAAAACCTTTTCCTTCATAGGTCAATTGTTTTATACCAAACCAAAACACACATGATGTGATACATACAAATCAAAACCTATGCTAAGAACATGAAATGTTATGAACACCAGTTTTTTATCCATATAAAAAAATTTCCCTAGACAAAGAATGCAAGTGCATGGTCAAGCATATAGATTAATACCTATGTTTACACCTTATCATGTTACATCATTATTTTTTTAAAGTAATAAAAATTTATAAATATCTTTTACCCATATCTAATAATTTTTTTTATAAATCTCAAATATAGAAAATGGCTAAACAAATAAATGCCTCGAAATATTTTAATAATCTAATCAAAATCAACAAAAATGATGCAATAATCACATGAAGGTTAAAAATAAATAAGATTAACACTTTTTTTAAAACCTTGGAATGTAGTACAAAACCTTTTCCCACACAAGTCAAGTTTTTAGACCCAAAAAATGCACAAAGAACTAGATGTACAACTTAACACCTATGTTTGGAACAAGAAATGTTCTAAACATTCAAGAATTATAGATCTTAAATTTTAAAAAAAACAATACAAGTGAAAAACACATAGATCAATATGTTTATTTAGAATAAACAATGACCTTTGAAACCATAAAATAAAATACCAATTAAATACCATTGTGAATTCTTCTAAATATTAAAAAAAACAAATAAAAAATGAATAAACAAGAAGAATAACAATGGATTGACTTTGAAATTCCTCAAACACTAACAAATTATTTGAAATTAATAAACAACAGATATTTTTTTAATTTAAGTTTTAAAAAATAAGATCCAACTTCTTCCCATATAGTGAAACTACAATAGATTAGGAATCAAAGGACATAGCCAAGCATATAGATTAATATCTATAATTTCAATAGAAATTGATTTGGCCACATGCACATGTCCTCACTTTCTAAGTCATTTGACATATAAAAACAAAGTTTGAGTACTCAAATTTGAAAAATAAAATATTGATCTATTTCGTTTATGATTTTTTCAAACACCTGAGTTGAAACAAAACCTATTCTAATTTATTTCAATGTGTATATTTAAAAACATAGCACAACTTTCTTCTTGAAAATAGGACTTGATAAAGCTTAGAGTTCCATTATATAAAATTGAAGTTATAGATATTGGGAAAATTTGATGCTGTAAATTTCAAGTAAAGAAAATGTCAAAATCTCAAGCAAGGCATGAGATTTTAGATCAATGGAAGAAATTCCAAGATTTGGATTCACAAAATATTTATAAAGTGAAAAAAAAATGTATATCATATATGTCGAAGATCTATGGATTATTTGAGATACATTAAAACTACTGACATGACTTGGGAAATCCCAATGAATGCAAAACAAGCAAGATCATTCAATACAAATGTGCATAAACACAAATGACAAAGGTCATTTATGGGTTTTTTTAAAAATGGCCTAAACATAGAAAATGATATTGGCACACTATGATTGGTTTGTCAAAGGTTAAAAAAATTAAAGTTAAAGCCCACTCTATTTTGTTTCTAAAGCTGTGAAAGACATAAATTTGAATCAAAAAACAAAACAACCTTCAAATGCCTATACTTCTATAAAAAAACATTTTTTCATTCGTGAAACTCTTAAACACATTTCTAAATCATAATCAAATATATTTGTTTAATAATTCATGTATATTTTAATAACAAGAAACATATCTATTTCGTTAGTAAATTTTTCTAACACAAAAAATGTTAATAAAACCTTACTTTTTGATTTTGGGAGCTGTAAAATAAATAATTTTAAGGCATATGGTAAGTACACGGAGTTAGGGGTCAATTATATAGACATTTAAGCATAAAATGTATGCATAATTGCATAATATGTATGCATTATAGTAATAATGTGGGTGTTATTCTTCTAGGCTCGATAAATACTGAGCCTAGAATGCATACGCACTATAACGTGTACGCATTATAGTGTGTACCTATTTTTGTTAGTGTAAATTTGAATTTTTAAAAGCACACACACTTGGAATCCAAATAAACCATAACACATGCACACTATAATATGTACATGTTATATCATGTATGCATTACTTTCACATTGCACCAAAAAAATATAAAATATATATTGGAAGGGGAAATTATTAACTTAACTAACTATTAAGTATAAGGAATATAAAATCAAATTTACAATGTAAATTTAATTTCATATTCCTTATACTTTAATTTATATTAATAAATATATTAAATTAGGGTCACTCTACATTTGATAGAGTTGGTCTCATAGTTGCATACCTTATGATGTGGGAGATAGTTTTTCAAATCTGGCCAATACTTGGACATTTTCAGGGTTTCAATATTAAATCTAGGGATTTTAGGGCATAACTTTTGTAAATAATATCTATTTTTTCAAATTAGACCATAATCAGATCTAATGTATAGGATCAAACACATAAATAAAACCTATATGGAATAGTGAAACTTGAAAAGAATAACTCAAAAGATGAAGAAACAATATCTTCACAATAAATTAATTATATTAAGCATTCATATCATTAGCCAAAAAGTGCATAGTAAGGTTACTTATATATGTGTAAAATAGACAAGTCCCAACATCCTCATGCATGTGGGATTGTTTTCCCCTTAAGGACCTTTATTAAACCTAAGCAAGCTTGACTATACCATGTAGACAAAACCCAGTGGGATAAAAGTCTACACCAACACCCCCTTAAGCATAGCTTAGGTGGGTAGAATAATTTGGTCCTAGAACAAAGACATGATGATGTACCCAAGTACATGGAGATGATCCCCCATATGAGGAAGAATAAGGAGCTACCTAAACCCCAAAAAGAGATCATAAATGAAGATACTTGCTCTTAGTGAAGGGTTTGGTGAATATATCAACAATTTGATCTATTATCTAGATGTATCAAAGATCAATGACCTTATCATGGATGACCTCCTAAATTAAATACATGTGAATCTCAATATATTTGGTCCATTAATGGAGGACTGGATTCTTGTAGATCTGGATTGTGCTTTGGTTGTCATAGAAGATGATTGTTGGTCATTAAAACTAGATGCCAAACTCAGTGAGTATCCCTTGAAGCCAAATAGCCTTAGTGGAAGCATTAATAAATTATCTATATTCTACCTCTTTATAAGATAAAGTAATAGCATTCTACTTCTTTTTAGACTAGTTAATTAGTCCTAAATTGAGGGAGAAACTGTATATGAAATTAGACTTGTACTTTTGAATATCGTTATCCCAATCTAGATCTATATACCCAATTAATTCAATGTTGATGCCCACTCAACAGTGAATCTCAAAACTATAAGTACCCTAAATATAGTGGAGTATTTTCTTAGCTTATTTTTAGTGTAGCTCATGTGGTTCCTACATGAATTTGGAGACCATGCCCATTACATATGAAATATTAGGTCTAGTGTGCATAAGGTAGATGAGACTATCAATAAGTTCTTGATACATGGTAGCATTAACTAAAGGAGATGGGAAATCATCATCAAGATTTAAAATAGATAGAAAAGGAGTCAGATTTGTCTTATAGTCAACCATGCTAAATCATGCAAGCAAATAAGAGTATACTTGGATTGTGCAATAGTGATCCCAGATTCAAACTACAAAATTCTAATCCTAAGGAAGTAGTGCAATAATCCCAAGTCAATCATTTAGAACTTATTAGACAAATCAATTTTACTTACTATGATGGTGGATGGAAAACTCCTTGTGATCAATAGATCATCCATGTAGAGAACCATAATCAATAGTGAATCATCTTGTTGTAATATGTAGACATTTGAGGATCAAAATAGAATCTTGTGAACCCAACTAAAAGAAGAAAGGAGTCTATCTTTCCATACCAATCTTGAGGATCTTATTTTAGGCCATAGATATATTTTTGAAGTTTAAAAACTAAGGAGTAATCTTTTACAAATCCTTATGGTTTCTCCATGTATATTTCATCTTTGAGGTCACCGTGAATAAAGGCACTTTTTGCATCCATCTGATGAATATCCTAGAAATGTGTTGAGGTAATGGTAAGAGAGAGTTATATTGAGTTCATTTTGGAAACTAGGGTGAACGTATTGGTGTTTTTAATTCTATGCACTTGAAAAAAACCCTTCACTACCAAACATGCTTTGAAATTGCATACAGACCCATCTAGTATAAATTTTATTTGATAGATCCACCTACATAAAAAAAAATCTTCCCTTGGGAAGTGGGACTAAATCCTAATATTTTTTCCTCTAAAAGTAACTATACTCCTCTTCTATAGTAGTATCCCATTCAATAGTACCTGATGCCTCATGAAATGATTATGGATCAGAAGCAAATGCAATGAAAGCATATGAGGCATCCTAAAATTGTGAAAAAGTTTACCTATTGTCTAATGTATCTCCAACCCATTGGCCAACACATTGTAGTGTCTATCTAGCCCAAAGAGGACTAGTAATTAAAGAGTTAGGAGGAGATTCCATATCATCTGAAGATAATTTGGGAGGAGGAGGGGAATCCTCATCACTATTCTCATTGTCAAAACTAGAAGAAGAATTTGGATCATCAGGAGGTTGATCAAGCAAATCTGAATAGTCAGAATTATCATCAAATCCATGTGTATCTAAGGAAGGGTGAGAGGTGTCGAGTGTGGAGTCTAAGGGACCCTCTATGAAATGAACACTCGTCTCAATAAATAACTCATGAGTGGTAGGATGTAGAATCCTATATCCCTCAACACCCTTAGGATATCCAATGGAGATGCAAGACTGACTCTGAGGTTCCAATGTCTTATATTTATTCTTGGGAATGTGATCCATAATAGGTAAACCAAACACTTGAAATTGATCAACTATGGGTTCCTAACTACTCTAAGCTTCAAAAGGAGTGATTCCATTCAATGCTTTATGAAGAACTCATTTTTGGATGTAACAGGCATAGTTGATGGCCTTAGCCCAATACTAAGGTGTAAGAGACTTGAATTATAACATACAGTTGGCCATTTCCTTCAAGGACTTATTATTTCACTCTAAAACACCATTATATTGAGTAATATATGAAAATATATTCTATAATTCAATACCATTTGATGTACAAAAATGCTCAAAATGGTTACATACTCACCACCATTATTAGTGTGCAAAATTTTGATGGCTTTACCTAACTATTTCTCTACAAGTGCCTTGAAGCCCTAAAAATGATCAAAGACCTATTATTTTTGCTTAATAAAATACACCCAAGTATACCTCAAATAATCATCAATGAAAGTAAGCATTTATTTAGTCTTATTGAATGAAGGTTTTGTAAATGGGCTAGCAATGTCACTATGAACAATCTCCAATATTTGTTTAGCTTTTCATGATTTTCCCTTGTCATACTTATCCTCTAGATTTTTACCAAGAATTCAACCCTCGCAAACTCCATCAAAAAACTTAACTCTCAGTAACCTTGAAACCATGTCTTGATGACTAAGTTATTCTAGGTTGCGATAGTTGGGATGGCCAAATCATTCATGCCATAGTTTACTCATCTCATCTGAATGATTGAGAAATGAAGTAGAGGGTTGATCAAGATCAAAATTTGAAAAAGTATACAACCTAGATTGGTGATCTAATTTCCTAAATGCAATAATAGAGTCATTTTAAGCTTCCCTAATAACCATAAAATTGGGTGTGAACTCAATTCTCTTACCTAAACCAATGTGAGTGATATGGTAAATAGATAGGAGATTAGTAGATAAAGAGGGAACACATAGAAAACCATTAAATATCCCATCATTCACTTCAACTTATCTACTCCCACTAAATTTTGTAGAAGTATCATCACCCAATAGAATGGAAAGCTTAGAACAAGGCTCAAAGGATTCAAACATGTCCTATGATGAAGCCATGTGGTGTGATGCAATAACCCATGTAGAAGGCTATGATGCAAATGTAACACGTTATTTTCCATTATATTTGTCCTTCTTATTATATTTGGCCTTAAAATACCCCTGTGTTGTCAAACTCTTAGTGGAAGAATTAGGGATATTGATATTGTGCTTCTCAAGAATTTTTTTAGTTTCTCAATATATTTCTTCATGCATTTAGAATCATCATGCCCATATTTCTTGAAATATCCACATGTGAGTTGCTATTTCTTAGATTTCCCATCTTAAGAGGATGATTCTTTTTGTGTTTTTGACTTAGCATCAGATTTCTGATCCTTACTTTAATCTGGGACCTTCTTGTTCTATTTTTTCTCCTTGCTACTAGAGCCCTTATGTTTGTCATGACTCACAAATAAGGCACAAGATTTGGAGGACTTTACTGTACCCATTCGAATGATCTTGTCTTTCTCTCAAGTCAAGTCAATAATAAAGTCATCCAAAGATGACATTTTCCATGCAATTCTAAGGGCATGCTTGGTATCATGGAAGGTAAATGAATACAAAATAGTTAGATCCCAATTTGGCAAGGATGAAAAGAATCAATTTATCATATTTTTTGTCAATAATGCATAGTTTTAATTATAACTTGAGTGATTTGAACATAGTGAAGTCTTATATTGTATCAAATTCATCTTATTTGAAAATGATGAGCTCCTTATACAACTAATGACCTTTCATTTCATCCTACTTTCTAAATATTTTAGCTAATAAGGTCCACACTTAATTTAGAGTTGTTTTAGATTCAAAATGAAAAAGTAAGTCATAAGACATAGACAGGCATAATAGATCATAGGCTTCATCACTTCATTTGTATCACTTCACCTTATCTATGTTAGGTATTGATTTTATTTCTATACCCATCATGATTTAGTGTAAGCCTTGTTCCTCAAAAGGATTTGCACTTTGAATTTCCACTCATGATGGTTGAATGGTGTAAGAACGAAACTAAGATCCATAGTGTAGAAAGGAAGTATCTATTTAACTATGTGTGCTTTAGATTAGTAATAGAATAGTAATGTAACATCACTAAATCTATAGATATTCAAATTAATAAGGCATGAGAATAGCACCAATACAAAGAGTTAAAAAAACATGGACTTTCGAAAAAATGGCACCTCAAACAAACTAATGGGCTGAAATTTATGCTTGATTAAAGTTCAATATGGCAAGGTGATCCTCCACATTGTGAAATTTGAAAAAATGTTGAGTGTTGAAAACTTGGAGTTGGATGTCAGACTTAAGCCCTCACTATTATAAATCCAAATTTAAGCCCCCTTCATGTGATGACATCATATAACCAGGGGCCTAAAGGGCAAGATGAGGGATCTCCCCCTTGATGATGTTACTTTACATTGTGATGTGTCTTGGGGAGTGATTTCACTCCTAAAATGACCCCCTTTTTACTAATAAATAATGACATAAACTACTGGATTAAATTTCATGGTCATACACATATTGCAGGGAGGTGTCCACTAGTGGCCATTTATGCATCTGGTGTTTGAACCACATCCAACACTATAGGGAGGTGGGCCTCTAGACCTATAGACTTGTAGAGGTGTAGTTAAGTGGTGGCATTCTATATTGTCATTATTTTCACTTAAACTTGCACCCCTTGAGGAGATGACAAGTCTTTCCTCATTCAAGTGGCACAATGGAAACACCTCAAGGCTGTGGGTGACCCAAATTTGAGGTGAGTCTCTAGATTATGGGTAGTTCCCTTGATGTACCACTTGCACACACCACAACCACACTTTCATTTATGAGGAAAAGGGTTAATAAGCCTAAACTAAACCTAGCTAAGGAGGTGATGCACCAAATAGATAGTCTACTCACACCATTTGTAATGCACTTAGAACTAGAAAGAAAACTACACATACACTTCATCCATCAAATTGAAATCTCTTCTTCTACATCAATGTTTCAAGCATGGGGTCTTGAGGAGAAACTAGGTTAGGAGGACTTAGACAATAGGTCTCCTATAAACACTAATGAATGGTCTACTCACTATACCTACAATCCACATTGGACACTTCTTGCTAACTTGTAAAAGAGAGATTTCAAACTACATAAGGCACTAGGAAGGATAATATGTCAAGGTAAGAAAAATATGCTTATGCAAGACCAAAAACTAGAATATGCACTTGATGAAGTCATGAATGAGGTAAAAACAAAAAAAATTATTAGTTCAAGGAAAAAATTGAGTAGGGCTTCACCATACTCAGGTGGAGAGATCCATACAATAGCCAAAAAGGCTAGTATATATAGCAAATGTGAGAGAATAGAGAGAATATGAATCTCAAAAGTCACTAAGACACTTGTCAAGCAAGGATAATGAGTTAAAATAGCATTGAATCAACAATGAGATAGGTCTTGTAAGGAAAATGAGGACAAATGTCTCTCAAATTTATCTAAATCCTCCATATGTGGTGTAGATGCTCTTTTGCTTGCATAAGAAACTATCTTCATGATTTACCATCATTAGACTACCCCATCATTAAGTAGGGTTAAGTCTGATGATTGATCTAAAGGGGAGGGATTACTAACAAGCCTCTACATATATTAGAATGGTATAAAACCATTCATATCTTTCTGTCCATGAGCAATCATCTCTAATAGTTACAAATGACTCTCTCTCTCTCATGTACCTCTCACACTTGGCACACAAAATGCTTCCAATTCTACAATCCATGCTAAAGGAGGAATGACACCTATCAAGAGTGTCCATGTCATCAGGTTCATGAATCAAGCCTTAAAAGGCTTCCCAATTGGAGTTTCATCATTTTCATTAAGTGTTCACTGTGACTGGCTAAGATGTAGGAGATGTAGGCACACTTAGGAGATTAGATATCTCAATCTATAGACATGAGGACTTAAAATAAGTCCCAAAATCTCTCCTAAAAGTGGTTTCATCCTTTGAAGCTTCTCCATACCTTTAAAGCACACAAATATATCAATAAAATCCCTATTTTACATCATTTTTATATGTAGGGTACACCTCAATCACATGTAATAGGGACTAGGAGATTCCTCTACAAATCCAAATCATTTCCCTGACCTTTACTCCCCATCTTGATACTCCATTTTTAGCATCTTCTCCATCAAGTCTAAGAGAAGGTTTGTGAAGGTTTTTAAGTCACATGGACTCTTAGCCTTTATTCATAAAGGATACATATTGGAGTTTTGAACTAGTGCCATTGAATTCTTAGGGACCTTATCCAACATTCTTGAGCACCTTGAGTCTCCATGCAAAGCCTTAGAGAAGTTATAAGCATTCTAAGATGGCCATTCATGTCCTTTTTGTACATTCTATAGGGTTTGAGTATCCTCAATCCCAAAAATGGATTTTTGGTGAACTTATCTACAAATTTATGGATTAGATACACCTTATCCCTCCCTGAGAACATGTTTCAACTGATCTCAATGTTTGTTTAGCCCCAAAATGATGATGGACTACTTCTAGGTACTAGGCCTATATTAGATTTGCTAGGTCTAGCTACAACTTAGCCTCAACCTGACCCCCTAATGGATTCCCATGCCTTATGATGGTTCAAAAACCTCAATTATACCCACATGGACATGATATAAATCATTAGAATTATTTTCAAATGCTAGAATTGAAAATGGTTTCTCATTTGGGGTTAGGCTTACACCTTGCCTAACTACCCTGCCTGTAAACCTTATTTCATGGAGTACCCTATCTGACCTTATAACTTCTAGCTTGATTTATCATGTTTTTATGGATGTCAAATATCTCCTCAAACCTTTTTTGAAATTTTCCATGGCTTATGGTTCATGTTTTCCATATCCTTTGTCAAAGAAAATAGGATTTATGCAAGGGGAAAAGTAACCCCTATCTAAGACAAAATAGGGGGTACTTACCCTATTTTACTCACACAAAAAAACATTATATATACTTATTCAACTCACAATAATTCTCTGTATAAATTTTCAACCTCTGGTGATGAGTCTAGACCCTTGAACTTCCCCAATTTCCAAGGCAAACCTTTTCAAGACAGTCTGTGCAGGGTATTTTGTAAATAGACTATGTTTTGATGATTACAGAGCCTCCATTTCTTGATTTAAGATTCCAATAGCCTATATAGGTTATCCTCATCATTATAAACATGTCCTAGTCTATGTTCCCCATTTTGACCTCTCAAGATCACTCCTATTCATCTTTGATCTCTGACTACTCAATCACAGTTGACTGTGACTATGTTTTGCATGAATATGGACCCCTATAGGTTGTTTGTCATGAAGAAAGATTAAAATAGTATTTAAAAACATATAATAGTCCCTTGGGGTCACTTTTATATCTTTTTTATGCCAAACTTCCCAAACATAGTCTCCTTTAGCACCAAGAAAACCTCATTCTTAACTCACTGCCTACATTTCCATATATAGGGTTGTAGATGGTGTTAAGGCCTTGATAGGATATATAAGCTTGGAATGCATTGATAATGGTCTCTATAATCCTTTTATATATATTATAATTTTTTTGAACCTACCTATCTCACCTTTATCACTTACCATCACTCCAACATCTTCAAACTGACTCACTGGTATGCATGGCTATAAGTGTCAAAATTATGCTTGAAGGAGGCCTGTAGGTGAGTGTCTTGTCCTTTTGATACCTTTAACATGAATCTTAGGATTTAAATTAGGTCATTTAATGCATCAATGATATGTGGGAGTCTTATTTTAAGTCTTCATGTTATGGGTTTCTTGTAGCCTATAAGTGTTTTCTAAACAAACTTGTAGATGGACATTTTTTAGTCCTGAGTGCACCTATAGGTATACTTGGGAGTGGATACATGCTCATGGAGTCATCTCAAATAATTTATTGAGACATTTGTGTGATATTTAAGACATATAATTACCTAGTGTATATTTCAAGCTCACATTGTGATCTTTGGGTATAAAAACCACTTGGGAAAACTGAGAATTATAGAGAGCACTGAACAACTTTAGTGTGTGAGAAACATGCTTTGGGAACCTCAAACACTAGGTTATTTTATTTTTCCATTATCCTTATCTTACAAGTGCTATCCCCATGGTAGGACTATCAAAGGCTCACAACTATCTTTCTTCAGACCTCCTCTTGAATTTCTAAATCAAATCATAAAGAGGAAGGAGCTCTCTATTTTCTTAACTCAAGGAAAAGTTCCCAAAATTTAGATTCTTCTATTCAGAAAGTTTCCTCAACATATAGTGTGCTAAAAATATTCTTAATCATGCTTATATAATAACATACAAATTCACACTCTTCATGAATACTAAGACCTATCAACCATCACTATGTACAACACCTCTAAAACTCTACAAATGACACCTGTAGGTGTATACTTCTGAATGTAAGGTAATGAGGGTGATATGAAACCAAAAAAATCCTAAGAGAGGATCTCTTAGGTATGTTAATGCATCTTAGACAATTTTAAATAATTATAGCATAAGTACATTTCTCCAAACATTAGCATGATGTCATCAGGTCCTGTAGGTGTAAAAGGAACTAGTTTGCAAGCACAAACAAGCCTAGAAGAGGCTTCTTAAATATTTGAGACCTCAAAAATCTAAAAGACAATGAAAAATCTATGAATTAGTCTTAGACAACCTTGAGAAACACATGAAAATAACCAACCTATCAAACTAAAGCAAAAAATTTAGAAACAAGCTCAAATAGTGACCCCTCATAAATGTAAGAACATAAAAATCTACTTGGATTCTTAGTGATGGTTCATAAAGGAGGAGCTATGAAACTAAGAACTCTTGCCATTGATTTGAAGCTAACTCAGACCCTTTTTAACTCCTAAGAGCACTCCCTCCAAATCTAATTATACTAATTGTACCATGCATTCAAAGCTGACCCTTCTTGGCTTACAAAGGCAAGAAAGGAGCAGAAGCAAAATTTGATTTCCCTAACTAAAACTCTACACACCATGTGTGGTAAAAATCTTAGGGAGTTGAATAGACACTAGACCCATGTTTTTAGCTGAAAGTGAGCTCACCAAGTTTGTACAAGTGCCATTAATGGCCTATTTTCAAGATATCCCTATTTTCATGCATGAAACTACCTCTTAATTGCCTTTGACTAATTCTTGACATGTTCTAACCCCATTCACATTGAAATATTCCTTGGTGACACTTTGCTTCCTTAACTCATCTATACAAGTCATTTAATGAGCCAAAAATATGACTAAAAGGCATTTTTTGCATATGAAACATGTTAAAGGAAAAATTTATGACTTAGGAACACCTTAAAACATTTAACTTACCATATTAGGACAAATCTAACATAATTTGAGCCTTTGACTAGAGTTGACAATAGTTGACTTTGGTTGACTAGGCAAGTATAAGGAATATAGGCTTACACCAAGGCTAGAGCAAGGATAGGTGAGATGTTTAGACACACATGAGACCCTATTAGACATATAAAAACCTTTGAAAAAGTTTCAATATGTAGGGGTTGACCCAATTTGACTAAAATTCAAATTTTGTCAACACTTTTTGCAATTCCTAGGGATAACATGCTTGCCTATGTTAAGGACCAATAACCTTATCCTATCTATTGGGTAAAGGGAGTCAAATGCACTCTAAAAATAGTAGGATTAGACCTTTACCTAACTAACAAGATAGTTGATTGACCTCAAAACACACAAATTAAATACAACGCACACTAAGACCAAGCAAACACACAAAGCAAAGGCACACTTGTGCTACTAAGCACTAAGAGAACACAAGATACAACAGAAAACAAACTAATAATATACATCTAACCAGACATACCTTCCTTCCTACATCAAAAGGAAAGTATCTTGAATCTCCTTCCTCATGAGATGAATGAGGATGCTAAGCATGCTTCTTTTTGGATGTAGTACTATATGACTCATTCTTCTCTATTATTCCTTGGTTTGCATTGTCCTTTAATGGAGTCATATCAAACAAGTCTCCAAGGTAGATGAACTCTTCTTGACCTTAGAAACATGCCTCATATTGTTGTCCCTTTATCTCATTATGGAAAATTTGTATTTATATAAATGGGACAACCTCTTGCAAGTCTATGTCTTCTTGAAAGGTTTCATTATCTTTTTCTTTTATTACAACCTCTTCAAACCCTTCAAGAAGTCTTGTATCATAGCATTCTAGGAGTGTTTCTTGTTTAAACTCCTTGATGTTTGTAGGAGCAGCTTCACATGTGGTTCTAGAATCAATATTCAAACCATTTTCAAAATTATCATAGTCATCATGGATTACTCAATCATGATTTAGAATCTCTTTATAGTGATACCTCTCAACGCCTACTTTCTCCTCAACATATTGGGCTTATTTTCTTAGAAGTCTTGCCTTCTCACTATCTTCATATTCTTTAAACATTTACATATAATTATGCCACATGTCTTCTTCTTGAAACATGTCACCTTGCTTACCATTTCTTCCAGTGAGCTCTAAAGGAATTTTAGGCCCCTTGAGGCTTTCCACTTCATAGCAAATGTCTTCAAATATCTACCACAAGTCATCATTCTCTTCTTGGTTAGCATCATGAAGGGAAACAACAAGAGAAACTTCTTCCTCTTCTTATTTGGATTCCAAAAGAACCTCTTCTAAGACTTCTTCTTCATTACAAGTAAGTTCCTCTCCCATATCATCACAATCTGATGTTTCTTCATAACAAGTTAGCTCATCCTCATCATTAGCCCAATCTAAAATTTCCATCTCCTTCTCCCTCTTGGTGATGTCAATACTAGGCATCTCAAAACCAAGAACTTTAGCCCAAGAAGGTTTCCAAGGAGCAATATATTCTTCATCATTAGAATCTAATTTCTTCTCAATCAACTAATCCACATTAGCTTTAATGACTTCATTTGCTTCAATCTTTCCTTGCATAGATGAGAGATTCTGCATTTTGAGTTCTAACTCAATTTTTTTTGGCAAGGTTTTCTTGAAATAGCTTCTCTTGGGGGGAAATAGGATCTTCATTAGGAAAGAAAGTAAAAATAAGTTGAGATGAAGGGAAAAAGGCTTCTTGAGGAGGGATGGGAAGGAGTTGACTAGGTTTAGCCTTCTCTCCACTTCTAACTTCTCCACTTAGACATTCCTTCTTCTTTTCATAAGTTGCCACTACTTCTTTCCATATTGGGAAACTAGGCTTAGAGAGTTCTTCATGGGGTTGAGATACAAATGGAGAGGTAAATGATCGGCCTAAGAAACTTGAGGTTTCCATGGGATTAACAAAAGTTGAGTGGTAAAGCAAGTGGAGGAGGAATAATAAGAGATGAAAAAGGAGGGATGTATGTTTTCTATGTTGGTGGCATGGGTTGCCAAAGTAATAACTATGTTGAAGCTATGGCCTTACTTTGGGGATTAAAGTTAGCTATATCCCTAGGAATTAGAAATTTGAATATTCAAGGAGATTCTAAGTTGGTCATAGATGCCGTTAATAAAGCATCCAACATTGGTATCCATCTAAAAGACATCATTACAGACATCCAATTTCTTTTACAAAAGTTTTTCGAAGTTGAGATTACCCACACCTACAAAGAAGGTAACAGGGTTGTTGATGCTTGTGCCAACCTTGGTCAGCAATTCTCAAGATGGAGGGTATGGTGACAGGGGGCTCATAAACCCCCAAACATTAGAGAGATCATTCAGAAGGAGATGACAGAGCATGAATGATGCACATTGATGATGAAGATAGATTTCGAAGGCGGTCCACATGGAGAAGGCCATTGCAGATCATGGAAAATGATAACCTTAGTACTTCTTTGATTGTCATGATTAATTCCTTGTATCATGAGGTGGAGGTGCAAGAGTCACATCATGAAAACCAAGGGGGAATTATTTTCAAGCATGAAAGTAGGCGTCATCGCAGTGGGCCATTTTGTAAAATGAGCCTTCACATCTGCATTCAGTGCAAATGAAACTGAGGGCTTGTTACTTGTTCAAATTTCAAGGCAGTAATTGGGGTATGAAGAGCTAGAAATTCAAGAAATTTTGGAGGACACTGGTGGGAAATAGGCTTCTCGAGTTTTTGAGGTCACTGAAGAGCAGGGTGTTGATTCTAGGGGAACTGTTGATAATAAGGAGAAGATGCATGTAGAAGAAGCTGGTGAGGGTTCATAGAATGAGAATGATTGGAAAATAGATATTGGGGCCTTGAAGGTTCGCATTCAAAAGCTGGAAAAGGTCTTTGCCAAAGGCCTTCGAAATAACATTATGTTGAATATGACTATGTTGGAAGTAGTGGGTAATCCAGGGAATGCTGACAATGCGGATAATGAGAATCTTAAGGATCTTGTTAAATCTATAGTTATGTAGTTCATCCTTCCTGACTTTGGCCTTTCCAGTGTTTTGTTTTGCTTCTAACTTTATTTCTCAGCTGTGCCATTGGTTCGGTGCTGGCATCTTTTGTTTGCCAGCCTTCCTATCTTTTTTGACTGTATAGGGTTCAGCCCCTAGTTTTCCACCTTAATTAATCAAAAACATCTTGTCTCCAACTTGGGAAGGTAGGCTTAGAAACATCATTTTCTGTTATCATGATAGATTGCCTTGAATTTTGATTTTCCAACTCAATCTCATTGTAAATATGAGCCTCTAACATCAGTCTCCTTTTCTCAAAATCTTCTCTATTTTGGCTACGAGATAGATCAACTTGCTCAATAGTGATGTTCTCCTTCCTTTGTCTACTCTCTTGGATGGACTTTGAAGAAGGGAAAATTTGGGGAATGCATGAAGGATTGGGGCATTTTGAAACATGATTGGATTGGTATTTTCAATAGGTATATTTGACACACTTTAAGGCTAATGTGGGGTGTATTGGAGCTGCCAATATTGAGCTGGTTCATGATCTTTCAACCTCTTTTCAATGTGGAAAATTAGACCACAAACATCAAGCATTTCACTTGTAAGACTGTGCCAATTACCTTTCTTAATGGGCATCCATTTTCTCTTGACTAGCTCTAAAGCATCCCTCACACTCTTGACACAATCACTAGGGATGACTTGACCACAACCATTTATAGTATCAAGGTCTAACATATAGTATTTATAGCTAATGAGAGTCTTCTTGAAACTTTCAATGGATTGACATAGAGAGGAACTAGGTGAACTAGGTGAAACATAAGCTTGGTAAGGCTGATTAAAAGACTAAATAAAAATCATAGCAGGGTTGAATATGGTCATATTGAGACTAATAATATTGACTAAGGAATTGTTCATATTGATAGGGGATAGGCAAAGATGGATATGTCTCACCAACTTGTGTTAAGAAAAATTCAACATCAAAATCATCCATGAATCACTCATGAGAAGTGTCTAGAAAAAGAAAACAACTTAAATTAGAGTACCTAGATTGATTAACAAGTATATTTGTGCTTGGAGTCACCATTGGTGCTTAGTGTAATTGCCTCAAAAGGCTGATATCTTGAGGAGAACAACAAAACTCCTTAAGGAATGGACTATTCAATCCCACCGGGTGTGCTAAAAACTATTGTCACTTGAACTTGCACCCCTTGAGGAGATGACAAGTCTCTCCTCATTTAAGTGGCACAATAGAAACACCTCAGGGCTGTGGGTGACCCAAATTTGAGGTGAGTCTCTAGATTAGGGTTAGTTCCCTTGATGTACCACTTTCACACACCACAACCACACCTTCATTTATGAGGAAAAGGGTTAATAAGCCTAAACTAAACCTAGCTAAGGAGGTGATGCACCAAATAGAGAGTCTACTCACACCATTTGTAATGTACATGGAACCAAAAATAAAATTACACATACACTTTATCCATCAAACTAAAATCTCTTCTTCTACATCAATGTTTTAAGCATGGGGTCTTGAGGAGAAACTAGGTTAGGAGGACTTAGATGATAGGTCTCCTAAAAACACTAATGAATAAGTTACTCACAATACCTATAATCCACATTAGACTCTTCTTGATAACCTATAAAAGAGAGATTTCAAACTACATAAGGCACTACGAAGGATAACATGTCAAGGTAAGCAAAATACACTTGCACAAGACCAACAACCATAATCTGCACTTGATGAAGTCATGAATGAGGTAATAATGACATTATTTATTATTTCAAGGAAAAAATTGAGTAGGACTTCACTATAATCAAGTGGATATATCTGTATAATATCCAAAAAGGCTAGTATATATATCAAATGTGAGAGAAGAGAGAGAAGGTGAAGCTCAAGAGTCACTAAGACACTTGTCAAGTAAGGAGAATGAATTACAATAGCATGGAATCAAGAATGAGATAGGTCTTGTAAGGAAAATGAGGAAAAATGTCTCTAAAATTTATCTAACTCCTCCATATGTGGCATAGATGCTCTTTTGCTTGCATAAGAAACTATTTTCATGATTTGCCCTCATTAGAATGCCTCATCACTAAGTAGGGTCAGGTCTAATGATTGATCTAAAGGGGAGGGGTTACTAACAAGCCTCTACATGCATTGGAATGGTCTAAAACCATTCATATATTTTTATGCATGAGAAATCATCTCTAATAGTTACAAATGACTCTCTCTCATATACCTCTCACATTTGGCACATAAAATTCTTCTAATTATACAATCTAATCTATGCACAAGGAGGAATGAAACCTATCAAGAGTGTCCATGTCATCAGGTTCATGAATCAGCATCAAAAGGCTTCCCAATTGGAATTTCATCATTTTCATTAAGTGTTAACTATGACTGGCTGAGATGAAGGAGATGATAGGCAAACTTAGGAGATTAGATAGATCAATCTATGGACATGAGGACTTATAAAAAGTCCCAATCTCTCTCTGAAAAGTGGTTACATCCTTTGAAGCTTTTCCATACCTAAAAAACACACAAATTTTCAAGAAAATCCATATTTTACACCATTTGTATATGTAGGGTACACCTCAGTCACATGTAATAGGGACCTAGAGAGTCCTCTAAAACTCCAAATCATATCCCTGGCCTTTACTCCCCATCTAGATACTCCATTTGCAGTATCTTCTCCATCAGGTCTGAGAGAGGGTTTTAGAGGGTTTTATAGTCACTTTGAATCTTAGCCTTTGTTCATAAAGGCTACACATTGGAGTTTTGAAATAATTTCATTGAATGATTCTTAGGGAACTTATCCAACATACTTGATAACCTTGAGTCTCCATACAAAGCCTTAGAGAAGTTTAAAGCTTTCTAATAAGGTCATTCATGTCATTTTTGTACATTATGTAGGGTCTGAGTATCCTCAAGCCCAAAAATGGATTTTTGGTGAAATTATCTACAAATTAAGGGCTTAGATACACCTTATTCCTCCATAATAACATGTACCATCTGATCTCAATGTTTGTTTATCCCCAAAATGATTATGGACTACTTCTAGGTACTAGGCCTAGATTAGATTTGCTAGGTCTACCTGTAACTTAGGCTCAACCTGACCCCCTAATGGATTCCCATACCTTATAATGGTTCAAACATCTTATTTATACCCCCATGGACATGATCTAAAGGATTATACTGCTTTTCAAATACTAGAATTGAAAGTGGTTTCTCATTTGGGGTTAGGATTACACCTTCCCTAACTACCCTACCTACAAACCATGTTACATGGAGTATCCTGTCTAGCCTCAAACCTTCTATCTTGATTTCTCATGATATTATGGATATCACATATATCCTCAAACCTTGTTGGAAATTTTCCATGGCTTATGTTTTATGTTTTCCATCTCCTATGTCAAAGAAAATAGGATTTATGCAAGGGGAAAAGTACCCCCTATCTGAGACAAAATAGGGGGCACTTCCCCTATTTATCTCACAAAAAAAAACATGGGATAGTATTATTCAAATCATAAGGATTATATATATATTTTTTTAACCTATGGTGATGAGTCTAGACCCTTAAATTTCCCCAATTTCGAAGGCAAACCTTTTCAAGATAGTTTGTGCAGGGTATTTTGTAAATAGACTATGTTTTGATGATTAGAGAGTCTCCATCACTTTATTTTAGATTCCAATAGCTTATATAGGTTTTCATAATCATTATAAACATGTTCTATTATTTTTTTCCCATTTTGACCTCTCAAGATCACTCATATTCATCTTTGATCTCTAACTACTTAGTCATAGTTGACTGTTACTATGTTTTACTTGAACATGGACCCCTATAGGTTGTTTCTCATGAATCGAGATTAAAATAGTGTTTACAAACTTATAAAAAGTCCCCTTGTGTCATTTTTATATATTTTCTATGATAAAATTCCCAAACACAGTCTCCTTTAGCACCAATAAAACCTTATTCTTAACTCACTACCTATATTTCTATATACAGGGATGTAGATGGTGTTAAGGCCTTAATAAGATTTATAAGATTGGAATGCATTAATAAGGGTCTCTATAATCTTTTGATATCTATTATCATTAGTTTTAAACTACCTATCTCACCCTTATCACTTACCATCACTCCAACATCTTCAAACTAACTCACTAGTCTATCTGGTTGTAAGTGTCAAAATTATGCTTAAAGGAGGCCTCTAGGTGAGTGTCTTATCCTTTTGAGACCTGTACCATGCATATTAGTATATAACTTAGGTCATTTAATGCATCCATTATGTTTTGAAGTCTTATTTTAAGTCTCCATGTTATAGATTTCTTGTAACATGTAAGTGTTTGCTAAACAGACCTATAAATGACCATTTTCTAGGCATGAGTACACCTATAGGTATACTTGGGAGTGGCTACATGCTCATGGAGTCATCTCAAATAAGTTATTGAGAAATTTGTGTGACATTTAAGACCTATAATTACCTAGTATATATTTCAAGCTCACATTATGATCTTTGGGTATAAAAACCACTTGGGAAAACTGATGACTGTAGAGAGTACTAAGTAACTTTAGTGTGTGAGAAACATGCTTTGGGAACCTCAAACACTAGGTTCTTTTAGTTTTCCATTCTCCTTCTCTTGAAAGTTATATCCCCATTGTATTAATATCAAAGGCTCATAACTATATTCCTCCTCTTTAATTTCTAAATCAAATCACAAAAAGAAAGGAGCTCTCTATTTTCCCAACTCAAGGAAAAGTTCCCAAAACTCAGATTCTTCTATTTGGAAAGTTTCCTCAACATCTAGTGTGATACCAAGAGTCTTAATCATTCATATATGCTAACATACAACTTCAAAATCTTCATTAAGACCAATACCTATCAACTATCACTCCATACAACACCTCTAAAACTCTGCAAATGACACCTATAGGTGTATACTTCTGAATGTAAGGTAGTGAGGGTGGTATGCAACCAAAACAAGCCTAGGATAGGCTCTCTTAGGCATGTTAATGAATACAAGACAATTTTAAGTAATTATATCATAATTACATCTCTCCAAACATGATCATGACATCATCAAGGCCTGTAGGTGTAAAAGGAACCAGTTTGGAAGCATAAATAAGTTTAGAAGAGGCTTATTGAATCTTTGAGACCTCCAAAAGCCAAAATATAATGAAAAAACTATGGATAATTCTTATAAAACCTTTAAAAACACCTAAAAATAAATAACATATCAAACCAAAGCAAAATAATAATAAATAAACTCAAATAGTGACCCCTTATGGATGTGAGAGCACAAAAAGCTGCCTAGATTCTTAGGGATGGTTCATAAAGGAGAAGCTCTAAAAATCAAAAATATTTCCATGGATTTGAAACTGACTTAGACCCCTTTCAACTCTCAATAACACTCCCTCCAACTCCAACTATACAAATTGTACCATACATTCAAAGTTGACCCTTCTTGGCTTGCAAAGGCAAGAAAGAAGGAGAAAAAGCAAAATTTGATTTTCCTAACTAAAACTCTACACACTAGGCATGGTAAAGATCTTAGGTATTTTAAGAGACACTAGGCCCATATTTTTAGTTGAAGGTGAGCTCACCAAGTCTGTACAAGTGCCATTAATAGCCTATTTTCAAGGAGATCTCCCTATTTTCCTACATGAAACTACCTCTTGACTACCTCTAACTAATTCCTAACATGTTCTAACCCCATCCATGTTTAAATCTTCCTTTATGACACTTCTCTTCCTTAACTCATTTGTACAAGTCATTTAATGAGCCATAATATGACTAAAAGGTATTTTTTGCATATGAAACATGGTAAAGGACAAATTTATGATTGAGGAATAGATTAAAACATTTAAATGATCATATTAGTACAAATATAACACAATTTGAGCCTTTGAGCATGTTTTACTAGAGTAAACTTTGGTTGACTAGGCAAGTACGAGGAAGATAGGCTTACACCAAGGCTAGAGCAAGGTTAGGTGAGATGTTTAGACACACATGAGACCCTATTAGACATATGGAAACCTTTGAAAAAAAATTCAATATGTAGGAGTTGAACCAATTTGACTAAAATTCAAATTTGGTCAACATTTTTGTATACCTTTTGATCAATAAAATGACTAAGTGTTACCTCTTCATGACTATTCATAAGTGTGTTCCACTTGAATGATGAATCTTATTTAGTGAAGACTATGGATTCCTAGCATGTGGTCTCATTATTTCACCTTATTTGCAGTTGGAAAATTATTCTTGTAGGGCATGTGAAGTGTCTTAGGGGATGTGAAATGTTGAGTGAGTTAGTATTTTCATTAGTGCCATTTAAGGCCTCTTGTTTAGTCCTCCTAGCTTTGCACATTCATCCATGACCTCATAATGTAGCATTGATGTGAGAAGATGAAGATTGAAGGAGTGTATTTTTAGTTTGTTTCTTAGTCTCAATTTTAGAATGCAATTGGTTGGAAGTCATCAAATTGATTTGGTGTATCACCTCCTTAGTTTAGTTTAGTTTAGATTTGGTGTATCACAATAGTCACTTCATCATAGAATTAGTGGTTAGGTCATCGAGCCTTGGGATCACAATGGTGTGGTACACATAGTTTATGTGGAGCCACATCACCACATCTAGGGTGGTTGAGTCAGTGGATCTATAGTACATAGATATCATGTACCATTGCATCTAAGATGGCTAAGTTGATGGGTCTTAGGCCTCATGAAGGCATGGGGTGTGGACACTCAAAGGTTCATAGCCATGTGTACACATCAATCAAAGTTAGGCCAATGGTCCTTAGGGTTTGTGGATGCATGCGTACACTTTAGGTGCCACATTTTTATGTCGAGGAAGCCCAAAGAGGTTGAATTTTTTTATAAGTCCCAAATTTTGTAAAAAATGCCTACAAAGAGAACCCAGATATACAAATATGGTAAATACCCACTTTGTATTTTTCAAAACCTAGAAAACTTTTCTAGGTTAGATTACCAAATGGTATGAAATTTGTTAATTTTTGAAAAAATCCCTCAAACCCTCCAATAATGGTGAAAATTGATTGTCATAAAACTAGGTCATGTTTATATCAAATTAGGATTTTAATACCTTTTAAATCTAACAGTGTTTTCCATTTTTTTTAGGATACCCCAACTATATATATCTACATAGATTTTTGATAAATCCCACTAAACCCTTGAAAACTAAAATCATGAAAAACACCTGAACAAGCTGAATGCAAGGTCTCACAACAAGAACAATGGTGTTCAGTAGCCAACAAAGCTTTGATACCATGTCAAAGTGGGACAAAATCAAATCTACTAGATAGTATCAAATGCATGGATAAAACTTGTATGAAAGATTGAAATCTAAAAAGAACAACTCAAAAGAGGAAGAAACAATATCTTCACAATAAAGTAATTATATTAAGCATTATATCATTAATCAAAAATTACATAGGAAGGTTCCTTATATAGGTGGAAAATAGACAAGTCCCAACATCATCATGTTGGGATTATTTTCCACTTAAGTGCCTTTATTTAACCTAAGAAATCTTGACTAGACCGTGTAGACAAAACTTAGTGGGACAAGAATTCTACACCAACATATTTTGGGTAAACTTATAGTTATTTTTAAAGTTATTATTCCTTATATATTGTTTATTGGCATTTATAGGAATCCTAGGTTTGTCAAAATTGAATTTTATAAACTACTCACTTTGAATTCAACCCAAAGTGGTGTGATTTGGGTAGCACATATCATATTGATGACCTACACACATTAAACAACTATTATGTGTTAATTTTACTTGCTCATCATCACTTCCTCATCCCTAGTCAATTCCTCCTCATCCCTCATCACTCCTAAACAGTCTCTTATCATTCTTCATTGTACTTAATCACTTCATCATTGACCCTCATCATCCCTCATCATCTCTAATAATTCCCTCATCATCCCTAATCACTCCCTCATTTACCCTCACTATCCCTCATCATCACTAAGCACTCCATCATCCATAATAATCCCTAATAAATCCATCCTCATCCCTAATAGTCCCTAATCATTCCCTTCTCATGCCTCATCATCCCTAATCAAACCCTCATTGACCCTCACCATCCCTCATCATCCTTAATCACTCCCTCATCATCCCTAATTACTCCCTCATTGACCCTCACCATTCCTCATCATCCCTAATCACTCCTTCATTATCCCTCATCATAAATAATCAATCCCCTCTCATCCCTCATAATCACTAATCACTCCTTCCTCACCCTCATTGACCCTCACTATCCCTCATCATCCCTAATTATTCCCTCATTTCCCTCATCATTCCTTTTCACTCCTTCCTCATCTTAATCACTCCCTCCAACACCTTAATGGTGAGTGTAGTGGCTTACCATTTTTTTTATTGTCTTATGTTCATGTTGTCACGTAGAATTGCACCCTTATGGGAGAGTTGTAGCATAGAGGAACAATGGACATGGAAGAATAGTTCTTCACAAAGCCATCATACACAAGCTTGATAAACACAAGTTAGAGGCAAGATATTGGTTTAAAATGATATTTATTACTTCAAAAGGTATTTATTACAAATTTTGATAGTATTTTACCTTATCAAATGAATATATCTTATAAAAATAGGGGAGAAATGGGAGATATAGGAGAAAATGGGAAGAGAGAGAAGAAGCAAGCAAACCAAATTCAATAAATGAGATTAAAACACCTTCCATAGATTATCAACAACCTTTGGATCAATTATAACTAATCCTTACTCAATTAAATAACCCTCATTAGTCCAAATAGCCTTCAAGCCCTCTCATTGGCTTAGAAACACACTAGAAGACAAAACTTTTTGAGGATGATAATGTCATAATCCACTCAAAAGGTAAAAGTATCCAAAGACTTTGAAAACTCATTGAATTCTCCACTTGTATTCCAAACAAACAAACTTATTCTCTTAGATTTCTATGCCCCCCTCCACTTGCTCTTCTAGAAGATGTAAGGCAAAAAGTTAGTTGACTTAGCATTTGGTGCTTAACTCACCATGGAGGTTATTTTTTGGAGTTTGATTTTTGATGTTTTCTTTTGTTTTTAACTTTAATTTTCTCCTCCAACCTGAAATAAACTCCATGAAATCTGAAACTCTCATAGACCCCATTGATGGATGTCTCAATCTTGAGTCACCTTCAACCAACTGCCCTGAAACCTGCTCTCAAGGCCATTTAGCACCCTAAAGATCACATATGGACCTATAAGAGACTTAATAACATCCATGGTATGAATATTATAAATAAAATGAATATTTTTACAACCTTTAAGACCTGTAACAATGGTGGAAATCACCATTAAACTTGCAACAATGCACAAAATATCAAAAAAATGGGTTTTTGACCTTTTAACTCAGCAAGGCACTATAGAAGCCTTGTTAAGATCTCCAAGCACCATATAAATATGTTTTAGGTACCATTAGGCCTCTTTCATGGATTTTGTACCACTTCTCTTTTTGAAGACCTATAAAAGTAAGCATTTTTTAGCCATTTTGGGCCTTTTAGGCACCCAAACATGCTAGATTATTCTAAAAAATAGGTTTTTCATGAGATTAAGGGAGTCCTATACAAATTATAGTGGTTTACAAGTGTTTATAAGTAATTTTATGGACCTCTGAGTCTAAAAACACAAAATTGGTCAAAAAGCTCCTTTGGCATCTCAAACAAGCTCACCTTCAAGATGATTGTTCATGAAATGTAGAACTCTATTCGACCACTTATTTCTATGTATCCTTAGTCCATATAATCCTTCAACATCGTTGAAAATATTGGGATCCCATGCAAAAGGTATGAAAAGATACATATGTAAAGATAATTACCTATAGGGTTTACAAGCATTTTAGACATGCTTATGCTCTTAATGATTGTTCATAAAACTCAAGCCCCTAACCAACCTCAGTCTATAATTAATTTCAATTAAATATGGGTACTCAAAACATACTAGAATAATTTGGTCTAAATCTCCATGGTATGAAAGATATGAGAATCTAAAGAAGGGCTAAAATTGGGTGTCTTAGTCCTAAAAAACTCAAATTATTCCAAAAGACCAATCTGACCTTCCCATTGATCTTATTTGCTTTAAATCATCTTCATGGCACCTAAAACATCTCATAACACCTCTTTAAATGATCAAAACCCAACTTTGGCCTTTATGCCTTTGAGACTACCTGTGGGGTTTGCATGGAATTTGGAGTATGAACACTCTTGAAAGGTGTTAGGGGATTAAAACCATCATTCCATGCTTTTCAAATACTTCCATAAGATTTTAATCCTCAATCACACCTTAAAAATCCAAAAAGTGTGCCTGCACTAATGGTGACCATTATGAGACATAGAGGGGACTGTGTATAAATGAGTACTTTCACTTATCACATGACCTCCAAAAAAATATTTATAGCTATAGTAGATCATGAGGACCAATCCTACCAAGTTTCAATTCTTTTTTATGTGTATTTTGTCATGTTTTTACTAAAATTTATCTTGAGCTACCCACATGTTTCCTCCATGTCTAAACTTGTCTTTCTTCAAACTTTTTCTTGAGACCCCTAAATTTGATCACTTATATAGGTCAAAATAGGTTTCAAACATCATATTATACCATTTTAATACCTCTCTAAGGCCTAAACTCCTCATTAGCACCCACTACTAACAAAACTTCAACTAGACTCTAATGGTTGCCTTCTTGATTGCAAGAGGTCTGTGTAAGAACAGTGGGTATTTCACTCTTTATAGGACCTTAAATATGGAATGGTATGCTTTTTTGTGTCATGGAGACCATTTTTACCAAATTTATTTCTTTGATTTTACCTGTAGATGCCCTAAAATGGCCAATTCCTCCAAGGTAGGCTCCAATGTTGACTGTGATTAGATATAGGGTTCACTGTACTAAAATAAATAATAGTTATAATTGTCATAAAACCTCAATAATATTTTTAATAGGTATAGTATGTCATAATTATCCTCTCCAATAAATTTTGTGATTAGATCATGCAAATTTTTTCCTGTAGGCCCATTTTTCCAAAAGCTAGTGACATGTTGCTTGCTTGGTAAACTTTCACAACTAAGTTTTCCTCTTTTTTCCTTGGTTTTTGCCTTAGCATGATTATTTTTCCTTTAATGGGTCATGAATACCTCCCCTTTCATGATTCCACCATTAATTGGTTTGCCTTCAACCTCATTCCACCATGTATGATTTAAGCTCCTTAAGGAAAATCCATGGATGCCTATGTGCTTAGTGATGTAAGTGATGGTTATGAAGCACGCAACTATATATTGATTTTTGAGGTATTATATCATCAACCTAAACTCAATTCCATGTCCATATGTTATTTTGAAACCTTCATACCATCATACTCCACCATGGAGCACCTTACTTGAATAACCTTTTGCCTTTTTGAAGATAGGCTTGCCCTCATTGACCATCTCCAAATTTGAACACAGTCTTCTTATAGGTGAAAATTAAACCTCTCATTTTTATTTAATATAATAATTATTTCCACCTTGGTTACATGGTGAGAAATCCTCTCTCTAGACCCTCCTTCCTCAAGTAGGACTCAACCTCATTTGGTAGCATTGTCTGAGCCTTCCAAGATGATGGTTGTAGGGTTAAATTGAGATGGAAACACTGTAGTTTATCTTTAAAGGTCTTTATAATCATTATTATACCTTAATTAAGTCCACTTCTCACCTTATATGATCTAAACCATCATTAAATTCCTCAATATGAACCAATGTCTTACTTCAAAGAGTATACTATTTTGGAAGATGGACTATGATCCATGATGGTTGTAGGGTTTATGAGGTGGTTTTGATTGAGTGTTTGGCCTTTGAGATTCATTTATTTTCATGTTTCATATTCACACTTCCATTTTATTTTGTGACTCTTTCATAACCATGAGATGACTCCACCATAGTGAACCACTATGTTTTCAATAATGTACATGCTAGCTTGAAGAAAATACTACACTCCTATATGACTCTTGGTTTATAGAAGATTATTGTAAGTTACCTTTTGTATGAGTATGATTGTATGGAGCTTACAATAATCTTCTTATAATTCTATTCACTCATATTAATGTGACCTTCAACATGGTTTCAAATAACTTTACCAAAATAAGTTCGCCTTCACTTTATTGTTGTAGCTTGGTGTTTCAAAAGGTCTTTGCTCACTGTAGTACTTCCTTAGGGTTTTAAAACCATGTAGAACCCTTGATTAGTGATAATAATCATTTTCTTATTGTATCATATTCATCCATTAGATATGAATCTCCTCTACACATTCACTACTTACTCTTACACTTGTTATCTTTAAGGACCTTGATTGTGCTTAGGAAGGTTACAGTCTACTATCTCTAGGGTTGTAGGTGTTGATGATTGCATTTCTTGACTGTAGGATAGTACTTGGAGTCTTTTAATTTATGATATTTATTGAATACATACCTCTTTGGTCTCATTGTATCACCCTTTCAAGTATTAACTTCCTTCAAAGATGCCTCTTTACTTTCAACTTATGTGGGTTCAAGGAGAAGCCTTTGTTTTCCTTCAACTATAGGTGTCTTTTTTAGGTTTATAGGTCTCTCTTCCTCCTATTTATCCATCCTTTAAACTTGAATGTGTCTATTTTTATTGATCTATTCATGAAACTTTTGATATCAATGCTATTGACTTTGGCTTGATGATAAAACTAGCCTCTTTGAGCCTTACAAGTCTTAAGACTACCAAGTAGGCCTTCTTAGGAATGACACAGACCTGTAAGTGTATTTAGCATATATTTATGGCCAAATTTAGTTTGGTCACTATTTAGGGCTCTTTGTGTAAAGCTTATAAACAACATCCTTTCCATATTGTGTCATATGACTTTGTACCACTTCTTGAAGACAAAGTCTCCTTGGAATGCACTTGAATCCTCTTTGGTTGCTTGAGGTGATTTTATGAATAATGGCCATGTTTGAGGGTGTTCATAAATCCTTGACAACACAAAAGGTGTCTTTGATTCCTTCTATATCATGATTATCCCTTCAAAAACCTCATTAAACTCCTAAGATGGTCCATACCCCTTGAAATCACCTTAAAACCTTGCTATCTTTCTTGATTATATGTCATTTTTTAAGCTTGTTGTAGGTCTCCATTAGGTGTAAAACTTATTCCCTTATTGTTTTTCAATACCATCATTGAATATCTCACCCTTGATGTATCTATCTCATTCTACCTAACCTCTTAATCCTTTTCTTGTAGTCTCATACATTAGACAATAAGCTTCAAGCTCCTCTAGTTCTAAACACCTTAATTCTTGAATATGATCTCATAAGGACAATTTGGTCATCTTGAAAGACTTTTTAGGACCTAAACATACCTATATTCCTTCAACTCACACTTTTAAACAATATTTAAACCTTCATCACTCCTCAAACCCACCATTAACTATAATAGCTAATAACCCTTTTTCATGAATTTTTCCTTATACAAAAAAATTATAATGAATCAAGATATTTTGAAATTATTTCTAGGTATCTCTATTTAGTTTCACCTCTATGTCAATATTTATGGTTAGACTCTCTCTCTCTAGACCCACTTTCTCTCACTAGACCTTCTCAATTAGGCCTCTTTCTAGGCTTTTACAACATAGTCCTATATAGACCATAAAAATAAGACTATACAGGTCTATAACCACTTGAATCACTTATGACACCTTAAAAAATATTAGACTACAAATTTTTGGTATATTTTGAGGGCTAAAACTCCTATAATTAACAAAACCCTAGTTTAGGGATTTTACACCTCTGTTCAGACCTGAGAGCACAAACAAATACTTTATGAACGTTTTGAAACCTTTCCTTGGACTATGAAAGTTGTAATATCTATGTATTGACTTTAGACACACCCTCCATTAATTTTGTATCAATGTTATTATCTATTTTCCACTTTTCTAATTGAATTTGGCTTCGACTGTGCAGGCAATATCACCATCTACAAGCATGTTTGCATCCATAGGGTAGAAAGATGTTCTAAGATTTTAAAAAAGGTTCCAAACATTGATTAAGGGTAAACAATACTTTTCTTACCATACATACTTCCTTCAATCATCAAAAATTTCTTTTGACACCCCTTTTATTCCTTTTACTAACCTCTAGCTTGACTGTGTTGTCTCAAACAGACTATGCCCACTTGCAAGGAAGTAAGATGATGTTATAATGTTCTTGGAAGGTCTCACACATCTATTAATATTAATTATACCTTGAAAAAACACTATATACTTGATCCAAATTCATTTATGGACTTCATTCCATCCAAAATCCTTCTTATCCTTCACACAGTCCTCATTTGACACTCTTTTTCCAATGATGCCCACCAAAAATTGAACGCAATCCTATTATAGGTGAAAACCAATTCCCTTATTTATTTTAAAAACTACTATTATGTCTCCTTGGTCATAATTTCTCAATGAATTCTACCCTCTTGTCAAATAAACCTAAAACCACTTTGAACTCCAATTCACTTGGTGTTAAACCCAAGGGTGGTTGTAGGTGGTAATTTACATTATGCTCAAAGACCTAAACTGAGTTTTATTTGTTATTAGATTAATTTTGAAACAAAACCTAATGAAAATTATCTTATATTACTATCTCCCTTGAATATCCATGTACTTTAGGTGTGTACAAGAACCTAGTTCACCTTCATGACTGCACTTTTGGCCTTAGGCTATTGTGTTTAGTTGACCATTGACTGAGTGATTGAAATTTTGGAGCCTCCTTTATAATATTTGGACCTCTTACATCTTTACATTTTTCCATGAATCATTTTTTATAATAAAACTCCACCAATTATCCTCCTTTAAATAAGACATCATCTTCAATTATGATTGTGTATCATTTTTAGGCTAGATGTAGGGTTCCTTTGTGGCTTCTTGAAGACTATAACATGGTTTACTATACCATTTTCATTATCTTTAAGCAACATCCTCATATTATTATCAAGAAAAGTTTCTTAAATCCAAAACTTCTCATTTTCATATTTCACCCATCCTTCTTCATGCTTAGAAACTTGACTCTATATGAAGGGTGTAAGTCCTTTGTATGGATGTTGACAAGGTCCTTTATGCTTGGAGAGTGTGAATCAAACCACAATGTTCCATTGATTGTTTCTATCCCATGATGATTATTTAAAAACAGCATATACCCTCTTGAAGTATTCAAAACCATTTATGTTCATTCAAAGCACTTTTGACCTATTTGACTATAGCTCTCTTGTAGCAACTGTAAGTCTCTCTTTTTTATGGTTGTAGGTGTTGATAGAGGCCAATACCCTATATTTCAACTCTCCTTGATAACCTTTGAAACACAAAATGTATTTCTCACTTTATTAAAACCATTTACCATGCTAATATGCTCTTTAATTTCCATCTTAGGGTTGTGAAAACACTTGAAAGCTCAAACTTTGAAGAAATCACTGAATGAACACAGTGAACAAAAGTGAAACTTTGAAGTCTTCTAGCATGAAAACCAATTGGAAAAATCTCTCACTTATTTTTGAAAGTTGTTATCCTAGGATAGGGATATAATTTATGATCATTTGGATTGATCAAAATTATATGCAGCACTATTATATATTGACACCAAAAGTGTTCAGGGCTTTGTTTAGAGATTTTAGGGAACTTGTCATGAAAACATAGTTATTTCACTTGAGGTAACTTCTCAAGTCTGTTTGCTAGTCCAATTATCCAAACATGACTATCATGGGATTTCTAACTCTTTAGGACTTTGAGAAGTTTTCAAATCATGTCTTTATTATCCATATAACACTTTCATATCTCTGTGGGGCCACTTGTAGGTGTGCATTCTTGTATGCAGGCAGTGACTGTGAGAAAGTTCATAGTATGTATGATATATGATTATCAAATGATGTTTAGATCATTTAAACACCTTAAAATGGATTATTTTCACCTTGGATAACCTCAATCAACTCAAATTCTCCCTTTCAATGTGACCATATCCTAAGGACAGTTGTAGATGTACATTCAGTTGTAGAGAAGATAATGAGCATAGTCATGAACAATATGCATGGTAAAGGATCATATAATAAGTATTACTTCTCCTCAAGATTTTAAAATTAATCATTTTCATTATAAGGAACTTTAAAATAACCTAATTCATTGTCTCAATGTGATTGGCTCCTTCAATGGCACTTGTAAACATGCATTAATGTTATAGGCCTATGTATGTATGAGAACTTGCTTCCAAAATCAATTGTATGGAATTAGAGATGCTTATGTTTATTGATCACATTTAAAGAGTGTGTTCACCCCAATTTTAACTCTTCATATCACCTTCATGAGAATGTTTAGGACCCCACATGCCATGATTTCAAGTGAAAGCAAGCAACAAGCTGACTGTGTCTCACATTTTGACTGCAACCTTCATGATGTTAGCTTATTCAGACTGAGATTTGAAATGAGAGGTGATTTCCATGATAGGTAAAAACATCATATCACCTCTAGTTTTCAACCACTACATGAAAGGAAAACCTCTGTAGTTGATAAGCTTGCCTACAACTCTATTGGAGCTCCAACTAGCAATTTGACTGTTTGGCCTATCAAGGCTTTAATGAACTATTGAGGATTTATGAGAAATATCACTTGTTTAAGTTTATTTGGCATAAGGAGGAGGTTCATTATCCCTCTAACCTAGGTTTTTGCTCTAAAACTTATCAAATAGGCCATTCACAAAGACAAGAAGGAAAATAGGTTTTATGTCATAAGTACCTTCTTAGGAGGAATTAGCTGATGAAACTAATTGGAATAGGTCTTATTTAACCTTGAAACAACACCACTGAAACCATTCTTCCTCATTTAGTTTTAAAGTGAATCAACATAAGAAAACCTGGACCCTATCTAGATGAGTAAGCCAACTAGACACCCTTGAACTATTAGAGCTTTTTAATAAATATGGGAAGATGGACCAAACCACCAATGCCACAAAGTATGATGTCATTAGGGTCACTACCCCTTCCCAAAATAATCTATCCCAACTCTCTCTCTTGATCATACCGAATGAAAACCTAAGGCTCTCATGGAGCTGTCCTAAATTGCCCAAAATGATTTTTCTTTAGAATGAAGAAACAGAAGCCTACCTATGCAATCCAATACTTGAGAAAGATTTTTTAAGTTTTAAATGACATTTTCTTCCTTATATAAACCTTATAAAATTCCTATACCTCCATTAATGGCAAAAAACTTATTTCATGCCTAGTTTGTAGCCAATAGGTTTTCGTTACCTATGTTGGTTCTTATGATGGAATGTAATCTCAAAAGCCTATTATGGGATATTAGGGACACCATGGATGCCTAAATATGATATCTAAGCCCCTGAAATAAGCAAAATCTTAAAAAATGTGTTTTACCAAAGCTCTAAAAGGCTCCAAAATTCATCTTTTTGCTCCCAAACTTCTCTCCTCCACTCTAAATGAATTCAAATGGCCTTGAACATGTCTAAAAGGGTAAAAAATTCCATAAGGAGGTTGGATGAAGTCAAAACAAATTTTACTTCCTTAAAAAGTTACTTTTTGACTTGAAATTTCTATTTTGAGGACCCTTAAATCATCTAATGCACTTTTAGGGGTCTTTTGGGCATAATAGCTTCTATAGGCCTTGTTTTTGACTCGTTAAAATATTTCAGACTTTGTGAAAACCTCCTTCATATCCATTAATGATCAAACACCATGGAAACTTGTTAGATCCTTCACTTGTAGTTTTAAACCTATTTCTAGGACTTTTCCTCAAAATCTCTAAATTCACCTTAAAGATTTGCTATAAGTGTTTCAAAATCTTTCAAGTGACATGTAGTAGGGTCATGAGGTTTATCTTCTCATTCCACCATTATATCACCCACTTAATAATAACTCTGCTCAGCTTCTCACACCACACTAGGACCTCCTGGGATACTACACTACATCACCAAATCAGGACTAGGAAGGGACTAGTCATGGGTATAGAAGGTTACTGAAGGGTCTAACAGAAGGATTGATCCATCTAGGGAAAAAATTGTATGTAAGGCCAATTTTGGCCAACATTTTTGATGACCTCCTGGGATTGCATGCCTGTTATGCAATAGATTAGTTTCCTTGTGTAATCCATTAGGCATATGGGGTCACAAGTCTTTCCTTCCCAACTGATATGAAAATGATATAAGGTTGTCCATTTATAAAAACCTCCTCTTCAATCAACAAGGACAAAAAAAAACATTATGCCCAAGGCACTTATGGAAGGGAAACACATAACTAAAAAGGAATGTGCACGAGGCACTTAGAGGAAAACATGAAAAACTACACAAAATCTACAGTACATACAATGGATGCAAACTCTTTTAATAGAAAATATTTAGATGAATCCAATTGATTGGGATGGGTAATACCTCACCATTCAGCTAGATAAGCTAAAAGGCATTATGTTTTTTACATCCATGGATCAAGTAAGGGCCACTCCACATGTCAAAATTGGTATGGTTGCCTAGCTTGGTCTTATTTTAATCCCATTTAAGGACTAGATCCCCCTCTTTGAAGTCCCTTGCTATGGATATCTTATCAAAGGCTTTTTTGACTTGAGCTTGATGTGACTCTAGTGTCTTCATTGCAAGATCTCTCATTTATTTAAGCTCCATGAGCTCTGTCATCCTCACGTTCATAGGTTCACTCTCCATCAACTCAAGTTGATGGGTTAGTTCTAAGGTAGGTAACTCAAGAGAGATGGGTAACTTGGATTCTCTCCCATATACATGGATAAATGGTGAGTTTCCAATGTCAACTTTGGGAGTCACTCTATCATCCCATAAGGTTATCCTTAACTTTGAATGTCATACTCTTTGATTCTCTTCAATAGTCCTCTTGATGATCCCTATCACATTTTTATTTGTTGACTCTGTAAGTCCATTGCCTTGGGGGTAGTAATTGGAGGATATACTAAGGTAGATGCCCAGCTGAAGTGCCCACTCATGTTTCATCATGCTAATAAATTCTAAGGCATTGTCTAAAATAATTGTTGCTAGTACACCAAACCTCATTACTATACTATCATATAAGTCTAACACTACTAGTTTATTGACTTCTTTGAGAGTAATTACTTCCACCCACCTACTGAATTAATTAGTGGTAATGATTAAAAACTTGTTTTCTCCATTGGAAGGTGGATTGATCATTCCTATGAAGTCCAAACCCTACTATATGAAGGGTTTCTCTACCTAAATTGGGTTGAGAGGAAGGGCTGACAACTTTTGCTTACTTGTAAAGAGAGCACACTTTTGACACTTTCTCACCCATGCATATGAATCCTTAAAGAGGCTGGGGAAATAATAACCAGCCCTCCTCACTTTTTATACTATAGTCTTTGGAGCAAAATGGCCTCTTGTAGGCCCATCATGAAATTACTCCAAGAGGCTAGTCACTTGTTCATCATCTATGCACCTTAAGAGCACTCCATTGAGGTATTTTTTAAATAGAACCCAATCGACCAATGCATAAGGTATGGATTAAAGTCTAAAATACCTTCTCTTTTCTCTATCCATACCTTGTGGGCACTCACCTATTATCAAAAACCTTATCATATCTTGGAGCCAGCTAATGTGAGGTGGGGGTGCATCTATTTGTGAGTTGTCTTGTGTCACCAAGGCAACCTTGTTATCTTCATGAAGGTCATCAACCATATGTTCACATAATCCTTAACATCTCACTATCTTAGTGACCTTGATCTATATGTCATACGCTATGACCCTTGTAATCCAACTAGCCCTCTTCTCATTTAGGTCTTCTTTAAAAAAGAAGTCTCTCACTCTAGGATGAGACACCATAAGATATATTTTGCTATTGGATAGCATTGGTCTGAATTTTTAAGGCTTCTTACCACTACAAGGACTTGATTTTCTACAGAAGTATACCATACTTCATACCCTTCAAGCCCTTGACTGAAAAATGCAATTAGCTGATCAAGTCCTTCACCATTCTTTTACGTCAACATAGTTGATATATTGTCAATATTGGTAAAGGCATACAATATGAAATACCTTGAGAAAGTAGGATTCATGAGTGTAGGTGCTTGGGTAATGGCTTTCTTTATATCCTCAAATATTTATTTACCTTTTATTAACCAAATAAACACTTGATTCTTTTTTAGTATAGCAGTAATGGTTTTGACTAAACTTTCAAAACTAGGTATAAACCTCCTCATGAAGTTTATCTTCCCAAGGAAACTCTGAAGTCCCTTCTTATGCTTGGGTAAGGATAGTGCCAAGATGGCACTTATTCTATTAGGATAAATAGTTAGTCCCTATTTTAAGACAATATGTCCCAAGAGTTTGCCTTCATGGACAATAAACACACACTTTTTGGGATTCAATGATATCCCATATTCTCTACATCTTTCAAAGATTAGTCTTAGGTGGTCCAAGTGCTCACTAGCCTTCTTGGAGAAAATTGTTATGTCATCCAAGTAGATAAGAACCATCTGATTTAGTAAGCCTTGGAAATCCATGTCCATGTCTATTTGAAAAGTATCCCCAGCATTTGATAGGCCAAAAGGCATCTTATAATAGGCATATGTGCCCCATTTTTTGGTGAAGGTAGTCTTGTATTGGTCTTCTTCTCTTACCAACACTTGATTGTATCCCGAGTACCCATCCAAAATAAAGAAGCATTTTGAACCAACAACCATTTGAAGAAGTTCCTCCATGGATGGTAATGGGTAATGATATTTCAAAGAGACCCTGTTCAAGTCTCTAAAGTCAACACACAACCATATCTCACCATTCTTCTTTCTCACAGGCTCTAGGTTAGATACCCATGAGGAGTGCTTGATGAGAAAAATGATATTAGATTCAATAAATTTGGTCTATTCTTTCCTCATCAACTCTTCATTTTTTGGATTGATAGGCCTTTGATTTTACCTCACAAGCTTGGCATTGGCCTCTAATTCTATGGTGTGTTGGGCTAGTTTGGGATCAAGCCTCTTACATCACTGTATTCCCAAGCAAAGATGTCTGAATATTCTTTACAAAGGTCAATGAAAATGAGCCTTTATGCCTCATTACTCACCTTTCAAAGCTTGAGGATTCTATCCTTGAAAATGAGGATTCTCTCATATTTTTACTCATCGATTGACATCATTGCCATATCTTTCCTCATATGATATCGCTCATAGAAAAGACCTTCAAGGGTGACCATCCCTTTAATAAGTTTGTTAGACCTCAACTAAACAATTTGATCCTCATACTGTTGCTAAAATTTTCCCTTAGTTTATTGAGGAAAACTCTACCTCTTGATATAGTAAATAAGCAATCTACTTGTCACTATCGAAGACCTACCAATGAGCCTCACTGTCTAGAATTGATGGCCTTACTACCACTTTGACATGTGGCTATACTTTGGACTTCTTCAACTCATTTGGGATGTCAAATTGAGCCCCCATAGCCACAAAACTATTAGTATGCTAATTTTTTTCCCTTGGCACTGCTTGGATGTTGAAGGATTTAAATTTTTCAAGCATGTTTGTAGGATTTTATTAAGGGGTTATTTTTTCTATTTAGTCCTATGGCCTGATGCACTATCAGGTCACTATCCCTATACACTTGTAACTACTTGATTCCCCTCTTACTAACCCATTGAAGACCATGGATAAGGCCCTCATACTTAGTTGCATTGTAAGAGCAACTAAATTGGACCCTGTAAGAGGAAAATTACTTATCATTAGAGGGATATATCAACATCACACATGTACCTACTCCATGTTCTCTCTTTGAGCCATCAAAGAAAAATTTCCACAAACCACTAGTATCTTCTTGTGTCCTACTGAGGGATGGCATGAACTCATCTTCTTCATTCAAGTAATAGACTCCCATGTCTCTTTCTTCAACATCTCCCAAATGGTCAAGTAGTTGATTCTCACTCCATAACTCGTCCAAGAACATATCAGGTATCCCCTTAGGATGAGTGTCTAGTTCTTGGCCAATGAGGTGGTCATCTTCATTTATAATGGTAAATTGATGTTTAGGATACTTGGACTAGAAAGATTAATGTGAAATTATGAAATAGGCTTAGATTTTATAGACACCTTGGTCCCATACCTTGTCTTAAAATCCATGTAGGACCAATCTGATGCTAGGTAACCCTCAATTTTAGCTATGAACTCTCTAGACAAGTATAGATCAAAGTGAGGAGGCACCTCTAGAAACAATACATCTTGAGCCATTAAAACACTAATACAAGAATTTAAGGTCAATTTTATATGTATAATAATATTATAGGGTTTGGTAGAGGATACAACAAGCTAAAAAACTCCCTTACATTGGGGTTCATACTTCAAACCAAGTTGATCAGCTATTGACGTTGGCATCATTAAAGTACTTGCTCCACTATCTACCATGAATTTATGTACCAAGGTGTTTTCAATGATTACATAAATGTATAAGGGAGGAGGTTTGACCACCTTGTTTGATTCTCCTTCATAGGACCTTTGGTTGTATTGGTGATAACCACATTTTCCTTGCTTGGTGGCTTCTCAAAAACAATGATTTTTGATAAGCCTTCTTGAAGGATATCCACCTGACCAGGCATCAAAATCATGTCCCATATTGAAACACTTACATTTGACTTCTTTATTTGTTCAACAATATTGATGGTCAAACCACCAAATTTTGCTTAAGCTTTGGGAGCCACAATCATGTTTTGAACCTATGAGTTTTGGGGTACAAAGGCATTCCCTTGGTTCTAATTCTTTTGAGTTATTGGAACCTTTAGATCAATAGTAAATTCATTTGGATTTAATAGTAAAGGAGTAAGAGTAGGAGATTCTTTTATTTCTTCTTTATTTCCCTCCATGTTCCTCCTTTTGAACCTTGTATTAAGTGTCACTAGAAGGTTTGCTTGGTTAGAACTAGCCTATTGATTAAATGCATAGCACTCTTCTTATTCATGGTTAACCATTGTATCACCCAATTGGTTTGGTCCTTCATTAGGCCCTTGGATTTGTTGAGGATCTGTTGGTTTTTTCATCATATACACTTCTGCATTATGATCCATAAGAGCTTGATTGAATCCATAGCTAACACCCTACTGCCATTGATCATTGAAAACCTGATTGAACTCATTGTTTGCAATAATGGATTTATCAAAAGACTAATTCTAAGGCATAGTAACCTCACCTTCTTGAGCAATGTTTTTTTTAACAAGAACTAAGGTATGGGAAGTAATTACAACATTGGGATTGTAATTTTTTTTCCTAGCATAGTTAGGTTGCCTTTGTCCTTGGCCTTGGAAATTTCCCTTGAAGGGTGGCCTATTTACTTGATAAGACTACTAAGGATGATATGGATCTTGATAAGGTATATTGAACTAAACTTGTTACCTCTTCACATTCACTAATTCATTTCCTAAGGATTGAAACATGCTCTTAAGTTCTTGGAAGTTCTTGTGTTCTTGGGAGTCACTAGATTGACTAGTTGAAACCTTTTCTTTCTAGGGTGTAGGTATGGCAACAAGTGTTGACATATGTGGGATGGTAGAAAGGGGAGGAATAGAAATAAGAGGTGGATGAATCTCAAGAAATAAAGGCATTGGTGGACTAGATGTAATCTTGCCATCTTGTACTAGACTATTCTCTACTCTGATTGCCACCTCATAAGCATCCGATAGTGTGTTTCCTCCCATAGACTAAATCATTACTGCAATATCACTATTGAGGATTTTAAATAGTAAAGGAAAGCATAGTTATGAGTAGGCCTAATAGATATTGGAATCATATCCCATGTCTTTTAAAACTTGGTATTGAAATCTTACATAACCTCATGAGGAACCCTTTTGATTATAGTTAATTATTCAGCAAGTGACAAGTGGTCACTCTTGTCTTCAAACCTTTTGCACAAAATATATCCCAAATGATCCCATGATATGATAGAGTTAGAAGTAAGGTTTGTATACCAGTCTCAGGCATTACCCTTGAAAGAGATGGCCAATAACCTAATATCCATGTTTTCTTCATTAATGTCATGAATGTTGCAAAAGTCGGTTATATCTCTAAGGTGTTCAAAAGGGGTTGTATAATGGTCTCCTATGAAGTAAGGAACACTTTTAAGGGCTACCACTGGGATAGAGTCATATTGAATGAGGTCTAAATGACTCTGACCACTTAAGGCCACAAAAGGCAATGATCTAGGGGTAGCCATGGTAGTGAAAGGACCCAAAAAGGATCTTCTTGTAGAGGTAAACTTAGAAACTGGTTTAGGAGGAAATTTTCCTTTATAGGAATGAGTGTTAGCAAATCTTAACCTTTTTGCTGAGTTTAAAGGTAATTGAAAAAATTCAAAAGGAATACCTCTAGAAGTTGATCTTGTAATCATATTTGGCATGAAATATAGGTATTGCTCTACCACCAAAATGTTGATTTCTCTTTAGAGTCACCAGATACTAAAAGATGAAAGCTATAACTACTACAAATTGATTAAACCAGCATAAAATTTGACTAATTTTCTTCAAAAACAAGTCCCACTAGGCATGCTAGAAACTGTTGTAGCATAAAATTTCACCCTTTTGGGATATTTTTTAGGCTCTCTCACTCCCATCTATAATATTGGAGCAACCTCAGGCTATGGGTATCCTATAGTGAGGTTGAACCTCCTGAGAAGGATGACTTCCTCTTGGTAGATCACCTAAACTAATACTTCTACTTGGAAAATGGATAGAGATGGGGTATAGGATGAATAAGAAAACTAAAAGGGTGATACACCAAATTAAGTGACACTCACATAAGCTTGAAACAAACACTAATTTATCCTAAGACAATCCTTGCTCACATAATTTCACAAACTAGCTAATTTACATAAGTAATTCTTAAACTAGGCTTACTAAGCAATAGATGAAGCAAAGAAGAGTTCTAAAACTCACACCAAACATCCATTAGTGGTGTAAATAGATAAATTTCATGCTTTCAACTAGCTTGAAAACACCTAAAAAGAGCCAAGAAAGAAGAATAATGGACATGGAAGAACACTTATTCATAAAACCATCATACACAAGCTTGATAAACATAAGTTAGAGGAAAGAAATAGGTTAAAAATGATATTTATTGCTTCAAAATGTATTTATTAAAAAAATTTATAGGGTTTTGGCTTGTAAAATGAGAATATCTTAGAAAAATGGGGGAGAAATGGAAGATATAGGAGAAAAGGGGAAGAGAGAAAGAAGAAGCAAGCAAACAAAATTCAATAAATGAGACACAACCACATTTCATGGAATCTCAACCATGTTTGGATCAATTATAAATAATCCTTCCTCAACAAAATAACCATCATTAGTCTAAATAGCCTTCAAGCCCTCTCATTGGCTAAGAAACACACTAGAAGATAAAACATATTGAGGATGATAATGTCATGATCCACTTAAAAGGGAAAAGTCTCCAAAGACTTTAAAAACTCATTTAATGTTCCACTTGCCTTCCCAACCTCCAAAATCCTCCTCTTGGACTTCTACGCCCCCCTCCACTTGCTCTTCTAGAAGATGCTAGGCAAAAAGTTAATGGACTTAGCATTTGGTGCGTAATTGACCATGGAGGTTATCTTTTAGAGTTTGATTTTTGATGTTTTATTCTATTTTCAACTTTAATTTTCTCCTCCAACCTCAAATAAACTCCATGTAACCTTCAACTCTCATACACCCCATTGTTGATGGTCTTAAGCTTGAGTCACCTTCAACCAGCTACCCTAAAACCTACTCCTAAGGCCATTTGGCACCCTAAAGACCATTTCTAGACCTGTAGAAGACTTCTTGACATCCATGGAATACATATGAGAAATAAAATGAAGATTTTTACAACCTTTAAGACTTGTAACAATGGTGTAAATCACCATTAAACTTGAAACAATGCACAAAATGTCAAAAACTGGGTTTTTGACCCTTTAGCTCAGCAAGGCACTATAGAAACCCTTTTGAAGAGATAAAAATGACATATAAAGATGTTTTAGGTCTCATTAGGCCTCTTCCATGGCTTTAGAGCACTTTTATTTTTGAAGACCTACCAAAGTAAGCATTTTTTATCCATTTTGGGCCTCTTAGGCACCCAAACATGCTATATTCTTCTAGAAAATAGGTTGGTCAAGAGTTGGAGGGAGTCATCTACATATTCTAGGTGCTTTCAAAGTATTTATAGGCCATTTTATGGACCTATGAGTCTAAAAACACAAAATTGGTCAAAAAGCTCCTTTGACAACTCAAACAAGCTCACCTTCAAAATCATTGTTCATGAAATTTAGACCTCTATTCCACCACTTCTTTCCATGTATCCCTATTCCATAGACTCCTTCAATGTCCCTAAAAATATTGGGCTCCCATGTGGAAGGTATGAAAAGATATAGACATAAAGATAATTGTTTGTAGGGTTTATAAGCATTATAGATATGCTTATGCTCTTACAGATTGTTCATAAAACACATTCCCCTAACTAACCTCAATCTATAATTAATTTAAATTGCATATGGGTACTCAAAACATACTAGAAGCTTTTCATCCAACTCTCCATGGTATGAAAGATACGAGTATCTAAAAAAGGGATAAAATTGGGTGTCTTAGGCCTAAAAAACTTGAATTCCTCCAAAATACCAATATGACCTTCCCATTTATCTTTTTTTCTTGAAATCATCTTCATGGCACCTGAAACATCTCATAACACCTCTTCAAATGAGCAAACCCCAACTTTGCCCTTTATGCCTTTGAGACTACCTATGGGGTTTGCATGGATTTTAGAGTATGAACACTCATTAAATGTTTTTAAGGGGCTTAAAACCATCCTCCCATGATTTTCAAATACTTCCCTAAGCCTGTAACCCTCAACCACACCTTAAAACTCTAAAACATGTGCCTATACCAATGGTGACCATTATGAGACATAAATGGGATTGTGTATAAATATCGTACACTTCCACTTATCACATGACCTCTAAATGATCATGGATAGGTATATTAGGTCATTAGTACCAATCCTACCAATTTTAAAGTATTTTGGATGTGTACTTTATCCTGTAGACCCTTTTATACAAAATTTACCTTGAGCTGCCTACATGCTTCCTCTGTGTCTATACTTGTTTTTCCTCAATATTTTACTTAAAAATCCTAAATTTGATCACTTATATAGGTAAAAATAGGTTTTAAACATCATATTATACCATTTTAATACCTCTCTAAGGCCTAAACTCCTCGTTAGCAATCAGAACTAATAAATTTTCAACTAGCCTCTTATGGCTGCCTTCTTAACTACAAGAGGTTTGTGTAATAACAACATGTATTTCATTCTTTATATGACCTTTATGATGTCATGATATTATTTTTTGGGTAATTAATACCATTCATACAAAATTTTGTGTTTTTAATTGACTTTTAGATTCCCCAAAATGGCCAATTCTTCTAAGGAAAGCTCTAATGTTGACCATGATTAGACATAGGGTTGACTGTACTAAAATATTGAATAGTTCCCATTGTCAAAAAACCTAAAAAATAATTTTAATAGGTATATTAGGTCATAATGATCCTTTTCACCAAATTTTGTGATTATATCATGAATATTTTGGCTTGTAGGCCCATTTTGCCAAAAGCTAGTGATATGTTACTTGCTTGGTCAAATTTCACAACTGAGTTTTCCTCCTTTTACCTTGGATTGTGCCTTATCATGATGATTTTTCATTTAATATTCCATTAATAATTCCCCTTACATTATTCTACCCTTCATTAGTTTGCCTTCAACCTTATTCCACCATGTATGACTTAAGCTCCTCAAGGAAAATCCCTGGATGCCTATGTACTTAGTGATGTAAGTGATGGTTATGAAGTGCATGACTATAGATTGCATTGTGAGGTCTTATATCATCAGCATAAAATCAATTCCATTTCTTCATATTCTTTTGAAACCTTCATACCATGAGACTCCATCATGGATCACCTTTATTGAATAACCTTTTACCATTTTAAAGATAGCCTTGCCCTCATTAACCATCTCCAAATTTGAACATAATATTCCTATAGGTGAAAACCAATCCCCTCATTAGTTTTAAATATAATCATGATGTCCACCTTGGTTACATGGTGAGAACTCCTCTCTCTCTATACCCTCCTTCCTCAAGTATGACTCAACCTCATTTGGTACCATTGTTTGAACCTTCCAAGAGGATGGCTATAAGGTTAAATTGAGATGAAAACACTGTAGTTTATCTTTCAAGGTATTTAAAAGCATGATTAGACCTCGATGAAGTCTATTTCTCACCTTAGATGATCTAAACCATCATTAAATTCCTTGATATAAACCACTATCTTACCTCAAAGTGCATACTAGCTTGGAAGATGGATTGTGTTCCATGATGGCTATAGGGTTTATGAGGTGGTTTTGACTAATTGTTTGGCCCTAGAGAGTCCTTTATTTTCATGTTTCATCTTCACACTTTAGTTTTATTATGTGACTCTTTCACAACCATGAGATGACTCCACCATAGTGAACCATTATGTTTTAAATAACATACATGTTAGCTTGAAGAAAAGACTGCACTCATATGTGACTCTTGGTTTATAAATGACTATTGTAAGTTAACTTTTATATGAGTATGATTGTATGGAGCTTTCAATAATATTATTATCATGATATTCACTCATATGAAGGTGACCTTCAACATAGTTTCAAAGAACTTTACTAAAATAAGTCCACCTTCACTTTATTGTTGTAGCTTGGCATTTCAAAAGGTCTTTGCTCACTTTAGTACTTCCTTAGGGTTTTGAAACCATGTATAACCCTTGATTAGTAATAATAATCATTATATTATTATATAATATTCATCCATTTGATATGAAGCTCCTCTACACATTCACTACTTACTCTTACACTTGTTAGCTTTAAGGACTTTAACTATGCTTAGAAAGGTTATAGGCTATTGTCTCTAGGGTTGTAGGTGTTGATGATTGAATTTATTGAATTTAGGCTAGTACTTGGAGTATTTTCCTTTATTATATTTGGTCAATACATACCTCTTTGGTCTCATTGTATCACCCTTTCAAGTATGAACTTCCTTTAAGATGCCTCTTTGATTTCAACTTCATGTTGGTTCAATGAGAAGCCTATGTTATCCTTCAGCTTTAGGTGTCTTTTTAGGGCTATAGGTCTCTCTTACTCTTATTAATCCCTCCTTTAAACTTGAATGTGTTTCTTTCTATTGATATATTCAAGAAACTTCTAATATCAATGCTATTGACTTTGACTTGATGATCAAACTAGCCTCCTTGAGCCTAAAAAGTCTTAAGACTACCAAGTAGGTCTTCTTAGGATGGTACAAGCTTGTAATTGTCTTTAGCAAATATTTATGGCCAAATTGATTTTGGTCACTATTCAAGGCTCTTTTTTCAAATCCTATAAACAACATCCTTTCCTTATTGTGTCATATGACTTTATACCTCTTCTTGCAGACAAAATCCTTCTTGGAATGCACTTGACTACTCTTTGGTTACTTGAGGTGATTATATAGATAATAGCCATGTTTTAGGGTGTTTATAAATCCTTGACAACACACAAGGTGTCTTTTATTCCTTCTATATCATGATGATCCCTTCAAAAAACTGATTAGACTCCTAAGATGGTCCATACCCCTTGAAATCACCTTAAAGCCTTGTTATCCTTCTTGACTGTAGGTCATTTATGAAGATTTTTGTAGGTCTCAATTAGGTGTAAAACCAATTCCCTTATTATTTTACAATACCATCATTGAATATCTCACCCTTGATGTATCTAGCTCACTCTATCTAACCTCTTAATCCTTTTTTTGTAGTCTCACATTAGACAATAAGCTTCAAGTTCCTCTAGTTCTAAACACCTTAATTCTTAAATATGATCTTATAAGGACAATTTTTTCATCTTGAAATAATTTTCATGACCTAAACATACCTATCCTCATTCAACTCACACTTTCATACAATCTCAAACCTTCATCACTCCTCAAACCCACCATTCACTATAATAGCTAATAGCTCTTTTTTCATGCATTTTGCCTTGCATGGAAAAATTACAATGAATAAAGATATTTTTTATTTTATTTATAGGTACCCTCTATTTAGTTTCACCTTTGTGTCAATTTTCAGGATCAAACTCTCTCTCTAGACCCACTTTCTCTCACCAGGCCTTCTCAATTAGGCCTCTTTCTAGGATTTTACAACACAATCCCATATAAACCATACAAATAAGGACATATAGTTATATAACTACTTGAATCACTTAGGGAACCTTGAAAACTATTAGACTACAAATTTTTGGCAACTTTGGAGGGTTAAAACTCCTAAAATTAACAAAACCCTAGTTTAGGGCTTTTACACCCCTATTCAGACCCGAAAGCACAAACAAATACTTTATGAACATTTTTAAACCTTTCCTTGGACTATGAAAGTTGTATTAGCTCTGTATTACCTTTAGACACACCTTCCATTAATTTTTTATCCATGTTATGATTTCTATTCCACTTTTCTAATTAAATTTGTCTTTGACTGTGCAGGAAATATCACCATCTATAGGCTTGTTTGCATCCATGGAGCAGAAAGATGTTCTAAGATTTTAAAAAAAGGATACAAACCTTAATTAATGGTAATCCATCATTTTATTACCCCACATATTTCCTTAAATCATCAAAAAGCTCTTTTGACACTCCTTTTATTCATTTTACTAACCTTTAGGTTGATTGTGTTGTCTCAAACAAAATATGCCCACTTGCAAGGAAGTACTATGATGTTACAAAGTTCTTGAAAGGTATCAAACCTATGTGAATATTAATTTAACCTTGAAAAAAAACTATATACTTGATCCAAATTCATTGATGGACTTCATTCCATCCAAAATCTTTCTTATCCTTCACACATACCTCATTTGACACTCTTTTTCCAATGATAACCACCAAAGATTGAACACAGTCCTATTGTAGGTGAAAACCAATTCCCTTATTGGTTTTCAAAACTACTATTGTGTCACCTTGGTCATAATTTCTCGATGAATTCTACCCTCTTATCAAATAAACCTAAAACCACTTTGAACTCCAATTCACTTGGTGATAAACCAAAGGGTGGTTGTAGGTGGTAATTTACATTATGCTCAAAGACCTAAATTGAGTTTGATTTTTTATTTAATTACCTTTTAAACAAAACCTAATTTATATTATCATATATTACTATCTCCCTTGAAGATCCATATACTTTAGGCTTGTTCAAGAACCTAGTTCACCTTCATGATTGCACTTTTGGCTTTAGGCTACTAGGTTTACTTAACCATTGACCGACTGCTTGAAATTTTGGAGCCTTCTTTATGATATTTATACCTCATTCTATCTTTACATGTTTCCATGAATCCTTTGGTATATTAAAACTCTACCACTAATCCTCGTTTAAATAAGACATTGTCTTCAATTGTGACTGTGCATCACTTTCAGATTGGTTGTAGGGTTCCTTTGTGTCTTTTTAAATACTATAACATGGTTTACTACACCATTTTCATTATCTTGAAGCCTCATACTCATATGATTCTCATTAAAATTTTCTATAATCCAGAACTTCTCATTTTCAAATTTTACCCATCCTTCTTCATGCTTAGAAACTTGACTGTATATGAAGGGTGTAAGTCCTTTGTATGGACACTGACAAGGTCTTTTAGGCTTGGAGAATGTGAATCAACACACAAGGTGACATTTATTATTTCTATATCAAGATGGTCATTTACAAACATCATATACCCTCTTGAAGTAGTTAAAACCATTGATGTTTATTCAAAGCACTTTTGACCTATTTGATTCTAGCTCTCTTTTAGCAGTTGTAAGTCTCTTTTTAATGGTTGTAGGTGGTGATAGAGGCCAATACCCTACATTTCAACTCTCCTTGATAACCTTTGAAACACAAAATGTCTTTCTCACTTTATTAAAACCACTTACCATGATGATATGCTCTTGAATTTCCATCTTAGGGTTGTGAAAACACTTGATATCTCAAACCTTGTAGAAATCACTAAATGAACACAATGAACAAAAGTACAACTTTGAAGTCTTCTAGCATGAAATCCAATTGGCCAAATCTCTCACTTATTTTTGAAAGGTGTTATCTTAGGATAGGGCTACAAGTTATGATCATTTTAATTGATCAAAAATATACATAACATTATTATATATTGACACTAAAAGTGCTCAAGGCTCTATTTTAGAAATTTTAGGGAACTTGTCCTTAAAACATAATTCCTTCACTTGAGGTGAGTTCTCAAGTCTATTTGCTAGTCCAATTCTCCAAAAATGATTTCCATGGTATTTCCCACTCTCTAGGACCTCAATAAGGTTTCAAATCATGCCATTATTCTCCATATAACACTTTCATATCTTTATGGGGCCACATGTAGGTGTGCATTCCTGTATGTAACCAATAATTATGAAAAAGTTGACAATATGTATGATATATGATTATTAAATGAGGTTTGACCATTTAAACACCTTAAAATGGATTATTTTCACCATGGAGAAACTCACTCAACTCAAATTCTCCCTTTCAATGTGACCATCTCCTGAGGGTAGTTGTAGATGTACATTCAGTTGTAGAGAAGACGGTGAGCACAATCATGAATAATATGAATGGTAAAGGATCATATAACAAGTCTTAGTTATCTTAATTTTTTTAAAATGAAACCTTTCCATCATAAGGAACTTTAAAATAACCCAATGCATTATCTCAATGTGATTGGCTCCTTCAATGGCACCTGTAGGCATGCATTAATGTTGTAGGCATGTGTATGTATGAGAACTTGCTTCCACAATCAGTTGTATGGTGTTAGATATGTTTATATTTATTTATCATGTTGAAAGAGTGTGTTAAACCCCCTTTTAAATTTTCATAACACCTTAATGAACATGTTTAGGACCCCACATGCCATGACTGCAAGTGAAAGCAAGCAACAAGCTAATTGTGTCTCACATTTTGACTACAAATTTCATGATGTTAGCTTCTTGAGAATAATATTTGGGATAAGAGGAAATTTATATGACATATTAGAGGTGAAAACATCATATCAACTTTTGTTTACAACTAGTATAGGAAAGGAAAATGTTTGTAGTTGATAATATTGCCTGCAACTCCATTGGAGCTCCAACTAGCAACTTGATTTTTTGGCCTATCAAGGCTTTGATGAAATATTGAGGATTGATGAGAAATATAATTTTTTTTAATTGATGTGGAATAAGTATTATGAGGTACATTATCCCTATAACCTAGGTTCTACTCTAAAACTAATCAAATGGGCCATTCACAAGGACAAGAAGGAAAATAGGTTCTATGTCATAAGTACCTTCCTAGGATGAATTAATTGATGAAACAAATTATAATAGGTCATAATTTACCTTGAAAAAACACCCCTAAAACCATTTTTTCTCATTGGGTTCTAAAGTGAAGAAACAAAAGAAAACCTGGACCTTGTCTGGATGAGTAGGCCAACTAGACACCCCTAAACTGTTAGTGATTTTTCATAAATATGGGTAAATAAAAAACAAAAAATAACACAAAGTGGAGGTAAATTATGGCCCCTATCAATTCCCAAAATATTTTATCCCAAATCTCTCTCTCTCTCTCTCTCTCTCTCTCTCTCTCTCTCTCTCTCTCTCTCTCTCTCTCTCTCTCTCTCTCTCTCTCTCTCTCTCTCTCTCTCTCTCTCTCTCTCTCTCTCTCTCTCTCTCTCTCTCTCTCTCTCTCTCTCTCATGACCTTACTAAGTGAAAACCTGAGGCTCTCCTAGAGTTGTCCAAAACTGCCCAAATTAGTTTTTCATTAGCACGAAGAACCATTATCCTATATATGTAATCCAAAACTTGGGAACGATTTTTTATGCTGTAAATTACCTTTTATTACTTATATAAACCTTATAAAATTGTTGGACCTCCATTAATGGTAGAAAACTTGTTTAATGCCTAATTTGTAGCCAATAAGTTTTCCTTACCTCTGTTGGTTCTTATGATGGAATATGATTTTATAGGAATATGAGGGGATATTAGGGACACCATGAATTCCTTAATATGATATATGAGCCTCCTTCACTTACAGTTCTAGACCTATTTCTATGCCTTTTCCTCAAAATCTCCAAATTTACCTTAAAGCTTGCTTAAAGTATTTCAAAAGATTTCAAGTGACATGTGGTAGGGTTATGAGGTTTATCTTCTCCTTCCACAATTTGGTTACCCAATTAAAAATAACTCTACTCAAATTCTCACACCACACTAGGACCTCCCAAGATACTACACTGCATCATCAAATTAGGACCAGAAAGGGACCAGTCCATGGGGATAGAAGGTTACTGAAGGGTAAAAGAGAATGGCTTGATCCATCTAGGAAAAATTTTCATATGTAGGTCAATTTTGGCCAATAGTTCCAATTCTAAATTTTTCTCACTCAAATAAGTCCCAAGGAAACTCTTCTTTCACTCATCCTATTTCACTCAAATAAGGAACTCAAAAATCTATGGTCTGATTATCTAGTGGGACTGAAAGATATATATGGTGATCCATGCTAAAACTATGGAGAGAGTGTGTATCCAGAGCCCCAATCCAAAATAAATAGATAGTAAAGTGAGCAAAGGGTGGGATGAAATTATATTACTTACATATATAGATTAGGATGCAGGAATCTAAGACACCCCTTCATGTAAATTTTACTTGTCATTAGGTCCCTTATAGGCCAAAAATGATACAAAACACCATATCCACTTATGATCAAGGTAAATGCAAATAGTGGGCTCACCACACTAATGAAACCCATACATAGTGAAATCCATTCAATTATGTTAAGTAATTGAAACCAACTATTACATTAATGGGGTAGGAATTAACCATCAAATCATGTTACCCACACCTAGATTTTATTATGTATCACATCAACATCATGAGATACCTAAAAATATGACATCGATCTATTATATGATATGGATATGTACTACATCACACAAATCATTCATACCATGTTGAGCATTATGCACATTAGTTCACAACCTATAATACCTTTATGGTGGGTGTAGTGGATTTTTGCTTGTGTCTGATTGTTCCCTAGTCACTCATTTCTATATATAGGTTAGAATTCCCCCTCTACTTTCAACACATGGCTTGGGTATTCAATTGGGTATTTAGGTATGATATACTCAAGATCAAGATATGGATCAATTATTCAATCAAATAGGTCGTATTCAAGTAAGTAAAGTAGGTTTGAAATAATCAAGTAGGTAAAGTAAGAAATTAATACTCAATGGTATAGATTTGTTACATATGTAACATGATTCAAAACTTCATTTCTCATTATATTTATCAGGAAGCAAGTTTTCCTTTCCAATAAATGAAGTTAAGTAGGTAGGGCATAAATTAGTAGGTAGGTAAATAATATGTGCAATCTATAGATTAGGACACAAGCTTCCCTTGATAGCCAAAAATATATTCTAGAAAGCATAAGTAGATAGGATAAGAAGAAATCTATACATTAAGAAACAAGCTTCCCTTGCCTTATTGGGTAGGGCATAACTAAGTAGCTAGGGTAAGAACAAAGTTATATTTGGTAAAGCAAGCTTTGCTTAATAGTTATGCCTTAATCCAAAATTAAATCAAATATAGATACCAAGAAGGTAAACTTCCATTGATAGTTATGCCTTACTCCCTTGTTATATATTGAGAAAGTTGTCTTCCCTTGATATGATAGTAAGGGAAGCAAAACTAGGTACCAAGAAGGAAAGCTTCTCTTTCCTTACTCTTTTGCATAGATGAAGTAGGTAGGTTAAGTTTCCATTGATTTATTTGTTAGGAAAATTTTGAGATTAAGGTAGGGCCTTCAGAAATGTATCCCCTATATAAATGGTAGGGGCCCCATTCCTACACTATCCTTTGATATATTATATTAGGGACTGGGGTATACGTAGAGTATGGTAGGGCCCTAGTTTGGACTTTAGGACCCATTAGTCCATACCCAAGATCTAAGTATCCCCTCCTTGATATAATGGATTAATTCATATGCCTTTCAATCACTTCATAGATTAATTTTGATATAGATGGGGTTGGGTGTAGATCAAGTTGGATTGGGAAAAACACTCTAATGGCTATCAGATTAGAACACACTCTACCAGATTGGTGACCACCTATCTATTCATTTTTAAATCTTATATATTATGGATAAACTCTCAATGACACCTGTTATAAAATGATAAGTCTAATATGGGGTTGGGATTAGAAATATCAACTAGTCTCCAATCACCCCTATCTATATAGATATAAAATGGGATTTTCAACTCTAGGATTGGAATTCTTGTATGCCCAAATTAAAATCTATGTAAGTAATACAATTTCATCCCATCCTTTACTCACTTTCTTTCCTATTTATTCTAGCTCAGGGCTCTAAATACACACTATCTCATTAGTTTGGGCATGGATTGACATATAGATGTTCAAATCCCACCAAAAAATTAGATGATATCTCTGAGTTATTTATTTGAGTTAAAGAGGATGAGTAAAATAAAATTTTCTTTAGGACTTATTTGAGTGAGTAAATTTTAGTGGAATAGAATCCAGTCAATCACAACATGGAATCCACTTTACCCACCATGAAGGCATTTGAGGTAATGATTATGGATGATGAAGGAAGAGGAGGGAGTAAGTAGGGATGATGAGGGATGATCAAGGAGTCATTAAGTACGATGATAGATAGTGAGGGTTAATGAGGGAGTGATTAGGTATAATGAGAAAGTTATTAGTGATGGTGAGGAATGATGAGGGTTAATGAGAGAGTGATTAGGTACAATGGGGGAGTTATTAGTGATGGTGAGGGATTATGAGGTTTAATGAGGGAGTGATTAGGAATGATGAGAGACAAGAAAATAATTATTATGGATTATGAGGGATGAGGAGGGAGTTATTAGGGATGATGAGGGATGATGGAAGAATGATTAGGCATGATGAGGGATGGTTAGGGTCAGTGATAGAGTGATTAGGGATGATGGAGTGATTAGATATGATTTAGGACATTGAGGATCAATAAGGGATTGATTAAGGATAATGAGGAAAGATGAGAGAGTGATTAAGGGTTATGGGAGATGAGGAGGAAGTGATTAGGGATGAGGGAGGGATGATGAGTAAGTGAAATTAACATAAAGTGGTCATTTGATGTTCATAGGTCATTAATGTGACCTATGCTTCCAAATCACACCACTTTATATTTATTTCAAAGTGTGTGGTTTGTAAACTTCAATTTTGACAAACCTATGACTCCTAAAAGTTCCAACAAGTAATTTAGAAGGCACAAAAACCTAAAAATACTATATGTTTACCCAAAATAGATAGCAAGGTAATAATGTAGTCATTTTTTAGGTTTTTTTGCCTTATTGTTTGATTGATGGCATTTATAAGAGTCTTAAGTTTGTAAAAATTGAAGTTTATAAATCCCTCACTAGCCAAAGTGGTGTGATTGGGGCACCATAGGTCACATTGATGACCTACACACATAAAATGACCATTGTGTTAATTTACTTGTTTATCATCCCTCTCTCATCACTAATCCCTCATCACCCCTAATCACTCTCTCCTCATTTCTCATTATTCTTGATCACTCCCTCATTTACCCTCACCATCTCTCATCATCTCTAATCACTCTGTCATCATCCCTAATCACTTTTGCATCATCCCTCATCATCCCTAATAACTCCCTCCTCATACCTCATAATCCCTAATCACTCCCTCCTCATTCCTAATCAATCCCTCACTAACTCCCACCATCCCTCATCATCCCTAATTACTCTATAATTGACCCTTACCATCCTTCATCACCCCTCATTTTCCCTACTCATTCAAAATTTTACTCACTCAAATAAGGCCCATATAAAATATTCTTTTACTCATCCTCTTTCAATCGAATAAGAAACTTAGAGATATCATTTGATTATTTGGTGGGATTTGAACATCTATATGGTGGCCATGCCTAGACCATGGAGAGAATGTGTATTCAGATCCCCAAGATAGAATAAATAGTAAGGAAAGTGAGCAAAGGGTGGGGTGAAATTATATTAATAACATATATAGATTGGGATTTGGGCATCTAAAAATTCTAATCCTAGAGTTTTGAATCTAAATTTATATCTATATAGACAAGGGTGACTGGAGACTAGTTGAGAATTCCAATCCCAACCCCATAGTTAACTTCTCATTTTCTCTATATGTCATTAAGATTTTATCCATAATAGAGTAGATTTTTAGAAATATAGATAGGTAGTCACTAATCTGGTAGAGTGTGTTCTAATCCAGTAGCTAGTAGACTGTGTTTCCCAACCCAACTTAATCTATACCCAACCCGATCTATACCAAACTTGATAAATGAAGTGAATGAAGGGAATATGTCTTAATACATTATATTGAGGAGACGCTACTTAGATCTTGGGCATGGTCTAATGGGATATAAAGGACAACATGAGGCCCTTCAATACTTTAAGTATGCCCCTCTCCCTAATATAATATATCAAAGGATGTCATAGGAATAGGGCCCCTACCATATATATATGGGGGCACCATTTTGAAGGCCCTACCCCAATATAAAAACTTTTCCTAACTAATAAGGAACTAGAAACTTACCCTACCTACTTTATCTATGCCATAGAGTAAGTCAAGGGAAGCTTTCCTTCTTGATACCTAGCTTTGTTTCACCTAATAACATATCAAGGGAAGACTACCTTCTCGATAGATATCAAGGAGTAAGGCATAACTATCAAGGGAAGTTTTCCTTCTTGATATCTAGCTTTACTTTGCTTCTAAATTAAGGCATAACTATCAAGGTAAGATTGCTTTCCCATAGATAAATTTTTTCTTACCCTACCTACTTAGTTATGCCCTACTTGATAAGGCAAGGGATGTTTGATTCCTAATATATAGATTATTTCTTATCCTACCTACTTACCCTTTCTAGAATAGATTCTTAGTTATTAAGGGAAGCTTGCTTCCTGATCTATATCTTGCACATATTCTTTCCATACCTACTTAACTTCTATTATTGGCAATGGAAGCTTGATTCTTGATAGATAAAATGAGAAATGAAGTTTTGAATCATGTTATGTATGTAATATATCTATACCATTGAGTATTGCCTACCTACTTTACCTACTTGAGTATACCCTACCTAATTTACCTACTTGAATATGCCCTACCTAATTAAATTATTGAGCCATATCTTGATCTTAAGTATACCATACTTAAATACCTAATTAACTACCCAATCCATATCTTGAAAGGAGAGGGGGGATTCTAACCTAGATAGAGAAAGGAGTGACTAGGGGACAATCAGGCAAACGTAGAAATCCACTCCACCCACCATAAAGGTATTGGAGGGAGTGACCCAATGTGCATAATGCCCATCATGGTACAAATGATTTATGTGATGTAGTATGTATCCATATCATATAATAGATCAATGTCATATTTATATTTATTTCATGATGTTGATGTGATACATAATGAAATCTAGGTGTGGGTAACATTATTTGATGGTTAATTCCTACCCTATTAATACAATAGTTGGTTTCAACTATTTAACATCATTGAATGGATTTCACTATGTATGGGTTTCATTAGCGTGGTGAGCCCATTATTTGCATTTACCTTGATAATAAGTAGACATGTTGTTTTATGTCCCTTTTGGCCTATAGGGGACCTAATCACAAGTAAAATTGACATGAAGGGGTGTTTTAGATGCCCAAATCCCAATCTATTTATGTACGTAATATAATTTCTTCCCACCCTTTGCTCACTTGCTACCTATTTATTTTGGTTTGGGGCTCGAGATACACTCTCTCTCCTTGGTTTGGTAATGGATCACCATATATATCTCTAAACCCCACCAAACAATCAGATGATAGTCTCTAAGTTCATTATTTTGAGTGATCAAATTTTAGAATTAGAACATAATCCAATCAAGAAAAAGTAGGAAGCCAGTGCACCCACCATCAAGGCACTAGAGGGAGTTATTATGTATGAGGAATAATGAGGAGGGAGTGAGTAGGGATGATGAGGGATGGTAAGGGTAAATGATGGAGTGATTTGGGATGATTAGGGAGTGATTATAGATGATGAGGGATAGTGAGAATCAATAAGGATGAGGAAGGAGTGATTATGTATTATGAGGGATGAAGGGGGGATGATGAGGGATGATTAGGGATGATGAGGGATAATGAATTGGTGATTAGGGATGATGAGGTATGGTGAAGTTCAATGAGGGAGTGATTAGGGTCAATGAGGGAGTGATTAGGGATGATGAGGGATGGTGAGGGTCAATGAAGGAGTGATTAAGGATGAGGATGGATGAGGATGGAGTGATTAGAGATTATTAGGGATGATAAGGGAGTGATTATGGATGATGAGGGATGATGGAGTGATTAGGGATGATGAGGGATGGTGAGATTCAATGAGGGACTGATTGAGGATGACAAGGGAGTGATTAGAGATGATATAGGGATTATTTAAATCATATTGTCATTCACTTTTCTTAAGATGGTTCAACTTCCTCTTCTCTCAATTTTACTAATGCTACTCTTTTGATATAAGGATCAAACTTATATATTATATAGGGAATGTATAATTTCATATTGATATATTAAGATATGGATGTAGGAAAGTTCATTTTACCAATGTTGTAGCCTGTACTACCACCTAAAAATTAAGGCATGTTTAACTTAAGTTTTGGTAGCAAGTGCAATATTTCAACATCAAAGATATAGGAAAATTAACAAGATATGCATTTTTAGGTGGAACAAATAAGGAATGACCTGATACCCTTAGTGAAGAGAAGTAATAAGTTATAATGGAAATGGAATATCATGAAAACATTGTAAATGATGAAAAAAGGTCAGGCTCACCATGAAAATAGACATGTGGCTTGAATAATTTTTTGGATATTAGAAATGGAAGCTAAAGATCTTGATAATTTGACAAATTATTGCTAGCATATGACTCTTTCATTTCTCTTTGATTGCTTAGTATGTTTCGATTTTGGTTGTATTTGGTAAAAAGTTTCATATTAGAGAAGGTTTAAACAATTAAAAGTATCTATAGTTTTGTAAAATTGTAAATGTATTTAAGGTTGTATTAAATAGTAGAGTAGATGTGCAGGAATATCTAGCATGAGAGGCCTTTGGAGATTAGGTAGTTAGTTAGGATTAGTTTAGTTATCTCAAATGCTTTTATAGTTGAGCAAAATTGTAAAAAATTGATTTATTAGGGCCTTTGTGTGTCTCAGGGAGAGACACCTATTTTAGTCCAAGTGAGTGTTAGCAAGGGTATAGGGACATGGAATTAATTTTAATAAAAAGAGAAAATACATATATTAAGTGTCAAAAAGGAGAGAATGAGTCACAAGAAAGGAAGAGTTAAAATGGAATTTGAAGCATCATTTGAAGAGCCTTTACAAGCAAATATATGAAGAGAAGAAGGTAAGCCATTAATTGAATAAGAGTTATCTTTTATGGTCTCATGGAGTTTCTAGTGTATTATTATTCTTCATTTGTTTAATGTTTCTTGGTTATTTATTTATACTTACAAATCCAGTTTATTTTTCTTGCCACTAAACTAACTATCAACAATGGTTATTGTTGGGTGTAGAACAAGACTATAAAAATTATAGTGAAAGTAGTGGACACATGTGTGAATCAAACTAATTTAGTATTTTGTGTATCTTTATATATGTATTTGGTTCTTAAAAAGTATAGTAATAGTCTACAAAATGTGAAGATTCTTTCTTTTGGATGCAATAAAAGGTTGAAATATGAATCAAAAATACTTTGTAAAAATCTTTATATAACATTTAGTTGTATTGTGAAATGGTTCTGATGTGATAGAGATTCATATATAGTTCTAAAATGGTTTCTCTTATATGGCTTTTATGGTTGTTCTATTTATAGTGATGCTCTATTTTCTAAATCTGTTAGTCATGTAGTTTCTATGGAATGTTTTGTATCTAATAAGCCTACACTTTTTGCATCTCTATTTCTATTTTAGTTAATTAATGGATAAGTTCAACATGAAATGTATTCAGTTGCATTTGTTGTCATTTTATCGCACTACTATCCCTGTATTAGCATGTTTTGATGGGTTTTATAGGATACTCTACTAATAATGGTGTGGTGAGCATGGAATATTTTTTCCAAAACATATTGAGAGTGTTATTGGGGCAAAGAGATTTGGAGGGATGGCTAGATGAAAGAATCCATAATTTTGTAGAAGAAGAAGTAAAAATAATTAGGAAGATTATGAAAGAAGTTATTCAAGAGAATATATATGGATAAATTTATGAAATAGTTTGGTGCAGGTTGCTTGGATTATTAACTTCATGGTTATCCAAATTGGAGTATTACTATTTTCAGCCAAGAAAGATAAAATTTATAGTTTATATAGAATAAAAATTAGACAACTTGTGAGCTCTAAATACTGACTGGATCCATACGATAGATCATTGGACCAAGACTATCATCAATAGTTACATTACAAAATTTTATTGCTAAGGATACTTGGCTTTTGAAGCTATGTAAGACTTATTTTTGAAAAGAATTCGAGGGAAGTTCCTTTAGTGACTACCAACTTTGATCAAGATGTTGGTTTTAAAAAAGGCCATGGTGCCTATGCCTACCAACATGGAGTAGTCACCTCAAGAATTATGGGGGTGTGTTTGATGTAGGATTTAATGATGTACAGTTGAGCAAAGGAACTTGAACCAAAACTTATAATATGGAGAACATAGAGAGTAGAGTGAGAAAAAAATTATGGGATTGGAAAGAGAGGTACGACAACAAAGAAGATGAAATAAATTAGATAATCCTAGGTTAATTGTGAATAGGAGTAAGAGTAAAATAGAGGATGATAAAGAGAGGGGAGCTTATAGAGAAGATACACAAGTTACATAAACTATAAAATGTGGATATCATGCATATAAAGGAATAGAAGGGACCAAAAAATAATAAGATAGAAATTGGGATAGAGAGGGGATGAAACAAAGCGAGAGAGAGGAAAGTAGATAAACATTAGAGTAGTTATAAGATAGAGGTAGATTGTAGTTATAAGGAAGGATATTGTTTGGATTAAGGAAGGAATATTATTTGGAGGAAGTTATGCACAATCGTAAAATTATCATAGGTTTAATATCACAAATAGAAGAAGTTGAAGACATAGATCATTCATTTCAAAAGTATGCATCCCCTAAGCCCACTTTTTCATCAAAGAAGAGAAACAAAGATTTGAGGAAGGAAAATATAGAAATTTTGTATAAAATAATAAATCAATAGATAATAAGAGGTTGGATTCAATTTTAAGACTAGTTTCAAGACACCCATACAAACTAGTGCACAAAAACCCATAATAGTAATTACAAGTGCACCAAACATGAAATTAAATGTAGGAATATTTATTGATTTAACTCCATATGATGGGTCTTCTAACCTTGAATAATATTTATTAACTTGTGACATGAGATGATAGGCTAAGGGCATAATTGATGAAGATGTGAAGAAGTACAAACTCATAGGAGCCTTAACTGGTTGAGCTATGGAGTTCATTTGTATAAGGGATGCTAATTCCCTATCTCTTCAATAAGTTAAGGATCAATTAATCACATAATTCAATATGAATAAGTGTTTAATTTAGACCAAGGATATTAAGGATATTTAGGATAAAAGTGGAGAATTAGTATGGGAATATGATCATAGATGTTTAGATGTGATGAACAAGATTGATTTTATCATGGAAGAAAAAGATAAGGCTACTTGGTTTATATAAGGGATGTGATCAAGAATTATATTTTACATTCTGTAGTAATAATTTTAGACTAAGGCTAATGCTCAAGTAGCTATTCTCCAGGAAGAATAGATTGAAGATTATGAAGATGCTCTATTAACTAGCTCTAAAATGGAGATGAAAATATATGTTTTTATCATAAATATGGATTAGCTTCATGAGATCCATAAGACCAAGTTAGGTCTATCATGTATGGAGTGTGGTAAGTAAGGACATCATAATAATGATTTTCCCAAGATCAAAAATGAATTCTACAACATATGCAGAGTAGTAGGACATGCAACCTCAAAGTGCCATTTACTACAATAGTATATTCAAAAACCATAAAGCTTGTATTATAATCTTTGTAATTTGACTAACCATGAGGATAAAATTTGTTGATCTCTATAGGAACTAAAGGAAGATATCATCAATAATGTCTTCATAGTCACAACGCAATAGATACCTACTGTGAAGTAAGGAATTTCAGGCCCAAAGGTGGAAATGTCTAGTGTGACACAAGTTGGTCTTAGGTGGATCCCTTCATTTCCTTAACATTAACCATAGGGTCTAGCTAATGGGAACTATCATCTCTAAAGTATTAGTATCAATCCTTATAGAACATTGTGAGTCCCCAACATCAATAATCAAATTGGGCTTCGATGTCACCTCAATGATAATATGGCAGATATGATTTGCAATAACAATAGTTAGGAGGACTTAAGGGGAAACAATCACAAAGATGGGTTTTTTTAAAAATTGAGGAGGATACATGGGAAGATACCATGGTGGATACTATGGAGTTAATAATAACAATAACTAATAAGTGCATCAATCGATTCAACATTATATATGTGGCAAATATAATCACTTTACATGAAACTAGCTAATTAATCTTCAAAGAAAAATATACTACATTTATTTTAGAGTTGAAAGACAATAACATACAAAATATTGTCTAGTTTTAGATAACTAGAGGAAAAAAAGCATGTGCAAAATGTAAATATGATAAATTCACAACCTAGGGAAAATGCATTCATGCAAACAATCACAAGACAACAACACACAGAGCAAGGATTGCCACCTTTAGAGATGAAAACAAATCAAAGAATCAATAAGGTTCAATAAGATAAGTATCATGATCCTAAAATATAAAAATGTTTGATGTATCGATCAACACAAGTCCTTCAAAACATAAAACAAGAGAATGTCAGAAGGGGATGCTACAACTATTGATGCACAAATATATGAATAGATTGTACACATAATGAGACAAGAAGGAATAGTGACTGCATAGATAGATCTATTAAAAATCCCAAGCACATTGTGAAATGAATATATTTTATATAATATTACAAATCTTATGCATAAACTACTCAAGTGCACATAATGAGGACACCATCATACCGATAAGGTTGTATGGTTTGTAAAAACTAAAAAGCCTTGGGATGTTGACTCTAGAATAAATATTAAACTTGTAGTCTATGAGGTACCTAATGTTGTATTTGACTTTTGGAGTATAGTAAATATGATACTCAAATCTACATGAGAGACTATTTGTCAACCAACACTGAGTTATAGTTTGGTTACTCTCATTCTCATAAATTATGGAAGAGTAGAACCAATTCAATGACTTAAAGATGTAGAAATCAAGGTTGTTGAGTTAATCTTACGAGGATATTTTGAGGTAATTTATATTAAAATAGATGAGACCCATTATCCTTCTTTGATTGGTAATAAATGGGCTTATAATGTCTAAATTATTATCAATATGGTGAAAAATCAATTAAAAGCACACCAAAGAGAAAAGATAATTCTGATACCCTTGAACAAGTCTAAGCATAAGCCATATGTTATTATTAGAGAACCGGATTCACCTTATGTTTATGAGGAGAATATTTGGTTAAAGGTGCATACATATAACAAACAAAATGCTTTGTGAGCCACTGAATACTAGTTCTTTAATCCTTAGCCAAAATGTCAAGTACAGTCAAAGCCAACTGAATAGTTTGTGTATAAATTGATTATGATAAAATTGATCACATACTAGTTTTAGATTGAAGAATGTCATCCCTTCAGTGTGATTTATAACTCGGTATAAGGTAGATATATTTTATAATATAGGTGAGATAGTTATGGATTACATAGAGCCTACTCTAGAAGGTACTTTACTTTAGGAATCAACATATTTGGTAAGTGGTGATTTAGATACATATATTTTGAATTGGGTGTGGGGATATCATGAGGTGCATCCTATGCAAATGGTGTTCACCATATAATGACAACTTCCATAATACTTCACAACTAATGATATCAATTAGTTCATTTTCTGATTAGAACAACATGTACCTAATATGGACTAGAGAGTAAGTGTAATCAATTATGATTTGAAGGGAAATGTTGTTACCTGGTGGGAAGTTCAAAGGAAAACTTAGTTTCTTGGGATGAGGCTTGTGAATTATTGTGAGCACATGTTTATATACCAATCATTGTTAAGATATATTGGACATTTTTTCAAGAAGGATAGAGTCCAAAGTTACATGTACATAGGTGCATGGACATATGGTCTACATAGGGTGTGGAACTTAAGTACTAGGCGCATGCTTTTAGATACACTTTGACACCATTTCCTACTATGGTATATGCATCAAGAATGCATGTGAGAAAATAAACACTGGGCCCAAGTTTAATAAGAATTTATTCAAACATTTATTTTGAAGATGAAAATCTTGTAGTACATAATGCTTTAAAAAAATTGAAAATGTTTATATGTCATGGGCGAGAAGAAGACCTAAGTACTATGACAGACTCATCATCACATCAAGAAACACCTTGTGATTTAAATGCATATATTAAAAATTATAAAGTTAGTAAAAAGAAGGAATAATTTCTTATACAACCTTGCAATAGGATTCAAGATGAGTTGATAGAGTCTAGTGATAGTGATGAGGATTTGGACTTGAATGGCTTCTTCAAACCTAAATGAGAAACCAAGCCACTAAAATTTCAAATCATAGAACAAACTGAGGAAGAGAAGCTACAAAATTTCCATATTCTAAAATAGGAAGGATAAAAAATCTACAAGAATCTATTCCTAGTGAATCTAATAGGATATATCAGGAGCCACTGAAAAAAATTATTGATACTATTAGAATAGAGTCTATGTCAAAGCTTATGACTTTAGGAGATTACTAGAATCCATGAAATTTTAAAAGGATTTTAGCTATTGAGAGACTATTAGGTTATTTTTCCCACTAAATTCATAGAGGTAAAAGGGGTAGATCCATCATTGGAGAAGATGCACATTGAACCTAGAGAGTGCACACGACCTATCAAAAAGTGCCCATATAGATTGAATCCCAACATGAAGTTAAAGATGAAGGCTGATATGTATAGCATATAGGAAGCAATTATCATTTACTTGGTTGAAAAATTAGATTGGGTTAATCCCATGGTTGTGAATCCTAAAATGTTAGGGGAAATTTGTGTATGTAGAGATTACCATACACTGAATGATGCTTGCATCAATGACCTATTTTTGATACCTTTCAACGATGAAGTTCTGGAATTGGTTACAAGCCATGAATTATATTCATTTATATATGGATTAAATGGTTATCATCAAATTCTTGAGATAGATCAGGATCAAGCCAAGACAACATTCACAACTAAATGGGGATCTTTTGCATATAAGGTAATGTCATTTGATCTAAATAATGATCTAGTTATATTTTATAGGGTTGTGGTGATTGATTTCAAATATTTTATTCATGATTTTCTATAAGTTTATTTAGATGAATATGTTCAAATATCACTTTTCCAAAGTGTGATTAATGTTACAGCACTGCAGAGTTCTATGAATTTCATTAAATTTGAAAAAATGATTATTTTTCAAACCATTCAATGTTATGTTGGGCCATGTAGTTCGTAGTGAAGTAATTTTGGTTGATATATCCAAAATATTAGTCACAATGGGTATGCCACCTCCAAAAAATTCTACAGAAGTGTGAGCATTTTTTGGGTTATACATGTACTACAAAAAGTTTATTAAAGGCTACGCATCTATCTCTATGGCTTTGGATAAATTGTTGTGCAATGGTATGAGGTTTGAATAGACACAAGAGTGTCAATAAACCTTTTTAAAACTAAAATAAGGGTATTTATATATCCCATACTAGTTTTTCCTTATTGGAATAAACCTTTTCATGTTCATATAGATGCCTTAGGGATTATGGTGGGCATTATGTTAGCACGACCATGAAATAGTGGACTGGACCATCCTATCCATTTTGCAAGCAAAAAATTATAAGCTATAGAGAAAAAATATACTAAAACAAAATGAGAAGCTCTAGTAATGTTTTTTTCACTACAAAAGTTTAGACATTATCTTATCACAATACCCTTTGAGTTCTTTATTGATCATCAGGCCTTACGATACTTGGTTAACAAACATATGTTATGTGGAAGGATTTCTAGGTGGTTAATTTTATTCCAATAATTTTAGTTTAAGATCAATGTGAAAATTAGATGAGATAATGTGGGACCTGACCACTTGAGAATGATACAAAATGGAGAACTTGAAGAGTTACAAGATGAATTACTAGATGCCCATCTCTTTAGAATTTATGTGATTCTTGAGAATACAAAGGATATATCTAACTTTATAGAACATGGAATCTTCCCAAAAATCTATGTTGAGTGAGACAAAAAAAAATTTATTACATGAACTATTCTCTATACCATCATAAATGGATTTTTGTATAATATGGGCAAAGATGAGGTGTTGCACAGAGTGGCTTTAGAACTTGAGCAACCTCAACTTCTTGAAGAGGCACATCAAAGAATTATAAGAGGGAATTTTTTAGGTGAATCCAATGCAAGGAAGTCTACAAAGTGGTCTATGGTTCCCTACTCTATTCCAAGATGCACATCAAGTTGTAAAACACTACGGTGTTTGCTAAAGGATGGACAAACCTAACCCAAGGAATGAGATGTATTTGAACCCAATGCTCATATAAAAACCTTTTGAATAGTGGGGTATTGATTTTATGGGGCCTATAAGCCCACATATAAAGTAAAATCATGCAAGGTATATCACCATGACAAATTACTTTACAAAATGGGTTGAAGCTACTATAACACCAAGTTGCAGTGTCAAGGATGCAACCAACTTTTTGTATGAAAATATCATTACAAGGTTTGTGTGTCTAATTAATTGGTTAGTGATATGGGAACACACTTTATGAATAATATAATTAAAACTCTCACATCATAAGTTATAATATCACACCATAAAAGTATTGTGTACCAACCATAGGCAAATGGACATGTTGAGGCTTCAAATAAAGTCTTGGGAAAGATGTTATCAAAGATATACAATGTACAACAAGATGATTGGTAGGATAGAATTCATGCAATTCTCTGGGTTGGCTTACAAAACAAACTACAAGCATATGATAGGATTTACCCCATTGCACTTAGTTTATGGACTTGAGGCCATAATGCCCATGGAATATATAGTTCCTAGTGTGTGCATTTCTATGATGATGAGACTCAAGGATCGATATTATTTACAAACATAGTTGATGTATTTAACCAAAATGGAAGAAAATAGGCAAAGAGTGTAATGGACACATGAATTTAACAAGCTAAGTTAGAAAGTGTGGCATAATCACAACATGTGATCTAAGGAATTTTATCCAGAACAAGCAGTATTACTATATGATGGTAGATTTAGAGCATTTTTGGGCAAGATGCACATTAGATGGGGGCCTTATATCATTTATGATGTTTCCTAGTAGGGAATAATTATCCTAAAATATCTTTAGGGAACCAATATTCTATGACATGTAAATGGTTGTAGGCTTAAGCCTTATCAGTAATAATCTCTATCATTTATTACAAAAATTGAGAGAGGGTGTTGAGTAGCACCATGTAGTTTAGGATTTTTATTTAATGTTTTGTTTTATTATATTATTGTTAGGTTTATCTGTGTTTTTATAGTGTAATTTATATATCATAGGACATCAGAACTATAATTTTTATGTCAAAGTCGTAGAGTGTGATCTAGGAATAATTTCATCCTGAAGGAAAGACAACTTACAATGGGTACACAAAGATCATCAATTATGTCTAAGAACAGGGTACCGACAATCCAAGTATAGAGAAAGGATAGTCAAAGTTCATTCAATATTATTAACGACGATACAATTGAAAGATTGCATATTTTCTAAAGCAAATCATATGTCAGAATGAAAAGATGAGTAATAAAATAAAGTGGATAGCTAGGAAGATAACATGTCACATCAATAACTATCATTAGATAGATTAATGTTTTTAGATGTAGAATGGTAACCATCACATTAACAATAATGTTGGGAGGATAAACCGGGAAGCACACAATTTGATTACTAAACCAAGCAACTTAATATGCGGAAATTAACCAGATTCACCAAGTAACTAGAATTCAGAATAACACATGATATGAGAGACAATACACAAATTGTATTAACACTTTATACAGAAAAGAATACAATAAAGAAGATGCCACTTCTTCTCCACCACCTTACAGAGGTTTCCCACACCTCAAGTGAATAGTAATTCTCCTCCCCAAAGCTCTCCCTCTCACAGGTCCCAACACCCAACTCAAATACAGAGTTGGTGTTCACCTCCCGTGCTCCACGCACAACACAAGTGCTCCACGCACTCCATAAGCACTCCACGTGCTCCACAAGTACTCAAGGTACTTCAAGTATATCTCCCATGAATCTGCAACAACCTGCAATTCAACAGACCATACTTATGGAAGGAACTCCCTTGCCTTCCTCTTGCTCTATCCGAGTACACACCTGTACTCCAAGTAGATCCTGCCTGATACTGCTCCCTGTTGTGTTGCTGTCTATATGACCTTGCACACCTGTAAATCAAAAAATGGTTCTATTCACCTGTGAACCTCGACCTTATACACACATACACCTGCAGATCAACGATCTTACTTACCATGTAGATCTCCTATATAGGCCATGCAACTGTGACCAAGATCCTACACTCTTGAAGAACCCAGCTGGCTCTCCAATCCAGCACCAACACACCTGGTACTGAGGCACTAGGAGGAACGCACCATTGCTCTACCTCACACACAGAAGGAGCTTATAATTATGCTCTCTTACTCCCTAGCACACCTTTCCAATACAACCATGAGTCTATTATATAGATCTCATCCAAACAATGATTAGACATCTAATTACCATAATTAGATCCGCAGCTATGAGTCTAAAATTAGCACTCATCATGCAAACACTTGGTTCGTTAGCTCACTGCTCGTAATTAGCTCGCAGTCGAACCACACAGGCGACCGACGTCGGTCCCTGTCCGCCTGGGTGTCGCCGACGCCGGCCGATATATGACCGACGTCGGTTGCCTTCCTGTCTTACCCTGCCGACGCCGGTTGGCCAGACCAACGCCAAACACTTCTGACACTTTGGCAACTCATTCTGCAACCTCCTCCATGTCTGCATCAGTGAAGCTTTTAGCTCCACAATCCTAACAATCTCCCACTTGGAGATAAACAGCTGCACTGTACCTATACCTGTACTCCGTCTAATCTGTTTCCTGGTTGGTATCCCTCTTCAAGCTCCCACCTAAAGACAACCCACCACACATCCCGTGGTGTACCACCTGTCATCCGAGTACCCTGCCACATCCGAACCTACAACACCTATAGTGAAGTCCTGACCCTGCATAGCAACACCTGCTGCCGGTCCCTCTCAGAAAACCTGAGAATACACTTCCCCGAATTGGCTCCTAACTCTCTGACAGCTCCCACTGCATGGGAATACTCAGGTCTATACCAGACCTCATGTGATTTCGGACACGGTACCTGTCCAGCCCTTAGTGTGCTCCGGCTCTGCATCCTGAACCTCGCCAACACCTGATTCACATCAGCTCCCACTCGAGACAAAATCAACCTGTGATCTCCATGCCTCCCATGTCAAAGAATTCTGCTGCTCCAAACTCCTCCTGACATGCCACTGAACTAATCTTACCCTTAGCTCAGCAAAACCCTGTATGTACAAAACTGCTATAGCAAAACATACCATCCACATACAGCACAAAATGATGTCATGACTCATCATCCACCTGGTAAGACAAACCACAGTAGTTACCTGACACTGACTGAAGCCATGCTTCGTCCTCCACCTGTCAAAACCTGTACCACTATCCTGCAGCTCCACAAGACCATATACCTGGTCTTCCGTCTCACGTATCCGTTCTCTCTATTCTTCTACTAAGGTATCCATTCATCTCTGTGCTTTCATACCTGCTGGCAACCCTACCAAAACACACCTGTACTCCAAGGAATCACATCCTCATCCATGCCAAGCACACACCTGTTTCCTGGATCCTTCCTGCTCTACAATCAACAACATGTATGAAGAAGAGGAACACGAATTTGAGGGCCTACTTATGCCTTCAGTCCTCCGTATGAGTGTTTGAGACTCCTTGACAGCTTGCTGTCCACCCAAAATTCGTTACAGTGACCGACCTCGGTCACTCCACAGTCTGCATCCGACCGACGTCAGTTCCATGCGTCTGTACCTGACTACCAACCTGCCAGCACTGGTGTCCCTGCTGCCGACGTCGGTCCCATGACCGACATCGGTCTTACCCTGCTCGACATCGCCGGCTTCGGTCTGCACATGACCGACATCGGCATCTGTCTGTTCGACGCCGGTTCCTCCTGACCGACATCGGTACCTGTGTTCACCTGTGAGTGATGACTTTTTACCCGCGAGCTCCTTTGAATCAAAATCCATGTCCAAACTGCCCTGCTCAGAAGTATCCAGCCACATCCACTGGGTTCTGTCCGCCATCTCCTCCATAAACACCAAGGCTTTCCAGTTCTTAAACCTGTCAAATATATCTGTCTTCCGCTTAAGAACATGCATCTCCTTCCTGCTCATGTGACCAAGCCTACGAAGCCACGTCTCCGCAACAAAAGAAGAATCAGTAATATAAATAAGTAGATAAAGGATACCTATTTTCTTACCACCAGCTAATTCAAGTGCATCCGCTGTGAGAGTTCTTGTGCATCTCTCATCACCCAATCTTTCTGAAGAAATTAGCCATATCTCCAAACCTGGGACCTGCATGACCTTCATCAACACTTGTGTGTTGGCCGCCTGCAATTTCAGCTTCACTTCCCCTTTGCCAATTCTTTGGCAAGGCTCACCAGCTCCTCTACCTGGAACTGCATGGAAAGAGGCAACCGAATCTTTTATCCAAGATTCAACTTTATCCAAGAAACCTACAAACACATCCTATGCAACAACACCTGCTACATCTGTATCTTCAGTTTCTTCATGCTGATCTGCTACCAACCAACAATAATCTTTTACCTGCTCTTTCTTTCCATAGGACCGTGAGTGACCATCTGTGCTTTTCAACTCCTCCATTCTTAGCTTACTTTGATCTGTTGTTGCTCTACTCCCACTCGATCAGAAACCCCTGAGAGTGCCCTGTAACCAAACACAAAACCTACTTCCTCCAACCTTAGCTCTGATACCACTTGTTGGTATCAAGCTATGAGCCAACAACCTTGCTCTGATACCACTTGTTGGGAGGATAAACCGGGAAGCACACAATTTGATTACTAAACCAAGCAACTTAATATGCGGAAATTAACCAGATTCACCAAGTAACTAGAATTCAGAATAACACATGATATGAGAGACAATACACAAATTGTATTAACACTTTATACAGAAAAGAATACAATAAAGAAGATGCCACTTCTTCTCCACCACCTTACAGAGGTTTCCCACACCTCAAGTGAACAGTAATTCTCCTCCCCAAAGCTCTCCCTCTCACAGGTCCCAACACCCAACTCAAATACAGAGTTGGTGTTCACCTCCCGTGCTCCACGCACAACACAAGTGCTCCACGCACTCCATAAGCACTCCACGTGCTCCACAAGTACTCAAGGTACTTCAAGTAGATCTCCCATGAATCTGCAACAACCTGCAATTCAACAGACCATACTTATGGAAGGAACTCCCTTGCCTTCCTCTTGCTCTATCCGAGTACACACCTGTACTCCAAGTAGATCCTGCCTGATACTGCTCCCTGTTGTGTTGCTGTCTATATGACCTTGCACACCTGTAAATCAAACAATGGTTCTATTCACCTGTGAACCTCGACCTTGCACACACATACACCTGTAGATCAACGATCTTACTTACCATGTAGATCTCCTATATAGGCCATGCAACTGTGACCAAGATCCTACACTCTTGAAGAACCCAGCTGGCTCTCCAATCCAGCACCAACACACCTGGTACTGAGGCACTAGGAGGAACGCACCATTGCTCTACCTCACACACAGAAGGAGCTTATAATTATGCTCTCTTACTCCCTAGCACACCTTTCCAATACAACCATGAGTCTATTATATAGATCTCATCCAAACAATGATTAGACATCTAATTACCATAATTAGATCCGCAGCTATGAGTCTAAAATTAGCACTCATCATGCAAACACTTGGTTCGTTAGCTCACTGCCCGTAATTAGCTCGCAGTCGAACCACACAGGCGACCGACGTCGGTCCCTGTCCGCCTGGGTGTCGCCGACGCCGGCCGATATATGACCGACGTCGGTTGCCTTCCTGTCTTACCCTGTCGACGCCGGTTGGCCAGACCAACGCCAAACACTTCTGACACTTCGGCAACTCATTCTGCAACCTCCTCCATGTCTGCATCAGTGAAGCTTTTAGCTCCACAATCACATTAACCATAACCAATTGACATTAATTTTTTAGGTAAAATCATGTGCAACAAACTCAACACATTTAAACCAATCAACCATATGGATTTAAGTGGTAAATACTATATAACAAAGGGCACAAAGAATATAAATACATTACATATTATTACAAACAAGAGAGATATATGATTTAAATATAATTCAACCAATTTTACATAAATTTCTTAGCATCACCAATATAGCTGAAGAACTTGTTCAATTCTATCTACACCTATGAACATAGATTGTGCACAACTCTTAATCCCGCTCATAGATGAGCAGAAGGAAGAAATAAGAATTGACCTAGCACTCAGGCAAACCAAGTACCATGATCCATATCCTTTTAATTTCATTGACATGACAGAGGCCACTCTTTTTGGCCTTGATTAATCAGAAGCAACACAAGCAGGAGCTTTGACACTTCAACACCCTCTACAAGGTTCTGATGTAGAGTGACTTTTTAAGCTACCTAATTTTGGGTAATTGGATGAGGTAATGCTTAAATTTCTTAGTATATATAATGAGGGTGATATTCATCTTTCTCAAGATGTTAAAATCTTTATCAACCTTGTGGCCAGGGCAAGAACAATATGACTTCCACCTCGAGGTAAATCATTTTTGCCTTATAAAACTAAGGCTTCACCCATCCACTCAAACACAAAGGAGAAATATACAAGGTCAAGCAGGGGAATCCCCATCGATTCAGTGTGCATTCTTTCTAAATGCATCACCAAATAGTTTTGATAGACCACCAAAAGTGCCAAACATGCAACCAAAGTCATTATGGACATTGTGTATTGCATGATACAAATGCATGAGGATTTAAATTAGCCTAAATTTTTAGCCTCATAACATATAATGAACTTTGAGAAGGTTAACATCGATGCATCACAAGCATTTAAATATCAATTCTTAGTCTTACTCCTCTTTTATGTAATAGATGTTACCAAAGGGCCCAATGAATCCAGATAAAGACTTTTGGACTATGACTATATTTGCCAACATCTCTTAGATGAAGATGGGACAATGCTAAAAATAGTTGGGGAGATTTAACTCATGGTGGATTGAGATCTAGGTAATGATCATATTACACCCTATAGTACCCAAAGATGTTATGTAGTACCTAGGGCAACATGCATTAGTTACAAAACTATGTAATGGCATTCAGATCAAAATTCATGAATTACCCAAAGTAACCACAATGTCACTTCCCTTTTTTTTCATCACTATGTTGGATGCCTAGGCATAAGTTCTATGATATAAATCCCTAACTGCTAGGTCAGTACAACCTTTGTAATCTATACCTCCTGGTGCACAATAACCTCTACCTACATAGGCAGAAGTTGAACCATAGGCATCACCATAAGTATAAATGGCCCATCACAAGTTGAGAAAGTCAATAAGAAGACATCAACATAACAAGCCTCACCACCACCACCAAAGAAGAGGAAAAACTATACTCATGGCTAGATAATAAGCATGTTTTAAAGATAGCTATTGAGTGTGACCTAGTAAAGTTAGGATTTGAGGAGTAGGATGTTATATAGTCTATGATCCAAGACATTAGTAATGATGTTTATGAGTAAGAAGAGGAAAAAAAATCTTCTTTTGAAAGGTAGTGTGACTTGTAGGTGTAAAACCAAACATGTAGGTGAAAAACTAGGAGAGACAAGATTTATGGGTGGATATAACTCAACCTCCTCTATCCATTATAGTAGATACTATTGAACAAGAAAAAATGCACCAATATTTCCAAGTAGAACTTTTTAAGATGAATCCAATTGTGTAGGAAATGGACCTTTCAACACAAGAAAGCCCACCTCCAACTCTAGAGTGTAGGCTAAGGACCCATTATATGCCCAAACTTTCTCCAACAATTAAAGATAAGATGGTGTCTTTTATAAATCCAATGGAAGAGGTAGGAATGCAACAAGCACAAGGGCCCCAAAAACAAACACAAGAGATGGTCTAGACTATGAAGAGGCCAAAGAAGACTCTCACTCCTCCATATTCTAGGAAGAATGGTCCCACATGAAGAGGTACTATTGTGGAATCATCCTCTTCAAAAAATTCATAATCATTTACAATGGTCAATTCACCAACTCCTATATAGGATCCTAAAGAGACCAACTTAACAGAACCTAAATAGTAAGTCGATCAAATAAATGTCATAATATAAAAATAAACTACTAAAGAACAAGAGGAATAAACAAAGGCATAAAAGGAGGAGAAAATAAAGAAAGAGGAGGCAAAGTGTAAGGTTACCAAGGTGGAAGAATAATGAAAGAAATAGATCTAAGAGGAGCACAATAAAAAAGTTGAGGAAGCTAATGTAGACAAGAAAAGAGTTGAAGAAGTGGAGGCAAAAAAAATAAAGAAGTAGCAAGGAATTAGAAATAAAAATAAAATCAAGAAGTGCATGAAGCATAACAAAAGAAAGATGAAGTAAAGACACTGTTAAAGACTCAAGAGGAATAAAAGGCTAAAGAAGCTTTGTATATCCAAGAAGAGCAAGCTAAGAGGAAGGCCAAGGAGAAGGAAACCAAAGCTAAAGCTGAAGCAACAACCAAAGTTAAGGCTAAAGTATAAGTAAAAGCCAAGGCTAAAGCAAACGCCAAATCCAAGGCTGAGGAAGAAGTTAAAGACAAGGATGAAATAGATGTCAAAGCTAAGGCTAAGGCTAAAGTGGAGGCCAAAGTTAAGGCTGAGGTAAAATTAAAAGCCAAAGAAGAAGCATAACATGTAATGCAATAATAAGTTGTAGTAAAATAAATGACTGAGACCACCAAGATGGTGGAAACAACCAAGACCCAGAAGCCATTACCCACACTTCAAAGCTCAAAAGATGCTCAAGGAGGTGCACAAAAGGAGGCTTCTCAACTCAGGTCTCAAATGAATAACCAATGGCTATGGGATGTCCCTACATCATCCACCTGACACACAAAATTTTCTCTTCCCATGGTACAGATCAAGAGGGCACCTGTATCAAATGTAACTTCCACCATAGCTCTAACTACAACGACACATGAAACATATATTAATGTTTCTCAACTTCCATTGGCTAAAAAAATTGAAGGCACAATTTATTTTTAGGAATTAATAGCACAAAAAGATTCAAACTTGGAGTAAGAAGTCTTATAGTTTCAAGAAGACAACACAAACCTATACCTTTGCTTCTCCAATGTACATCAGCTCATTAATAACACTTACCTTGTGTTGGCCACCCAAGCCCTGGGTGACCAAGTCATATCATAAGAAAAATAATTCTCATCCCTTTTTTCATATCTAACAAAGGATTGGATTATTATGCAGAAGTTGCAATCTTTTTGAAGTCGAGGGAATAACATCAAATAAAAAATATAGGTAATTTGTGAGGTCTTAGAAGAGTATGAGCAAGTTTTGGATACTGTTGAGGTCCAAACTAAACAAAGCACCCAAGGCATGCTTAATTGGAAGTAACAACTTACAAATTTATTGTCTAAGGCCAAGCTAAAGTTTGACAGGGCAAACAAAATCAAGGTCATGATGGAAGATCATTCGGCTACTTCTACATCAATAGACAACACATTCAAACAATCACTTGAATCACGTGATAATATCATGCAATAATTATAGACTTAAAAAAATGAGATTCTGCACAACACATTTAATGGCATTAAAACATAAAGGCATGCAAATTAGTTGGAGAAGCTCTCCCAGAATATCCAAGTCAACTATCAAATTCTAAAACACTCATCACCATCACAATCAAATTCTAAAACACTCATCACAATCACAAAAGATAAAGATATTCAAAATCTGATGGTGACCCAAGTATCACTATGCATATTGCTCACTATGCTGTGGGAAGTTCTTACTGATCGAAAAATGTTTAAAAAATATATGCCCCAACTTAATATCTCCATTGCCCAACTTGCTGTCGAGCCCCAATTTATTCCTCCTCAACAACTTCAACAATTAATTCATCATAGGAAGACTACCATAAATTCTCAACCAATAATCCAATAACAACCAAAACCTCCACCAATAGATTTTGAAACACCAAATAATTATTCCAAATCTCAAGTAGAATCAACTTCATAGCTACCTCTAGTGTAGCCAATTCAGAGCATACTACCACTTGCTCAATAGGTACTATGCACACTTCAATTTCTTCAATTTTTATATTTTTTATACACTATAGTAGGATGGCCTTAAGCATTAGGAGTAAGGCCAGGTTAGTTGAAAACCTGTAAAAGGCATCTACCAGGTTAAGCTAGTCTATTTAAAACCCATGAGCGTGGTAGCTTAGTATACTACTTAAATAAAAACCTGAAAGGGCGACTAATTAGTGTATAAAAGGTGAAAATTGATAAATGACACCTATAGTGATAACCACAACTTGCGTTTCTAGTTTAGTTCTTCAGCACAGTCAAAGTTTTCAAGCTTCAACTTAGGGCACCTTTTCTGCGACTTTGTCTCGGGATGAGACAACCGTTTAAGTCTAGGAAAGTGTTGGGTGTAAAATAGGAGTATAAAAATTACAGAGTGTAACTGGTGGACACATGTGTGACTTGCACTAATTTTGTCTTTTGTATATAATTATATATGTATTCAATTCCTCAAAAACATAACAATAGTCTATAGAATGCGAAGAGTCTTTCCTTTGGATGTAGTGAAAAGGTTGGAATATGAATCACCAATGCTTTGTAAAATTCTTTATATAGCGCTCAATTATATTGTAAAATAATTCTGATGTGAAAGAGATTCATATACAATTATGAAATAGTTTCCCTTATATATATTTTATGGTTATTTTATACGCAACGATGTTCTATTTTTTAACCCTGTTAGTCATGTTGATTTTATCGGATGTTCTGTATCTAATAAGCCTATATTTTATGCATCTTTATTTTTTTTCTAGTTAATTAATGGATCAGTTTAACTTGAAATGCAGTCTTTTATATTATGTTGTTATTTATTGTAATGCTATCCATGTATTAGCATGTTCTAATGGGGTTTTCAAGAACCTTTGCTAACAAAATGGCTTAGATTCCCGAGCCAAAGGCTTAATCCTGTCAACACATAGTTAAATCCGAGACTTTTAATTTAAAAAATAATAAAAATCAAATTTTATCACCAAATACACTATAAATTTCAATGAGAAAATTTATAAAATTATTATCATGATGACGAGCACACTCTCCCCTTTTCAAATATATGATTTTTATAATTTTTAGACTATTTTAATTGGACTATTTTAAAGTTTCAATCTATGTTGATTTCTAATGTTAGTTTTTTAAAGCCATCACATACCGTAAATATACATGCCTATATATGCTTGTGTATCTTTTTTTTGTTGATCTAAATGCAAAAGAATATATGGTTACAAACTAGGCCTAATTCTACACATATTAAAAAAAAAACTAGTTTTTATTTTTTTTGAGCTAGTTAGGGAGGCCACATGGCCAACTATTCATTTTTTGTCAGTTTTCAAGATTTATTTACTTGTAAAATTAATAAAAAAATATTTATTGAAAGATAATTCAAAAATATAAGTTACAAACTAGATGATCTTATACAAATTTTTACCAAATAGTTTTAAATAATATTAAACGATGCTCAAAGATTGAGTGGTTGCATGACCAACTCTTTGTTTCGTTTTCTTAAAAAAGAAGTTCCTATTCAAATTTTAGATGTTTGACCTAGTTATACTTTTTTTTTTTTTTTAAATTAATGTTTTGGAAACTAGACTCAAAATTGTATAATTCATGCTCTTACACCATCCTCGAATTTTGAGTATAGCCATCTCAAATTATCTACAAAAATTTACATTTCTCAAATTTTCAGGGAAAATATGTCCATAGGTGGGCTCCTTTTTGTCCCCCAACTTTGTGCACTTACCCCATAACCTATTCTATTTTTGAAAAAAAAAAGTAGTTTTCCATTTATGAAGCTTTCAAATACATTAATTTGAAGAAAAAAAGGACATTTTAACTTTTGAAGCTCCCAAACACACATATTTATGTTTTAACATTTTTGCACATAATGACCTTCACTTAACAAACATTAAAACTATAACAAAATATAAATATGATTAAATATAGTCACATATATAAAACTAAAATATGTTAAAATAAATAATGAAACTTCTAAAATTTGATTAAGACGGCCAAAACAAAAATACCTAAATTGTGGCTTATTATTACATTTTTGAAGAAAGTTATAGTTATGAAAAGTGATCCAAACAACAAAATATACAAACTCAAGAACTCTTTTATAATACGACAAATTTTAAATTTTGGTCAATTCTGACACTTTTTTCTTTGATCTTTGACCTAATTTACCACAAATGCTTAAATAAAGAATTAAAAAATGGTTAGTTGGGTTGGGAAACCTCAAAGGAGTTGTAATTACATATCATACATGGTAAAATATGATCCATTTTAGTCCTTACTACAATGTAAATGGTCTTGAGTGAGGACTTTATCTCATCTTCCAAATTGAAATGCAATATAACTACCAGATCATTCATCTAAACCCTCTTTTAGTATAAGTTGATGATGACATTAGACTTGAGAATGATGTAGAAACAATGTTGGTTCAATTTACAAACTCTTTGGTAAGTGATGATGATGTCCTTTTGATAAAATGTGACAAAATTAGAATGAGAGACTTGCCTTATAAAAGTCTTAAATGTTAAAGCTAAATTCAAAGTGATAATGAAATGAACGAGGGTATCTTTGTGTATATAGGTGCTTTTAAGTCACATATACACATGTGCTAATTACAAAAGATAGGATAAGATGATAATCAAGGCATAAGAGCTCCTTAAGGAAACAGTCACACATAGCGACTAGTACCTAGGGAAAGACCCTAAAATAGCGTTTTGGACATTCCAAGGGCATTTAGAGTTACATGAAGGCAAATGAATAGCGATATGTAAGTTATCAAATATTTTGCATAAAATTGATAGATTATCATTAGGTAAAAGTGAATAGAAAGTTAAGATATAAGGAATCCCTAAGTTAAGGGATGATAATGACCTAACACAAAGGGAAAATGTACAAAAAATAGTCATATTTGTGGACATAGACCAAATGTGATAAAAGATAGAAAATGGGCTTGTACAAAAAAAAGTGTTTATAATTTGAAGCAAAACCTATTTATGTCTAGAATACACAAGCAATTATGTAACTTTCAAACACATAAATTTGAAGAAAAACCTATCTATTTCATTTCTAAAGGTTTGCAAACACATATTTGAAAGAAAACCTACTACATTTTTTTTTTGAAGCAATGAAACACATAATTTTGAAGCAAAACACAAAGCCAAATCTATATCGGTTGTGTGGTCTTCAAATGCATATACTTCTAGCAAAACTATTTTTTTCATTTCTGATGCTGTGAAACACATAACTTGAAGCGAAACCAAATCTATTCATTTATGAAGGCACACATTTTGTAAGAAATTAAATGGATCTCTCTTTTTAAAGTAAAGCTTACAAATACACAAATGTGAAGAAGACCCTATATTTTTGGTTTGGAAGCTTTAAAACAAACAAATTTAAAGCATGACCTATTTTGTTTGAGGAAAAAATATAGTTTTTCATTTATAAAGATTTTAGACACACTAATTTAAAACCAAAATGATCTTTTAATTTTGAAACTCTCAAAATGTATTTATATTGTTTCTAAACTTTTTAAATACATAAATATGTTAAAAATGTCAATTTTTTAATTTTCAAAGACTTTCAAACATGTATATTTGAAGAACACCATATTTAATTAATTTTTCAAAACCTTTCAAATATATAAATTATTTGTCAACAAAACATTCTTCTTAAAAATAGTACTTGATAAAACTCAAATTTAAACTTTATCCATTGCAAATATCAAACAAAGTAAGAGATTTTAGATCAATGGTAGAAAAAACAAGTGTTGTATCTACAAAATATTTACGAATACAAAATAAATGAATGTATATTACATACGTCAATGAACATTAAAACTATTGACATGCATTGCTGAGGGCCATTAAATACAAAGTAAATTAAAATATTTAATACAAATGTGCATCAACACAAGTGGTAGAAGCCATTTATGGCCCATCAATATATTTTAATTAATATTTATTTGAAGTAAAAATTAGAAAAAAATAGACATTTTCTACTAATAAAAAATTCTAATATATCTCTAAAATTATTTTAAAAATAAAAAACATTTTTTTTAGAATAAATTAAATAATTATTTATTTATTTTGAAATTATCTTAAACAATAAAAATGAGGGATGAATTGTGTTTAATTTTTAAATTTAAAAAGTGGGAAGAGAAAATATGTTCTATATGCGTATCAGGGATGGTTGAAATATAATGACATTATATCATTGAATAATTTATATATGATGACATTTAAACGAGATACTTAAACATTTTATAAGGAATATCTATGTTCATTTTATTAGAAGTTGAAAATATTGATAGAAACATAGAATATGCTATCAAAATTTATAATAAACGAACAAATTTTCAATAGTAGAACAACAACAAAATTAAAAACTAGGATTTAATAATGAAAATCAATTTTTTTTTTTTTTTTTTAATGATATCTTTTTCACTCTTTTAATTTTATTTTTTAATCTGAGATCCTACAAATTTTTTAAGTCTCATAAATATTAATAAAATCTCTATCTATTTATCTATATCAAAATTTTGAACTTTGATAATTAAAAAAATTAAATATATTTTTCCTTCCTCCTAAATATTAGTTGAAATTGAAGGAAACGTTGACCATAAATATTAGTTGAGATTGAATGGGTAGGTCGTTTCCCATCCCTTTTATTGTTCCACCTCACTCATAAATCTTCACCCAGGCTCCACGACTCACGCAATCCAACTAAATGTGTGTTCCACTCTTCTTATTCACACGTGGCATTATAATAAATATCTTAAGAAACAACACTTTCTGTGCCGTGCCGTGCCTTGCCTTGTGACATTTGCCCTGGATTCGACGAAAGGTAAAATTGCCTACAAAACCACCTGGGTTTACACTCTCTCCCACTTGATCGACCAGAAAGCACCAGCACGAACAATACCATCTTCAAAAAAAAAGCGGTAAATTTTGAAGTTTCCTGTGAAGTTTAATATAACATCTTTTGATTTTATTTCCCCGTTTTCAATTTTCCTCAAAACAATTAAAGATCAGGGAAAATAAATTCGGGCTCACAAATTTCAGAAGCTTGGGGTTTCGGTGTTTCGTGCAAATTTAGGGTTTCGTTTTGAGATTATACCGGTTTTAGGGTTTTGAATATATAAATTTTACATATTTTCCTAGATTTTTTGTTTTGTTGGCATCTTATTTGTATCTCTTTTGCGAAAGCATGGCATTAGCGGTTCCTCCATGGTTTTCCAAAACCAACTCGGATTTTGGTACTGTAGATTCTTCAGTTTCAGGGGCAGAAAATGATTTTGAAAATTCAAAAACGGAGAATTTTGATCAACGTAGGAATGATGTGGATTTTGGTAATCTGGATTTTTCTATTTTAGGGACAGAAAATGATTGTGGAAATTCAAAAGCAGATAATTTTGATAAAAGTAGGAATGATGTATGCACAGAAAGGATGTCATTCGAGATTTCTTCATGGTTATTTGGAAATAATATGAGTTCTGGCATTCTTCCTTCTAGATGTCCGTTTGATAAAAGTAGAAATGATGTGGTTGTAGAAGAGAAGCAAGTTTATGACTATGGGGAGTGTGATTCTGCTGGAAGTGTTGATGATTTTTGTCCTTTTAGAGATAGTGATTTTGAGGCTCTTGAAGGAGAGATTTTTGCTGAAGATGCTGCAGATCCTTTTTTCAGGGGTAATTGGAAGGAGGGCGAGGATTTTATGGTTTACTTTCTTGGCAGCAACAACGACATGGAAGTTGTTTCTATGCTATTGGAAGTTGCTAATTTTTTGAATATGTTGAATGTGGATCCTGATGCTATGGAAGGCGTAATCAAACAAGAGTCTCAGTGCTTTCTGGACTTGCACGAGAAAGTAAGGAAAGGAAATGTGAATCTTCTCAATGCAACATTTGTAAAGTTGCAGTTGATTGCAGGGTTGAAATATTACAGGCATTTCAAGCATATGTGTCGTATTGAGCATGATACTGTTCTTTCGAATCCAAATCTTTGCCATGAAAATCATGAACTTGCTAATTTAATTGGATTCCTTTATGACAAAGAACCAGAACCACCTAGCCTGCACTGCGAGGGATCCTTTTTACCGTCGTGGAAGGCCTGCAAGTACTTGGCAGGTTACCAAGGTACTAAGATGCTAGAAACTGAAGGAGGATTGTCTATTTTTCTGGAAGGAAGTAAGAATGCTTGGCAAAGTAAAGATGCTTGTACAGAACCAGGAAACCCACTGTCTAGAGAGATGAAAAGAAATAAAGATCCTTGGCAAGAGTGCTCCACAAGAATGTTGTATGACACTGGGCATGTTAGCACACATACTGTTTTGGAAAATCCTTCTATGAGAGCTCATAATGGTGAAGAACCTTATGAAGCTATTTCCTTTGCACTTTATTACCTCGGCCTTTCAGATCTTCTTGTAGTTGAAAGAGTATGCAAATCACTGCGAGATAAAGTTAGAAATGATCCACTTTTATGGCAGCAAATACATGTAGATGATCCTCTCTGTAGGGGGCTGACTGACGATGTCCTCCTAAAACTTGCTGCAAGGTCTCAAGGGCTTTTGCAACACTTAAGTTTAGTGCAGTGTCTACGCATCACACACGATGGATTAAAACGAGTACTGGCCATCAGCCCAAAACTTACAGAGGTATGTACCTGTCTTTGTTTTGTTTTTGACTTTGAGAACTTTCAAGGGGCATTCTTTGTTGCATTTGGCATGATGAAGAGGGCAGTTATTTGCTTCAACAATGCATATACGGTGTTGCATTTTCTACAAAGGGATATTTGACATCGATAGTGTTTTAATTTAGGTTTAGAATCAAATTGTGCCTGAAATATTGTTAAATAAGACTAGAAACAATAAGTAGCATTAGTATTACGGGAATACAAATTTAGAAAACCAAAAAGTATAGAACTTAGAAAAACATGAAACTTTTCAATGAAACCATGTTGACAGAAAGATTGGGAGGACTGGCACAGTTGGTGCAACGTTTTAGTGTTGTTGCCCTAAGACGTACGTTTTTTATTTCTACGCTTGTTTTGTGTCTACTCTTATAAAAATGTATTCATTTGTTTTAATATCCTCCTATAAACTCTATTTTCATTAGGTGAGCTATCGAGAATATGCAGAATATTTTTATATAATCTAGGATGCAGAGTGCTAATCTGCACCGAGTCTCAGGCAGTTCTTTTCTTCATAAATGATTTTGACTATTGGATTTTGAATGTTTTTTAGTTATCAGATTTTTAGACTGTAATCATGTGATCATGTCTCTAGGTTATTTCCACTCTGTATATCTCCTGACCGAGTTTTTTTGGCATGCAACAGTGACCTTTTTTTGTTATGTCAATTCCTCGTACTGATATGGTGCACTATTTTTATGTGCTCACAGTTGTGCTTACCATACTGCTTTAGCGTCACTGGTGAGGGAATGGTAAATATTGTGGAAGCACACAAGGAATTTAGTATGCCTGGACTGAAGCTGTTAAAGATTAATGGTATTTGTAATGTAACTGGAGATCATGTTGAGAAATTGAAATGCCTTTTGAATGGTGGTTTACAGAAAAAATCTCAAGTTGTAAATCCATGTTTCTATCCTTATGGTCACCATTATTCTGTTGAATATGATGATGACCGTTTAATAGACATTGAAGCATGCCCTAAATGTGGAAAAGCAAAGCTTGTTTATGACTGCACATTGGCAAGCTGCCAAGGAAAAGAGTGCCGGGGTTGTATATTTTGTGTTTCTCGTTGCAGTAAGTGTGGAAGATGTATTGATGAGTTGCATGAGGATTATGAAGAAACGATGTCAGTTTATCAATTGCTATGTGCAGACTGTTCACTGTGTTGCCAAATACGAAGAGCTGTAGAACCTTGGCTTCTGCATCCATGACGTGAGTCTGAATCACTTGTGCCTCTGTGAATTTTAGGCACCTTTCAGGTTGTACATTATTGAGCTCAGATGTCTTGTTTTGACCGTTGTATGGCAAGTGTACATAGTGTATCAATTGACGGAATACTTAAGACGAAGAAATGCTGTCTAAGTTTCAGCTTCTGCTTCTGTTTAAGCATTCTCTAGCACCTGCTGAAGATGGCAGAGCGGGATGACTCGGAATTCTATGAATTGTGATAAGAGAAAACAATCTGGGAATGCAGGCTGGCGGCTTTGGCCCCATAGAATGGATTACATCAATTTCTTAATTTTGGGCGGTGTTCAGGAGAAATTTACTAAACAGTAAATAGTAATGCTGTGTGTGGCCTGGCTGACTGTATATAACATTTGCCAGTCGCATTCCAACAAAAAAGGTTGTACAGATCTTCTTGTCAAACCATACAGCCAGTTTAAAGATCCTCGATTTGGATCTGTATTGTAGAAACGTAAATACCTTTTTTACATGTTTGGCAAAAGAATGTGTGTTTTTCGTCTCTGTATAATAAAAATATTAATGCATTTGTACATATTTGGCAAAAAAGAAAGCGGGCATTTTTGTTTGCTCATATCTGTATTATTTTGCATCAACCGTCCATGGTTTTTTAAGAGGAAAGATTGGGTAAGAGGAATGATTGGAAAGCAAGTGTTGGCTCCGCTACTGCTAGGGTTCGGTGAATGTATGGTCTAGAGTTTTGTGATGTCCTGAAATAGTTAGAGTTAAGCGTATTTATTGTACTGGGTACAATCTCCCGCCCTTTTGCGATGTTTGAGTCTTTATAATGCCTCCCCCACTTGCTAGAGATTGCCTTCTCATGTGCAATGCTCGGTCTTCGCCAGCTGCTAAACCTTCCACCGAGAGTGGCAAACCAAATGAGGATAACGAAGACAGATGGACTACCATACGGAGTAAAAAGGACAGGAAACAAATAAAACTATCATTGCCCCTTCCCGCCCCGCCGCACTTCCCCTCAAACCCTAAGCTCGTGGTGCGGCCGTCACCTTTAAAACTGCGTCCAGTCCTTTGAGCTCTCAAGTACAACGCAGCTGTTGACTTCCAGCACTCCTTGAGCAGCCAACGTGGCCACAAGCTCTTAGGAGATGAATGATTTTAATAACATCCAACCGACCAAGCCAGTCTATGGGACCAAGAGCAGTAACAAGAGTGATCCGTGCTATCACAATCCCTTGACACAAGGCTGCCCTAATAGTCTTGCGCAACACCCATTTCCTTTCTGATGTGGGATTTTCTATTATGGATCTTTGATGCTGGATTTTCTACTATAGATTTTGATCAGAAAATTTGCTGTTTTATTTTTGTCTCACCTCCTCAAACGAAGTGGTTAGGTTGTCCACTTAAAAGATGATGGCTGATTCCCATCTCTCCTTCCTTAAAAAAAAAGTTTCTGTTCATTGCTTTTGCAGCGCATCCATTGGGATGAAGAGTACGTTCAAAAGAGACGCCGTTTTAGATAAGTAATTTTATGCATAAACCAGCAACAGTATTGGCGGATAGTTATACTGCCCTGGTTGGCTTAAACAGGGGAAAATGCACCTTGGCTTTGACCTATGATCGTGTTTTTTTGGATGTAGGATGCCTTACTCACCTTATCCTTAAGTATATGGTTAGTCCCGCTTGTTAGAGTTTCAAAGGAATGAATGTGTTGTACCTGCAAGAAGTTAATATAGGCATTTGTTTACTTTAGATAGCGGTTAAAACTATTTGGTTGGATGTTGTGTCACATGCCAAGCTCTAAACATAGCCCTAGTGGTGTTTGTACGTTGTTTTCTCCAAACCTTTCCTCGTATGTTGTCAATGGGGGAGTTGACCCCACTAATTGAGCTATTCAAATGTTCTTCGACTTTGATGGCTATTCATTTTGCATCGTCAATATTTATGCCTACAATGATGGCATTAAGCGTTTGATGTTTTGGCGGTGGCTTGCAAATGAACTCCTTGATGGCCATTGGGTTATCTATGGTGATTTTAATGAGGTCAAATCTATGGGGAATAAAGAAGGCATACTTTCCATGCAATAATGCACGAGGAAAGGGAGACATGGTTTTACATGTGATAGGTTAGGAGTTTTTAACCTTAACCACCACCGCCGTCATACCTTGCCCACAACCTGCTTTACATGGTTCAATTTGTGACAAGGCCAAGAATGGGTTTCAAAACAATTAGACAAGCCCATGTTAGCTAAGCAAAATCTCTTTTATTTATGCCCCTGCAACGAGCACTTAAAATGGTTTTTGAAGCTATCTTGTCCAATGATAGTCTCATTCACTTTTGCATAGAATGCACAATGCCCATCGTTGAGCTTAAAGAAACTTAGTTCTATTTATACACATCTCATCTCCATCATGAAAGCATTGTTGCTCACATCAAGAGAGTTTGGAATCTAATTACATGGTCGAATGGAGAGATTTAGGTTGGATTGATTGGTGGATAGTGGCCATTGTACCCATTGCCACTTTCCTTCAGACTTATGGCAAGCAAGTAACAATGTTTTGTTAATGCACTTAAGAAGTTGTGATCAAAATTTGCTACGGTTTCTTATGAGCTTGAGCAATCGCCATTTGATGAAATCGTTCATAGTCAAGCGATGACTCTTCGCCATAAACTCAAGGTAGTGGAACCCAAATTCAGGGCCGTATGCATTGGCTTAAGGTTGGAGATTGAGTCTCCAAAAAAACATTTCAGCTTTTGCATCCTCAACATGCTTTAGACCAAAGCAAGGTGATAAAGGGCATTGGTGTTTGTGTTACTAAGCTTCTTGATATTCTTAAAGATTTTGTGGCCCATTACAAGAATGTGTTCACATCTCAAGCACCTCGGAGTTGTCCCTTGCAAGCTTATAGAAGCTCAATTGACTCCTTTTGATAGGTCGCTCTCTCAAGGAGCACCATGATGTTAAGAAAATCCCTATGACGAAGCTCCAGGTATTAATGGTTGACCTTGTGACTTCTATTAGGCCTTGCGGGATACTATTGACCTTAAGTTGCACAAAGTCTAACTCATTTGGAAATAAATAAAGACAACATTAAATTCATTCTAAGGGTCGGAAATCTTGAGCTCATCAATCGTTGGAGATTGTACACAACAAAAACTACACAATTGCCTCGTGCACTTGACTTCCTAGGGACATGTTGAAATAATTGAAAGAAATGTGGAAACACAAATCAAGGATTGGACAACTAGGGTGGATTAATGGGTGGTTGAGCTAGTCTTTGTGACATTGCCCTTGATCTTGAGTTCAATGAGCTTAATAATCGTTTGTAGCTTTAATGTTATCCTTAAGAGCATTGAGTTGGGGAACAATCGAATGGGGGTAAGAAGTACATTTGAAGATTAATTAGTAGAGCTCTTGATCTACACTATTTTATATGGAGACATACGAGTTAGGGAGGATGACATGGAAAATGTTTCTAACACGGTGGAATTGAGCTTGCCCTGAAAGCATCATTAAATGACAAGTTGAAGAGAAACAAAAACAAGTTCAACAAATAATTCAGAGAATGAACTAAGAAGGTTTGGCTAAGAAACAAGCAAAAAGGAAGAACAATGTAAACTAAAGCTAAGAGTAGCTATGAACTTCACAACTTCTAATCTATTAATAAAGCAAAGCAACGAAAGAAGCTAAACTAATGAGTACAAATGGAAGTCTACAAATCAAGATTCTATAAAATTAGAAATTTTTTAACTTTCTTATTACTTACAATTATTTAACCTCTAACTTTAATGAACTACAATATTAACTAATTTTGCAAGCATAAAGATGCTATAGAACTATGTTTTAATTTGTATGTTTTTAACATATATAATGTTAATGGAAATGAAAGATGTTTATCGCTTTATAATACACTAGTAAACAAGATCATGTAGCAGGGTGGAAATGACTACAACAAAGGAAACAGAGACTCGACTTGTTGAAATAATGGAAAAACTACAAGTTGACAAAGAGGATGTTTACAAACATATAAGAGGTCTGAAAACAATGAAATAAAGATCTAAAATTGAGTGTCTAAGAGGACAAAACAAACAATTGGGAAAGAACTAGACATAAAAGGCTCAAATATGAGACAACTTATGATAAAGGAGATATTAACAACACACTAAACACAACAATATGTCTTTGTAAGGGAGTTTGAGGTTGGCACTATGAAAGAATGCAAACCGAACATCTTATGGCTTTGGACAAATATAACCAACTAGAAAGAGAGGAGTTTGAAGGATTAAAGACAAGGATATGAACATGCCTAGAAAACATCACCTAAAACAAAAAAAATGTAAGGATTATGAGTGAGTATAAAATAAGGACTATGGAATAGTCTTATTCGAACCTTATATAAACTGTTGCCTTGACCTCGTTCATGTGACCACTTGGACATTGTTAGTGCTACAACCCATATCACCTTGTTATTACAACTCGTTTTAAATTCCTTGTGTTATTTTAGTTATTGACGTTCTTTTGCATATGTGGAAAACCTAATGGAGTGTCTTAAACAAAATAATTGCCCTATTTTGGCTTAGTTTTTAGTGAGAAAATTTAGGGTATTATAGTGCTACTAGTCAGAGCAATCTAGATATAAGATATAGTGAGCTCATCATATTTTTGAAATGCAAAAGTGTGTGCCCTCTAATTCATATTATAAATAGAGATTGATATTTCCTAATTAACAGAAGAACGACACTTTTTATTAACACATATGATAGGAGAAATAAAAACTTGGTTAACATAATGAATGCATTTGAAGTTTTTTTGGGTTTAATTGATAAACGTAATGAGAAAACCCATGTTATTCCTATGGATGATGATCGAAACTATAAGATTGGGGTTTGCATATTAAATCTCAGACTACTCATTATCCTCAAGAAAGTGTCTTCGCTAATGATCATATTTCATTGGTCTTAATGGCCATGCATACTACCCCAAAGCATCCTATGAATAATCCAAATCAACAACTTGATCCCATTCTATTGATCAATATGTCTCTTATCAAAATGGACAAAACCCTCAAGGCCCTTGCGGACAATGTAGGAATGCTTAGATCCAAAACCCACAACTAGATTTAACCACTGCAAATATGGATAATTACATCTCCTTTCTTGTCAATTTGGGTGAACAACAACATAAAAGAGTGGAGACAATTGAAATCTTATTATTCATTCATTTGGCCAGTCAATTCAAAATAGAGTAAGATTGTTATTGTGGAAATAGATCAACATCTACAAGGTATTCCAGTGGCTAATCAACATGCTCAAGCAAATTAATTATTTGCACATGTTCAAGTGACTTTTAGAAAAGTGGTCCTTATGGGGAAGGGACAAGAAACCACAGGAATTAATCGACTCTATTTGATTTTTGTTAAATTTGTTGTTGTTGTTGTTGTTGTTGTTGTTGTTGTTGATATGGTTACTTTCTAACATAAGTTTGAGCTCTTTTCTCCTAGTTTCTCTTATCTAACTAGAGAGATTTAATGGTAGTTAAAATGATATCTATAATATATATGGCATCTATGTGGCATTATTCTTTATAATATTATTTGTATGGCAATTTCACCTTGATAACTCTTTACTAAAACTCTACTATGAGTCTTTTGTATCAATTTTCACTTCTTTTTAAAGAAGAGATTAAATTTTTTTTGAGTACTTGGAATTTTGAAGCATAGTTAGGTGCTTTCCTAATAAGAGTACGAGGTGGTCCCTGCTGACCATTTTTACCCCCCACTCAAAATGAGTCAACCCCATAGGTAAAAAATTTGTCATGAAGTGTTTCATAGGCCATTTAGTACCAATAAATGTTTTATTAGCCTTGGTCACTCTTTGCATTAGTGTTCCGTGTCACTTTGGGTCTTTTCAAAGGTCAAAAATGGACATTTAATGCTTTGTACGGATTTATTGGGAATTATGTAAGTCTAAAAGGGTGATGTTATGTTTCATGTGTCCTAAGGGGTCTTAAATAACTATTTGTAACTGACCAAGTCTGCAGGTGCAAGTTAAAATCAAGAAAACACTTGTTTTTAGCCACTTGTATGGACTTGTATAGATTTTTGCAGGTGAAGGCACTTCAGGGATGTCTCTTGATCTTCCCCATACTCACTTCCATGATCAGATTGCTATGGTAGCTTCATAAACTGCAAATTTCACCTTTCCTTCCCCATTGCTCCTTGGAAGGGTCAAAACTAGTCAAAGACTTTCACTCATCACAGGCCATACACGCTGAATTGGGAGGAATGGATCTGGGGAATGTTAGTATACAGAGTTAGCTTCCATTTAGTGAAATTTATTTTCATATTGATGCCTCTTCCTTTATGAACCATCGTTAAGAAGGTTCAGTCCTCAAAGCTGCCTATGCAACCAAGCAGGGTCCAGATTCGTCCAAATTTCTTGAACTCAGAAATGGATGGTGCTGTATGGTTTTGGCATGCGATTTGTAGCTCAGAGTAGGCCCTCTCCATGGTGGAAGCATCAGTCATAGCATCTTCAAATTGTCATATCAAAAGAAAGTTAGTTTCTTGCTTGAAAGCCAATTTGTAGGCTATAGGAGAAGATGAAGTGGTTTGTGGATTTCCTAAGCACTATTTGGTGTGTTCAAAGATAAATCTACATGGTGGCATCCTCAAACAACTTCTGCAACTCTCATCCAAGTAAGAGAGCACCAAATTGCACCAAAACACCACTTACAACACTTGTATGACCCACACTTCTTGGGTCATGGAAAAGTGTGTTTTTTTAGTGTTAAAGGTGCTCTCACTGATTTGAACAAGTTTCATTTGCAATTCTAAGCATGTTGAGGTGCTTTGGAGTCATTGGAAGCTTAAAAAAAACTCATTTGCAAAGTTGAGCAAATTGGGGCTGTGTTCCCAAATTGGCCAAAATAGTGCACCAAGTACTTTTGTGAAGCCTTTTTGAAAGGGTTCCATGAAGTTCTAAGGTCTAAAAATTGGTTCACCTCATAGCCCTATCCACATACAATGCCTATGCCAATTTTGAGGTCAAAATGATGAGAGGAAGATGGTCATTGAGACCCTTGAAGGTGTCTAAGAAAACACTGAATTTTAACAGTGATCATCTACAGGCGGTTGATCAAAAGTTAGCCTTGCCCTTCATAGTGATGATCCTGGATTGTGCCATCAAGTTTTAATGATACTAATGGCTCAAGGGTCACCTATAGCTCAAGAGATCATAATAAAAGGTGGATTTTGGTGTTTTGAGTCTCCTATGTCCATACACAACCAAGAAGGTGGCACTTATAGTCAAGGTTTCAAAGAGTGAGTTGGAGTATGGAGTTTAGACCTTGTTTTGAGCTTTCAAGGGGGTATGAGAGTATTTTGAGATTCAAGGACCTTCATGGGAAGTCAGAGCACCTTCAAACAGACCATAAACATCACCATGATAACCTACAACCATGCCAAAAGGACTGGGAAGGCAGTGAACATGTTTAATCCTTGAAGGTGTTATTAGGGCTTAGGAGTGAAGAGAATGGACTAAATCCGATCATGAAAAGAGACTATGGAAGCTATAAAAGGTTCTTAACATCTTGACGGGACCTTCAAAGGAGGAAGTCTACAAGAAAAGCACCTCAGTCCAAACACAATCAAACAGGGTACACAGGCAGTGAGTAGTATGGAACCTTGAAGATGCTAATATGACCTAATAAACCTTATGGTGAACTTTTGAGAATCTAAGTGACCATGGAGCATGGCCCTCACATCCAAAAGTAACCTACAGGTCTCATGAGAGTTGCAGGACCCTTTTATAATCCAAGCTAAGCCTCAGCTAGGCTGGGTGTCTAATTTGTTGAATGATGGCTTTATAGGGGTCAATATGTCAAGAAGAAGTGACCAAAGCAATTGATGATGTCCTGAGATGTTCTTTAGGTGCATATGGAAGGATACACAAACAAATAGCCTCAAAGCACTCAGAATCTCATTCCCAGCTGTAGGTGCTTGTTGAGTTTTCAATGTTCCATCCATGCTATGAAGACAATTAGAGGGTCCAATGCCTCACAAGGCCAAGGGAGAATCTATAGAGTTTAAATATAATGCTAGGAACCTCAAAGAACATGCGGAGAAGAGAAAACAAGGCAAATCTATCAAAGTTCTCCACTTATGAGGTCAAAAAGGCCAATTTCACCCTCAACTTACAGACAATCACCTTCAGAAGTTAGTTTTGAGTTTCATGCTAGTTGGAGGGGTAAATGGAGGAGTTAGAAGCTCAAATTTGGTACAGATTACCCTTAGGAGTCCAAGAAGATGATCCAATGGTAGGTATGTCAAGACTAATGGTGTAGACCCTCTCTATTTTGTCTCAGAGCAGGGGTAGTTTTCTCATGCATGAGGAGACAATTTGAAGAAAAAGTGGTGAGATGGATGGACCAGAGCTCAGGCAAGCCCAAGTGATGATTGGAGACGCTGGAGGAGACCTAACACAAGCTAAAACACCTTGTTAGAATCTTTGAAAGCAAACATGATGCTCTAACCAAGAAGGGTTACAATCATGCACGAAGGAAACCCTTAAGCCTAGAAGCCAAATTGAGGGCCATGTGCATTTTTGACCTTATCCATGCTTTCCACTTGACTAGTTCATGCTTGTAGGGGTATTTTAGAGATGTTGAAGCCATCAGAAAATCTACACACTCTATTAGTCCAACTACAAACTTCTATAGCAAAACTATAGACTCCATCAGTATACCGACTTTCTCACTTCAGTCAGTCCAAAATGAGAAGAGTGATCACATAGTGGAAAGAGTGACAACTCAAATTCGGATATCTTTTAAGGTGTTTTAGATGGAGCTGAGCATATGAGGCGTCCTAACATGAGTCCTAAGACCCCTGATACGTATCAGTTAGGGAGAATAAGGAGATGCTAAGGCCAAGTGTCAAGAAAGGTCTAAAAGGGAGTGATAAATGATGATTCTTCTTGTGCAAGAGAATACAAATGATTTGGAAAACTTCCAATGTAGGCAACTTCCAATGTAGGCAAATGATTACTTGTAACTTTATCTTATCAATGCAAAAGAGACACTTACCCCTAGTCAGCTTTGGAACGCCCAATGAAGGCCATGATGATGGTAGTTTTATGGAAGGTGCTTGAAGAGATGCTATGCCAATTTTGGAAGAAGATGATTGTTTGGAATGGACACATATGCAAATCAGTTTCTAACTCCTCTTACACTTCACCTACATGCCTTGTAACTAATTTTCACCTTTGGACACTTGTCCTTGTGCCTCTTCAACTTTTCCTTTTTTCTCTCATCTTCCAAGTTCTATAAGTATGATCCATTTTGGCTATTGAAGGATTCCAACTCTTGGTATGGCGAAGCCCTGCCAAAATTGTACCTTGATTTTTAATTAAGATAATGAGAAGCAAATTGGTTATACTCTAAGCCCATTTGCACTATGTGTTGAAGTGATCCATCTTGAATGTCAAGTATAGATTGAGTTCATCTTGTTTTCATGCAATCCTTGAATGTGTTGTTGCAAATGACTTCTCTCCTAATAGGTTTTATGAAGTGTATGTTGCTGCAATAGACTCTTGAAGTGTGTATGAGTTTGGTAGTGTCATATCTGACCTTCCCTTCACTTGCCTTCATTTGTTGAGTTGTTATTTGCTTTCATGAGAAACACTAATGCTAGGGAGCTCCATTAATGGTGTTAAGGCTAGTTTACTTGTCTTAGTTCATTATGCAAATTCTAAGTGTATGAATGGAAGCAAATCTTGGTGTATCACCTCTTAGTTTAGGTTTGCTTTATGTATCTTTCTCTCCCTTTTCACCCATAATAGGCAGTTTTAGTAGCATAAGCACATCAAGTCATATCTAGGGAGCTAGCTCTTAAAATCTAGAGGTTTACTTCCACTATAGGTGCCCCACACACCTGGAAGTATTCCCATGTTGTCCAAATCTTGAAGAGGCTTGAACAACCTCTTCTAGGGTGTAAGATTTGGAGACAACAATACCATATACTATAAGCTACCCTGAAAGTAAATAGGGCACCCAACATCGTAGACCGTAAAAAGGCTTTTTATTTCCTTTTCTTTTGTACTTACTTTATTTTATTAAATTATCTTTTAATCATCTAAGTAATGTCTACATTTGGTAACACTTCTACTTTGATAAATAAATCTCATTGTTAACGAATGCAAGTAAACCTCACTCCAATGCACAAAGGATTTTTTCCAAATCCATCTCCACAATCTCTATTAGATCTACATTTGGAACCATATGATAATATTGATATTAAAAGTATTCAAGATTAAATCAACCTATTTATTTTTATATATGAAGCATTGAAACACTAATTCTTATATTACCGAGTACTTTTACATCAGTTCAATCTTTAATATTATTAAAGATTGCACTAATGTAAAAGTCATCGATAATATAAGAATTAATGTTTCAAAACTTTGAGATATTAAATGGGGTGGTGTAAATTTTTTGTTTTATGTTCGAATGGTTTATAAGTGCCTTTGAAAAATCAATCTTATCCAGAGCGCCAAACCTAAAATAACAATATAAATAGAACATGTTCAGTTTTTGGCCAACAATTTTACAAGGGCACATCACAAGGAAGATAATTGGTATAATAATTAATTGACAAAAATACAATTTAGGAAGTTGCATGCAAATTTTTTAACAGTATGCCTGCATAGTGCCGAGCCTAATACAACAAAAATTGAACAAACTCAATTCTTGGTTGAAGATTATCTGCATTCATCTTAATTTTATGATAGCATGGATTCCAATGATGACTATGATGAACCCAAATCTTGTACAATTAACAATAAAATTGATGAAATGAAAACTCTCATCCACAAACTTGGACACAACTTGAAGGAGCTTACACGTATAGTGTTGGAACAAAATCAAATTATTAAGGAGCAAATATCCCAACTTGCAAAACATATAGATCAAATTACCATACAAGGTGAAAACATCTTGAAATTGGAAATGACACTTGGAAAAACTTAATTCAGAGGTTATCTATCAATGAACACAAGTTACTTCAGATGTTATTGAAAACATCTAAGAAGCAATCCAAACAGCTAAGGAAGATCAAAAAGGGATTGCAATCAAGCTTGAAGGTGTAACTACATAACATTAATGGACTCAAATGGTTTTGGGTAGTTCTTATTAATCATTGAGGCAACAAACCAAGCTAGACTTGAAGAACAAAAAAAAAGATAATGTGAGGTTTTAAACCTTATAGTTAAAGGCCTTCTCAAGGAAAATTTCCCTTCAACAACTAAGAACTTCTTTCAGAATAGACTAAAAATTGAGAATGTATCAATAAATTTTTTATGACATCTACTAGATAACTCTCTAACCATTAGATTCCAAAACATAATTGATAAGATAACTGCTTTGAAACTGAAACTGAATCGCTTCAACTCTGATCCAAAGGTATACCTAGTAGAAGACATGACTAGGAAACAATATGAAGAAATTAAGTGTGAAAATTTCAAATTGGTTGAAGCTAGGGAGAAATGTAAGTGGGTTGTTATGAGAAATGGTAAAGTTATGATACTAAAAAATCCATCCTCTTGGTGGAACAAGCCATGGACTAAAAAAATATCATGATGCCAAAATGTGGAGCTTTGCTCTCATGTATCTATCTTAATTGCCTTATGAAATTATAGAGGTTTTATTTTCTTCTCCTCAAGTTCTTCAAGTAATGTAATCTAGGATAAAGACTTGGAATTATTCACAGAGCCTCATGAAACAAGAAACAAGCCTCTACCAAACTTCTTTGGATTCACATGGTTCTCTAATTATAGGCCAGTTCTTGACTCTAGAGGTTTGGGTGGTATTGCTTGCCTTGTGCAATACTTTTAATCTCCAAAATTAATATGGAGGAATCTGACTACCATGCTATAATATGTGGATATTTGTCAACAAGGGAGCTTCACATTCCAAACTTATTATAGCAATTTGTTACTTCCCCTGAGTTTACTCACCACATGCTATTGAAAGGGATGGTGAATCACCATCTATTGGTATTTATTATGAGATCTCCAATTCTATCAACAATGGGAGAAGTTATGATTTTAGGAGAATTCAATCCATGTATAGGTAACCTACAATGCTCACATTTTGATTCTAGTTCAAATCCGTTAAGGTTACAAGAGATAGGATAATAGTTGGAAATTTACATATATTAAACTGACCATTTCCCTTACACCTTATGGGAAACATTTCGTTAGACTTGGTGAATATCACAAACTGATACTACTAAATGGACTTTCTTGCTTTCCTAGTTTAGGTGACTTTACTTGTTGGTGGAGCTAGTGTGGTAGATTATGTTTTGACTAACAATTTTTTGTGGCCATTAATCTCAAATTTTCCAGTGGATGGTTTTCCCCCTTTACAAAATATGCACCAATTTCATTCAAGGTTATACTCCCTAACCATAGAGATGTAGTTATTTCCTCTGATACCCACCACTATCTAACTCAGATTTACTTTGACCATACTTTTGATGATTCTCACATTGAAAATGTGAAACTTCACCTCAAATATTTAAACTATACTCATAACCCAGTTGAAAGAGCTAAGTTTATCTATAAAACAATTTGAAATACAATGTTCCATCCTTCCCTCATTCTATTCATAATCACCATATTACTAATATGAATTTCAAATCTAGTATGTTAGTCATGTGAGACAACTACTTTCACTATTCTCATATATGTAATAAATTATTTTAAGACACTTCTTGAAGATAATTCACATAATAATCTCAGTTAGAAAGGTGCATGAGGAGTTTCCAGAGTGAGAGTAAGTCTCAGAATTCCATAGACACTTTGAAAGTATCCCTCTATTTGGATGCAATCATGATGTCACTATCAGAAGAAAGGATACTAAGGGGGGGGAGGGGGGGAGGCGGTGAATCAGTTGTTCACCATTGTCCATTCAATTCCATTCAACATTTTATGAGACATTCATTCACATGAAAGATTAATGCATAAACAAGCAACCATTCAATCAAATCACAAGAAAACACAAAATTTATGTGGGAAACCCTCTTGGGGGATAAAACCCATTGAACCATGCACATGGACTACTCTCCTATAATGTCAATATTCAAATGTTAGTGAAGCACCAACTTCACAAGGAGCTTCAACCCATACCTAGTTGATCACCCACCCAACTAGTCTTTTGCAAGCTCAATCTTGCAAGGAGGATCCAACCCCGTTAGGTAATTTAGCACCAACCAAGTCACCTCTAATTTCTGGTCATCTCAAAATATCTATTTCTAACTCAACTATAGATGACAACCTTTTCTTGCACTCTTTACCCTTCAAACTCACCCAACCAGTTTCTCATGCCTTCTCACTCAATAAGCCCTTACCTTAGCAATATTAGGTCAATTGGCATTGCTCAACACTTGTAGAAACATAGATAAACATTCATGACATATTCAGCTTAGTCTTATTATGATATTCAATCTCCCAACCTATTCACAAAAACTCTATTTCCTTCGCTCAATAGGTCAAGGTTCTAACTAGTCAAAATAACCTTATTAGGCCTTGCCTTTATACTCAATTCTTTCTTTCCCCCATCTTGGTCAGCCAAGATACTCACAACTCTTGGATTTGGATTTAAATATATCACTACACATGTTTCATGAGTGAAACAAACCAGACATTAGTCAGTCATAGTCCACAACGACCAATTTCACCATTAAGCCTAATGGAGACCTAATGCAATTAGGTATGTCCTATCCACACGTTACAAATATGACCCTTAGGAACAAATATTGCCTTATAAAATGCATGAAACAACTTCATACATGCCTTTGATATACCCCTAATAATTTCACCTTGGATCCCCAACTCCATTTTTCCCATTTCACTACTTGGATTGACCAATTAGGTCTCCTCGCCAATAGGCCTTCTCATTCCCTGTAAGTCTGTCTTGAAAATTTGAACCAAATACACAAACTTATCACATAACCCATGCATAAAATAATATTAATAGGTTCATAATTACTTTAAAAACTTATCAAAATTCTTTGGTCTCCACCACACAAGCCAAAAGACCTCAAGGACACTCTTATAGATGACTTACTCAGAAACACAAAACACTGCCAAAACACATTCAGAATCACTTGAATTTACAAGATTGATCAGGGACTTACAATGAGAAAAAATGAATTCAAATGATCCTATTAGTCCTTTATAACACATTTGATAACTTTGGATCATTCATAGTAGTGAAGATAGACTCAGAAACATCTTTTTCACACTCATAAAAAAGTTGCCTATAAGACATAAAACACAGTGAAGAAAATCAACTTGTGGAACACCTGTGGGGATAATTTTGTGATATTAAAATGGATTTTTTTGAACCTTAAGCATCCTTATCACATAAATGGAGATATATATTGCATGGTCATTTACAAAAAATGGTCTTATAGATCAATCTCACTATGTCACTCTACACAGACTCCACTATGCTAGATAGGCTAGTTTGATGACAACATTTTGATTCAATTTAGGAATCATTAATACTTCCACACAAATGAACTAGGATAAATATATATTTAATGATTAACCCATGCCTTTGGATCCATACCTAATCCTCTGCAACCAATCCCTAAACTTATATTCATTCTCGCCTAGTTTTCTCACTGTTCTGCTCATTAGGCCAGTTTAGCGATATGCTACCTTCCATGACCAGTTTTACAAATTTTTGGTCTATAATCTACTCAAAAACTTTCATGGGTATAAAATATAAATCTTTCACATCATCCTCCATCCACTTTCATGCTTTGACCTGGTCAACCCTGCCTTTAGCATCAAAAATCCTGAAAACAAGGGTTTTCCTGTAGCATTTGCTCATTGTCTCGACAAACCACTACCAATTGATCTTGAAGAGTCCTTTACCTTTTAAAATCATAAAAATAGGTCAACTTAACCCTTATAAGCCATAATTGATTAGATCTTTCCTATCAGGTCTTTGGAAGGATTTTAGGAGTTTTTTGACCAGTTTACATTCTTAATGAATGTTCATAAAGCTTTATCCCTTAGACCACTTCAAAATGCTTGGAAAAACTTCTTAAGATCATATTACACTCTCCCAAAATTATCAGGTCACCATGAAAAGTCTAAACACGCCAATGAGCATCAGAAATTCCTTCTTGGGCTTGGAAACCTTCAAATTACATGCACAAGAGACCTTCCAACATGATTTCTTACCTTCTCCTTCAACTGAGGTCTTGAAACCTGGTCAAAAACTTTGACACATATTTTGAAACCTCATTCCATGCTTTCATGTACTCTACCATCTTGACAACTCACTTTGACACTTCATTTGAACCTCACTAGGTCTCTATGCATGTTAGGTCTAGAATTACCAGTTATGATTGGTCCTTGAAAAAACTTGGAAACCTCCTGTAATGATCCATAAAACCTTAGAAACATGTCATATATACTCATTCCATGATCTCAATCTTCCATCCATGTTCATACAAGTCATACACTGCTCATCTCAACAAGCTACCAAGCTTGTATCTTCATACTAGGTCTCTCATGCAAGGGCTACACCTCAAAACTTGACCTTCCTACCACTGTAGATGCAATATAAACTTCATATTCATATTCAAACACCTTATCACATTTTATATCAATACTCTGCATAGTTTCAATCTCATACACATCAAAGTCATCATCATTAGGCCTTTACAATCCATGTCCATGCTCAAGGAACTAGGCCATTAACTAAACTTGCTATGCATCTGCACCATATCACTTTTGAGATTATTAACACACCTATAGTAGCTTAATCTTATTACTCTCTTTCAGATATATGTTATAGGTTCATAATCATCTCCCATCATTTGCCTTTGACCAAGTCTCCTTAGATCATATAAGTCCGAACCTAATGACTGAATTAGCCTTCTTTGAACATACAAGACTTCACACATCCTTTGACATCAATCAAAACCTTAAGGACATAAACACACCAATAGAAGCATACCTAAACAATCACATATTTTTATAGGAAACTACAATAGTGCCAAGTCTTTCAATAAAATCCCATAGTGGGGTCACGACTTATTATAAAATCATGCGACCTAATTTACAACAGGTAACAATTGCAAACATGGCTTGATTTTGGACTTTCTACTAGTTTAGTTCATTTATGAGAAATCCATGTACCTCATGTTGAGTTTTTGTATAAGTATTCATCGTATTCAATGGAAGTTTGGTTCATTAGTTTAGTTTCAAGGCTTGAGTCCATAATTTAGTGTTCTATTGTTATTTTAGATGGTATTGTTTATTAGGTATTATGAACTGTCTAAGAAGAGTTGTAAGAAGTTGCAAAGTATTTTTCAAGCATTTGGGAAATTATGAATTGTAAATGTGTCCATGAATGCCACTTGATGGTAGTAAAATTGTACTTGAGAAATACATAGTGGAAAGAGGATGGATAAACATGTCACTCTCTTGGAGTGTTGTCATAGTGAGTTTCTTTAGGCTAAATTGACATGTTATGTGTTTTTTGTGTTCTTTATATTTGCATTATGTTTTCATCCCTTTTATTTAAAACACCTTACATTTATATTTTTATAATAAAAATAAGGCATAACAATAATCAAACAATCATGAATGTGTTAGGAGTTGAATAGGATTCATATTTATGAATTGTGGGTGGACCACTAAATTACTGATTAGATTGGTATCAAAGCATATTAAATTCCATTATGTATGCTTTTTGTGTGACCATTTTTGTTGTTTTATGTTCATCACCAAAGAAACAAGCATTAATGGTTAAGGTATCCTAGTTCCCTTGTAGCAAGTGGATTAGAGAAATTAGAGGCATGTACCATCTTAGTGAAGAAGTACCTTCATATAATGAAGAACGGTTAAACAAGTTGGAACAAGATGTTAACATCTCTCTATCCATGATCAATATGCATAAGCTTATAAGTTGGAGTCCATTATGGGGATTCTCATAGTGAAGATAAGTTTTTCTGTAGAAGATCCAAAATCAAGTCAGGAGATGAAAGCTCCCAAACATAAGAAGGTGGAAGGAAATCCCCATACCAACAAAGCTCCATTTCCATTCAAATCTGAAGAAAATATTGAGATTAGTCATATGGAGAGGTGGATGTGGAGAGGTAGACCATTGGCTAGCTTAAATTCAAGTATTTTTTAGTTTGAATTAGATTATTGAGAGCAAACAATTTTTTTTAAAAAGGTTAAAATTTAGCCGATCATGCTTTAATTTGGTTTGGAATTTAAATGTTTATATCATGGTTGTTAAAAAGCTTCCTCAAATTACTAAATGGGATGACCTTAAAATGCTGATCAAGAAATAATTTTATCCTATTTATTATGAGGAAGAGAGTTCCATGTATTGGCAATATTTTAGGCATAAGCAACGCTGACATAGGAGTATATAAGTGATATTCACAATAATTCAGTCCAAATGGGTAAGGATATATCAAACGATGACATCTTGATGAAGCATGTGGGTGTACTCCATAACCATTTGAGAAAACTTGTGATTTTGGCCAAGCTTATGGATGTAGATGAGGCTTTTTATTAGGCTCACTACTTAGAGATGGACAAAAAAAAGGGCCCATATATCTCTTCAAGCACACCAAAATATTAAGGTGGTTCTAAGAAAAATGGGAAAGCTAAATGGAAAGGTAAGAGTTACAATACTACTATGTTTTCTCTAAAAGGATACTAAAAGGCATTGTGATGTTGATAGTCATTCAAAGGAGACTTGTTAGAAGTTGCATCTGGAATTGCATCCATACAAAGGCAAGAATAAAAATAAGGATATGAATTCATTCCAATGGAAATATGTTGGTATAGGTTCTTGGATTTCCTCGTCAAAACATGCTAATGTTTATATAGTGCAACCACAGTTACATATTCAACATAATTAAAATTGGTTTACTAATAGCTATGGTGTTAGATAATCTAGGTTCATTCTTAGTCAAGTTACATTTGTTTAGAATCCATTTACTTATTCAGATAATACATCTTTGTTAAGGTATACATAGATTCAAACATAACAGGGAAAACTCATGCACACATAAGAACACATAAAACTCTCAATGGAACCATAAAATGATCTATATATCGATATCTTTCTCAAAACACAAATCAAAACTTATATTTATTTATAATATAAAGTATTTATAGAGCTGTGATGAGGCTTTGTCACTTCACATTCATGACCTTTCAATTCTAACACCAAAGGAGGCATTTCATCTTCTATAAACTTTTGATATTCCAAAAAGACCTACACTTTTTATAAAATAGTTTTTGTCGCACACTTGTCAATTATACTTTACTTATATGATTTAGACTCTTTAGTTTACTACTAACACTTTCCTAGACTTTAACAATTGTATCACCCTGAGAAAAAGTCACAATGAGTTTATCAAATACTAGAGTTGGTGGAGTTTCCTGCATTGAGCTATGGGGTTGGTAAAAAAACAATGATTACAGTTATCACTCAAGTGTCGTTTATCGGTTTTCACCTCTTGCACACTACTTATCCACCTTTTAGATTTTCAACTAAGTAATGTACCGATATACTATTTTTTTTGGGTTTTCAATATATTGGCGTAACTAGGGGGATGTCATTTTAGGTTTTCAACCTTCTTAGACTTGATCCCAAGGCTTATTGCCTTACCAAAATTTACAATCTTCGAAATTGAAAAAGAAATTGTGTTTACAATATCTTACTATGATGGTGATTATGGAGTTGAGAGCGGAGCTGGGAGCGTATGGGAGGTTTCGGCGTCTGGTAGCCAAGCTAGGGCATTGGGCCCTAGCTTGTTTTTGTACTTTGGTGGACTGCGCAGGGTACCACGGCATGTGGAGGCGACTAGGAAACAACAGCAGCAGGAGGTCTCAACATGGAAGGCATAGAGCTAGCTTCAGCGACCATGGCTTTACAGGGGTCGACTCAGGCCAGATTGGAGAAGAGCTACAGTGAGGCGGTAGGGAATAATAGACAGGGGAAGGACCCTAGAGCAGAGGCAAAATCTGAGTTTAACCAGGTTCCAGGACCATCTGCCACTAACCTAGTTGGAGGATTGAGAATTTCCAAGGTAAATGGCTGCCTGGAGCGCTGTCAGGAAAGACCAAAGCTAGTTATTCCATTTGAGATGATTGCTGAGGATGTGGAGTATTACTCCAAACATTCACTATACTGTAAATTCTTGGGATTATGTGTCTCCCTTCCATTCTTAGAAAATTGGGCCAAACGTGTGTGGGAGCCAGAGGGTGAGATGGAGGTTACACTACTGGCCAATAATTTCTTCATGGTCACATTTGTGTGTTTGGTTGACAGGAACAGGGTATTTGAGGGAGGTCCATATTTCTACAATCAGGTGGGGCTCTTTGTTAAACCTTGGCATGCTGGCTTCAACCCCATTGAGGAACTGCCAAATAAAGTTCCAGTTTGGGTTCGGTTGCCCAGAATGCCTATTGAATGCTGCTAGGAGATGTTCTCCAGATGATTGCTTCAATGCTTGGAAAACCTGTGGGTTCTTCCACACAAACTTTAGGTAAGAAAATCATGACCTTTGCCCGAATTTGTATGGAGATTGATTTAAGTAGGCTACTGCCAGATGCAGTTGAGCTGTGTGCGGGTACATACTCATGGGTACAACACCTGGACTATGAGACGCTCCCGTTCAGATGCCGCTTATGCCATGAGTATGGTCACCTGGTGAGACGATGTCCAAAGGCAAAATCGAATGATCAGCAGGTTTTGCCCCAACCTCCACTGAGTAGCACTGTTGGTATGGACAAAGGGAAAAAGATTGGACTTGGTACTGACAAGGACCCTAAAGGCTTTGTACAGGTCACGTCTAGAGGCCGAAATAGGGGCCAAAAGAGATCCTTTATGGAACACTTGGAGGAGGATTTGGTTAATAGGTTTGGAATTTTGGATGAACTAGGACAGCAGGAGGACTACACAGGTTTATTCAATGGAGGGCAAGTTGTGGGAGGTTCTGGAGCGGTTGGTGATGCCTCCATGGAATAGGGAATGCCCCCTGTGGATGCTACCCTTCCTATGATTTTGGAAGGGCAGATTGAGGAGCAGCAGGTTATTGAATCAAATATGGATATGGGTACGGAAATTGAGGCCATAGCTCTTCCCATACAAGCAGGGATGTCAAATATGGAGAAGAGAGGCATGGCTTCTTCTCACTTAGGAATTCTGTAGAAAGAAGGGAAAAAAATAGCTCCTGAAAGAAATACTAAACTGGGGAGAAAGAAAGATATGGAGAGGATAAAGATGATTGGGAAAAATCTGGTTGAGTCAGGTGTGGTCAAGACCTTAGACTCCCATTTCTTGCCTCCTCCAAAATGATTGTTATATCTTGGAATGTTAGGGGCTTGAACAACGGCCCTAGACAAAAAGTTGTTCGGGAGTTGATTAGGAATCAATGACCAGATGTTCTTTTTGTTCAGGGAACTAAGGTTTCAGTGGAGTTCATGATGAGTCTTGCACCCAAGCTTTGGAAGCATGGAACTTGTCAATGCATAGGGGCACATGGGTCTACGGGAGGCGTGGCTTGTCTTTGGAATCCATGCAAGGTGCAGTCGGTGTCTGGGTTGCTTTCAGGTCCTCTCTTTCTCTGGTCTCCTTATGCAGTGAATCGGGAGAGTACGTCCTGTCAAATGTCTATGCTCCCACTGATTTCCAAGGTAAGCTTCAGGTTTGGAATAACATCCATTTAGTTCGAAGGGGCTTTCCTTATCTGCCATGGATTATGGCTGGTGATTTCAATGCTATATTGGACTTAATAGAAAAAAAGGGAGGAAATGCTAGATTGGAACCATCTTCCTATTTGCTTCGAGACAAGGTTTTGGAGCACAACCTGGTGGATATTAAGCCTTGAAATGGGAGGTACACCTGGAACAATAGGAGGATGGGTGATAACTTTATTGCTGAGCGTATTGACAAGTTCATGACTTCTTGCTATTGGGTGGGTGGCTGATGGTCTTTGAGTTTTGAGATCCTGGATTGGAGAGGTTCCGACCATTGGCCAATTAAGCTTCACATTTCTTCAAATTGTTTGCATAAGAAACCGACTTTCAAATTTCAACTAATGTGGCTCAGGGATTAGGCCTTATTTGATCGAGTTGCTAATTGGTGGAGAATTGGGAGACCGACGACTAGTACAACGATGTATACTTTTGCTAAGCTGCTTCAGTTTGTGAAATATCAGCGCAAAAGGTGGAATATTTTGAGTTTTGGGAATATTTTTCAGGAAAAGAAAGAGGCGCAAGAAGAGTTAAATCTGATTACCAGGTCGATCCGGGAAGAGGAGTTGTCTGAATCTTTGTGGAGAGATGAAGTGAGCGCTGTCAAGAGGGTGGAAGAATGGGAGCTGAGAGAGGAAATTTTTTGGAAGCAGAAAGCCCGGATTGAGTGGCTGCAAGAGGGGGATAGGAACACGGCTTTCTTCTTCAACTCGGTTAGAGCCAGGCAGCATGGTAATAGGATAACTTCTTTGGTTTTGGACAATGGAGAGACTATCTCTTCCATGAGAGCCATGTGCAATGAAGCTGTCCAGTATTTTGCTTCTATTTTCAGCGAAGAAGGACCGAGGGGTTCTGCTGCTGAAGATCATATACTCTCTTGTATTCCCAACTTGGTTTCTCGAGAGATGGAGTAGCTGATGCGCCCTATCAACCTTGAGGAGCTTAAAAAGATTGTCTTCATGATGAAAAAAGGTAAGGCTCCAGGCCCAGATGGATTTTCGATTGAATTTTTTCAAAAATTTTGGAAAATCATCAAACTTGATCTTTTAGCTGTGGCTCAAGAGTCTCAAATCAGCAAACAAATGCTTCGTACCTTGAACTCGACCTTTCTAGCGCTCATTCCTAAGAGAGAAGGGGCTGATCGCCTAAGTCAATTCACGCTGATCTCTCTCTGTAATGTTGTCTATAAGATATAGCTGAAAGATTGAAAAAATGGCTGGGGGTGCTGATCTCTGAGGAACAAAGCAGCTTTGTGGAGGGGTGGCAGATTCTTGATGGAATTGTGGTGGCTACTAAGGCTATTCACTCCATGTCCAAATCCAGGGAGAAGGCGATGTTTATGAAGCTGGACATGTCTAAGGCATATGACAGGGTCCAGTGGTCCTTTCTGCAAAAGGTTTTGGCTACCTTTGGTTTCGGGGAGGAATGGATCAGATGGGTTATGAGTTGTGTGAATTCGATCTCATTTTCTATTTTGGTGAATGGGGAACACTCACAACTCTTTGGAGCTTCGCGTGGTTTGAGGCAAGGGGATCCATTATCTCCCTATTTGTTTCTTCTTCTGGCAGAAGGTCTTAGACGACTGATCAAAAATAAGACTGACGAAGGTGCAATTCAGGGATGGAGGTGGGGAGGTAACCTTCCAGTTCTTTCTCACCTTCAGTTTGTAGATGATATGGCATTGATGGGAATGGCTAACATGAGGGAGGCAACCAACATTCACAGTTGTTTGGATACCTACTTGGCTGCCACGGGACAGGTTATTAATGAGGATAAATCATCTATTTTTTCTTCAACACTCCGCCACCTATATAGAGGAGGGTGGCTGACACTCTTCGATTTCAAATTGGTAGCCTTCCGGTCTTGTATCTTGGTATCCCGATATCTGTTGGGAGATAGTCTAAGGATTTGTGGCAGGGGATTCTGGACAAATTTAGGGCCAAAGTGAATCATTGGACCAACCAATGGCTGTCTTTTGCGGGTCGTGTTCAGCTGATTCAGTCGGTGGTGCAGGCGCTTCCTATATACAGGTGTATGCTCCAGGTGGCGCCGGTGGGCTTTGTTAAGGATCTTGATTCCTTGGCAAAACAGTTCTTATGGGCCGGCAACTTGTCTTCGACGAAATGGAGCTTGATTAGGTGGGAGGTTGTTTGCAGCCCAAAGAGGCTGGGTGGCTTGGGTCTGAGGTAGTCTATCTTGGCTAGTACGGCCTTGGCTGCCAAGTTGTATTGGAGATGGTGTGAGGAACAAGATTGCATTTGGGCAAGGGTTGTGACTTTTAAGTATTGTTCTGGGATTCCTGCGAGAGATATCACCAGATACAGCTTGTCGGGTAATGGATCAGTTATTTGGAATACTCTCAAGAAAGGAGCGGCTTTGATTAAGAGATGTCTGTTTTGGATTTGTAGGGGGGAAATGAGGTGCAATTCTGGTATGATTCGTGGGATGATTTTCCCCCTCTAGTTATCCAGTACCCACATCTCGAGGGCCTTGCTCAGAGATTTAATGAGGCAGGTTGGGTTAAGGTGGGTGATTACAAATCCTTCCTTCACGGTCAATTGACGGAGGCGAGGTGGAAGGAGCAGAAAGGTTGGCCGATTATTGGTATGGTGGCTGAGTGCATTGAGCTTCAGGAGATCCTTGCTGATCGGTTCTGTTGCGCTCTGAGGGGAAATGACTTGCTGGCTTGGTCACCTCATCCCAAAGGGAAATACACGATTGCTGCAGGTTACCAGAGCTGATAGCGCAACAATGGGGTGATGGTGGGGAAGTGCCTTGGTGGAAAAAAGTGTGGAACAACATATCTTGGCCAAAGTGAAAGTTTTTTATCTAGACTTTGACATGGAATCGTTGTTTGACATAGGAGAATATTAGACGAAGAGGCTTTGCTGGCCCTTCACAGTGCGTCCTGTGTCATGGAGCGGAGGAGGATTCGTCTCACTTGTTTTTTAGCTGCCCCTTCACTCTTCATCTGTGGCACGTTTGGTGGGATGCGTGGAGATGTCAATGCCTGCACGCCTCTTCCTTGGTTGAGTTCTGGTCTGAATTGGGTAGGCCGCCTTCTGCTGCGCATTTACTTCAGGAGGCGTGGTACGCTGGTCCAATTTTTTTGATGTGGCAAGTTTGGCTGGAGAGAAACCGCCGAATATTTACTGAGGAGAATTTGGCGACCAACCAGGTTTAGACCAGGATTATTGGGATGATACAGGGGACTGTGGAAGCTAAGAGCGAAATTATTTTGCCACTGGCGCAGGGGGATACTGATTTGGTTAAAAGGCTTGGCACCCTGAACATTTCTCCGGCCGCTGCTTGTGTTAGGCGTGGCCGTGGGGGGAAGCAAAAAATATAGAGTGGGAAATGGACACCCCCTCTTGAAGGTTTTCTGAAAATTAACTCAAATGGTTCTGCCAGAGGTAATCCTGGCCAGGTTGGGATTGGCGGGATTGGTAGGGATCCCTCTGGCGTTGTTGTTTTCATTTTATCTGCCCACATGGGAGAACAGACGGTGAACATGATGGAAGGCATTGCTATTCTAGATACTTTGAAGAGAGCTTATGAGTTAGGCTGGCACAAGGTGGAGTGTGAAGCCGACTTGCAAATCTTGATTAATATGATCCGGGAGAGGAAAATCAATGATGTAAGCTGGCAACTATCTTTGGTAGTGCAACAAATTCTTCATATTAGTTCGCTTATGGATTTTGTTTCCTTTGCTCACATCCCAAGGGAATGGAACGGGCCGGCTGACTACTTGGCCAAGTGGGCTTCTAAGAATATTGGTGGACACAGGGTGGATGACTGGGCGATGTTGCCAGAGGAGGTGAGTCGGAACTTTGATAGAATTCTTAGAGAGGACGGTAATGTTGTTGGATCGTGACGGTTTTTAGTGCTTGTTTCTTCATTTTTATTGGGTTGTTGGGCCTCTGGCCCTTTGTTGTATTGTCTTTTTCCGGAAATTAATAAAGTTTTTACCCCTTTTATTTAAAAAAAATATATATCTTACTATGATGGTGGAGGTATGAACTATGAAGATGGAGTCTAGTCAACTTACAATGATTGAGAAGTTATTGGGGTAGTCACTCACGATGAGTTTGCTATGCAATTTTATGCAAAAGTTGGTTGTGATGGAGGATATTGATACACTGCATGAGATGTTTTCTTCATTTGAAACACTTGAGATACCTAGCCAAGTGGAATGAACGGGGGTTCAACCAAAATTTCTTGGACTGAGTTTTCCATATTTGTTAAGTCATGCATATATTATCTCCAATCCACCAATACATCTTGTATCAAGCTAAATAATGTATGCAATGGAACTTAGCTCTGCATAATTTTTTGGATGTCTTCATCATTAACAATTGTGGTGATTGGTTTATGCTGAGCCACCATATGTTGTATTTCTTGGATTTCCATCTCCAATCATTCCACATACCTCTGTGTTTGCATGTCTACAAACTTGTCCCAAAACATCTGTGGTTCCCAAGTTTGCATCCTTCCCATCATATTATATCTTATTACCATAGATTCTTTCAATGCAGCCTCCATGGTAACCAATGTGGATGTTTTACTCTCCATGATTGCTTTGGAGCTATTATATTTGGATAGGTTTGGAGTTATTTCCTTCTAGGCTTCCTAAACTTGATTCTTCTAATTAAGCATGATGAGAGATATTTGTATGACTTTATGTATGGTAGTGTCAACAACCTATTCATATTATTCAAGCAGCTTGAAGATAACTTCAGATTTAACTCATAATTGTTGACCTTGAGCTCAAAGCTATTGTAGCCTCTTTGTGATAACCCAATACTTTTTGAGCTGAGTATATAGGGCCATGAATTGATTTTCCTTAGACATTAGCTACTCTCCAAAAAATTGTAGGACCAAAACTGGAAAAGTGTCATCTCAACTTGCATGCTTTGGTCAATTTGTCATGGAGCTCAACATTCTTCTCTAGTAGCTAAGTGTTTTGATACTCTATCTTAGAAGCTTTATACGCAATGGATTCCTAAAAATGAAAAAATCCTTAAAACTATTTTACCAATGTTAATTTATAAACATCCATAGATACTTATTAGATTGTCATCTCTAGTGGTAGTGGAGTCACAATAGTTAATGATGACATGGGATAATGTCTGATTTATGTGACATGGAGAGTGAATGTTGCTATTCATAGGAGTGGGGATTGGATATCCAACATCCAATGTACGTCGGTGTGAGCTTTGCCCTTTGGATTGCCTCTTCTTGGGCTCCTCCTTGGGTTGATCCTGATCTTATAGATGTAGTTGATAGTTTATGTTGGCTATCAATGATCAAATCATTTTTCACCTTGGATGTGTATTGCATAGTTTATTCTAGACCCTTAGCTCCTTAAAATTTTTCTTGTACTTCTTTCTTGTGTTTCTTCTCATGTTCTTCTTTTTCTTTGGGGTTGTTCTTCCAATGAATCTTGTTGAGGTTGCATAAACATTGTCAAATAATTAACAATGTGGGGTGCACGTAGTGATTTTGGGGAATATATAGACAATGGAGGCAAAGGTGGTGGGGACGGAGATGGAGATATGACCATTAGGTGTTTATGCACATATTATTTTGAACAAGAAGGGGGGAACCAAAATATTATTCTTCCTTTTTTTGTGTGTGTTTGAACACCAAATTATTATTCTTGTTAATTTTGAGCTCCCTCATCAACATAATCTACAACCAAAAATGTGCCCATGCATTTTTTGATGGTCAGAGAGGGCCTCATAGTTCTTGGAGTGTGCATTTTGAGTGTGAACAACCTTAGGGGACTTTTCTATTATACCCCTATGTCTTCTAAAATTATTTCTTATGTGATTGGATATGTTGGTGAAGTCATTGGGGATGATGGACTTGAGGTTGATTTACCTCATTGAAAATGGTATGCGCCCTTTGATTCACCTTTTTATCTTGGATAACAATATCCACAATGATTGATGGAGGAGGTGGCGGAATTTGTACCAACAAGACTGGAGGAACTTGGTTTTACACTTAACAGGTGTGAACTGACTTCCAAAATAAAAATTGTTTTCCCTCCCCCTCCTCATAATTATATTTATTGGTGTCTTCCAATAATGATCTATAAACTTCCTCAATTGTGAGTTTCAATGTTTAGAGGTTGTATTATGCTATGTTTTTTTATATCCACTTATTGATCAACCATAGAGTAGTGTTTCAAGTCCTCTTTGACTGTGGTGAAGATATGAGAGTTGGATCTTTGTACTTTCCTAAAACTATTTGTGTAAAATAAGTGGAGTGTTATACTTGTGGGTTTTTCTCTATGTGAATACTCTCCTAAGGTTTTGCATGCTCATTGGATTTTGTTTGTGTTGGTTGCAATGGTTGCATTGCTCTTGGAGGCATGGATGATAGTGGTTGTACCAATCATTCAACCAAGGCCTTTTGACTTTTTACCTCTACCTTTGCATTGTTGAGATCAATGAATAAGGTGAGAGGCATGGCTAGAAGTTTATCCAATTTGTAGATCCAAATATGGACCCCATTACGCATTTTGGTCACCATAGCAATTAGACCCAAAATTTTGAGCATACCCTGACGCACCCAAGGGTGCAAGGTGATCAATACTTGAATCTCAATCCACCATTGATTTAATTTCCTTATCTTTGCATAATGGTATACATATCATGGCCATACTAGGTTTGAGAAAGTGTTCACTAGCCAATAATCCACGTTTGGTGTGATTTGGCTTTTCAATGATTTCCATTGTGTGAAGTAGAGAAGTAATACCAATAATTGATACTAGAAAGACTAAGATGTTACTGAGATGACTTTATATATATTTTTGATGACATATATTATAAGGAAATTTGTCCAACTAAAGTCTTCCTGAAACTCTTTCAACTACCCCTTGGTAGCCTGCCTGACACTATTTGTAGTCTCCTAGTATCTCTTCATTATGAATTCCATACAAAATCACACCAATGCATCAATAACTTGGTTGATTTGGATTCCACTTGATGTCTATGCATATTCCTATTTAATATTAGAATGCATATGACTCTTGGTTTTATACAATGCTAATGACTTTCCTCATGTTGGCAATCTTGTGGCATGTGCCATTGTATTGGCGTTGATGTATATGGTGAGGTCATTTGAAAATTGAATGGATCCTTTATTTTAGAGAATCAATAGATTCATCATCACTTCATCATTTTTCCCAAATATGGGGAGTTTCATTAGTTTATTTGCATTTGATCCATGTATCATATCAGATAGGACAAGGGCTCTCAAATATGAAGTAGATGCTTGTGGTTATGGGAACCACTTGGTGTTGGCTATGTCTATGAACTCAAATGATGTTGGATCATGCCATCTATTTTTCCTGAGGGAAATCCCATACCCATCTCTACCTTATGTGAATCAAACAATGACACTAGAATTTGATGCATTTCCATTGTTGAAGGGGGTGTGTGTATAAATCTATGCTCAATTAGATGGCTAAATATTTTATCTACAAAGGCTCATGTTTAGGATATATTTCAAGTGTGTTTTCCCTCTTTACCTTGACTTATATATATTTTTATCTCCCAAACCTTCTTTGACCTTTGCATTAACTTGTTGATTTGATTTGATTTGATTTTCATTTTGTTATCATCTTTGCATTTAATTTCGATGGTTGATATAACGTAACCTTTTCCTTTTTAGTGGATAAGTTCAATGTTTCCTTTAACAACATTCAATGATGTGGCGTGTGGCCTTTTATTTCATTAATAGTTTATTTTATTTTTCATTAACTCTATCTGACAAATTCTATTCATGTTAGAAATGACATCATATTTGATATGATTTGTCATTAACTACATTGGTAGTTACCATTTTCATACCACTCCACCTTATATTTTATTCTCTGTCTCTTTCCCAAACTTATTCTTTTGACCAATCCTTTTACTTGCTTATGCTCCTTTGATCTATGTTTTCCCCTTCCTTATTCTACAACTTGACTATGATACATGGTATGAATAATTATGATATAGAGATCGCACTCTGTACATCTACTGATACAACCTAAAAAACACGATTGAAACCATAAAATTAAAAATCCTAACTACATGGTGCTACTCAGCACCCTCTCTTTTTTAGTATGTTTTTTCAAGAGATAAATCGTAGTATGACTTAAGCCTACAACTATTTACCCATCTGAGAAGAATGGTTCCTTGAAGGTCTATGAGTATGATAGTGCCTTTATGTGACACTTCATGAATAATATATATACCTTTCCACCTGATACGTAGTTTCCCTAGGTGCACTAAATCTACTATCATATAACAAGACTATCTGATCTGGTTGAAATTTCTTTGATCATAGATTATGATCATACCAAGCTTTCTGAATCTATTTATTGATCCCATGTGTCTAACTTTCCCTTTGTCTAGTTTCCTCCATTCTGATTAGATCAAACAACTGTTCCTAGAGAGACTCTTGGTCTCCTAGTCACATTCTTAATGCAACTCATAGGCTTGGAATTATGTATTCCATATACATCATTGCTTCCGTGTCATAGACTAGTTGAAATGGTGTGAACCCCATCAAACATTTTTAGTATAGGCCCATAGGATCACAAACATGTGATCTCCCAATCGTTCCTATGAACATTGCATATTTTTGTGATCATATTTTATAGAACCTTGTATGATGCTTTTTAATAGTTATGGGGATGATAAATTATGATTTTTTGGTGAAAGATCATGAAATCCTCAATCAAGGTTTTAATAGTTTTATTTAGAAAGTGTGTTCCTCTATCGTTGATTAACTTCAAGGGACACCCAAACCTTGTTATGATATTTTCATATAAGAACTTAGTGTCATCTCACACTGAAACTAGGTGTCACAACAACTTTCACCCATTTTGTAAAACATCAATTGTAGTGATTATATATCTAGCATTACTATGATTCAAAGGATGATTAATAGGCCCTAAAAGATCAATTCCCCATTGTTAAAAATGTTTTACTTTGAGTACTAGATTCAAAGGAATTTAATCATGTTGATTTGGTCTGCTTAATCTTTGACATATGTCGTAGTGTTTGGCAACCTTATGCACATCCTATAATAATGTAGGCCACCACAAAATACTTTGTAATTTATTTATCATAGTATATTATCCTACTAAATGCCCTCCTGCAACTTCTTGATGTGCTTCTAAAAACTATTGCCTTTCATGATCTAAGACTACTCTTCGTAGAACATCATATTTACCCAACTTATAAAAGAATTCATTAATAATGTTGAATGGTAGAGCTCATGTTATTAGATAATTTTAATCCTTTTCTCCATAATACATAGGGAAAACACCTTTCTCCAGAAAGTTTTCTATGTCATCCATGTTTTTTGGAATCACAATGAATCTAAATAAATGAGCATCTAATGACTCATCTTGTAACTCCTTTGGCTCTTCATCATTTATTATACGACTTATATCATTGGGTTAGACATTCTCTTGACCTAGCTTCATATTTATCTTAAATTGAAATTCTTGCAATAACATCAACCACCTAGATATTCATCCTCCTAATATTAGATTATTCACCAAGTGTCCAAGATCTTGATGATTTGTGAAGAACTCAAATGGCATAGCTAATAGATAATATCTAAAAAATTTGGAGTGCAAACACCATAACTAAATCTTCCCATTCAGTGGTTGTATAATTATTTTATACTGGTGAAAGCTTACAACTAATGAGGTGGATGGGTTGATCAAGGGTTCCATCCTTAGGTTGTGTCAACTGTGCACCTGCTATGGTACCAGATGCATCCATATGGACATGAAACAACTTATTCCAAAGGAAGACCAATGTTGGAACCATGAATAATCTTTGATTTAGATTAATAAAAGCTAACTAAAATTATGTGGTCCATTTAAATTTTATGTCTTTTCAAAATACTTTTTATAATGGTGTTGATATCACAACATACCCTATATAAACTTGTGATAATACCCAATATGACCTAAGAATGATCGCACCTTAGAAGAATTGGTAGGAGATTTCCATCTCAAAATTAATACAATTTTTGTTTACTCCACAAGGATTCTATCACTATAAACAATGTGTTCTATAAGGACACTAAAAGGTGTGAAGAATAACCATTTATTCAAATCTAATGTTATGCATAGTTATCTACATATTTTCGACATAAATCACAACTTTGAAAGGTGGTCTTCTAATAAAGATAAAACAACACAATCATTTAGTTAAACCTCCAAAAATTTGTATGGAATCTTTAAATGTAGTGATCACAGCCCTAGAAAATACATGACAAAAAAAATGAAGACCAATAGGCATTACCTTATATGTAAATGATCTCCACTCTGTAGCAAAGGTAATATTCATTTGATATTCTACTACAATTAAAATTTGATAGTATCCACTGAATCCATGTATGAAAGAGTAAAATTCATGTTTTATGAATGACTCCATAACTTCATCAATGAATAGAATTGAGAAGGCATCATTTACACGCATCATTTAGGGCCCTATAATTACCATAGACTATGATTTCTCTAGATTTCTTAGGATGAACCATCGTATGACTCACATAGCTTGATTTATTGACTAGGCATATGATTCATAATTACCACATTCAATATATCTCTACCTTCACTTTCGGTTTCATATTTGGGTTTATCCTGTAACGATACTTTTTAATGGGCCTAACATAATCCTTCAACTAGATGTGCATCTCCCTAATGAGGTGTCTACACCCTTGACTTCTAAATTTTTTATGGGAAATACATCGTCATAATCTTATAGAAATTGTACTTCCTCTAAAATCTGCTATCATGTCTTGTAATCTCTAATGGTTGTAATTTTTGGTATGATATCTGTACCAATGTTTTCAAATGCCTTTTTAATTGGATATTGATATATTTTACTAGACCCCTCAAGAATGGAGTATTAGTATTTTTTCCCCTTGCTGCTGTTGAATATTGGTGTTTCATAGCTGTGCATCCAATGTTTCTTCTATGATACTGATTTTAAACTCCTCAGTGTCTCGCTTCGACTCAAAGAATCCTTTTAGATCTAAATCTTCTTCACTTTCACTAGATTTTGCTTGTTCTGCATTATCCAAAATTATATTATAGGACTAAAACAAATAATCTCCCCTTTCTTTCTTAGCTTAATTTTATTTATGAATTTAGTCAATTCCATATCTGATTATTCGTGTGAACTTTGATTTTGTGTAGTGAGTATGTCCTTTTTGCATACATGACATAAAAATATTTTCAACTTTTGTACAGATTTATACACCATTGGGTTTCATCCTCAAATGCAAATATTTATATTAAACCTTGTTAGATCTGTAGCCTTTTTTGGTTTTGTGTTTTCACTCTTGATGCACATACCATGCTCTTGGTAGAGGTAATAAGGTATGTTGGAATATATGTACCCAATATCTCAATTCTACACCATACAATGAATATATGTATATCATTTATGGACATGAGACTTTGGGCAGTATTCTTCTTGTAAAAATGATGACTATTAAAAGATTATAGACCCCACTTAGAATCAAGCTCTCATCATTTCATATGCCTCTTATTAGTGTATTCAATAAGATCTGTGAAATACCCACCATGTCATAATATTACCCTTTAAATCATAATTTAGTGTACTGACTCGAAGGTTTATATTTGAGACATTCTATTCCATTTTGAAAATAAACTATGCTAAATATTCAAGTGAAAAATATTGTGGAAACTTTCTCTCAGTAGCATGTGTATACACACTATATTTTAAAACTTCATCACTTAATAAAACTTTTTCTCTTGTAGGAACATATCAAGTTTCAATATCTTTGATGCACGCCTTAAAGGGTGAACTAGGAAAGGGGTGGGCAGACCATTGGTGCTTTGCAAGATTGTTGGTTAATTCTATAATACCTAAAACCACTAAAAATGATGCTTATCCAAATCCATAGGAAATTATCCTATCAATCATCCTTAACTAAGCAAAAACCTATTTTTCCTACTAGGTTAGCCATAGTTGACCTAGTCCTAAAAGTTACAAGCATGTTATATAACTAGGCCAGGCATGGTCGACCTAGTTCGAGGCCAAAATGTAATTTTTTAAAAATAATTCACAATGGGATGACCTTGTTAGCTAAAATTTTATAAGGGTTAGGACCTATCCATTTATATAAATAAAACCTTCACTTCAATCCAATAGAGAGGAACATTCATTTTCTCGTTATTACATCACATAATTATGCTACATCTACATTTGAAGGAGCCATTACTTAGGTTTTACCTTGGAGGAAAGATAAGCTATCTTATGTGATGTCTTGGATGCAAGTAGGAATATTTTATCTAGAGATGATTTCAACTAGTGTGATCCTTACAAAGCCGCAACAATCTCTTGCAAAGCATGTATCCAAGGGAGAGATTGAGATTGAACAGGCTCATCCCAAGGTAAGTATCTATAACTTTTGTTATTTCATTTGATAGATAGATAATTCACAAAGTACTGATTTTGAATGTATAACTCCTTTCTTATATTACCTTTACACTTAAAATTAGTGTAGTTATAGGGTTTTCTAAGCTTTCCATCTTCCACCTTAGGACATCTAGGCCCCCATTTGCCTACCATGATCCCTTGTTTGTTTTTTATTTTAAACCATCCCCTTTACTGTTATAAGCTTTGATAACACTGGATTAGATTTAATTTTATGTATTATCAAACCTAACTAGGGTTATTGCATGATATTATTTGCCTAGAGGCTTTAGAATCATCTCCTTTAGTGTTGTGTGATAAGTGCTTCCTTAGATAGGTTTAGTGGATCCAATTTGGTCATGTCCTTGATATATAAAGTATCACAATAGATGTTAATTGATTACCTTATCTGAGATTGAATTTACTAAGTAGGATAAGTTGCATATCTATCTTAATCTTTTGCATACAACATGGACCATCCTCATTGGAGTTACTTTATGATCCCCACATGCCCAATTCAACATGTATGTATCTAAGTCACCACTTATTAAAGACACAAATTCCCATGGTAAAGTGCCCTCATTAGTGGTTTATATGTAATCCATATCTATATGATTCACATGATATAATATATCAACCTTTAACCCCATAAGAGATCGAATCGATGGAGACTTTCATTCCTCCATGTGGAATTATGGCACTTACTCCATGGTCTTGATAAGTCGATATGAAAAATGTTCTAGATATTATAATTACATGAATTATTATGCCTGATGTGTGAGACAGGTGAAATATATATTTCAAAAAACCCTAGGCTTGGGCTTTGACTTGACCTTAAACCAACTGTCTCCCCTATAGGCATATGGCGATTTAAGATCTTTGGGTATGATGCAAGACTAACTATCAACATTGTTTAGTAGTATGATAATGATGTTATCTAACTGACATGCCTCTAATTGGTTTATATTGTATTGATAATCATCTTACCATCATATGCCTATTTCTTCTTGATTAATCAAGGTTAGGGCATTTCATCAGTTTTCATATCAATGACTTAAAATATCCATATAAAATAAGATAAAAAACTTTCCACACATCCATAATCTACGAGACTTAATGTCATAGGGATATAATAAAGGGTTGGTATTCCAATGGCCTCCTTAGTTTCCCACAAAACCATATTCATGATACTCCCAAAGTCAAACACAGTGTTGGGGAATTCATATCCTGCAAGTTCTATATCCATTATAGAATCAACATCCCAGGGTTTTTTGGTAGTCTCTAAGATAGAAAACAAAAAACCTGAGAGCTAAATTTGAAATGTTGTTTTCTCATTTGATTTTGGGATTCTAAGGAGGCAAACCCTCTAACAATTTTTAGGTCTTGAGGTGGAAAGAAAAAAGTTTAGCATAGTTAAATATTACACACATCATATTTGGTGCTTAAAATGAACTTGGTTGTTTTCATCTCTTAGTTGTTTTTTGATTTTTTTACAATTATCAACAACATGCCAAGGGGCTCAAATTTTAAAATATGTTTCATTTTGGTGCTATAAAACTAAACTCACACTTTAGTTACATACTCATAAGAGTTTTCATTTTTATGCTTATTTGTTGAAGTGTTTATTTAGCAAAATGAGTGTCACATGTATGCTCTTCCCACGTCCCCTTTAGGGAACTCGGGTGATAAAAAATGATCTCTCTTTGCATTTATCTCTTTGGTCTAAAACCATGGAAGGAAAGTCACTAAGGCCCTCCCAAAAATTTGTATGATTTAGGTGACCCCAAAAATAACCTTAAATTCCTTCCATTTGTCTTTTATTTTTATACATTTTGGCTTGTGGGTGGTAGTTCTTTGCCTCACAAGTTCTCTAGGGAAGCTTTGACCCAGGAATTCATTTCCTAGCATTATTTAAACCCCACTCTATGATGGGTTATATAAATTGAGGGTGACCTACTAGGATGCTTGTTTTGAGTGGTTAAAACAATCTCCATTAGTGGTACTCAACCTCGAAATGTAGGGGCAACTCGAACATCACAATACACTATGTAATTGATGAATGTAGTGGTTGTGAAAAGGACAAGACCTTTTCACAAAAAGTTAGTTGAAACGGATCCAAATGACATGATTGTGCCCTAGTGTTGGCCACACGTATGGGACCATTTAGAAATGAACAAAAATTGATAGTTTAGATAACCCCACTTGCCACAGACATATTATTGATGCAAGGTGCATAAGCTAAAGTTCCATGTCATCGTATGAATTATTGAGAGAAGAGGGGGCCTAAAAACCCTACTTTTCATTAACTTTTATTTTTTAGATTAACAACTTAAAATCCTTTCAATAACAAGTATATTGATAGAATTTGGCAGTACGATGCAACCTTGTCAGTTTTAGGATTTAGGATGTTACATTTACGTGTTTTTATCATTTTATCCTTTTTACTTACATGGTCTTATGTTCAAACTATTTGTTTGTCATACCACATCCAAAACAAGTCTTTTTTACACATAACTCCTTTGTTTCAAGAGATGTTATGCCATCCATTTGACATCACACATTTGCCTTAGTCATTTATCAAACCTTTGTGTGTGTATGTCACTTGTTTAAGAAGTGCATCATTACGTTGCCCATTTCATTCCAAGTTTTATGCCTTAAAGTATTGAAATAAACCATTGGTCATACCTTTAGAGCATGATAACATCATTATGATGATTGAATTATTTCAAAGACTTGTTGTCTTGTGTTCAAAATTACATTTTGGAAACCATGTGTGGCTTTTGGGTCGATGCCTACTACCATCATGCTATTCATTCTTATCTAACTTGTTATCTATTTTAAGAAGCCTAGTCTTACAAATTAAGTTCTAAGTTAGCCTTGACAAGTTCAGATCCAAACATTGATTGGTTTATGCCTATGCCTTGTGTAGTTTTGGCCTAGACATTGATCTTTCACTTTTGGGTTGTGCAACTTAGGTTTATTCCTTGTTTTATTTAAAGACTATTGTTGTGCCTAAATTTGGGGGAGTGGTCTATCTTTCATATGCCTAAAGTTTCATATCTTTTTCCACATGATCAATTTTATGTTTAAATCCAAATGCCTAGTTTGTGTCAAAGTGTTTCAAATTTGTTAGATTAAATCTCGTCTTTTAGACCTTGTTTTGTATAAAGTCTAGCTTTTCTGCCTTTTCCAAAAGACCTAGCAATTCCTATTTTGAGCCTAGATTTTGTGCCTTGTTTTCCAAAATACATAGCAAATTTTATTTATTTAAACCTAATTTAGACTTGTTTGAAACACTTTATACCTAAGTTTGTCATTATGGTTTTATTTCATCCACTTGACCTTTTTATGTAAGACATTTGACATTAGACATTTGATGTTAGACTATTTTAGACCAAGTTTTAGTATAAACCTTTTGAAGATATGAATCCATTTATTAGACCAAGTTAGACCAAGTTTTGATGATTTGTCCTTTGGGCATTATTTTTAAGAGTTTATATAACTCTAGGCATTTTTTGTGAAATGCTCATCATTGATTTGGATATGTCTCGTTATACTCATAATGAAGCCATGTAAAATACAAGTTATGTTAATGTGGTTCCATAAGATGACTTTGTTCAAGACGCCTACAATGATGATGTATTTTGTGAGATGAATATTTATCCTCCTTAAAATACCTAATATGGGAAACAAATCCAAGATTCGTTATTCCATTATTTGGTTAACATGCCTCCATATTCAAAACAAAACCAAGAGCAAACTGCATAATGTCTTGCTAGCATACCATCAGTTGTAGAACAAGTTCAAAAACAACCTTATTACGTTACTGTGCCATTGATGTATGATCCTTATTTATTTAATAATCACTTACTTGAAAATAAGGATGAAGTCTTAGTTAGAGCCATAAAGGTAGGGGCAAAGTTTCTAGTAGACTTCCCCCATGAAAATTCGCATAGTCTAGTTAGAGTGCCTTTTAACATACCTTATAATCAAACCATTGAGCATTCCTCTTCTAGCAATCATCAAGTGCTCATGCCAATGTTGTATTAAACCCCAACATGATTATTCAAAAAAAGGGCCTCATGGAGGATCACTTTCTACAAATACAAATAGCATATCAAACCTATTTTAATTTAGTGTGTAACTTTAATAACAAGGCAATGTCAAATGCTCCATTTATTGAGTTAGCTCCTTTAATAGGGGTATTAATTGAGTTAATAGGTTAATATAATTTGGTTATAGACCCATTTGTGTAAATCACTTCAGTTGGTGACATGCTCAACATCCCAACTATTGAAGAAGTGTTTACTGATTTTACACAAAACAATGTGCCAAACACAGTAGATAACACACAAGTATCTTCCAATATAGGCCAAAGTGGTTTAATTACACCAAAAACTAGTCCATAAAAAGTGCCTTTAGTTAACACCAAAAGTGGTTTGCAATAGCAGGGGGCAAGAACTCCTATGCCCTAACCACAACAAGTTATCTCTAATCTTCAACCAGCTACTTCTTCGAGCATGCAACTACAAGGATTAAGCAATCAAGAGACAACTAGTGCCTTGCCTCAAAAAAATGTGAAGAATTCTACTCCATCTCAACAAGTATCAATTAGCATTACACAATAACATGCACAATCTAATATTCCACTGCAGTAGAGGCCAAACATTTTGCCACCTCAATAGGGGGAAACAAATGTTCCACCTCTCCAAGTAGTGACAAGTATACCTCTCCAGTCATAGACTAACATACCTTTACAAGCACAATTTTTTTCCAATCAACAACTTATGTCCATTGTTCAAAAGTAAATGTCAAACATCCAACAAGCATCTAGTTTACAATAGGTGTTCACAAAATAAAGAGGTGCCACTGTCCCACAAGTACTAATTAGGCAACAATTACATTTTGTTCACAACATGCCATACATTCAATGATAGGGCCTTGGTTCACATCAAGTTCCCCTTATTTAGCTATGTTTGACTAGTCGGCAACAAGTCTTTACTCAACCTCATTAGGCACAATACCATACCTCAACCCATATCCTTCCATTGCAGCCATAATTCCATCAAAATTAGGCTCATATATTGAATCCAAACCATAATATCACACCACAATGCATGCAATTCCAAAAAACACATCCCAAGCCATAGATGGACATTCCTAGTCAGTTCACTAACCAAACCAACATTCCACAACAAACCATTCCTCCATTATACCATGGTCAAGATAATCCACCTTTGACTGCCCAACCTCCACCTTAGGCCAATCTTCTAACCAATTTATTGGCACAAGAACTACAACAAATGAAGGATGCAATTACTTCCATTCAATTTGGGAAAAAAACTAAGAAATTAAAATTAAATGATGTGTCTTCATACCCATTTAACATGGAGTATCTATAGATACCATTCCTCTAAGGTATGAATCACCTAAGTTTGATAAATACAAGGGTAAAGGAGACCTCAAGGCTCATTTGATAGAATTCTTTATTGCTTTCCAACTAGTGGCTTATAGTGACATATACCTCCTATTTTTATTTCCTTAGAGTCTAGCATGATAGGCTTGAGATTGGTTCCTAAAATTGCCAAAAAATTTGATATCTAATTTTGATGACCTTTCAGACAAATTTGTGTAACGTTTCTCCTATAATCTCAAACATGAAAGTTTATTGGTAGATTTGAATCAGAATAAATAGAAGGTTGGTGAAAGTTTCACAAGATATCTATAGTGATGGAGAGCACTTGTTAATCATTTCACTCATATCTTACCAGAAAAACAATTGGCCACTGTGTTGACTAAAAAATTACACAGTGAGATATCTTCTCATCTAGAGTTACATTGTACACACACTTTCAAAGAGATGATTGACAAAGGTTTGCTAATTGAAAATGGACTTAGTAACAAAGGGATCATCAAGTTAACCTCATTGAATCAATTCTAGAGTCAAAATCAAGGAACAAATGAAAATTAGAACCAAAACCAAGTTCAAGCACAAGCATCGACACCAGCCCAAGCTAGTAATTATGAAAAATACAAACAATTCAACTGTAATAAGAATGTTTTTAGAAATAGAGTAACTAATTTGCATCATGTCCAAATGGTTCAAAAATCATCTGCTTAGCCTACACCACAAATGCAGCTTACTCCTCATCAGCAACCCATTCAACATACGCAGCCTTCGTAGCAACCTAGATCATCTCAACAAATGCAACAACCATTACCTTTTTGAACCTCTCCTCCAAAAATAAATTATCCTACTCATCAAGTCTTTAGTGACCTTGGAGAACCCATTGAAGTCATTTTTCACAAGCTAGCCACCACTAATATGATTAGTTGGCCAATTCTGAAGCATTATCCTGAGGGCATTCTGTATCCATAATGGTATAGAGAGAATGAATTCTATGAATAACATTGTATTCATGGACATAATATATTCTTTTGTGTGCAGATCAAACACCTCATTGAAAATATGTTGGAAACTAGAGAGATTACATTGGATACTAGAGCATCTACATCCAATCAGAACCTGGTTATCTACCAAAACTCATTTCCATAACATAACAATAAAAACCAACAACAATAAAAACATCAAAGGCCATAACAACAACAAAAATAGTATCAAAAACCATGACAACAAAAAAATACCAACAACAACAACAATGTCAACTAAATGAAAGGAACCAAGGCCATAATGATCTTGATACCCAACATATTTACCATGTAGTTGTACATGACTACACTAAAGTTGTAGGCCATATTATAAGAGGTCGCATTTACACCATCACCATTAATCCAATACCAAGTGCTAATAAAACAAGACCATTTCTAAACAATTCCAATCAACCCATCTATGATAGTGATCCTTCCTTGACTTGGGACCATAAACAGGTGCATCAAAGACCAGGGATTACTATTTGGGGACCATATACTGATAACTCATCATTGCCATGTGACCAAAAATAAGTACACTAACAATCGAGACTTATCCTATTTGCCCCCCTTTATTTTCTAGCAACAATGATCCTGTATCTAATCCCAATTGTGAAATCACAACTCAACGATAAAATATTACCATTCCTAGCCCACAACCCCCTACCAACGAACCCATCGAGCCCACCATTCTATCTAGGAACAAGCCATAGACCACTGTGAAGGAAAAGACATTTGATATCGTGGAATAACTTTAGAAGACACCCACACAAATTCCTTTCTATATTTGATGCATACATATACTATCCAAAAATACATCTTAACAGAGTTCCTAGGCCAATCCCAAACTCCTAATGACATAAGCCCATACAAATTCCATGATTTGGTTGGACATCTATTCCTAGGCCAACAATTGACATTCGACTAAAAAGATATGTCATCTCTAGGCCCTCTCCATAACAATCCCTTGTATATTGAATTTGTCATTCCATGCCACAAAGTCAAATGTGTCCTCATAGATAATGGGTCGAGACTAAATATTGTATCTTTGAAGCTCATCAAGCATCTCAAATATACAACTAATCTACAACTATAAACAATCACTATCAAGGCCCATGACAATGAAGAGTGGGAATCACAAGGCACCATTAATTTGCCATTTATTATTGGGCCTTTGACCCATGATACACTTTGCCATGTGTTAAACCTAGACTTGCCATACAATTTACTCTTGGGTAGACCTTGGATACATGAGATTTGTGCAATCCCATAAACATTGCACCCGTGTCTCAAATTCTCTCACTCAAGCATGGAGGTTAGTATTAATAGAGATTTGCATCCTTATGAACATTGTAAAAAATTGGATGTAGAGTGTGAAAGTTACAATTACCGCTTTGGCCTAGATCTAGTTCCCAAAAAGGACAAAGGCAAAGAAATACTTGTTGATTTACCATAGGCCAATTGCACAGACCCAAAAATCCTTGATTCATCTTCTTATATGCCACCCCCTGAAATGTCTAATCATTTCACCATCTCAGCCAATGACCCAGGAGAGTATTTGACTCACGACACATTTCACAATTCCAAGCTTCCATAAAATCCTAAGTCCTATGGAATACCTAAAACAAATCCACCTTACATGGAAATAAAAAGGAAAAGGAAAACTCCATAGTCCAACTCCTATCATTTTCACATCGTCCACTAGACAAAGAGGACCTGTTTGCAAATAATGAATCCTAGTTATACAATGACAAATTATCTGATTATTAAAAAAATTACAAATACCCCATTCCTATTAAGATAATGGATAATAAAGCCTATGAAGGAGGAGGCTTTGGCCCAAATCAGTAGGGTACTCTTGAGCCAATTTCTATCACTCAGTACAAAGGAACCTATAATCTTGGATTTAAACTACTTGGGGGTGACCCCACGTATCTTATTTGTGTTCCAATCCAATGACTAGTGATGACAATGCCGATAATGAATTAGAATCAGATCACAAAATTTATGAAGACCTTGCCAATACCAATCTATTTGACACCCATGCCATTTATACCCTTACCCTTATTATTTGTAATAACCCACTTCCTCTTTATCATCCTCAACTTATAGCCTGGGACCAACAAGAATCCATAGTTCCTGTCAATGAGTTTGAGAATGATGAGGCCTTTTGTGATTTTCTAGGCCTAAGAGACAATGTTCCATTGGGAGGCCACAAACAAGAGTTATCAATCCAACTAGATCCTATAGCCTATTTTGGAGAACAGGTGAACAACCTTAGCCATAAACAAATAAATAAAACATTGAGATCCCAAAGTGAAAACCTCTTTGAGGCACTTTTGGACCAGAGTAAAAGTAAAGAGAAAGGTTGGTCTTTTAGTGAAAACCTATTTTAGGTGTCATTATATGGGGGTATTCACCCTTCCTCAAACATAGTTCAGGTGACCACCAATAATGAACTTGCTTTTGGGTTTGAGTTTAGTTTTGAAAAATAACATGCCTTTGACCAAATTATTCATGAATTTACAATAGTATTTTTAACATGGCCATCCCTACCATTGGGAGATTTCAATTCATCTTATTTAGGTGAGCTTGAAGAATTAGTCCAAATAGAGGACTTTGTTGTTGCATGCTAATTCAAAACATTGCCAACCATTTTGGAAGATGATTTGACTTTTATTGTATAAGACACTACAAAAGTCAACATCGGGACTCTAGATGACCTGAAATGGATTAAATTAGGGACGTCTCTCATTAAGGAGGAACATGTAATATTTATAGCCATTTTGAGGGAAGTTGTTGACATATTTACTTGGGCCTATTTAAACATGCAAAGTTTGGACCATGCCTTGGTTATACACCACCTTATTGTACATATTGATTTCAAATCTGTGAAGCATAAATTATAAAATATGCATCCTCGTATTGTTATATTAGTAAAGAAAGAGTTGGAAAAAATCTTAGAAGTGAGATGTTTTCGATTGATCGACACTTAGAGTGGATCTAAAA